>CM031241.1:232574523-233278604 GCA_018340775.1 Taxus wallichiana var. yunnanensis
GAAATATAGATGGTGCATTTGTGAGACCAAAATGCATCACCAAAAACTCATAGTGGCCCTTATGGATTATGAAAATTTTCTTATTTAAATCCTTATCTTTGATCCATATTTGATGGCATGCTAAGTGAAAATAAAGTTTAGTGAAGTAAAAATGTCGTATTACTCACCTATTAAATTATTAATTATAAAAATAGAAATCTATCTTAGATGGTATTCGTAATTTGGGAACATCTTCCTTGTCTTTTCCTTCTTATGTACTAGTAAAACTAGAATAAAATACACACATTTGTTATATTATATAATACATGCATCCAACATCTCCTAAAATATCTTTTAAATCTCACTCTTTTGGACATATGTGTGCCTATAGTGGCATATATTAGGTAGTTAACTATCTGGTATCAGTTAAATGACGTGATCATGATCTATTTTTGGTAATAGTCCTTTTGGAATTTTTCCAAAAGTGATTTAGTGGTTATCAATCATCACATGTAACTCTAATGACATCAACATATTTCTTGGAATTTAATATAAGGAAATTAGTTGTATTATAAACACATTTTATTTCTTATTGAGAATCTATTGCATCAAATGATAACTAATTGGTTGCAGGTATTTTACATGAAACCCAAAAATTCAAATTTCCTTCCTTCTAAATTAAATCATATGAACAGTGATTGGAAATTCATATCAATTATTCCTAACGTTATGAGTCCATTGGAATCCTAGAAATGATGTATTATCCTCTCATAGGATTAGTAAACATAGGATATTCTAGACTATACATACCCATATAAATATTAATACTATGTAATTTTACCAAATAACTTATTGTTCCCTTATATGCAACCACGACCAAAAATTCTAGAGTTGGGTGAAAAAATAGTTCAAGTATGTTGCTAACTTATTATTGATGAAGTTATGCATACATTCAAAGTCAATTATGAATCACTCATTATTTTCTAAAGAACCCACCACTTTTAGGTTTTTTAATTGTTGATTCTTAAAAGTACATGAAAAAATTAGTTTATTAGGAATCGTTTGGTTCTTCCTTAATCTCTTCCTTGAACTCAATTACCATTACATTATTATCTTCTTCTCCATTAACACCCTCAATTTATATTATTTTTTCTTTAACTCATTTTATGTCTTGAGTATACTTTTTTTCGCACTTCAAACAAAATACTTTATAATTTTTCTCTTAAATTTATTAAGGAATCAATTTGGTAGGGTAAGAGAATGATAGTGCTATAGTATTAGATGATCTGGATATTTGCTCATGACTAATAGTGAATGTTTTTCTCATTTCACAAATTTATTTCCTCTACCTGACAAAAAAGTCCGGGTTTCTCTTTGCACTATGGAATATGATATAAAACTATACTTAATCATGAAAAATTTGAGTTGAATTTTATGCTCTAGTCCTTATAAAATAATTCCCATCTAGATTATCCTTTTTGGGAGGACTACATAAAGACCCATAATCTCCTTGGGTCTCCGTATATTGGATATGTGTTAGTATGGAGGTGGGGGCTGTTCTCAAAGAATATCATTCTTTCTTCTCCCATGGGCCGCCTTGTGCAAAACATCATACCGAAGACCACGGTTTGGTCATCATGTTGGAAGGTCTTACATAATCTTTAATATGTCATATCTCATTTATTTATGTTTTCATGGCTTGGGAGGGTTCTGATCTAGGTTGTTTATATAAACATAGATAGTGAATCTTAGGGAGATATGTAAATACGGTAGAATTGGAGACTCTGAACCACAAAGAAAATCTATGAAAGATCATAAACAAAGACCTTGCAGATTTGAACACGTAGCGAGAAGGAAGATTTTAGATCCTAAATGATTTCATTATTGACTTCGGAGGCGAGGGTTTCAAATTACTGTCTCACCCATATTAAAAGGAAATTTAAGGTGGTTCTAATAATGACGAAAACAAGGCGGACGGAGCATAAATTTTCCGCGGTGGGAGGGGGTGCGCCGATATTTGTTCTCATCGTTTTCTTCTTGTTTTCTCCTTTGGTTTTACGGGAAAGGTTTTCTTCCTACTTGTGGTGAATTTTTCGCTACATCTTCTCGCATGAAAATTTCAAAAACTATTTGCCAAAATTAAAAAAACTACCTACAAAAAATAAAATGGAATATGATATAAAACTATACTTAATCACGAAAAATTTGAATTGAATATTATGCTCTAGTCCTTATAAAATAATTCATCTAGATTATTCTTTTCTACACCCATAATCCCTGGGTCATATATTTGGATATATATGGCAGACTTATGGCTTACATAATCTCTTAATATGTCATATCTCATTTATTTATGTTTTCATGTGCTTAGAGGTTGATCTAGGTTGTTTATATAACATACTAGGGTATATAGAAGGTATTCTGCACACAAAATCACGGACTTGGGCACATTTTTAGATCCTAAAAGCATACTAGCATTTACATGATTACTAAGCAAGAAAACTAATAATTGAAAACTATATTTGGCATATTTTATGTCTTTCTTATTTTCTATTTGGTAGGGAAATTTTTAGTGGTGAATTTTTGTAATCTTGTGAAAATAGAGAATTATAGAAATTCAAATTGTTGAATATTCTCTAATTTGTAGTTGAATTATTCGTGAAAAAAATTGACCGACATGTCCCTTTCACTATTCATTTCACTTAGATTTTACACATACATAATATCTTATGAATTTAATTTGCCACCATTTCAAATCATTTCATGCGCATATTCACCAAAGTAAACATAAGTAACCTCTCAGCCATCCAAGTCAGAGCCGTCCAACCCTAAGCCATCCAAATCCTGAGCGATCTCCAACCCTAATCCATCCAAGCTTGACCATCCAACCCCTAACTCATGTAAACCCCGAGCCATGTAAACTTGAGCTATCTAAACCCTTAGCCGTCCAACCATTATCCATCCAACCTAGAGCTATCCAACCCCTTAGCCATCCAACCCTGAGTCGTCCAACCCTGAGCCATCTAACACCTCATCCGTCTAACACTTCATCCGTCCAACCCCTCATCCATCCAATATCTCATCCATGAGCATTCTAACCCCTCAGTTGTCCAAAACTTTTCCATCCAACCAAAGAGTCGTCCAAGCCTTTTCTATCCAACCCTTTTACCATCCAACCACTACCATCTAACCCTAAACCATCCAATCTCAGAGCCTTCGAACATAAGATCCATCCCTAAGCAGTCATGGATATAATAAATTAGGGTAAGAAGATTACTAATTCAGCCATGGATACTAGAAATACTTGTCTTGGTTATTTTGGAAAATCACAAAAAACAAAGGGGTTTCTACATTAGCTGAAAATATCGGTATGTGGCATGTGTTATTTATAGGTTATTTAATCTTATAGTATTTAATAATTATGTTTTTCATACTACTCTTAGAACTATTTGTACTATGTAAAAATTTAACAATAGGTAAAATTAATACTATATTTGTAACAATTTTATAGAATTTTATACGAGACGTTTAAGAAATTCCTTCACAAAATAATCAATTTAAAGATATCGATTATCCATTATATTTTGAGGAAAAATTATGTCCCTTGATGACATATAAGTACAAGAAAATTCATCAAATTCTCATGATACACTAGCAAAGAAAGCTTCTAATCCAAGGTCTATTTCGAGAAAAATGAGACATGAGAATCAAGATATTCCTTCCGAGAGCCTAGATGCAGAAGTTGAACCCCAAGAAAAAAAAATGTCAAATGAAAGAGGACAAAGTGTAAAATTGGAAGGAAATTCTATTTCGAATGGGCTACAAAATATTCATTTATTGAACTCGTACACTGAAAATGGTAATGATGTTCCAACACAATGTTGATGAAAAATATGTGGTTGGAAATAGGGAAGGATCCCACGATGCAACTCAAACTAGACACATTGAAAAGCATTGTGGGAAAATATACATTTCCCAAAATCAAAAGGATGGCAACATAGTAAGAACATAAAAATGGAAAGATCCAAATGATTGTTTAAATGTCAAATACATAGAAGAATATGAAAAGGAAAAAAAACCTATGAAATATGTGAATGAAAAAGGTGGGACCATAGTAGCAAGATTGAGAAAATCTATGGAGGTAGAAATTCATGCAAAAATTATTAATTCTGCTACCATATTCCATAAATTGAAAAGGGGAATACCGATGTCAAATTTCAAAGAAAATAAAATTCTCAGTATCGGGGTATTGGTCTACAAAACTTTCCTCAATCTCATTGGTTAGATACTAGCGGGAAGAAGTTGCAAAATGTCTATCTCTAGTAGAAAAGGAGGATCTGAAACTATGTGTTCAAAAGGCTAAGTATATTTCCCTTTCAATAGATGAGGTTACTACAGTTGATAATAATTCATGGATTTGTATTCATGTTTATACATTTGCTAATGAAATAAGAACTCCACACCTCTTAGAAATTCATAAAATGAATGAGAATTGCAATTTTGAAAATATTTATACATTAGTGGTTTTAAATCGAAGGATTTCATTTGAATGGATGACTTTGCCATTGCAAAAAAAAATATTTTGTGTGGGAACCGATTGTGCAGCTATAATTCAGGGAGCCAGAAATGGTATCTACATTAGATTCAAACAATTGTTACTCTAGATATGGTTATTGTCCATTGTATGGCTCACAGAATGAATCTAGATTACAAAATGTGAGCACATTTGAAAATGTAGCTAGAGTGGAGGAATTGATACGTGAGTTGCATACTTGTTATTCTAGCGAGTCCAAAGAGATTTTTGGAATTTCAAAAATTTATAATTGGACTAATAGAGGAAAAACACTTGTTAAATATGTAGATACTGAGATGGATATCTATGTATGAACATGCCTATAGAATATTTGATGAATATAATTCATTCATAGAATTTATGTATAAATACGTAAGGGATGTAGATAAAGCTAAAGATCTATTGTGTCATCTTATAGACAAAGAAACTTTAATCACACTGTGGTATTTTTTCCATTTTGAGGGAGCTTAATATCTTAATGACACATGCAAGATCATTCTTTCTACAAAACATATTTCATAAGACTCGGAAGACGTGTGTGCTGAAGTATCGAAAGTTTATATATTTTTGATGGGAGTTTTCAAGGTGCTGCTTTTGAAAACTGGAATGCATTGACAGATTTGAAAAATCCCATGTGCTTCTTAAAATACAATATACATGATCATTTGTGTATAAAATCACATGGAAAAGAGATTCCACTTCATACGTTCCAAAAAAGAGTTGATATGGTTGTCTCAGAAATATAAGAAGTAAAAGTGACACGAAATTTATACGATGCAGTATTAATAGAAACTAGCAATAAGTTGAGAAAGATCTCATAATCATTATCTACAGAGATCTAGAAAAGATTCAAAAATGATAAAATTCTTGAAGCAATGGGAGTTGTAAATCCACAATTTTGGAATATTTCTAGGGAAAACCTTATACATCTATTAGTCATTTATTTTTCGAAAACATGAGTGTTCTAATTGACCATTTATCTAAGACTAAAGAGATAAACAAGTTTCTATAGAAGTTATTTTACAAATAAAAATACTATTTCCCAATCAATGGATTTTTCTAATACTATGATAAGAAAGTTCATCTTCTACAAAACCCATAGGATTATGGTGCCATCAAAAGGATTTGGAAGGATATTTGTTCCAGTAGTATTCTAAGTGAACATTTGAGTGAGTATATTAAGTTGTATGAACTCTTTCAAACTATGATTCTATGTTGTGGAAGATGAGAGGGTTTTCATGTACTATCCTTTTTAAAATTGAAATTTTGAAATAGATTTGAAATGAATCTAGAAAGCGTTTGAGGTTGTATGTATCACGTTACTCAGTGGAGTCTTTCCCTTATGATAGAGCACTCACATTAAGAAATTCACTAGTAGAAAGAAGAGGAGTTAGTAATATTCTTCTAGACCCATAGGATGGAGACACATCCACGATCATGCTACAATTGATTTCCAAAAAAGAATGAAAGTGTTGATCCAGACTATTTCAATTCACATAGATTTCATTATAATAATTTAATGTAATAAATTATAACTATTGATGTATTTCATACATAGATTTCAACTTTCAATAAATGTAATATTAAATATTTATTTTTTATATTTGGTTATAAAACTGAAATAATAAAATATCTATCTTTTATATCTGTTAATTGATTTATTTTAAATCTGCGAAGAAATCATAAATGTAAATATTTTAAACAAACAAAATCAAGTAAGTTTAAGAAACATTACGTAAACAAACAGATAGAAACATCATTTATATTATGTAGAAGATGAATAACAATATATAGTTATAATTCCAATTCCCAAAGTACTTTTTGAAATCATTCCCTCATGTAGTGGATTAATTTATGAAGAAAAATACAAATTCATAAAGCATTTTTGGCCAATAAAATTACAAAAGGGTTTTTCAATACATTTTGAAGATTCTAGACAAGTTATGTCATATAAGTACACATTACGAGGTCATCCTCTTTTCACTCTATGATTCTAAATCATAGTTTTCCTTACATCTCTCTCATTGAATAAAAACAAAAAAATTAGTTGGCCACTATCTTTTAATTCCTACTCCAGTTTTAGAATTATGTGCAACACACATCACATAGTGAACTTCACTAACATATTGCATTTCAAGCTTCCGGACAAGTTATGTCATATAAGGACACATTACGAGGTCATCCTACTTTCTACCTATGATTTTGAATCATAGTTTTCCTTACGTCTTCCTCATGAAATAAAAACAAAATAATGGTTGGCCACTATCTTTTAATTCCTACGCTAGTGTTGGAATTGTGACAACACACATGTCACATGGTGAACTTCACTAACATATTAAATTACGTATGTAGCAGGAGAAGATTGATCTTTTTCTTGTGTTAGAGGTGGAGGAATCTGTTGTCTATAACAAGCTATTTGCTATAACTCCCGATGCCTACAAATCACGTGCGATGGTATTTATATTTTCAAGAATATTTTGTTCCTCCCTCTCTACATCTCCCATTGAAAAAGTGTTGCATTTGTGTCTGTCTTTTCCATCAGTAAGACTTATGGATCCATCTTATGCTCCTTGATTATTCTTCTTAATGTATTATTTTGTTTACTTATTACTATAAGTTTTTCCCGAATTGTACAAATGATTTTAGGATTTTGTGGGCATTCTTTAAATGTGCTTAAAAACAACTTCTTATTTCTTTAAATTTTTATATTTTTCCTGTAAAACAAAAATAACAAATTTTAGTCTATTAGATAAGTTAAACAAATATATTACAGTGCTTATAATATAGGATTTTTCATGTAAAACATAAATCCCAGTCACCACAGCTTTTTATTTTTTAGCATTTGCTATTAAAACATTTGTCTTATCTTGTGCCCATTTGTTATAGTAAGCCTATGCTTCAGCATTTAGATTCTCCAACTTGTTTAACATTATGTCTATAATTTCATCATTGTAATTATTAGTATAGGAAATTTTCCCTAACTGAGCTTTATTTAGAAAAATGTCCTACCTTGCCGGTTGGCTCTCTACGACAGTGAAAAATGAATGCCTTTGAGCGTGATTATGGTATCTTGTATTTATTTCTTTTATCAAAATTTTTGCTCTCCTCTCCCAAGACCGCACTAAATCCACATCATACATTACAACCTCTTGAATTTTTTCCCCATACTATATGATATCATATTTTCTAATATAAAATGTGTCTTTTCATCATTTGTTTGTGGAGCATTTGTTGGAGGAGGAGGAGAGTCATTGTCTTGTACATCATGCACATTTTGTTGTTGTTGTGGTTGAGGTAGAGTAGATTGAATCATATCATGAGTTTCAAAATAGTTTCCCTTGTCAGTATTTCTAGTATCAAATCCCAAATACTCCTCATCAAGGGCGATGTTGTTAAAAAGTTGTGAGGTTGTTACACTTAAAACACCTCCTAGAGAGAGTCCAGGAAATTCCGTTGTTGTAGGATGAAATGTTCAGCTGATTCTACAGAAACCTTATGTTATTTCCTATAGATCTTATTTTTGTTTGACCGAACATGTTGGCGGTATTGGGCCTGGCATTCTTGCAATTAGAATGTGCTGAGAAGATATATTACCTGCAAGATGCAAACAACAAATTGTTAGAAGCCATTATACGGTTAGGCCTTGTAAATTCTAAAAAGTAGTAAAGTAATCAAACATGTTAAATATTAAATATTAAAATTTACCTTACATGTTTGGAGACGTAAGCGTAACATTTCAATCTTGTGCATCATAATGAGTTTGATCATCATCACATGTTTCAATAGTTTCTAAATACAATAAATGTAAAAAAGAACAAGTAGAAATATTAAAATACAATACTACCTACATAATCTATATTAGTTGTTTGAATTATTTAATTATATCAATAGAAAAATTCATACATGTAGTTAAATGTGATGGTAGACGTGATGCACATAACGACCCCCTAGGTCGCTTTTGACGAGGAGCTCTTACTTAGTGTTTTTCTGCTGAATCCATGTCGAATCGGTAGAGACCTCTGTAGGGCTTTACATCAAGAAATTGCCTCCTTATGAGTTTTAGTAGTAGTAATTATTCTCTGTAAAAGAAAATATTGAATTTGAAATCGTTATAACAAGAAAACTATAAAAGTAACAATTACTTGTTGTTCTTCAAGAGCGAGACCAATCATTTTATCATTATTTGCAGTTGAAATTTTAGCTTTCTGAAATTCGTAGAATGCTTCTTGATAGAAAGCAATAATAAAATTGCAACAAGAGAATATATTCTTGGATTTATTAGATTGATTGGAATTATGGCGGAGAGAGACATATGTTTTATTTAGTTGGACAAATATGTTCATCAATCAAATTGTTGACTGCTGCTAGTGTTTTATGAATAAATATTGAATCTGCCAATTCAAAATTTCTATAGATCTTCCATGTAATACAATCCTATCCTCGCAAAAGTGATGTAACTACAAGAAAGAATTGGTTTGTAATACCTTAAAAAAGTAGGCCTTGTGATGAAAAATTAAGAGGAGCTACAACAAAAAAAATGTTAGAGGATTGGGTGGTGTACAAATGTTAAGTGAAATAATTTGAAAATAATAAACTTACCATCAACCTACACACTCTAATGAGACTCCAAAAAAAAAAATTCTTCATCTGTGAGGACAACCTTTGTAGTAACAGTGGCTTATTTTCAATGGTAACCCGATTAAAATCGATGTATGTCTACATGCTCAATTGTGAATGAAATTTGACGATGTCTCGATTCACCAAAAGAACTAATTTTTTTCCATCATTCTTGTTATAAGAGGTGAGAAGGTAATCAAGCCTTGAAGTATCGTATTGAATTGGGGCATGTCCAAAGGCCAGTAAATTCTAATTTTTCGATCTAATCCTTTAGTGCGTCTTTTACTTTCGAAGGGCTATAATCTGTGGGCACATTAGTTTTTGTATTGGAATTTTGGTGTAGGAGAAGATGTGGTGGTTTCCATTGTTGAAATTTGGGAGAAATTTTTGTAGAAAAGTGAAGAAATGAACCTTGTAGGGGTATTTATAGGTTCCGAATGGCTCAAAGGACACGTGGATGAAAAGTATTGGCTAGCTGAAGGCATCTGCCCAACCCATAATTAATAAACCTATAAAACACTTAGTAATCCAACCATTACCCATCTAACCCCTCAACTAACCAACCCACGATCAAACCCTTTTCCATCTAACTCTTTAACTATCCAATCCATCAACCATCCAAGCCACCCACCCAATCCTTAGTCGTCCAACCCCTCTATGATCCAACACCTCCAACCATCCATCCCACCTATCTAACCTAAGACATCAAACCCCCAACCATCCTACCCACCCATCCAACCCTTGGCCATCCAACCCTTAGTCGTCCAAATCCTCAACCACCATCCATCCCATCTAACCCCATACCCGTCCAACCCACTCATCTAAAAATTACCCATCACACCACATAACCATCCAACCCAACTATATAGCCTTTAGTCATCCAACTCCGCCCGTCCAACCCACTCAACCAACCCCTTAACCATTTAATTGACCCGTCTAACCCCATAGCCATCTCGATCCAATCAGTATAACCCTTAGCCATGTAACCTTCCCGTCCAACCTTTTTTTTGTCCAACTCACTGTCTAACCCTTAGCTGTACAACCCGTAATTTCCCAACCCATCAAGTTTCAATTGTATAACCCACTCGACCAGCATTCATGCTCAACATGCATGCTAACCTACCCAGCCTACTTTGCGAAACCATGGAAAATTACTCTCTATGAAATCACCTTTTCCATGAAACATTTTTTTAGAAATTCACCAACGATTTGAAAGTTGATTTTGAGATTTGCCACTATTTCTAAACTAATTTTTTAGAGGGACCTTCTTAAAATGAACCCTACTATTTGGTTTTACACACCCTACAATGCAGTGAGAACTTTAATTTCTTATCTTTTTATGATGCAGATACCAACGACCAGCTAGGATGTGAGTGCCTAGGCACCCTTGTTCTCTTCTAGGTGCCCCCGACCTCTTTCCATCTCACTCACTCTTTTTGGGCCTATTTTATCTTTTTGGCATATTATTTTCTTATGGGTCAATCTTCCAGGTTGTAAATTACAAAATTCAACCAAGGGAATCATAAATACATAGCTATGTGATCAAATTAAAGGACCAAGCTCTAAGCATACTTAATAACACTTAATCTTGCATCTAAAGGCATTAAAAGAACTCAAAGGCATCCATCTACCATCCATACAAGGAAAATGGACATTTTGTATTTTATAAATACACAACATAGGAAGGGAATTTAATTGTATTCAATACACAAATTTACTTATTTTAGAGAATCTACCTTGCTATCTAGTCCATCTTGAACAAGGGCTTCCTAGGGAACCATTTTCACACACTCACATGAACTATAAGGAGTCTGAGATGTAGTGAAACACTTAGTTGTAAGTTCACTCGGTCGGGTGATTTTCAAGGTCATTCGACTCTCCATGTTACATATTTAGTTTTTGGATTTGATGTATTTTCATGGTTTTACATGTGAACATCTATTTTTCCAGGTTACAGGTATACTCGATGATCAAATTGTAACATGTAGCAAACCAATAGTGGTTTAAATACTAGCGAAAAATGTGTGACACAAAAAAATCAATTTTTAATAATTTTCACACTCACAAGAAGCCATTAGATGTCTTAGGTCCATAGGATCACTCACCCCAATCAAGGATCCCTAGTCCAACCTTATTTGTGTGTTCCAAAATTTATAGAGGCCTGTTATAACACATTTTAATTCATGTTATGTAGTTTTCCTAGTCTACACCAGTCTCGAGATCAAGCAAAAATTAGCTAAGTCCTATCCTCTTTCTTTCACTTAAGGTTTCATATTTTATTAGCTCATTGCTTATGTAATATTACATATAGCAGATGCATATCAAATTAGTTTGCATTCAATTACTCTATAATTAGGTTTTTACAAAATTTCTAGTTTTTATTAATCGTTTGGTGAACTCATCCATTTGGACTCAACCTTTCTTCTAAGCATTTTTACTATCTTTATATTATTACTCCAAGGGTTTCTGAAGCCTCCTTGAATAAATTTCTTCAAATTCACCCATATTGTAAATATATTCTCCAAAAACCCTAGAAACTATGTATCTCCCTAGCAACATTCCACCTTAATAAGTAATTTCCATCTTGATCATCTTTCTCGATGACTCTATTGGCCCCAATGTTAATCAATCAATTTGTAGTTCAATTCAATCTTTACATTATTTATTTCAAGATAAAATTTAGGCTATGGAATCCATGATTACATCCCTCACATCTAAAACCCAACATGTAAAGGACATTTCTCAATCCAATGCTAGTTCTTCTTCTACATCTCAGCTTACTTCTATGTCTTCTACACATGCTTATATCAATGAACCTCATGTCTTACCATTACCAAAAACTCTTATTTTTTATCTCAACATTAAAAGAAACATGAAATTATTCCTGTGTTACATAATCATTGATTGATCAATTTTCCAACTACTCACTTCTCTCCTCCTTATCATCTTGCTAAATATCAAGCTCTCCCATTTTATAATTATCATCGAATCAATGGACATAACAACAATGAGTGCTAGTATTTGTGAAAAATAATAAGGAACCTTTATAATCATGGTTTTATCTCATTTTTCACACAACATGCTTGTACATACTCATCTCATATTGCAAAATCCCAAGGGGATCCTAAATCTACTCCTTTTATGAGCAATCAACATCATTCCATCACTTCTAATGTTCCTTCTTTGGTCAGTCAAATTCTTCCTATCCAATCCATTCTAACTAAACAATCCCCTCTCAAGGTCTATCCTCCAACACCTCCTCCTACTAAGTCATCTACATTATTACCATGTAAAACTATGTATCCACCTCTCAAATTAGTCCATCCTCTTATCCTCTCGGATATTATACAAATGATAATAATCCCAAAAACAATCACCAATGTACATAACAGCAAGGATCCATCCTTCTTCAAAAAAATCACCAATGTACCCCAAGGGGATACACTAGGATGGATAAGGCCTTTCTCCAAGAGATCCTCTAGGCTGCAACTTGAGCTCGCAGCTGCGGGGTGGTCATCCGATCAATGCTCGTGAGATAGGCTCTGCTCCGGAACCAGATATATATGAAAATCAATCTCACATGGGGGTGGTAACCCGTAGCTCCCCTAGAAAGACATCTACAAACTCTCTCAAAATGGGGTGATCATCTAGCGATGGTCCACTAGACCCATCTTTTGATCTATCACTTTGAATATAACAATACATATGACAACCCCATCACACACACCACTTAAGCTGCATAGAAGAGATGGTGTGAATAGAAGTAGGTCTCGTGACCCCTGAAATCACCGACTCAACTCCCAAATCATCTACACAAGATATAATCTTATGGTAACAATCCATCTAGTCCATGTGTGCAGACAACCAATCCATACCCTAGATGAATCCATATGATCCCAAAGGAAGGATACAGAGATCCAAGGTAGTGGTGAAAGGTCCCAAATCCACAACACATTATTTAAGTAAGGAGTCTATAGAGATCTTGCTCGAAAATCCATCTCAACATCCCAACTAAGAACACCTGCCTAATTTCCACTAGCCTACATCGTTCTACTAAAGATGGTGCAATAAAATAATCAAAAGAACCAAAATTAAATAGAATGGAGGTAGGAATACCACCAATATTACCTATAGTCTCAATAACTGTACTTTGATGCTCTACCTAGTGGTTCTCGACATTGCATACATCCTATGACTATGCCCCATATCACCAATAGTAGGCTCTAAGATCTGTGTCTTACCCTTGTTATTAGGGTTATGTGGGTAGTCTCTCCAAAAATGTCTAGTAACACCACAACCAAAACAACCATTGATCCTCTACCCTATGTAGTAGGTCTGGCCGGTACTCTAGAGGTCTATGGTGTGGATCCTGATGATCCGTTTGTGGTCTGTTGAGGTATATATAGGTGAGCTCCTATTGAGTGAGCTCTCTGGACACCCCCGTGTCTGATGGGACCCCCTAAGAGGATGCCTCACACTCGACCTCTCTCGTACATCAAACCTCTATGGAGGTCTATAAGGTGGACAAGACTACTACTTTGCTGCTCTACTATGGTCTAAAAGATGATTTTGCTGAACCATGTCCACCACAAGGAAGAGGTACTGACCCACTCGATCTATTTTCATGCATCTACTATATGCAACTACAAACTCAATCTCTAGCTTGTTGGGTCTTTCCCTGAGTCTCCTCTGCTATATAGGCCTTCTCAACGGCCTCAACCAATGTCTATGGATAATGTATCCGAACCGCATCTCTAATGTCTAGATTTAAGCCCCAGATGAACTTTGTGGATCCGCACTGCTCATTCTGCATGTAATCAACATACTAGAGTAGATCCAAAATCTACTCTCATACTCAGCCACTATAAGAGATGCATGTCAAAGGTCATGGAACTCATCTATCCGCTGATGTATGAACCTCCATGACAAATATCTACTTCGAAAATGCTCCTGAAAGAGCTCCGAGGTAATTGTCTCAGAATCAACATCGAGCTTCTACTCCTCTATCCACCACTAGACACCAGCTCCATCCCTCAATAGATGGATTGCAACATGAGCTTTCATGTTGCTAGAACAAGGACAGAGCTTGAAGCATCTGCTTAAGCTCACCAACCAGGCCTCTACCTAAAATCCACCTATGTCATTAGAATAATGTGATGGCTGAAGCTTTAGGATCTCCCTAATGTGATCTACAGCTTTGGTCTGACAACCTCTAGGCCTCTCTGTATTCTCATCCCTAAGCCTAGTTCTTTGAGACCTCTCTCCATGTCCTAAAACTTAGTCACCTTGTCCCCTCTATGGTGACTATGCTCTGGCTGACTCTGCATGGAAGTTCTCTCCTCCATGCTCCTCGCTAGGTGAGGAAATACATGACCCTCAATGGAAGTGACTCTCTCATGTCTGGCTGCATGTCCTCCTACTGATCCTCCACATAGAGTGGCATTAACATCCTGAAGAGTCTGTAAAATCTGGGGTAGGATGGCTACTACAACATGATCTAGTGGTGGTAAGTCTAGGTCTATGTGAAAATACCCCTTGTCCTATCTCGTGCTTCCTGCACATAGACTAAAGGCAAGAGTTAGTTCATCTTTGTAAGTTTTATTCGGTTTTCATGTTTACTAAAATATGAATTTATAAACTAAGTTATTTTCTAGATTTAAAAGTGTGCTAGGTTTAAGGTTAATGTTTTAAGTTTTCTAGTGTACCCCATGTCCCAAGATTTTGAACCACTACTCGATACCAAGTGTAACACCTCTAAAAGATCCACGTGAGACCCAAGAATAACATAGGACTAGTTAGGAAAAATTATGGAATATTTTTTTGTTTAAAAGAGTCTAAAACCGGGTTACAAGATAATACTTGTCACTAACAAGTTCTAGATAAGTTCTAAACCACTGGAATATAATTTTCTTTTATTAACAATTGTAAGAGGTCACAAGGTCCCAAAATTTAGGGTTAGAAGGTTCATTTAAGTTTAGAGGTAATTCCTCACCATACCCACTCTCTAAAAGGTTTAAAGATTCAACTTGATTTTTCTCAAAATTAATCGATTCAAAATTTCCTTAAATCATTTCCATTGGATATAAAATTTCACCTTTATTGATATAAATAAGTCCTCCTAACTCCTCATATTTCTCAAGTTATGGGCCGATGGGCCTTGGGGTGAAAATTTTTCCCCAAGGGTGGGCTTGCGGGCCCAGGGGAGAAAATTTTCCCCAGAGATAGGTCTGCGGGCTGTGGGGAGAAATTTCTCCTGAGGAGTAGTAGGGTTAGCACGGTGTGGTGGGAGACTTTTAGAAAAATTTCTGTGTGGGGTAAAATGCCACCTTTGCACCCGCGCTCCCATGAGTTCGCAAGGACACGTGGCACCTCCTAAGCCATGTGGGGAAAGCGGGGTGGCGGGGAAAAAATGTTTTAGCAGCCCCAAGGCAAAAATGGTAAAATTAACCCATGCCTCCACCGACAACTGCGATGACAAGTGGCGCTCTCCGATTGGTTGCGGGCCATCGGGGTGGCAAGGATACTTTAGAAAATTTTCCCAATTTTTTTTTTAAAATGCCGAAAGAAAAAATGAACCCGCTTCTTTGCCAATGCCTCGCGATGCCATGTGGCATTTCCTAATTGGTTGCGGGGAGGAAAATTTAGGAAATTTTCTAAAAATTTTGAAAATGCCAAAGGCAAAAAGGAACTTGCTCCTCCATCGATGCCTCACGATGCCATGTGGTAGCTCCTGATTGGCTATGGGCTGGTGGGGTGGTGGGAAAAATTAGGAAAATTTTCCCAAAAATTTTCTGAAGTGCTAAGGGAAAAATTCGGGCCTGCGGGCCCGCCAAGGAAATTTTTCCCAATTTTTTTATGCCAAGTGAAGAAAAACTTCAGAAGGCCATAACTTTTGATAGAGAGCTCATTTTTGGGCAAATGAGGACTTTATGGAAATATCTTGATGTCCTATTTACTCAGGAATCATTAAATTTTTATTTTGATAAAGTTTAAGGAGTCAATTTCAAGAAAATGATCTGTAGGCTTTTATAGTGCAAATTGGTAAAAATTAACTTATAAAATTTGTTCAATTTGATCTTCTTCCTCTCTCAACATGTCAAATAGACATGGAGAATTATTCTTAGATGGATTTAGGATGGATTTGGAAGGTAAGTTTGTTTTATTGATTCCCAATTTAAGAAAAACAACTTTGACAGCAAAACGATAACAAAACAGTTTGAGCCCAATTTTGCTAGTTTTCTAAGAAATTAATTAAGGGTTAATTTATAGTTGAAATAATTTAGATCTTATTATGTAAAATTTAAATTTTCATTTGTTATTTCTTTGTTGCAAATTCAGGTTTGTGTATTTTGGATTAAATAATTGCCAGTTTGAAAATACAAGACAAAGATCAAATTTTAAAAGGTTTATTTGCCATTTTCTTCTTCCAAGTATTATAATATGTTCCAATTCCAATCTAATATATTTATTTGATTCAAATCAAACTATTCAAAAGATAAAATACATCTTTGATTTCCAATTTTCACATATTTCAAAAGACAAAATTATGTATTTTTCTCACACGCATTTCTTCCTTTCAAACACAAGATTCAAATACATTGAAATGATCATATTCAATACAAAAATTCAATTTGAGAGAAGTAATAATTTCATTTAATGATTCCAAATGACAACTTTACAACTTCCTTCTTTCATTCTTGTATTTCATCATATAGAACACAATTTCTTTCTTTCAAAAGAATAGACAGAGTATGTCTCTTTCACATTTCAATTTACACTTTCATACCCACTACAACATATTTCCATTACAAACATATACAATTTCATCCACTTTAAGTGGGAAAGCTTACAATAATATTTCATCTCACAAGGGACTGTTAAACTATCTTTATCTCAGCTCCAGGACAACAACATGCAGATTTCTCTTTCTTCAAATTTGATCACAACAAGAGTAAGGAAAGAAAATGCTCTCCACCTAACCAAGACATCCAATGAAGGGGAGAATCCATCCTTCTTCATTTTCCCCAGAGCCCCAACCACCATGCAATAAAAGATGTGATCCAACTCATGGCAACAACAGCTTCCACAAACACACAAGTAGTACTTTCACAAGGTAAAGCTAATCTAAATAGAATGTAGTTTACAACTACATTAAATAATGAAAAACATTACTGAGGCATCATCTCGGCAAGCCAAAGGAGTAAGAAACTATGGGGATGTTACTTGTGTCTCCAAAGGGAAATGGGTATCACCACACGATTTCAAACTCGCCAAAAATATAGTATCACAAAACCTTGACATTCCTTATGCCTCCCCAAAGTACCCCTTATTTTTCACATTTATTTATGCCTCCCAACCTCTTATGGCACCCCATAACGAGTAAAGAAATGTAAGTTATTTATTTATAAGGTGGAACCCAAATCCCAACTCCCTCACCCTTATACCTCCCTACAACACACTTGTGCCTCCCACAAAATAAGCCCTATAGTCTTCTCCTACACCATTCCTAGGCCATCTACCCAATAACCCAAAACATGCTGAAACATTCATACATTAACATTTACATTCATATAAGAAAGCATTTCAAGTGCCAAGCTCTTACCTCTCCATGATAGAGTTGTTCCAAGTTCCAAAACAATAAGCTTAATCCCAATGCAAGCAATCCAAATCAGCAAAGCACAAGCATGTAATAATATTCCAAATACTTCTTCAAATCAAGAGCTCCTAAAAAAGCAAGGAATTCACCCAAGAATAAAGTGTCCAAAATGAAGCAACCCCAAAACAAGGCAAGGAATTCAAATTTAATAGAAGAGGGAAGGGATGAGGATGAGGTTGGTCCATGTAGGATGTCACATCACACATCCTCAAGTCCACCCCCAAAGTCAACTTAATTCTCAAAAGCATAAAAAAAAAGGTGGGTGAATAATATGACAGTTTACTTACACATTCAAATCCAACTCACACCCTAATGGATTGAAATTAAATCATGTAAGAAAAGTGCAATTAAAAACTACAATTGCCTTCTCAAAAGTATTATTAAATTCTAATGTCAACTCTCTAACCATAGGTATGGTTGGTAATTAAATTTAAGAGCTATGGGACAAGTTTAACTTGTCCCACAAGCCTCCAAAATCAGCCTCCAAGGACAATTTCGAGTTTCCAAGAAGATGGAGTCTTTCACACTCAAAAGTTAACTTACACATCTCTCACAACACTTTAATTCAAGGCCAACAACTCTATTAATTACTTTCTTATGACATATTTTAATTAATTAACTTAACAACATGATTACTCACAAAATTACACACCATTTAATGAATAATGAAAGGGGCAAAGGCACCACAAAATAAACACATGCAAACATAAACAAAAGAACCAAAAAATAAATACACATAACCCCTTGGTCACATTTAAAGGTGATACCTCCGATGGGAATACCAAACACACACAAACATGCACAAACAAATACTAGTTTCCATGATGACCTTGTTGAATTCATCTAGAATTCCAATGTGGTTAGTCTCCAATCCCCCAATGTTTGTTGTGATATTTTAACCTCAGTAAACACAAATAACTACTTCGGCCTTGTGGCCATATTAGAACATATAAAATAATATAAATATAATCCCAAAATCATCTAGATATATGAATTAGACCAACATCAAAGAAATCTAACAATATCATTTATAGTTTTATCAACAACTATATCATCATCCATTAATTTTCATTTTTACGTCTACTCATAATATCCAAATATCACAAGTCTGCACAACATCCATAATATAACCATGTCAAACAATATATCATCATCAACATATAAAATGTCTCTAATAATCATCATGCATCCTAACTGAATCAAGTCAACAATAATCTATGATCTAACATCTATCATCATACTATAATATGGTCCATAATCATGTCCATAATATAATCAACGATATTATGATTAGTATCAAAAATGTTTCAAAGGGAAGTGGAAACTACACATGGTATTGTAAACTTCTATCAATGTGTCATATTTCTTGTAATGCCCAAAAATTTCCCACATAAAACCCAAGACAACTCGAAAGTAAAATGAGAAAATTACTTGAATAATCTAAAAATAAAAGCAATGTTTAGATTAATTCTCAGTTAACCAACTATCGTTGTAACTAACAATTAAATTATACTATTCAATTTCTAGTTAGGTTTAAAAATATCCATTTCTATAATACTTATCTAGTTAGTATAAAAATTCAAATGTCCTTTAATAATTTTATCAATTTAGAGCTAAGTCTAAACTCACCCTCCCATAGAATAAATACAAATAAATTAAATTCCTATAATAACCATTGCCTAATTGCTAAGGAGTAATTTGACTTAATTTATTACAAGGGTCATGGGATTTTAATTAAAGGTCAACAACTAATCAAATAGGTTATAGAATAAATTTAACTTCTACACCACTTAAGTGGCCCCATTCAAATTTGACCCATGTATTTCATTTAAAGGCATTCTCACCTAACCCTCACCTAAATTTTGTAGGGATGAATTTTGGCCATTGGATAGATGGAATCTAGGCCATCGGATCTAAGGCACTCCAAAAACTCTAAACATCTCTATGGAAATATTTACTCTCTCATTTGACTTATTTCTTCATTTTTGTTTTGTAGGTTTATGGACGGAGAAAGAGAAGGAATCCATGGAAGAAAATGGAGCTAAGGGTGGATGCTCCCAATTTATTTTCTTTTTGTTATACTATTTCCATTTTAGCCTCTTAGGGTTTGATTGTAATTTCTTATTTGATATAACAATATTCATTGTTGTAGATCAATCTTTTCTTACATTTACCTTATTTGGGAAAATAGGCATTTACCCCTTTTAATAAATCTAGTTTTAAGTAGTGAATACACTCATTCTTGAGAGAGAGAGAGAGAGAGAGAGAGTGTGTGTGTGTTTTGTGTATCCTTTTTTAATAAATAGAATTTCAAGTTATTTTTAATATAATTAAAAAAAAAAATTATTGTAATAAAAATAACCTGAAATTCTATTTATTAAAAAAAGGATATATATATATATATATATATATATATATATATATATATATATATATATATATATATATATATATCAATGCCATTTATACATTGCAATGTTTATTTAATATGGGGGAGGGTCACCAACCCACCCCCTATCCCATATTACAATGGGGTGGGGAGTGGGGTCGATGACCATCCCCCCATTCCCAAAAAACTACACTAGAAACAAAGTCATGGCCACATTGGCCTACCCACAAACAATACCAATTTTTTTATATATAAGGTTTATCCTATATGTAAAGTGTTTTTATTAATATATATATATATATATATATATAATATTTTAATATCACTATCATTGTTATTGGAATGATATTAATTTATTAATAATATCAAATAATCATGTTTGATTAATCCCCTTTTTGTGTTTTGATAAATGAAAACAATATTTAGTTTAATATATATAAAAGAAATTTGTAAAAAATTCCTATAAAATTAACTTAACCATAGTTACATTTAAGTAGGAAAGTATATACACTTTTATTCACTTATATAATCATATGTATATTTTTTTTGTTTATTCCATCTAAGATTAAACTTGGGAGAATAATAAGATTTCTCACACAACTCTATACATTTAGTAGAAAGATTTTCACTCATTCTAGAAAGAAGATCAACACACTACTTTCTTTCTTTCAACATGACTAGAATGCAACTATAGTTTAAATATTTCAATATATCTTTCATTCAATAAAACAAGAGTAACTATTTATTTTCTTCTTTCAACAATTAAATGAAAACCATTTCACATAGCAAGTGCAATTTAACAGATTCTCATTTCTTTTAAAATGAAACCTATCACATTTTGGAATAATGAAATAAACTTATATTGAAAGAGATACATTGCTATTTCCACTCATTTAAAGTTTTCTATTTCATTTAACCAATGCAAAAATTTTGTAGTTTCCTTTCACAAAACTAACATATTTGAAAATATAAATTTCTCATACAAACACTCTTAGAAGAGTTTACAAGATATAGGGATTTCCAAGTAATAAAATAACTTTCTTTCAAGCTTACAAATTTACAATCTTCCACTCAAAGTGGGAATAATGAAATGAAAAAATTACAACATAAGGACTATCAACAAGGCCAAAATACAAGTCTCCAATTTCATTTCTTCTCCCAAATGTAGTTTAAATCTTGCACTCTTTAATCTTTCAAAAACTTGGATCACAAACAAGGAAAGGAGGAATAGGCGACGCTCTCCGCCCAACCTTTAATCTAATAAGGGGAGAAGCCATCCCCTTATTGGCCCCCAAGCCCCAACAAAAGAATAATGAGGGATATTGAGAAACATTTGACAACTTTTTACAAGAATGGCTTCCACAAACAAAAACAATCCAAAACATTCATCACATTTTAAATGGACATACTCAACAAAATAGACAACTTTCTCAAAAAACACAATAGGCTTGATATCAAACCAAAAAGGAGAAAGGAATATGGGAACCACCTCCTTTTTCCTCCCAAGTGAAGTTGGAGTTTCACCCAAATCCTCCATGTGCACAATACATCAACAAAACAAACTTATCTCTCCCTTGCAAGTATGCAACAAAATGACCATGTATTTCCTTTTCACTCCCCATAGGTGAAACTCCCAATCACACTCCCTCCAACATGCATGCCTCACATCTCCCTTTTCCCTCCCCAATGGTCCCATAAATCCATCTCCATACACCCAACTTAAGGAAACTACCCAACCACACAAAAACAACCACATTCACAACACTCATACAAACTTAACAAGCACATTTTTCACATCTACAAATATAATAAGAAAAACAACAAAGGTGGAGAGCCTACCTCTTAATAAATATTCCAAGAAAACTTCAATCCAATTTTTTTGACACTGCAAGCCAAGCACACTCCGAAAGCAACTCCCACAAACTCCCAAATCCAAAAGTGGAAGAGAAAGAAAAATGAACAAGTAACCCCAATCCATCAAATTCCATCAATAAATATAAATGGGATGTGAGGATGATGAGGTGGATCTATATAGGATGCCACTTCATCCTTCCTCCATTTCATCACAAAATTCAAACACCATGCCCAAAATGATAAATGAGCATGTAAGACCTATGACAAACCCACATGACAGTCAAACTTGCACACCATGTCTTCCAGGATACATTTATTGTGACATGAAGGAAATTGTAATTAATTTCACCCTTTTACTCTCCAAAATAGATAAATAAGTCAAAAATTAACTCCCCATACCATAGGTAGGGTTTTTGGGAAAATTTAAGAGGCATGGGACAAGCTTAGCTTGTCCCACAAGCCTCCAAAAAGGTCTCCCAAATAAAAATCAAATTTTGAAGTTGGGAAAGGGTACATGTACAAAATCCAACAAAAAATCCAAACCACATCCACAAGATTTCAAGGACCATCTACCCTCATAATTATCCAATTGTCACATCCTTAATCTTGTTTAAAAATTAAGTAGGATTATCTTAATTAAGACACATTATTAATTGCTAATAAAGTGACTACAATTTTCAACAATTAAAAACATAACACAAAATAAAATCACATACAAAATTAAAATAAGATAACATTACCCCCATGGCCACACATGTGAGATCACTCCCCCATGGGAAACCTCCTAACTAGGCATGCAACAACAACACAACATAACGTTACACAAGTTGTCAATTTTTTGCCACGTTGCACAACACCCGATATCCTTATGTGGTTGGTCCCCTATCCCCTTTCAATGTATGTGGTAAAATGTCCAAAGCAACACAACAAAATAATTTTATGGCCTCTCGGTCATATTAACAACATCGAGACAATATACATATAAAATCAATAATCATCATTAGAAACTAACAATTTAATCATCTAGCATCATATAATTAATTCAATTTTGGCATCCATTTAAAATAATAATTCTACTAAAATATCCAATATAGGCTATGCATCCTAAACACAACATGTTAATACAAAATCGTAGTATTGCAAATCAACATATATAAATGTATATCATCGCCATCTAGTGCATCATGATAAAAATGTAAATAACATAATTTCAATAGTTCAAATATCCACATAGTCCATCATTTACTGATCAAAATATAATAATCAAATGTGTAACTATCAATCCAACATTAACAACATCAAAATCAAATAGTGTCGAAGAGGAGTGGACACTACATTTCTCTACTAAAATATCAAATTATACTTCACAACTATGGATTCTTTATCTTCTTCTATGGTAATTTTTTCTAATTCCACCCAAATTTCTAAGTCATTACGTATATTTTGTTAATTTTTTTAAATTTTAGTTATTAGTACATTCCGCTACAAGTTAATAGTGCATGGAAATAGATTACAACACACACACGATAGAATGTAAATATTAAATATTATATTATGTACGTAATAATCAAATTACATTGTGGGTAGGTTTTGAAACTTAGGGTCCATACTAATAAGTAATTATTTTTGTAAGTGTGTATAGTAATTTTAAATTCATGGTAAGAAGGTATGTATGGTCTATATGGCTATAAAAATTTAATATTATATTTCTAATAATGATAAATGAGTGATATTATGAATATTTGTAATATTTTACATATATTTGTGATAAATTATAGATAAATATATTATATTGAAATACTATCATATCCAAATCATTACCCAGTATGTAAAGGATGAATTTTATCTTTCTTTAATTAGTAAATGAATAGTTTAAAGGGACGAAAAAACTTGTCCACCACCAAAAGATAAGACAATAAAGCTCACACAAAACTAAACCAGAAAATAGAGGAAAATGAAATGATTTTAAAGGGATAAAAAAATCCTATACATTAAGAGAATTCAGGTCTCAAAAGAGTGAAGAGAGACACATGATAAAAACCTAAAAAAATGGCCATACCAAACAAAGAAGCAATGAACATAAAGATCCAATGTATGAGGCCTCCCAAAAACAATCTCATGTCGCACGAACAGAACATATAAATGTAAGTTATTTGGGTTACACTGTAGTCCACCCACCCCTATCAACAAAGGGATCTAATGACCCCCATCACACCTCCATGCGGCACCCCACCTTGCATGTCGAGGATCATATCCAACTTAGCCTTCACGACATCCATCGATGGTTGACATTTCATCAACCCTTCTCAACCTGATAAGGAACAAAACACATTTATCATCTTACCACCAGGTACAAAAACACCAACTGTTTTAATGTTTGATTCAAAATTTTAATTCTCAACAGACCCATCCCACCAAATGGATGCGCTCGACCCGACACTAATGGATCTAAAAATATAAGTGCACCGCTCTACCTCTACCAAAAAGACACCAAAACTATCCATGCTATCATGAACATGGAAAATTATGGGATCCAAATCCGTAGATGCCACAGGAAAGGTTTCGTCCTTCGTACATTCCACAATCTCATACCTCTTTGTCATCATCTCCATCAATGATCGAATCCTCGTTCCCCGACTCACATCAACCCAATGAACATGTGACTGCAGGATACTACTCTTCTCATTCTCCATCAGGGATAACATGTTGCCATGATTGTCATCTTATCCTAAGTGATAATCCTACATATAAATATCAGATATGAGATATGTAATATGAATAGATAGAATATATTTCTTATCCTATATAGTAGATAATTTGGATAATCATTAAAGGCATATAAATAAAGAGGACATACCCTCATTTGGAACATAGGAAGGTAGTGAGACATAAGATACACATTTATTAATAATATGGATGTCATTCTATAAGAGTATTTTTGCAGCTATTAAGAAGTGTGTCTGAGTACTTTTTTAAATACTAGTGGAATGTCAAGTGAGTGGATTTCATGTTGAATTGGTAACAATTAGTGTAATGTTTTGGCTAATATTTTAGCATTATCTTTGAATTAAGAATATAATTAATGGTTATATTCCATTTCTTCACCGAGATTTATTATTATATTTAGTGCATCTTTTATATAGTTTATTTTTATGTGTCTCTAGATTCATGCCACCAAACCAAAAGTTGTGCACTACTAAAAACATAATAGCATAAGAATCTCTAGTGAAATATTCCTTAAGTGGTGTATTTATTTTTATAGATACACTGTAATAAGCTAAATTGGAAGAAAATAGGAGCATCTAAGGTGTTGAAGTGGTTTGTTAAACATGCTTATGTGACTAAGTTTGCTAAATATATTGATATCTCAAACATATTCAAGGTGATGAATTTATATCCATACTATGCAATAAAGAAAATTTTTGAAGATTCAAATTAAGAAAAATAAGGGATTGATTATAGATACTAAATGCAAGAAAATGTACACAATGACGAAGAGATTAATTGACACTAGGATCAAGAAAATAGATTGTAATGAGTATCTAGTAAAAAGAAAGGAAATTATGTTTTTCATTTAATTTTGATAGGTGCTAATAATTTTTCTCAACATGGGATTGTAGAATACCATATATTTTGATTATGAGCTCTAGTATTCAAAATTATATGCTATATATGATTCTAGAAGATTAATATTCACATGTAATCATTGATCAAGACAAAATAGTTTTAATAGCTATAGGTGTTACATTTTTGTCTAGTTAGTATGACACACATAAAGAAAAACTATGTCATTCTTGACCAAAAAAGTACTAGTGTTTCATTCTATATTATAGGTGTTGTGTGAAATTACATGTTATAGTATCGAGTTTTGTGTGAGATTATGTTGTGTAATTCCCAATATATTCACAATCCACAAAAGTATACTAAGTCTCAAAGTAAGCTAAAAATGTCTATAAAGGAATGAAAATCATTGGAGGATGGGGAAAATTCTAATTAATCCAAGGAATCCAAAGAGAAATTGGTTAATACAATAATTTTTTTGAATATTTTCAATAATACCTAGATCTATGAAGTTCTACAATACTTTTGAAATCCACAAGGAAATGAATATTAATCACTTGAAGTCATGGAATTTTTACAAAGGACAATTGAGTTTATGATTGGTCCTTTATAAAATTCATATACATTTATTTTATGAATTTGATTAAGAGGCTTGATGCCTAAATAAACACATCACGATTTCCATGTGGAAAAAGTTCTTAGTTCTTAAGCAATAAAAAACCTTGATTAGTCTTAGTTTTGTTGTTGCAAGCTTAGGGATTGAAGAAATGTGTGTTTTAGATGAGAATGATTATATAACGTATTCATTGATGGATTTTCTATGAGTTATTTTTACTTGAATTTATGAAATCAATTCTTATTTCCATTTAGTGTTTCAAATACTTATTCATTTGATCTTCCAACATGTGTGTTATCTCTCAAAAGTTCACCCCCTTTGAGAGATGACATCAGGGATTCTAAGCTTTCTTTATGTCTCACTTCCATAGATATAATGGAAACACCTCAGGTCTATGGGTATACCTAGTGTTGAGGTGATTCCCTGGTATCAAGGATGGTTCCTTATTGATGTATACTAAACTATTTTTTGGGGTTTTGAGGGTAAAAAGATTGTTGTAACTGAATTGAAATGGGTTGATACACCAAATCGATTGTGGGTTTTGACTGATTATATGCACGATAAAATTGAGAACAAATTGCAGATGCATGAACCAATGGGTTTTTCGTTTGATCATAAGAAAAACACTTGTGTGTTGAGGGAATAACTCACAACAACACAATAGCTAACATGCACATTAAGACTATATATAAAGAACCAAATTTACAGCACTATAAGATAATTAATAAGGGAATTAACATTCACAAGAATTAATGGAAAGATACACACCACTGTAAATAATTAGAAAGGCAATAATTGGTTCTCATTCAAGGGAAAAACTAGAAAAATATGCTTCAACACTCCTGTGTCTAAAATTCCTCTTTGTGCCTTACTAATGCACACAATATATAGAAAAATACTTCACCCAACCCTCCTAAAAATAGAATACAGTTTGTACTCACCCATGCATGCTAATTTTACCCCTTTATCATGAATAAATAAAGGAATAAAAATAGACATGCTGATTACAATGAGGCATTAATAGCCTTAGTTACAAAAATACACTCTAGTCAAAGTGCAGTTGACTGTTCTATTTTTAATGCAATTAATATACTTGGGTGGATAAAAATTAGCTAATAATAGCTCTTTTTTTTCTATAGAAATCTTATCCAATATGGATGAAACTATTCCATTTGTCTTGTAGATGATGATTAAATAATCATACTTAATTCTATAATGTGACACTTGAATATTCACGCACTTACAAAGGTAAATTTGTCTTCTTCTTTGTTATGTCATCTAGTGATGGCATATAAAAATACATTTTGTGCAACCAAAATAATTCCCTTATATTGAAAACTTAGCAAAATACTCCATCCCACTGTGGGGCCATCGTGTCTGTAACCACCAATTGTATTAATGCTTGATTCAAAATTTTAATTCTCTACGGTCCCATCCCACCTAATGGACCCACTCAACTGTCACTAATACATCTAAAACTATAAGTGCATCACTCTACCTCCGCCAAATAGACACCAACACTATCCATGCTAGCATAACCATGGAAAATGCTAAAATCCAAATCCATAGATGCCACAAGAAAGGTTTCGTCCTTCGTACATTCCACAATCTCATCTTCCTATTTCTCATAGTCTCCTTCAACGATCGAATCCTCCATCCTCGACCCACATCAACTTGATGAACATGTGACTACAAGCTACTACTCTTCTCATTCTCCATTTGGGATGGCAGATTGCCATGATTTTCATCTTTTCTAAGTGATAATCCTACATATAAATATCATATTTGAGATATGTAATATGAATAGATAGAATATATTTCTTATCCTATCTAGTAGATAATTTGGATAATAATTAAAGGCATATAAATAATGAGGACATACCCTCATTTGGAGCATAAGAATGTAGTGAGACATAGGATACACATGTATTAATAATACGGATGCCATTCTATAAGAGTATCTTTGGAGCTATTAAGAAGTGTGTTTGAGTATTTTTTAAATATTAGTGGAACGTCAAGTGAGTGGATTTCATGTCAAATTGGTAACAATCGGTGCAATGTTTTTGGCTAATATTTTAGCTTTATATTTGAATTAATAATATAATTATTGGTTATATTCCATTTCTTTATTGAGCTTTATTATTATATTTAGTGCATCTTTTCTATAGTTTATTTTTATGTGTTTCTAGATTAATGCTACCAAGCCAAAAGTTATGCATTGCTAAAAACATAATAGCATAAGGATCTCCTAGTAAAATATTCCTTAAGTGGTGTATTTATTTTTATAGATACCTGTAATAAGCTAAATTGGAAGAAAATAGGAGCATCTAGGTGTTGAAGTGGTTTTTGCAACATGTTTATGTGATTGAGTTTACTAAATGCATTGAAATATCAAACATATTCAAGGTGATCGATTTATATCTATACTACGCTATAAAGGAAATTTTTGAAGATTCAAATTAAGAAAAATGAGGTATGAAATATATATACTAAATGCAAGAAAATGTACACAATGAGGAAGAGATTAATTGACACTAGGATCAAGCAAATACATTGTAATGAGAATCTAATAAAATAGAAAGGAAATTATGTTGTTGATTTAATTTTGGTAGGTGCTAATAATTTTTCTCAACATGGGATTGTAGAATACCATATATTTTGACTATGATCTCTGGTATTCAAAATTATATGATATGTATGATTTTGAAACATTAATATTCAAATCTAATCATTAATCAAGAAAAAATAGTTTTGATAGTTAGAGGTGTTACATTTTTGTATTGTTAGTATGACACATATAAACAAACTATGTCGTTAGTGACAAAAAAAAGTGCTAGTGTTTCATTATATGTTGTAGGTGTTGTGTGAAAATACATGTTATATAATCATTGTTGTGTGAGATCGTATTGTTTAATTCCAACTATATTCACAAGCCACACAAGTATCCTAAGTCTTGGTGTAAGCTACACAAGTCTATGAAGGAATTAAAATCATTGGAGGATGGGGAAAATACAAATTAATCCAAGGAATCCTACATGAATTTTGTAAATGTTTTAATTTGTTTTGTATATTTGCAATAATACGTAGATCTATGAAATTCTACAATACTTTTTAAATCTACTAGGAAATAAATATTAATCACTTAAAGTCGTACAATTTTAAAAAAGGAAATTTTAGTTTATGATTGGTCCTTCATTAAATTCTTATACATTTATTTTAGGAGCCTAATTAAGAGGCTTATGAATAAACACATCATGATTTCCATGTGGACAAAGTTCTTAGTTCTTAAGCTAAAAAAATGTTGATTAATCTTAGTATTTTTGTTGCAAGATTAGGGCTTGAAGAAATGTCTTTTAGATGAGAATGATTATATAACATTTTGATTGGTGTATTTTCTATGAGTTATTTTTATTTGAATTTATTAAGTCAATTCTTATTTCCATTTAGTGTTTGAAATACTTATTCATTTGATCTTCTAACATGTGTGTTATCTCTCGAAGTTCACCATTTTGAGAGTGACATTAGAGATTCTAAGCTTTCTTTATCTCTCATTTCGTAGATATAATGGAAACACCTCAGGTCTGTGGGTATACTTATTGTTGAGGCGAGTCTCTCGGTATAAAGGTCAGTTCCTTATTAATGTATCCTAAACTAATTTTGTGGGGTTTTTAGGGTAGAAATATTGTTGTAACTGAATTGAAATGGGTTGATACAAAGTAAATTGATTGCATGATTTGGTAGTATATGCATGATAAAATTGAGAACAAATTACGGATGCACAAACCCGTGGGTTTTCAATTCGATACTAATGAAAACACTTGTGTGTTGAGGGAATAACTCACTACAACACAATAGATAACATGCACACTAAGACTTTATAAAAAGCACCAAATTTGTAGGAAGGTAAGATAAACAATCAAGTAATTAACATTCACAAGAATTAATGGAAAGATACACACCACTTGTATATAATTTGAAAGGCAATAATTTGTTCTCATTCAAGGAAAAACTAGTAAAAATATGGTTCATCACTCCCGTATCCAAAAGTCCTCTTTTTTGCCTTACTAATGTACACAATATATAGAAAAATACTTCACCTCGCCCCTCCTAAAAATAGACTACGAGTCTTTACTCACCCATGAATTCTAATTTTACCCTTTATAATGAATAAATAAGGCAATAAAAATATACATGTTTATTACAATGAGGCATTAATAGCCTTCTTTACAAAAAAACTCTAGTCAAAGTGCACTTAAAAGGAACGATAACCATATCATATGAAACCTAGAACACATATGCTAATCAAAACCATGATCAATAAGACAAAAGCAATTCACCAAAATAACTTTACATAAAACCTTTGCAAACAAATGAGCACCAATATCATATATTATTATGGACCTCAATGAAATAAAATGAGAATGGGCCTTGTTTATATAGGCAAGGAATCACAATCTAAGAACCACCAAGGTCATAGATCAAACCATAAGTCATGGAAAGAACTAGTCATCAAATAACTAGTCAAGACCATAGATTTAGGAAAGAACTATAAATCAAGGAGATAGTCAATACCATAAATCAAGGAAAGAACTAGTCAATACCATAGATCAAGGAAATAACTATACCTAACAACTAGATAATATCCCCCTAATATATAAATAAATAAAAATAAATATCCACACACATAAGTGGGTGAGGATAAATACAATAAAGGTAAATAAAGTACCTAGGTGAACATGAGCTAAGGTAAATACCTACTCTAACACCCCCTCAAGTGAAGCTAGCATCCAAAATAGAAATGGCATGTCCAAAGTATGCATCTTGACAACTAGGCCTAATGAGGTACTAATGTACAATATATGTATGAAGAAATATCAAACCAAAAGAAGGAAATAATCCTGGTATAAGGAAAGAGAAAGAAGAAGAAGAAGGAATATGTTCTCATGAACACCCCTGAAGAATAACTTCTGAAACCCTAAGCATTCCACACAACTCAAGGTAGCAAGGTGATGTAAAAGGCTTCGTAAAGATGTATGCAACCTTCTACTGAGTTGGAATGTACTCTAAGACAAGAAATCCATCCTGAATGTGCTAACGAATGGAGTGGATGTGTATTTCAATATGATTTGTCCACCGGTGCTCAACCGGGTTATGAGAAATGTAAATTGCACTTTGGTTGTCACACCAAAGTACAGTCGATGAATCCTTTGGGAATCCAAACTCTTTCAATAACTATCGAAGCCAAATAATTTGTTGAATCACTGTAATTTCTTCACTGTACTCTTCCTTTGAAGATGAAAGTACAATAGCCTATTACTTTTTGCATGCCCACGCAACTGGACAAGAACCAAGAAAAAAATATAGCCAGAAGTGGAACACCTATCATCAATAGAACATTCCCAATCTGAATCTGTATACCCAATCAACTGAGTAGAACCCCTAGTGTAGTGTTGGCCAAAGTGGGAAGTGCCCTACAAATAACACAAAATCATTTTAGAAGCCTTCTAATGACTACTATGAGGAGAATGTGAAAATCCGAGAGACAATCCCTATGGCAAACGAAATATCATGATGAGTATGGGTCAAGTACATGAGACTCCCAACCAACTACCTATACAATGTAAAATCACACGGTGGTGTGGTACATGTGGAAGTAAGAGTAACTATAGACTAAAAAGGATATGCACTTGGCTTGCAATCAACCATATCAAAGAACCGAAGAAGATCATGGGTGTACTTTTCCTAACTCAAATGAATCCCTGAATCTATATGAGAAATCTAAAAACCAAGGAAATAATGCAATAGCCCAATATTTTTCATGTTAAACTATGTAGAAAGATTTCTATGAATACTCGAATGTGGGAAGAAGAGATGTCAGTAAGTAATGGATCATCAACATACAAGACAAGTATCACAATATACTCACTAACATGTTGGAGATACATTATATGATTAGAGTGGCAATGAACAAAACTAGTAGATAGAAGAAAAGAATCCATCTTCTCATACCAAGCTTGAGGGGCTTGTTTGAGACCGTACAAAGATATTTGGAGCTTACAAACAAGAGAAGAATCCCGAACAAATCCATCCAACTACTCCATGTATATTTCCTCTTGTAGATCTCTATGTAAGAAGGCACTCTTCACATCCATATGTTATACATCCCACCCCGTGATGAAGTAATAAAAATTACAAGCCGTACAAAATCCATCTTGGCAAATAGTGCAAAAGTCTCAAAGTAATTAATACCTTCAACTTGTGAAAACCATTTTCAACAAGATGAGCTTTATATTTGTTAATATACCCATCGGTTGTGTATTTTTTTGGTATATCCACTTACACCTAACCATATTTATTCCTTCAGGAAGAGATAAAAATTCCAAGTATGATTCTTCATGAAATAAGAATACTCACCGCCATCGCATCATCCCACTCTTGTATCCCATGAGCCTTTAAAAAAGACTTGTGGATCGTAAAAAACTATGTGACACAAAATTATAAAACCTATAGAATGTGTGTGATGATGCCTACTGGATGGAAGATCCTGTATGAAATTTGTTTCATCGAAATGTTAGTACAAGCCCACTTTGTCATAGTGAAAACACTAGTGGGAATAGGATCCTCAACGACATCTATAATCTCCACATCAATCTCCTCAAATCAAGGATCCTCCATATGAGATGAAGAAAAATAAGTAGGGATGGAAGAAGATTAATAATCATGAGGAATGAAGTGATCATCAAATTTAACATGTGTTTGAAAAAGAATTTCATGTGTATCGGGATCTAAAATACGATAAACTTTGATGTCCTCACAATACCCTACAAAGATCAAGGGTTTACTTTTCTTATCCAAATCTTTCCTTTTCTTCTTGGTTATAAATGCCCAAGCATGGCTCCCAAATACTCAAAATAATGAGACATCTATCTTAGTGTTGGACCAAGATTCAACAGGAGTCAAATGCCGAAGTTCCTTGTGTGGTGTGTGATTTTGAATGTAGTTAGCACAATTAATCTTGCTTCTACCCACTGATAGATAGGAGGTAAATCTCTAGAATGCATCATACAGATTAGCCATTTCCTTCAAATTTCTATTCTTCTATTCTGCTAACCTATTCTGTTGTTGAGTATGAGGAACAAAATGCTAGGTGAATAATACCTTGAGTTGCCAAAAAGTTAGAAAACTCTTTGCTAAAGTACTCCCCTCATAATTAGTACGAAGGTTCTTTACGCAACTAGAAGATTATTTCTCGACCAAAGCCTTGAATAATTTTAGGTGTGAAAAAACATCAATTTTGTACTTGAGAAAATAAACCCAAGTACGCATCTAAAAATTATTAATAAAGTTAATTGCATACTTACCTCCATTAAAAGACGGGGTTGGAAAAATCATCAAGTCACCATGCACAAAATCAAGTGGTGAAGAATCTCTCTTAAAAAAATTCTTAGGAAATGGATCTTGCTGGTGTTTCCCTAATGCACAACTAGAGAAAAATCCTCGAGACAAAAAAATCTAGGAAGAACATCTACCATACCATGAGTGCTCAACTCCTTCAAATACATATAATTAAGATGTCCAAATCTTTCATGCCAAAGTTTACTCTCTGAATCTCCATGAGAAACCAATCCTGTCCCTATAGAAGAAGTGTCATTAAAACCCTCAAAGTGATATAGTCTAGAACTATGATCAACAATACCCTAAGAAATAAGTGAATAAGGCTCCAACAAAGTTCTTACTTCTACCCCATGTGGTGTAAAATTCATTGTTTTCCCTTAACCAGAATGACAAATTTGATATATAGAAAGAAAATTTGTAGTGATGTTAGGAACATATAGTGCATCTTGGATATTGCCACCATCAAGTTGTATATCACCTTTTCCGTCAATAGAAAGAAATGAATAATCTCCAACCTCAATTTTGGAAGTAGAACTCAAACCTAGAGAAACAAAAGACTCCTTAGAAGAATTCATGTGATGAGAAGCACCAGAATCTATAACCCAACCGTCTCAGAAGTGGTACTAAGATATCCCAACAACATTAATTTCTTTTCCATACCGATAAGAAAGAGGTGGAGTGGAGATAAAAATTTTTTTTTCTTGATTGCATCCTCTAAGGCTTGTATTCGCTTATAACACCTATGTTCTTCATGACCAATACCCCCACAAAAAGACCATGAAAGGCTAGACTTATTCTTGGATTTAGAAGACTCTTTGGGTTTAGGAGCACTTTGAGATGGAGAAGGGGTGGATTTGGTTTTAATTTTTAATTTTCCCTTGCCCTTAGGATTAGATGCAACTAATTCCTTTTGAGATGTAGAAGACTCAAGGTGAGACAATTTGGATTCTTCCCTAGTAATTCTTTCACAAAATGTTTCTAAGTTAGACATTTTGAATGTGTCACCTAAGGCATCCATGCTAGAGAAAAAGGTAGAAGAAAATATTTGAAATGGTCCTCTCAACTTGGATAGAATCAAGTAAACACACTCTTCATCTTTCTTATCTCTTCCACTCCCCTTCAATTGTGTCAACAAATGCTTGACCTTGGTAAGATAGTCTATAATTCTTGAAAAATCTTTAGGATTAAGAGAGCTGATCTCAATTTCAAGTTGCATGGCTCTCATATGATCCACATTACCAAATAAATTCTCCAATTTCTCCTATATTTTGAAAGGAGAGTCACACTTTTCAAAATGAAACAAAATATTGTCACTTACATAAGTTCCTATCAAACCCATACACTCATCAAATTTGCATTGGTATTGAAATTTCTCATATTCTCTAGTGAACACTGGTTTCTCTAAAGAAGTTAAAGCCCATAATCCTTTCTACTTAATTATTGTTTCCATTTTAGTTTCCATGTGCGGTAATTATGTGTTGTTAATGGCTCAACATGATCTAATGTAGAAGTATATAAAGATGTCATCCTCAAAAAATCACCAAAAGAAATGTAAGAACCAAGCAATGCAACAAGAGACCCCCTAGATCTTCACACTTTATAATGAGTGCGTGTTACGGTATGGCACTTTATATTTATAGTGTGATTCTCTAAATAAATATTTCCAAGTGGAAAGAGCATAATAAAACAATCACTTTTGTAAAAATGACACTCAAAACTAAGTTACCGATCAAAAATTTCAAGCTTTTCAATATTATGCTTTACTATTTATTTTATTTGTCACTTAAATAGAATAAAATTATCTTTCCTTCACCACACAAATAAAATGAAAGGGCATTGGAGTTAAGCACAAGTTTTAATTCCTCATATGACCTTTGGGGCTAAGGATTTCAATGAGTGTGTGAAAATTACTATTTTTGGGTATGTCAATTATTTTGAAAACTCACATCCAACTACTTATTTCGGTAAAAAAAAATTATTTCTATTCCTCATTTTCTTCCCGATTGGTGCAAATCCCAAGGCAAACCAATGCATTTCTCTATAAACACCCAAAAATATGATTGCCTCAAGAAATGGCTAAGTGTATAATCGATCTTAGGGTTTTAATGCATTCTGGATCCAATGGTGGCCTCTATTTTGTATAAGAAAGGAATAACAATCTAAGAACTAGTCATCAAATAACTAGTCAAGACCATAGATTTAGGAAATAACTAGACATCAAGGATCCATTCAATACCACGGATCAAGGAAATAAATAGTCAATACCATAGACCAAGGAAAGAACTATACCTAACAACTAGATAATATCCCCTAATATCTAAATAAATAAAAATAAATATCCACAAGCATAAGTGGGTGAGGATAAATAGAATAAAGATAAATAAATTTCCTAGGTGAACATGAGCTAAGGTAAATACCTACTCTAACAAAGAAGTTGATTGTTATATTTTTAATGCAATTAATATACTTGGGTGAATAAAATTTAGCTAATAATAGCTCTTGTTTATTGTCCAAGTCTTCTCAATGTGCATTAAACTATTTACTTTGTTTTGTAGGGGATGATTAAATAATCATACTTAATTATCTAATGTGACACTTGAATATTCACGCACTTACAAAGGAAATTTTGTCTTCTTCTCTATTATGTCCTCTAGTGATGGCATATAAAAAAACATTATGTATAACAAAAAAATTTCCTTCTTTTCAAAACTTAGCAAAGTACTCCACACCATTGTGGGGACTACTGTATGGAACCACCAATCGTATTAATGCTTGATTAAAATTTTTAATTCTCAACGGTCCCATCCCACCAAATGGAGCTACTCAACGCATCACTAATAGATATGACACTTGAAGTGCACCTTTCTAGCTCCTTCAAATAAAACCAACACTATCCATGTTAGTATGACTAAGGAAAATTCTAGGAACCAAATCCATAGACACCACTGGAAATGTTTCATCCTTCGTACATTCCATAATCTCATCTTCATATTTTTCATCGTCTCCATCATTGATCGAATCCTCCTTCCCCGACTCACATCAACCTGATGAACATGTGACTATTAATACTACTCTTCTCATTCTCCAACCTGGGACGAAGATTTCCATGATTGTCATCTTATCCTGAGTGATAATCCTACATATAAATATCATATTTAAGATATGTAATATGAATAAATAGAATATATTTATTATCCTATCTAGTAGATAATTTGGATAATCATTAAAGGCATATAAATAAGGAGGACATACCCTCATTTGGAACATGAGAAGGTAGTGAGACATAGGATACAAATGTATTAATAATATGGATGCCATTCTATAAGAGTATTTTTGTAGCTATTAAGAAGTGTATTTGAGTATTTTTTAAATACTAGTTGAATGTCAACTGAGTGGATTTCATGTTGAATTGGTGACCAAAAATTATATGAGAAACTATGTCATGTTGGTGACCAAAAAAAGTACTAGTGTTTCATTCTATATCAGTAGGTGTTGTGTGAGATCGTGATTGTGTAATTCTCAATATATTCATAAGCCACACAAGTGTACTAAGTCTTTGTGTAAGCTACAAAATTTGATGAAGGAATAAAAATCATTAGAGGATGGGAGAATACTAATTAATCCAAGGGATTATAAGGAAACTAGTTAATACGGTAATTTGTTTTGAATATTTGTAATAATACCTAGATCTATGAAGTTCTACAATACTTTTTAAATCCACGAGGAAATGAATATTAATCACTTAAAGTCGTAGAATTTATAAAAGGGATAATTGAGTTTATGATTGGTCCTTTATTAAATTAATATACATTTATTTTAGGAGTCTAATAAAGAGGCTTGATGCCTAAATAAACACATCCCAATTTCCTTGTGGACTAAGATCATAGTTCTTAAGCTATAAAAACCTTGATTAGTTTTATTTTTTTGGTCAGTAAGCTTAGGTATTGAAGTAATGTGTGTTTTAGATGAGAATGATTATATAATATATTGATCGGTGGATTTATATGAGTTACTTTTATTTGAATTTATGAATTCAATTCTTATTTCTATTTAGTGTTTCAAATACTTATTCATTTGATCTTCCATCAGATGTGTGTTATCTCTCGAAGTTCACCCTTATTGATAGATGACATCATGGATTCTAAGATTGCTTTATCTCTAACTTCAGTAGATACAATGGAAACACCTCGGGTCGGTGGTTATACCTATTGTTGAGGTCAGTCTTCGGTATCAAGGCCGGTTCCTTATTGATGTATCTTAAACTATTTTTGTGGGTTTTTAGGGTAAAAATATTGTTGTAACTGAATTGAAATGGGTTGATACACCAAATAGATTGAGGGGTTTGACTAAGTATATGCACAATAAAATTGAGAAAAAAATTACAGATGCAAAAATCAATGGGTTTTAAGTTTGATCCTAAGAAAAACATTTTTGTGTTGAGGGAATAACTCACAATAACTCAATAGCTAACATACACACTAAGACTGTATAGAAAGCACCAAATTTGCAGCAATGTAAGATAATTAATAAGGGAATTAACATTCACAAGAATTAAAGGAAAGATACATACCACTGTAAATAATTGGAAAGGCAATAATTGGTTCTCATTCAAGGGAAAAATAGGTAAAAATATACTTCGCACTCCCCGTGTCCAAAATTTGTCTTTGTGCCTTACTAATTTACACAATATATAGAAAAATACTTCACCCAACCCTTGCTGAAAGTAGACTATAGTCTATACTCACCCATGTATGCTAATTTTACACCTTTATAATGAATAGATAAGGGAATCAAAATAGACATGCTGATTACAATGAGGCCTTAATAGCCTTAGTTACAAAAAAACACTATAGTTAAGGTGCAGTTGATTGTTATTTTTTTAATGCAATTAATATAATTGGGTGAATAAAAATTAGCTAATAATAGCTCTTATATTATGTTCAAGTATTCTCCAATGTGCATGAAACTATTTATTTTATGTTGTAGGTGATGATTAAATAATCATAGCTAATTCTCTAATGTGACATTTGAATATTCGCGCACTTACAAAGGAAATTATGTCTTCTTCTCTATTATTTACTCTAGTGATGCCATATAAAAATACATTTTGTGTAAGTAAAATAATTCCAGTCTTTTGAAAACTTAGAAAAATACTCCATCCCAATGTGGGGACTACTCGTATGGATCCACCAACCGTATTGATGCTTGATTCAAAATTTTAATTCTCAACGGACCCATCCCACAAAATGGGCTTGCTCAACTGTCACTAATGGATCTCGAAACTTGAAGTTCACCATTCTACCTCTATCAAACAGACACCAAAAATATCCATGGCAGCAAGACCATGGAAAATGCTAGGATCCAAATATGTAGAAACCATAGGAAAGGTTTCATCCTTTGTACATTCCACAATATTATCTTCATGTTTTTCATTGTCTCCATCAATGATTGAATCATCGTTCTCCTAATCACATCAACCCATGAACATGTCACTACAAGCTACTAATATTTTCATTCTCCATTTAGGATGGAAGATTGCCATGATTTTCATCTTATCCTAAGTGATAATCCTACATATAAATATCATATTTGAGATAATTAATATGAATAGATAGAATATATTTCTTATCCTATCTAGTAGATAATTTGGATAATCATTAAAGGAATATAAATAAAGAGGACAAACACTCATTTGGAACATAATAAGGTAGTGAGACACAACATACACATTTATTAATAATAGGGATGTCACTTTGTAAGAGTATCTTTACAATATTAAGAAGTATGTTTGAGTAATTTTTTAAATACTAATTGAATGTCAAGTGAGTGGATTTCATGTCAATTTGTAATAATCGTTGTAATTTTTGGCTAATATTATAGGATTATCTTTTAATTAATAATATACTTTTTTGTTATATTCCATTTCTTTACCGAGATTTATTATTATATTTAGTGCATCTTTTATATAGTTTATTTTTATGTGTTTCTATATTTATGCCACCAAACCAAAAATTTTGAATTACTAAAAACATAATAGCATAAGGATCTCTTAGTGAAAGATTCCTTAAGTGTTGTATTTATTTTTATAGATACCTTTAATAAGATAAATTGGAAGAAAATAGGAGCATCTAAGGTGTTGAAGTGGTTTGAGCAACATGCTTATGTGACTAAGTTTGCTACATGTATTGATATCTCAAACATATTCAAGGATATGTATTTATATCCATACTATGCTTTAAAGGAAATTTTTAAAGATTCAAATTAAGAAAAATGAGGGATTTATTATAGATACTAAATGCAAGAAAATGTACATGATGAGGAAGAGATTAAATGACATTAGGATCAAGAAAATACAGTGTAATGAGAATCTAGTAAAATAGAAAGGAAATTATGTTGTTGATTCAATTTTGATAGGTTCTCGATAATATTTCTCAACATGGGATTGTAGAATACCATGTATTTCTATTATGAGCTCTGTATTCAAAATTACATGATATGTATGATTTCGTAACATTAATATTCACATGTAATCATTGATCAAGAAAAAATAGTTTTAATAATAGAGGTGTTACATTTTTTTATTGTTAATATGGCACATATAAAGAAACTATGTCATTAGTGAACATAAAAGTACTAGTGTTTCATTCTATATTGTAGGTGATGTGTGAGATCACATTGTATAATTCCCAATATATTCACAAGCCACACAAGTATACTAAGTCTTGGTGTAAGCTACACAAGTCTATGAAGGGATAAAAATCATTAGAGGACGGGGAAAATGCTAATTAATACAAAGAATCATAAGGAAAACTAGTTAATACTGTAATTTATATTGAATATTTGTAATAATATATAGATCTATGAAGTTCTACAATACTTTTTAAATCCACAAGGAAATTAATATTATACACTTGAAGTCGTGAAATTTTTAAAAAGGAAAATTGAGTTCAGATTGGTCCTTTATTAAATTGATATACATTTATTTTAGGAGTTCGATTAAGAGGCTTGATGCCTAAATAACCACATCTTGATTTCCTTTTGACAAATATCATAGTTCTTAAGCTATAAAAAACCTTGATTAGTGTTAGTTTTGTGGTTGCAAGCTTAGGGCTTGAAGAAATTTGCTATTTACATGAAAATGATTATATAACGTATTGATTGGTGGATTTTATTTGAGTTATTTTTATTTGAAGTTATGAAATCAATTCTTATTTCCATTTAGTGTTTCAAATACTTATTAATTTTTATCTTCCTACATGTGTGTTATCTCTCTAAATTTCACCCTTGTTAAGAGATGACATCAGGGATTCTAAGCTTGCTTTATCTCTCACTTCCATAGATACAATGAAAACACCAAGGCTATGAGTATACCTATTGTTGAGGTGATTCTCTGGTATCAAGGTTGGTTCCTTATTTATGTATCCTAAACTAATTTTTGGGCTTTTTTAGGGTAAAAAGATTTTTGTAAGTGAACTGAAATGGCTTGATACACCAAATTAATTGAGGGATTTGACTGATTATATGCACAATAAAATTGAGAACAAATTGTAGATGCACAAACCAATGGGTTTTTCATTTCATCCTAATGAAAACACTTTTGTGTTGAGGGAATAACTCACAACAAGACAATAGCTAACATGCACACTAAGACTGTATAGAAAGCACCAAATGTGTAGCAAGGACAGATAATTAATTACGGAATTAACATTAATGATAATTAATGGAAAGATACACACCATTGTAAATAATTGGAAAGGCAATAATTGGTTCTCATTCAAGGGAAAAACTAGAAAAAATATGCTTCAGAACTCCTATGTCAAAAATTCCTCTTTGTGCCTTACTAATGTACACAATATATAGCAAAATACTTCACCTAACCCCTCCTAAAAATAGACTTTACTCTCTACTCACCCCCATGCATACTAATTTTACCCTTTATAATGAATAAATAAGGGGAAACAAATAGACATTTTGATTACAATGAGGCATCAAAAGCCTTAGTTACAAAAAAACACTCTTGTCAAAGTGCAGTTGACTATTCTATTTTTAATGTAATTAATATACTTGGTTTAATAAAAATTAGCTAATAATAGCTCTTGTTTGTTGTTCAAGTCATCTCCAATGTGCATGAAACTATTTCCTTTGGTTTTTACGTGATAATTAAATAATCATACTTAATTCTCTAATGTAACACTTGAATATTCACAAACTTACAACGGAAAATTTGTCTTCTTCTCTCAGTTATGTCCTCTAGTGATGGCATATAAAAATACATTCTATGTAAATAAAATAATTCCCTTCTTTTCAAAACTTAGAAAAATACTCCAACCCAATATGGGAACACCGTAGCATGTGCACATGCTCAGATTTTTCTCCTTGTCATGGCACCACGCATGATCGTTAATTTGGAAAATTTAAGGTAAAGTATTTGCAAATATTAAGATCAGGGCCCTCTTTTGAATATGAGTTAAGGTAATTGAATTCTTGACCTTTTACATATACATTATCATTTTCATTGACTTAGCATATTCCTTTATCCAATCATATTAGTCACCTTTTGATTAAGGTATTTGAAGGCATGGGATCTTTTGATTAATCATTTCATAGATTATACTTTACCCTTTCCTTTGATTTAGCATGATAGTGTTGAATAGTGTTAATACATGGCACCTTTCGATGACTTGATTCAAATACACTATAGTCTTAAAATACCAAGTTTAATTATAAGGGAAAAGGTTCCCCTCACAATGCACGACCCCTCAATACTTTTTTCGGTGGTGGTAATGATTTTGAGGCTAAGTGTGTTTTATGGATGTTTTGATCTATGCCATTGATTTTTTTATCTCTGAATCTCTGTCGTCGATTTCCAACTTGGGAGGAGTTAGGTTACTTATTAGGGTTGCATTGATTATGATTATTTACTCGGGGCCATTTGATCTTGGTACTTGGGAATACGGATCATTGATCTTTGTACCGTGATTAGCATGGGTACATTGTAATTAAATTTTGAATTTGAGGATTCAATCAAGGCCATTGATCTCGTACTTACTTGATCCTTTTTGCTTTGATCAAACCTTGTTGAATTAGGTTTGTAGGATGGTTGTGAGCTAAAATGATCCAAACCTAATAATTTTCATTATGCAATGTTGAAAAAATAGGGTAAAGCCATGGAAAATTTATCTCAGTGCCCTTATGAATGTGTTTTCTCGAGCTCTATTTTTGTATTTTAAAGCATGTAAACTCTTTAATATCAACTTTTATGAGTTCTCACGTGTGACAAATTTGGTTCTTTATGGATTTAGAATATTTCATTCACATCATGGGATCTATTATCTTCTCTTCTTCATCTTAATATGGCCGCAATGACTGAATCTGGAAGCTATTTCATTCATCTTTTACCTAAGGGTTTCAATGGTTGCTTCATGAAATATTATTTTTCCTTTTCGAAGCTTTGAAGGAATTATTGGGTCTTCTTTTGCAAGGTGAGATTCACATTCATAGTCTTAGTTTTTCTAGCATTTACTTAAACTAACTTCATAAATATTCTAAGTTTTTGGATCTCATACTTTTGAGCCCGAACTTTATGTGTTCTATGTTTGAAGCCTTGGTTACAAAATACACTCGGTGGAGAATTTTGTATTTGAATATCTGATTTAATCAACTTCCGCCATTTTCTAAAACCGGTAAGGCCTTATTCTAAATAAATGGCTTGAGGTTTTCTTGAAAATTAAAATTTTTAAACTACCTTGTTGATACGTTTTTGGTGTGAATGTTTTACAAGCATTTGTAAATTTCTCACTATTTATGGTTCTAGTGCCTAGGTATAATTCATTTCTTTGAATTTAGAGCTCCATTTGCAAAAGTGAGCTTTACATTTTACTTTATCTCCGAGTCGATATTTTTCATCTATCTAGCTATGAATTTTGTCTTCATCCTTCAAAAACCTTTCTCAGACTTTATGGGTGTCATTAGAGGAGTTCAAATTTCATGGTATTGCTTATATGTTTATATGTGAACTTTTTCGTGCCTTTGTTCTTGGAGTTTCATTAGCTAACCACCATTGATAGAGCTTGTGCCCTTTTAAATTTGGGTCACCATTCTTTCATGAGTGTTGGAATCATGCACTTAAATATCTATCTTTGGATATTGAATTTATTTGAACCAACACGGCCCATATTTTTCTCTGGGTTCTTCCATGTATTGTTGTAGTCATTCTTTTCTTTTTCCATTTGCGAATGTAAGTTGTATTTTTGGTAACAAATCTGTATTTACATACACATATGCCATGTCATCATTTTTCATTCTATCTTTGAATGTATACTCCTTACATTATACTCATTATGAAATGGGTTTGTTTAAATACATTAGTCATCATTTCAATTTTGGCTTGAAATCCATGTACTTTATGTATATGGTTTTGCATTGCTTAGGGTTTGTAATATTCAGAGATATTATTGACACCTAGGTTCTTGTGCTATGTTTTTCATTTCAAATCTTTACTATGAAAATTTTGAGCTCTATATCATGCTTATATCCAATGAACTCTTAATTGAGCTGTATATTTAGATATGAGTTGGGTTCATTGTTTCATTTGAGCCTAGTTTCCACATTATTTTGATGAGCACCGTTGTTTGAATGGATTTAATTCTTCCTCATGTGCCATTTTGAACCAAGGTGTTCCACAAATTTGGTTCACCATCTTTTCCGTTGTGTCTATCATGAGTTTGAGTCTTTCTATTATTTTGAGCTCTCTCATTTATGAGTTTGTTGTGAATGGAAATAACCTAGCATTTGAGCATGTGGCTCCATTGCATTTATTGTTGGAGCTATGTCTTTTGCATGGACTCCATATTCGAGCATCCTGAGCATGGCTAAAATGTCTTTTTCTTTAAAAATACTTTACTTCATGTTAACTGGAATTTTGATCTTGATAGCACTTTTGAGCCTGAACTCATCCATTTTTCATTTAAACAATGCTTGGCTGAAAGGATGTAAGTTGTCACATTGGAAAACTATTTTCACCACCTAGAAAATAATGTTGAGAGTCCTTTCACTACCCATACATAATGTTTAACATCCTGAAACTTTGTTACTAAGACATAATGTATAATATTGTGCAATGTTGTTGATAATACACCCATTCTATCTTTTTCTTCTCAGTCTGAATTAGGCTCAATTCCAATTGCATGTTTGGCTTATAACTTGTAATTACATTTAGAAAATAGAACTATTTTGTGCCTTGTTTTTAAAGCCATGAGATTTAGATCTGCAACACTTATGATTCCATCAAAATATTTTATCCAAAATCTATAGTTTGTATTATGTCTTTTGAAGAGACATATAATCGTGGAACTCACTTCTAGATCTATTTCTTTTGATCTTCTCATGAATGAGTGTTTGCAAACACATGACCATTGAAACATGATTAGAAAATACTTATACTTTTATGTAGAAGAAAAGCTTTCAGTCATAGATAACCGTGCTTTTTTTTTTTCATGTGTTGTTCATAACTAACACCAATCTCAGTTAGAATCATTGCTATGTAAGGGGGAGATGTAATATTGTAGCTTGTGAGATACATGAATGGTTGTTATTTTCTCATGATTTGTTTCATACCTGTAGCTATAATTGTTTACTTGAATAGTCAAGATTGTTGCAACATATTGCATTCTTGTGATATCTTTATTCATACTTTGAAAGTTTGAAAACCTTGTAAAACTTGAAGGAAACTGTATTTTGTGAGCATGGAAATATTTTACCTCAAAATTTGTATCTATGTCATTCCCTCCTCATTTTTGAGAGCCTACTCCCTACTTGCACTAGCTGTATTTTGTGTACTCTTAGTTCTTTGCAAGTTTGTAGCCATTTACTTAGCATATGTTTCTTAAGGCTATTTTTGATGAATAATTTCATGTCCTTCTTCTTAGAAGCCTTTTACACTGTAAATTTGTACTTTAAAATTTTATGGTGCAACAATGTATAGTTGAAACTCCTTTGATGATGGTTATTTTGTATTATGCTCATCCACTCTTGTAACACTTGCTGGTTTTTGAAAGGTTGTCCTTGAAGCTATAAACTTTACCTTTATCCTGTTAGATTCTTGTATTTGTAATAAGGTGATTTTGTAATTGTAGATTCCATATCCATTCTTACATACTGGTGGTTGTAATATTTTTTATTCTTAAAACTGCATAAGTACCTTGTGTTAGAAACTTAACATGTGATTTCATCTAGATCTCTTTAGTTTGAAATGTGTATCTCGAGACTGTTTGTAATTACATCATGAACTAAAACCACTTCTTCTATAACATTATTTTTGGTAATTGAAGTAGTCTTTGTTTCCTTTTGAATTTGTTTATGTGCTTTAATTCTAGTTGTACTTGACCTCTTTAAGGCAACTTGTAACTCTAGATTCTTTCTTTGGTTGTATTTTTCTTTTTTACTTGATGAAGAACTCAAACCGTGTAACTTTTTGATTGAATGGTAGTATCCTTGGACGCTTGTACCTTTTTACCTTGATCCTTGTGAAATACATGCATGAATCTTGTTTTGTATTCCTTTTAATTATATTTTTCATTGAAATGTAATATATACTGATAGTACAAAAATTTAAAAAATGCATTTTGTTCTCTTCTACTACAACCTGTTCCTTCACAATTAAGGAAATAGTTAAAAATTAATTAGGCTTTTTGACCTCTCTTATGTTCCATAATGACTTTCTTTCTCTTTCTTTTCTATCTGTCATGATTCTTATGAATTTCATGAGCTTCTCCCAGATGGTACATTTCATTTCTATATCAGTTACTTGATGTACCTTATGTTTTTTTATCTCAAATGGTCCATTTTCCTGAAGCTAGATAGCACATGAGTACAAATTAAACCCTGAGCTCTTAACTGATATTTTTCTTTTCCTTTTTCAGGTACACTATATCTATAATATGTAAAAATGAAGATGAAGGAGATGGAACTGAAATGATAAAGAAAAAAAAAGGAAACCAAAGCAAATGATGGGTTCCTTTTATACTCTTTTTTCTTTTAGTTTGATTCTCATGTAGGTCATTTATTTCAATAATCATAAGTTACATCCCACGACTTGTGTGGGAAACATTGAATTTCCTTAATGAATAAATGATATTATTTCTATAATTGAGTTATGTACTTCCTTTTACTTTAAGCTCTTATGATATGTAATGATTGTATAATGAATTAAAAAACTCAATAACATACATAATAACAATTAATCATAGGAAATGATAAAATTGAAAATACAGTAACTTAAATAATGAACATCTCGCAATGCAAACAAAGACTATGTCTCTGCTTTGGATTCCAACTCCTCAATTTTGCATCTATCTTTCCCTTCCTCAATGTTGTGGTTTAGTTCTTTAGAGCTATTGTGCAATTTTGACAAAGTTGATCATGGGATAGCAACATACATGAGGTGTTGCATTCTATAACAACACATATAACTATATTTTTCCTTGTTGATTCACTTAACTGAAAACAAAATTAAACTGTAAATATTCCCCTAGTTAGGTTCATTCATCAACTCATTCCATTGATAAAAAAGTTTTGAGTTGCCCATTTTTACACAAGTACAAAAATTGTCAACAATGTGTATAATATTTTTGTTTGGTTTGTCTATCCAAACATATTCTAAAGGGATACATGATCATAAAGGAAACTATTTATTTATCACCCTAAACAAATGTAAATTATACAATGAGGAAGATGAATTATAATCATCACCAACTTTCAATTCATTGTTAACCCAATGATTTCATGCCATACTAGTGGAAAATTAATTTTGATAATAAATAACACCAAGTATAGCTTATAGTGGAAATGGTTAATAAGTACATTATTTGTAATCGATTAAACTAAGAATAGATGATGCAAACATGAATTTCATTGATATTTCATCACTCATTAAATATATAAATAACCCTTGTCTTTAATATTTTTTTAGTTTTGAGATTAGAGTCCTTCCTAAATGTTTGGGTCATCACTAGTGTTATAATGAATCTCTTTAATATGTTTCAATAAAAATGCAAGATGAAACTAGAATGGATGAATGAAAAAATGTGTTTTGTTATTCATAATCAGATTTTTTGATGTTCTCTCATTTTTCAATCAAATTCCCTTTTCATCAGATGTATGTATTTCCCTTTTCATCGTAGTATGTATTGATGTCTTTTCATCAAAGTATGTCTTGAAGCATGTTTGTTTCCACTATATATAAAAAAATTATTTCCTTTCCTTATTCTTGTAGTAAAGGGGAATGTTGTTCATTAGTGCATATGTGTTTTAATACACATTATAGAATGAGTGTTTGATTATGTAATAAATCATATAGAGAGAATATTTGGTGAGGATATTTAAGAAAGATAGGCTAGAATGGATAGGTGTTGATCCCATATTTTTAGGGTTAGAAAATCATATGAAAATATATTTTTCATATTGAAAAATATATTTAATGATTTATTTTTGTTAGCACAATACCCAACTTGTTTTTAATTGAACATGACAATATATTATGAATTGGTATTGATTATGTTTGTTAATTGTGCAAATAAATTCTAGGACAACTACTACATTGTGACATATATGTCAATTTAATATTTATATTTCTAATTTCAAACATATAATTTAAATATTTAATTTTCCTTTAAATATTAAGATTTTAAAATTGAAAACTATAGGGTTTAGGTGTAATAGTTAAGTTAGATGGTTATTTCCAGCTCCACCCAAGTTCAAATTTCACCAAGGCACGATCCCCATTTGGGGTGGTAATGTATGAGGTGGCGTGGTCGGTAGGGTGGTTTTCACCGAGGTAATTTCTCGATTGAAAATACATGCATATGTGCACAAGCATAGCGGCTCATGGTTCACTTGTGGTGGGTTCATGCATGACAACCCTTGATTCACTCGATGTGTGTTCAAGTGTGGATGCTCATGGTTCACTTGTGGTGTGTGTATGTGTGGTGGCTCGTGATTTTCTGATATATGTTCAAGTATGGCGACTCTTGGTTCGTTAATTGTTGAGATTAATTGATATATCTTGATTGTACTCTAGTTCATATCTCCACCAAAAGCATTTATCTATAAATTAATATTTTAAAATTTATGATTCATATAATGAAAGGTGTATCACAATTATATAAGATTCATCATTTACTTTATCTCTAGTTATAATAATCACATATTCATTGGCTATTAAACTTGGAACTCTATTGTACACAACATTTTATATTAGCCTTTCTTCATATATTCCCTAAATTTTCCATATTTTCCTCTAAAATATGATCTATCATAAGCATGTGTAGATATTTTATACAATGTGTGCGTAAATAAGTTGATTTAAAATCTGTATTTACTTATATTAATACATTATCTTTAGTTTTTATGCTATTTTATTAAGTTTTTTACATCATTTTAACAAAAATATCAAGGCTTCTTAAATATTTTATATGTTGAATTTCCATATAGTTGAATACATCAACTTATGAATGGCTTTCAAATTTCTAATAAAGTTGTCTCTTCCTCATCACTACCATTTATATCTATGAAAGTTGTGTAGTGTTCACCTTTTGATTATATAACACTTTTTCTATGCTCATAAGTGAAACATATCACATATATTATTCTTGAGTTGTAAATTTGGTGACATATATTATGAAAATGAAACTCAACTAGGGGTATGAGACATTTGAGCTATTATTGATTATTTTTATCCTATAGCTAATAAAATAAGTGTAAGGATTTAGAAATTGAACACAATGTAGTTGATTAGGAAGAGGGAAATATAAATAATCACATAACTTAATGTCAAGAATAAATTTCCCCATTAGTTTAATTATTTTTAGATTATGTAACTATTTAGTTTTTGAGGGGAGCAAAAATCCCACCAATACAAAAGAGAGAATATATAACAATGATGGCACCAAGAAACTTCCTCTACTAGAATAGAAAGAGACAACCCGAGAATGCAAACAAACATCTACAAGAAAAACAAGGTCATCAAATACCAGAGAAAAACCAGACCAGAAAATGAAATAAAAAACCAATCATCACATGTCATCCGACTCCTAGAAACTATTTCGTGTCACCCGTTGGGAATAGAATTTTTTTAGGGAACCATAGTCCACCCTCCCCACCAGTAGTGGGATCTCTAGGTCCCTTTACCCTACCTCAACTCAACAAGAGAGTGACAACCAATTATCCCTGAGTTCCATCTGTCCTTTGTCTATCAATCATCAGTCCCACACCATTTTCCAAGGGGTGAACATGCACCAATGGTACACACTGAAAGAAGCACCACTTGCATTTAATCTTGATTCAAACTTTAAACCGACCTAATCACTAATGGAATAGGAATGGTCACCTCTGATTTCCCACATGTCTATCATGCTTCCGACATGAAACAAACCACTTATTAGATTTCCGCAGACTTTCACAGAACCTAACGTTGACTCACCGGTCTCATTAAAAGCTAAATTTGAACTCAAATTTTTCACTGGCCCCTCATCCACATCATTCATCTGACCTATCCACTTTAAAATGTTATCTATTTCTCCTTTCCCTTCCTCTTCCATGATGTCTTCACTCCCACCATGCCTACACCAGCTCCAATTTGTTCATCCATCATGATAGCCATAACCTCTATCTCCTACAATGTACACTCTACGGTTTCTCTTTCCTCCTCCATGTCTTAACCTTCACTCGAATCCTCCTCTAACAAAACATCTTCAAGCTAAGATACATGTATATAATGATCCTCTCCATTCTCTTCATCATCTAAGACGATAGAGCACCCCTATAGTATGACATGGCTTCATACCCAACTTTTCAACATTTTTGTAGATAATTTGTGACTTCAAAATGATAAAATCTTATTTGTATTTGTATTTTGAGGTGTTTAGGAGAATTATAATTGGCACTTTATCCCCCATAAGAACATTAACAAACATCTGGGAAAAGATGAGTCCTGATCATGCCTTTGTAGATGGGTCCATAGCAATAAGTGCACCCATATATCTTGCCATGCCTTGGAAGACTTCAGGTTCCTAGAATTCCAATGGTAGAGCCGGTAGCTGGATCCACACTAGAAGAATAGAAAATCATAATCTGATTTCAACTATGGTCAGTAACGATAGATGGTAGGAGATGATTTCCCATAAAACCATGGTTATCCAAGAAACCCTTCACAATTCCACATAATCTTGGAAACAGAAGAAGAAGCTATCCCCCAAGTGCACGCACTTTCAACATGTAGTCCCATTTCCTCTGGCACCATTCTCTGAAAAAATTGATATTTGGTGGAAGACCTCTAAACCTTCCAACCACTATGCATTAAAATCTACTCTTGGCCTTGTCCACAACAGCCTCTTGGATCTTCATATGTGGAACATATTCAACCCATGATGGTATGATTTTCAGGGGGCTCCCTTACACTACCACCAAACAATCTATCTGCCCAAGACTTGGTCGTAATAGGAAGAGTTACTGAAGTAAGCAAGGAGCTTAGTATCCACAAAATTCAAGCTCTAAATCATATGATTTTAATGTTTCACTAAATTTTTAGAATTCATTAATAATATCTTAATCATCAATGACACAATACTCAAAATATCATAAAATTGGAAACTACAAATAAAAAAATTGATACTCCATATTTAATATACACAACTTAATTCATAAATGATAAGAATCTATAATACCATGTGATAATAATAACAATATAATTTTTTTATGAATAATCCATAAAACACTTTAACCTAAACCACAACATTTAAAAATTACCACCTAAAATAACCATATACAATTAAAAACTAAAGGTTTTAGAATTTTTCTGTAAAATTCAAGTAAAAACGTCATAACTCCTTAAATTAAATTTTTAATGCTACCTAAAAATCTCTTTGATTATCGAGAGAAATTTGACAATATCATGTATTATTTCAATATGTTTAAATAGTTTTTATCTCTACTTTAGGTTATGTTAATTTCTAGTTTAACAAAACATAAATAGAATCATTGAAATTCAAAATAAATCTAAAAAAGGGTATCATTCAAAGTGTGAATTTAATATTGTTAATAGATTGCCGATGGGGTGGGAGTGGTGCGGTCAAGTTACATGGTTGTGTGCCTACCCACTAGTTTCAAATCCCCCTGAGGCACGATCCTCCTCGAAGGTGGTTTCACCGCTAGAGACGGCATCTCTTCTCGTGGCCGACGCTAGGTGATTACTCCTCACCGACGCCGGTGGCTCCTTCTCCTCTCACTGCTGCTTACTCCTCCTCTCGTTGCGGTCGTGGCTACTCCTCTCGTTGCGAACACTTGTGGCTTCTCCACTTCTTGATGATCCTGGTGGTTACTCCTCTCATTCCGACGCTGGTGGTTGTTCTAATAGTTGTCCCACTCACTGCGGCTTGTTTTCGATACCACTTTGCATCTTCACTTTGGTTTTATGGTTGCTTCAATTGGGTTCCTAATAATGGTCCCCTTCATTTTAACCGGTTGTGGATCCTCTCAAAATCCTCACATGTACAAGGATGTGGGTCCTTTCAAACACCCTCAATTTACCCTCAATCAAAAAAATATATATTGTTAATAGATTGAAATGAGACCAATATTGAATATGAATAAAATTTGTCTTTGATGACCTAAAAAAATTGTGGGTTTAATATTGAGAAATGGATTGTAATTTCTCTTTCCATGAGCCATTTTTTAAGGGTTTCAATTTGATATTCCATCATACTCATGAGGTATTCTACATTTTATCCATATTATTTACTAGAAGAATTCATACACTTAATAATTTCAATGTTAAACTATAAAATATGTTAAATTTGTAATTTTTGTGCATTTTCTACAATTAAATTGTAAATATTTATTTATTGAATATGTTGAGAAATAAAATATTAGAACTCAAATGTGAACAAAATAAAATCAATGCCATTAAAAATAGTGAGTTAACTCAATTAAAAATAAAGATGCCAAATGCAAACATTAAAATAGATAGAATAGTAACATTCTCATTTAAAATTAATGGAGGATGGGAAAGAGAAGGTGTTTAAAAACATGGATTGGAAGGAAAGGGATCTAGGATCTAGGTTCCCCCCTTTCCATTGGTTCAAGGAAATGATATTACAACAAAGTGGTTACAAATTTGTCGATAAACAAGGTTGTTTGTGCGGGTGTTGGTGCTTTGAGAGGAAATTATGTCTTCTTACCTATTCCCTCCTTCTTGGAATGGATATTGCCTCTCCTTTTCATTCATTCTAATAAGGATAAATATGATTTTTTTCTATAGAGAATATTCGTGGGGACTCACCCTACTATTGAGGTTGCGAGAATCTAGGCATAATATAAATGGAGACAAATTTCACTACTACATACATATATAATAGAAGAAACAATATGTGAAGATCCTACCTCTCCATTTATATTCAAAATCTTCACACAAAAATCTTCAAGAACCTTCAATCTAAGAAAATCCAAAATGCAACTCCCAAAGCTCTAAGCATGCAACCCCCAAGCTAAAATTCTAAAAATGCAAGTGTAGAAATTAGACAAGTAACCTTAATTTCTCCAAATTCAAATCAATAAATAGAAAAGGAAATGATGATAATGATGAGATGGCTCCATGTTGGATGGAACTTCATCATTCCTCAATTCTAACTCAATAACTCAACACATAAAAACAAATGCTAAGAAATGAATAAGTAAGACTATGACATGCACAAGTGTACACTCTAACATGCACTCCATACCTTCCAAAGACATATTAAATTAGGTTAGTAGAAAAGTGGATTTATTTACTCTTTTAACTCTACAAATGAATTAAAAATGCTAAAATTAACTCCATACTTCATAAGTATGGTTGGTGGATTACTTTGAGAAGAAAAAACCTCAAAAATTGGCCTCTAAGAAAAATTTGAGATTGGGAAAGGAGGAAGAGTACACTCTTCAAAATTCAATTAATTCCATTCAACATCAATAAAATATCAAGGAACATCTAACCTACTTATTGCCCAGTTTTCACATCTTCTTTTAGTTTACAATTAAGTTAAATTAACTAATTAAAAGCATACTAACATGTACTAATAAATTGACTAGATTTTACAAATAATTATATTTATGCACCAAAAAATAAATAACAAAAATTAAAAGAGGTCAACATCACAACCTATTGCCACACACATGAGGTCACCCCCCATAGGAAATCTCCTAACCAAGTATAATAATTAAACAACACACACACATAAAACACAAGTTGTCAAATTATCCTTGTTGGTGTATTCTTCTAGGGTTGGTCCCCTAATAGTGATATCATTTTCTTGCAATCATTAAAAAAATTCCTCTACGGCCTTAAGGACACATCAATAACATTGAGAAATAACTCATACATATCAATCAATAATCATCATCAAAATTAAGCAATTCTATCAATTGTCTAAAATTTCAAAATAATTTGATTCTACCATTTTACTAACATCAATGAGATCACAAGACTAATCCAAACATCCAAACATAATAAATGCATCATGAATACACTGTGTGTCAATATAAATTAATAACAATGAAAATAAACATGTATAAACTGTCCACCAGTGTCAATTTAGCATATCATAATCCAAAATATGAATCAAAACATATTGATAATCCAAATGTCTATATAGTTTATAACTACTAATCAAAATATAATAATCATAATGTCAATGTCCTAATTAAAAATAATAAAAATCATAGTGGATAACTATCGAATAGGAGTGGGCATTACATCCCCCTCTCCTTAGACTTCGACTTCCTCCTGGAAGTCACGGAAAGAGGTAGGGAAGCAAGGCATACAAACTTTTAGAATAACCTCTCTACAAGATTAACCAGGGATACAAAAACAACTTTAAATAGAAAATGTTCGATGGAATCCCAATGAATGAAAACTAGGGTCCAAGAAGAATAGGAAATTTTGTGTACACATACAAGGTGTCCACGTAGCCACACATGGATACATCACACGGTAAAAGGAATGATAATACTTCCACTTAGGTTTAATTACACTTCAATGTTCATTATTTTAGAAAAGATTAACAATTACCAATCATGACCTTTACTATTGTATGAGAAACCACACCTCTTTATACAACCAACAATTTCAGACCACACAAAACAAGGATTAATAACAAGGAAAACACATAATTTTTACAAAAGTGTTTCCAAGGATGTATATTATGTATTGAAATTACTTCATATAGTTTGGAAGAACTCACTTGAATTTCAAGGTAACACCAAGCATACCTTGGCCACAAGGTTTCCATAACTTGAATCTTGTACTCAAATATCATAACACTCAACTACTAATCCTGAATTAGAAATCCCAATCAATTAGACAACATTTCTTTTTTTTGTGATAGAAAAACTTTTCTCATACTATTATATCGACACAAGAGATACCATTCACTCTATATAACAAACAAAATTTCATAATTTTAAGCCCACCCTAGCTCAAAAGAATCTTAAAATGGACACAACTTAATATTTTAACACATAGGAACACTCAAGCGAGCTAGGAGAAATAGGCAACAAGAGAGGTCCAACTAACAATTTACTAGAGAAACACACCAAACATTCTTGTAGACACTTACAAAAATAACCTGCCCCTTCTCCTCCCCAAAGGACAAGAGGGACAACATCATAGTTACCAAAAAAAGAAATATTCCAAAATTCCTCCATATCCTTAACATATGTTTCTAAGTTTGTCAATAAGCCTAGGTCACCAATGACCTATTCCAACATAATATGGTTGCCTCCTAAGAAATGGAGACATATACACATTCTAATGAACACAAACATACACCTATTGATTCTAAGAGGAAAAAGGGGTACGATAGTCTGAAAGGCTCCATCAAGGAGGATTACACACATTTATGTTCAAGGGAGTAAACACAGCTAGAACACATCACTATCAACAAGGTACTCCATTGTTCAAGGTAGGAAGATAGATTTAAAGGTTCAAATAGTTGTCATTGTTGGAAAGATGGATGTAGGGCCCACCAACATGAACATAACAATTATTCCATTCTAACAAGGTGATACAATCCTTATGCATACTTCTAAAAATTTCATACTAACCAATGAGAGGTCCAAAATGACCTAGCATATACTTGTGTTATAAATATTATACATATGTTTATTGTTTGATATAACAAGGGGGTATAATCATTTTATTATCATGGCTTCAACTTTGGAGTTCATTACGAGATTTGCACTAATTTTTATACTTGTCTAACATTGAAACGACTTATTCTTTCATGATTTATAATTCTGGTATTATATCACGTACTAATTTTCAGTAAAAGATCATGATAATTTTACAATGATAACATAATACATGCTATGTATATATATATATATATATATATATATATATATATATACATTTTTTTATAATATTTCAATATTATTTGTAACACCCAAAATCTTAGGGTGCAAATTGAGGTTAGATACTCATACAATAGCTCAAGAGAAAATTTTCAATTAGCTCAACCATTTAGATTGTGTCCTTTATAATTTTAGGGCATACAATAGCAATTTTATACAATCAGGGTTATATATTTACAAATTCTACTTGTGTTTAATCCCATAAATTTATCCGTTCCACATTCCAAATTATAAAACACAAGTTATAGTTACGTTTGCTAAGAATATTTCTTGTTGTTTTCTAATTAATGCACTCCTTATATTTTAATATCCCATATCTTTTGTCATTAAGGATCATCACCAATGTTGGCAGATTATCTCGCCATTCTATATAGGCGAGAAAAGTTATTAATTCTACTTCTAGGGGAAGTATAAGTGGTTTCTTTGATATTTTTCTCATAGTTTTATTTCTTCTATTAAACTACAAGGTTAGAGTAGGGAACCATCTTCCTAATGTCCCAATTTACTTATTAAGTTTTGAAAGTCCAATCCTCCCATTTATATCTAATATGCTCAAGTTTATCTCAATAGAAATTGAATTATAATGAGTTTAAGAGCCAAGATTATCACATTAACAAGGTCATAGAAAAAAAGAGATCATAACCAAATGGAACACACCCAATTGACAATAGGTTTCCCAAAAGTTACATGCATCATCGATGCATTCCAGGTGAGTCTCCACAAGTGTCGATAAGAGATACAATGAAGATATACCTTATGAAGTTATAAATTTAATTTTACAAGTTAAAGAAGTTTTAGATCAGTGTGAGGGATAAAATAATGTTTACGGATTATAGTCAAAATGGGTTCACTATAAGAGAGAGAGAGAGAGAGAGAGAGAGAGAGAGAGAGAGAGAGAGAGTTTCCAAACAAAACTTGTACCTCCACAAGATACCATCAACCAATATATCATGATGACACAGTAAAATTACCCCATAGACACCACACTTCCTCACCAAGATAACATACAAATATCAAGTGGGTAGTCAAATGATTTACCCAAAACATAGCCTCTAAGGCCAAGAGTTATAGCCTTGGATGAAAGAGCATGACATAAACACAACCAAGATTAGAAACTTAAGACCTATAAAACCAAAATATCTAAGCACAAGGTCCAAGGAGCCAAAGGTATCCATATATATCTAACCATAACTCGATACTAATGGATCATAAAGTGGTATATGATAACCAAATAAAGAGATTTAGAAAAGGTATATCTATCTATGGTTCTCAAAATCAAGACATCAATACTTATTTAAGCAAAAATCTCAAACGAGCTTAAGTATAGCATATTTATATAGGTATTTAGAGAACAAAGGTCAATCTTTTCTTAATTAAAATGAAGATACCAAGTGTCACATCTATCACAATGATGAGAAAAACTCATACCAGGGGTGCAAGAAGAACATCATCACCATCAAAACTCACAACTATTTTACATGACGCGGGCACCCTCTCCTTCCAAGAGCCGAGTAAGAAAAAGGGTTACTCCAAGGTCCTATACACATAAAGCCTATCACTTTGATACTAAAGGCATGACTTGAGGCACCTAGGATCACAACCAAGACTCTAGGGTGTACCCCATACAACGAGAGAACACAACACCAAACTTGCATAATAGAACCAGCTCATTAGAAGACAAGAAGAAAACCACATAAATTTTTGATGAAATTTAGCCAATTCAACATCAAGACAAATAGGCTCTCAATTAGCAACTAGAATTAAAATTCATGAAATCTTGGCAATCAAAAGAAATGGCTAAGTAGTCGTATTTCAATTTTAAAGAATTATCACAATAAGACAATAACAAAATAAGAGCCTTAGATATTCTCAATTAACTTATCAAAATAAAATGGTGGTCCATGATAAAAAAAAATTAAACTTACAAATATTAAAATGCATGAAATATCCACATCACAATCACTTTGCATCCTTTCATGGGCTACTGGTAGGGGTACTCTACATGGATCTCACATCTAAGAATATACCTATAAAAATGGATATAATATGACATCATGTCATGATATCTATCATCTCATATGGGGTTAATTCCAAAAAGGATGATCATCAACCCAAGCTTGCAATCATTGTGAGAAGATACCCATCTTGCTTAGTCACCAAGTAAAAGGAGAGTTCAAAGTAGCTAAACAATCTCTGGATTTCATAACGTTACCTCTAGCACTAATCCCCAAAGGTACACCAAACACAATAGAAACTTAGGTAAGGGAGGGTCTCTATGGGGTCAACACCATCACATGATCCGTATCTAAAGGCTAGGAATACATTGACCAACATCTTCACAAGGAACCAAATTTCTAATACTCATGTAGCTCATAAGAATATTAAAGTGGATTAACATTTCTTCGTAATCAAGTTAGACAACACACCTCTTACGTGAATACAACAATCCAAACACATTTTATTATTATTACTATTATTTTAATTCCGTAGTTTCAAGTATCCTAGGTTTAGTTTCGCTAAATGGTTGTTGTGTTCTTATCTTTGCCTAACATCTAAGTGTTGAACCCACAAAATCGATACCAAGTGTAACACCCACAAAAACCAAGACAAAAATCATTAATTACTTGGGAAAAATTACGGTAGAATGTTTTTGTTTAAAACAAGGTCTCAAGGGTAATAAGTATCAATCTTGTGAACAAATAATATTATGTTTAATTATTCCTACACCAAAGATAAGGTAATCAAAATTAACTTAATAAATAAATATTATTAATTTATTTCAATTGCATTATGGTTTACAATCCTTCTATTAATTTCCTCTTACTTTGTTAGATATTTTCCAAAACAATCCCATTGATAAATCCACTTAGATTTAATAAAAGATTTTATTATTTTTATTATTATTATTTAAGCTAGCCTTAGCAAATTTCCCAAATACCAAATAGCCATGCCCCCATTATTTATTAAATCCCTATATTCAATTGCAAATAAATAAATTATTACTCCATACCCAAAAGGGTCAAAATTCATTCTAACTTACTAAGCACTAGGTGGCCCCATTAAACCAATACCCATACTTTAAAATAAATTACCCATTCTGTAAAAATTCCACCAACTTAAAATTGTATGAATGAAATTGTATGAATGAATCACCATCATAGGATTAAATTATTGTGAGCCCTTAGATGTAGGTTTTCTCCCAAAATCCATAAAATCCTTATGAATTATTTCTTATTCTCTATTTTCCCTAATTTCTTTTCATTTGTTCATTTGTCTTTTGCAAGTTTGGAGGAGAGGAGGCCATGGAATAGATGGAAGATCTATGGAGGATTTTTATTTGCTATTGTACTTTGTGGGGGATATTTACCCTACTCGGGTTATGGGCATTCTTGCCCCATTTTATTTTTGGTTTAAAATGAGGTATTTTCAAGGATCTAGGGTTTGGACGCATTTCTTTAGGCCGCTTATACCAAATCGGCATTTCTTTAAGGGAAAACCAATACAAATATATCAAATAGTTAATTGTATAGTTTTGGTGGGTTTGGGTTTAATAAAAAATATAGAGTGGGTTGCTTTTAATAATATATCTTATTCCTTTTTATTTAAGGGCTTAGTCGCTAATGCCCATAGAGACCTCACAAAAACAATAATAAATTTTTGTTTTATATGAAATCTTTGGTTTATGTAGTGCCCCATTTGATGTTACTCTTGTTCATACTTCGAGTGACCTTGTTGCTAAGCATTGAACGTTGTTGTGCTTCTATTGATCATTAGTTAGCTTCGACCTTGTCACAGAAAATAATTAGCATCCTCCCTCTTCATCGTGCCTACTTGTGTCATTGTCGATGTTTCCAGTTGCTGGCCCCACAACGTCCTTTACAATTGTCCTATTAAAGGAAAATCATGTTCTCAAATTGTCGAGCTTGATTGTCGGTCATTATTAATATGAATAATAATTATTTTTAAGTTGTAAAATTAATAATAAGAATGATAATAATGATATTATTAATTTATTTTTCGATCAAAAATTATTTTATATTATTATTATTATTATTATTATTATTATTATTTTGTTGATTGTAATCGATATTAATATTAATTATCTCTATGTTATTTTGTTGTATCATTTTGATCGCTCCCATAGACCGAACCTCGTTCTGCGCTGAAGAAGGGATTACCCTATCGTGGCGTCATGGTTGGTCGTTGCCCCATGTTCACTTTCAAAACGTCAACCTCTAGTTTTCTCCCCCTTGGTCGATTAGGCCTGCATGTGTGTTGTTTTAATCATTTAAATTAAAGGAAAATATGATTTTTTTCCCTCCAACATGCCAGTTTGTATGCATTTTAATCTTCTTGGTTGGCGTAGGATTATTGGGTTCCTTTCTTCCTTTTTTCTAACTTGTGAATGCATGGAAGTGGAAGGAGTTGTGTGTGGAATTTTTTTTGAAGGGGCTATTAATTTAATGCCCAAAATTACCCTTTCACCTACCACCCTTTACCACTTTAGCAGTGACCTGGCCTTATCACGTGGCTTTCACCAAATGGAATTAATTGTTGATTGGGCGCTGGTTTGTTTTCCTTCTGCAAAATATCTTGGGTATGTGCTAGCAAGGGGGTGGTGTTTGGTGGCCACCTACCATTCATTTAATACCTTAAAGGAGATGTGCCTTGTGCTAAGATTTTTTATGTTTCCCCATTTGGAGGTTGGCTGCATACATTTGAATCAACTCAGGTGTTGGGTAGACCTTGTTTTGCTGCAAATGTTTTGAAACCTTCTTGTTTTCCAATCGTAAGAAAATCCCCGTCTTGATTTCTTCCGCACCTAGCTTATGTCATTAGGAATCTTATAGTGGTGTTTTGGCTCCCAACAAGCTCGTGGAAAAGGAAATCAGACCCAGGGTTGCTGTTGCAGGATTGCTTGCTAGAGGTGCGAGTTGTGGAAGCTTGAATTAGGCATGTTAAGTCTAAATCTTGTAATGTTTTTCTACCTTTTTATAATTCCATGAAATAAATGGTTATCCTTCCTAAAATGACATCTAGAAATGGGATTTTTTGTGGTTAATTTATTAATTTACTTAAGTGGACTAGTTGTTTCTCTATTTCTTCTTCAAATCGTTGGTTTTGGATGATTGGCTTGCAAAAAAAAGGGGGAATTGTACCTTTTTACTCTTTTATATTTAGTTAGTTGTGGGTAGTGTTATACGGATAGAAATTTATTACACTCGCCTTCTCATAGGTCGAGATGGCAATGGGTTTGGATGGTACAAATGCATAGATGTTTAGAATGTTGGTAAATCTTGGATGCAAGGAGACATAAATGTAATAGTATTAATATCTCTTTTGGTTTGCTTGAAATAGTTATATATTAGTTCTATTCATGCATGGCTATTCACTTTCTTGTTTAACTCTTTCATTTCAAAGTATGTGAATAGTTGGTGTGTGAATAATGATGGTAGGGAGTTTATATTTCATGATCTCTGAGCTGAGTCTTTTCTCTTTTGCTTGGTATTACAAAATGTGATTGTTTTTGGAAAGATTATAGAAAAATTACTCCTTTTACGTTTCCAAGTACTGTTGTAGTAATTAGTAAAGGATTCCTCCTTAGAACATGAACTGGGTACTCTAATTTTGTGATGTTTATTAGAAAAATTTCAAGACTTGTATTCCAATATCAGGCTAGGTCTAACTCTATCTAAAAGGTTTCCAGATTTGAAGAGTAACCCCTTTTGTCTATTTGGAATAAATAATGGGGATCTGAAGTTAGTTGGGTAAGGTTCGAGGCCTTACAGTTGGTAAAATTAATTGGGATTGAGTTTAGTTCGAACCCGTAATATTTCGGTTGGGCTGAGATAGATCCTCGTATAATCATTAATGGGTTATGTGATTTGATGTCACTCATTAAACTACACACATGTGTGTGGTGAACAAATCTTACCTTGCTGGGTCAAGTTGACTGTATGGGATGTTTATGTTGGTCGCCCATCCATGTGATAGAAAGAATTGTATTTCTCTCATGAATACTTTGAATGAAATTTGAGTCATGCATAGTTACTCTTTCAGATGTGACTTCCTCGAGTGAACTATGTCCAATAGGAGTTGAGTAGAATGAGTCTCGTTAATGAAGTTAAAATGGTTTTATCTTTATTCATAACTAAGGTTGTGACTTGAACTTTCTTAGATGTTATATTATATGTACTCTGAAAGTTTTTAAATTATGAATGAGTTAAGGTTTGTTGATTATTTTTTTAATGGTAGCATAAAATGGCTATGATTGTTATTAGTTGTGTCATTCCTTGAAAGTTTGTAAGAAAACTTATATGGTTAAGTTGTAAAAATTAACCAATAATTCTATGAAACCCGGAAGGATGTTTAAATGCTAATCTCGATTAAATGGACTTGAAAGTTGGGAGGATTTTCATTGTCCCATGCTTTGTTTATCAAGTAACTTGGTTGTTGGGTAATGCCCATTTTGGGTTTTGTTAGCTACCTTTCTTCTCTTATCATTACCTTGTGGAGTCTCTTTTCGATGAGAGAATATAGTTTGTGGGTTGAACTTTAGTTTTCAACTCCTTTGATCACATGATGGTTTTCCCTTCTTACACTCATTTGGTTGCTCTAGCTTTTAGGCCAATGAAACCTCCCTCCTGGAAGGACTGATTTACCTTTTTTGTTTTGCATCTATGATTGTAACTAGTATGTTTTGGGCTTCTCAAATATTTTAGTGATGGATGGATTGATTATTAGATTTCAATCATGTAATCTATAGGATTACATGATTGAAATCCCAATACTCTTGACTTTTGTTCCTAACTTATAAAGTCTATGGTCTTGCCTTGGTTAGTTGAGATATTGTTCTTAACTGGAATATTTGACTTCCTTCTTGTTGGTGGTGAAAATTTTTATCTCGTGTGAAGAATTTTGATTAGTGGTTTGTGCTTTGATCCATTTCTTGAATAGAACATTCCTTTCATGATATTGTTAAATGTTAGCATATTGTTTCAATGTGTAGCCTTATCATGCTCAGTTCTCAGTGAAATGACTCAAGTTAATACTTGTGTAGATGGATTTTGTGAGTAGATAAAAGGAAAGATTGATAAAGGTTGCATCGGTTTGATTTACGAAGTCCTTTGTGCGAATGTTTAATGTACTTGTAAATCTTGGATTGGTGCTTGTAGAGGAGTTTAGAAGGCCTCTTGCCTTGGATTTTCTATTTTTATGATGAAAGGTTGTCTAACCATTTGTAACAAAACTTGAAAACATTATTGTGAGGAATAAAATTCAATCACCACCTTGTTATGAGTATTCTTTTTGATATTATATCAGTCATGAAAATGTTGTAGCGTGGCTTGACCAATTTTGTTACCTTCTTGTTCTCAGCCAAAGTTCAATCGAATCTTTTGACACCTTTGGTTTGTGTGCCATGTTGAATAGAAATGTTATACCCGTGTTTAGTTTTCTCGATAAGTAATGGTAAATTCTTCTTTCGAGTCATAAAAATTTCTGGTATAATAACCCTCCATGGTCTTGGCATCAATGCAATTCTAGGTATATTTTAGTGGGTTGGCAATCCTTTTTCAAAAGTAATCAAAAATAAAATAAAATGAATACATAGATGAATAAATAAATAAGATAATAATGAAGTTGTGATTTTGTAGATAAAATTAAGAGTCTTTAATTGGAAAGAAGGGAGTTATCTACCAGTGTAAAAGAATCTACCCTCGTTAACCTTAAGCTATGGATTAAACTTTATCCTCATTGTTGTGAAATGTTAAGTAATTTTAAAAAGTAAGATCATTGTTGGATTTTGGGGATATAGTTAGATCTTAGTTAGTAGGGGAGTTTGAATAAGAACACATTAAGTCTAATGCTTCCATTTTGGGAACCCCATGTGTATCCTTTGATGAATTTAATCAAGAGAATTCTAAATGAAGATTTTACCCAATCCATTTGAACTCATAAGTCTCATTAAAAGACCGGTTAATAACTAAAGAGATCATGATGATGAAATAAATTTGACTTTCTCACCCTAACTTTTTCCTTTGTACATTGTTATCTTCTCTTAAGCATGGTTAATTGTTGATCCTTAATCAAGGAGGTTGTGGTTTCAAACCTTAATGGCACTTCAATTAGAGCTTACGCTCGATGCCTTATGCAATGGAGATTTGAATCAAGAGCCAGTAGCTTGGGTATGACTAAGAAACCTTGTGAGAGATTGAAGGTGTCCCTTTTTTCAAGCAAATTTATCTAGTTTCCATGGTGGTTTGGAAACCCGAAAGGGGTCCTTCAACTTTCTTTTTTAGTTTTCCTCCTAGTTGCAAAAACATCCAATTTAGGCTTGAAGGCCAAGAAACCACTTTCAAATTTTGTCTTCCGATGAGAAAACACACCACGGTTAAATTTATATTTATCCACTTATATACCAAGAGTCCATATGAATCAAGTGAATTTGGAACTAGCAAACGGTTTATGATTGGCGGCTAGTTTTTCGGGACCATCGGTTGTACTTGGCCTAGTTGCAAATGAATATAAGTTAAGTCGAGGGCTCAGAAAACCATGTCTAAAACTTTCATTCGATGAATAATCATGTAATGAGAAACTTCCTACAAGTTCCTCTATATATGGATACCTCACCAAAGTTGACAGGACTAAGAACTAGTAAACGGTTATCAAACGACAACATGTTTTCTAAAGCCACCGGTCTTAATTATTCCAATTTGACCTTGTCAAACTGCGACCACAGGCCTACAAAATGCCATTTCCAAACTACCAGGAAAACTTTTTTCCCTAAACTGAAGGTTCTATGCCATTTTCTAGTAAAAATACTAGCGGTTTGCGATGGTGGATAAGAATTTCGTTAGCTAGGTTTCAAATGGCAGTTCAAAATGAAAGCCAACTTTTTATATTTAACAACTTCCTACCGCTAAAAATGGTGTAATACTAGGGCTCTTATAAGGGTGTCAAAAATATCACAAATGTTCATTCAAGGTCAATCCAAAAATTAAAGTGACTCCCCACATAACAGGGTACATGAATGAAGCTTAACATCCCCTCTCCGAGTTACGAAGGTTTCTTTATGAGTCTCTAAAAAAAATTTATCTATTTAAACAAAGGAATGGTCAACATATTTACCAGGAATTCAACTTCAACTTGTCTATATAAGGGGTACTATACCAAACTAATCTGGTTGGGATGTTACTAGATCATCACGAAGTGAGGATTTAAGTTCATTGTTTACCGAGGAATATTAGATCATATAAGTTATGATACAACGTTTTATTGTCTTAAAAACAAGTTTATTTAATACAATCAAATATATGAAAATTATTTTAGTTTAAAAATTTATTCCACTGTAAAATAAAAACTAAAGAACAGAAGTTATGAGAGATGAGGAGAGATGAACCATGCCTTCTTTAAGTAAATTCGCAACATCGCATTTGATGGGACCCCGCTTCCTTGCATTTCACCGAACAATTCACGGGATTCACATAATCTTCCACACTTTGCTAATGGTCTACTAGAGTACGAGAAGTTACAACATCAAACAATGTTCCTCTAACCTTATCCATGTATGGAAAGCACATCCCCTAGAATCCCCTCAATCCATCATCAAAATTCTTGCAGAATTTTATAAAACAACTCATCGATCACAATTCTTGCAGGAAATTTTAACAAACAACTCACACGCCTTGCACCGCATATGCCAAGTGAAAGCTCCCACGTTTAAAAAAAAATTTACCCATGCACTAGAAACTAAACATCTGGCTTGGTCCCATCTCCAATAGAGTTTGGTGGATATGCATACCCTGTACACAATCTCCACGTCCAAGCTAATGTTTTTTTTTAAAAGTCTGGCTTCTAGGAAACTACATTTCTTCAGGGCATTTTTCCAAACAACCTACATGGCTTGACTCCACACTTTGCAAAAACAAAAATAATAGATAATACCAATGTCATCCCCAACCAATCTCACATTCTTCCAACAATTCACATGCCTATCTACCAGAGCACTTCTATCTACAACATTTGACAAAACCTCTGATTTGGTGCACAGTGCTAGGAGGAAGCTGGCAATAAAACATATTTCCATTATGCTTTGAAGGACTTCCATTCCCTATTCTCAATGATCCATTTTGGCATAGGGTGGAGGGTTGTTGAAAAGGATGTGAATCCTTGCTTTGAATTTGAGAGGTTACAAGAGCCTTTTCATAAAAACCACTTTGTATAAATCCTTCCGGTGCAGTCCATGAGGCCACATTTATTTCAGGTGTTTACAGTCAAATAACTCACATGCCAAGTGCATTCTTCCCACTTGCAAACAAATCTTCCAAAGAATTTTAAAAAAAAACATCTAAGAAACTTCCTCTATCTGTAGGGTTTGTTATACGTCCATACCTTGCTCCAACGATAGTATTTTGACACGGCTAGGAGTCCATGGAAGATGTAAGTGACCAAGTTGGACACATGTTTGTTGCGTGGGTGAAATGGTGTGACTTTATCATTATTTCATTGGTCAAACATTGTACCATCTCCAAGGCCCATGCCATCCACCGCAAATCACCATATCATGCTTTCCTCGCTGCAATATCTAACTGCAGTTAATTTTTCAACAAGAAGTTGGGATTCTCGGGGTGTTGCATGGTCAAAGCATCTATATTATCAATTATAGTGCTTGCATTATTATACAAAAATGTGACAGGTCTAAAATTCCTTCTGGCCATCGCTGCAACTTTCCAATTACTATTAAATTTACAAAGTTACATGTTTTTGTTTTTGTTTTGTTTTTCAGCGTGGTTTTTGCCTTGAGCATCAAGTAAAGTGATTGTATTATTATTAGGAAAAGACATGTCTGACTGGCCCATGTGCCTTCACATGGGGGAGTCACCTACTCCATTCCCATCTCCATAAAAAAATCCACCCCTTACCTAATACCACTTAGAACAACTCACCCCAACTTATTCTTTTATTAATATTTTTTAAAAATATGTTGGGCACTACATAGTGTATATTCATTTAACATTATATATATATATATATATATATATATATATATATATGTTTGTGTGTGTGTATCTAACTATACATTTCACGGATAAATTGTTTTTTCTTTTGAATTACACAAATGAAGGGAAATCATTTTCTTTCTTATCCAAGGAACTAGTTGTGCTTGTAATATTCTTTTTATGTAACAACAAATTGACAACATTTACCATTTGAACAATTTACAAAGGGGAGGGAAAGAATAGAAACTCAACCAAATGCAACCTTCCTTTCTTTTAACATGTGTATTGAATACAACAAGAATCATTGAAAGAAAATTCCAAAACCTATATTCTTTTATATTTCCATTGATAAATCAAATACACACTTGATATAATTTACAAGTTGAAGGAGATGCAATAATCACAAGAATCAATCTTCACATTCCTCTTTCCAACATTTCCACTTCTTAAATAAATAGTAAAATCAGACTTCCATAATACATTACAAGGATTACAAACTTTCCACTTTGATACAATAGGATAAACTTTACAAAGAAAATATTCTTGTCTTCTACATAATGTAACTCCTCCAAGATTCAACTTTGCACTCTTTCATCTCATCAATTTCAAATCATAATTCAAGAAATGGGGATTAGGCAACACTCTCTTCCCATCCTTTAATCTAAAAAAAGGAGAAGTCACCATTCTTATTAGCCCCCGAGCCCCAACCATAGAACAAGGTGTGTTTGCAACTTTGAAAACTTCACAAATAATGGCTTCCACAAAATACACACATACATCTTTTCAACACTCATGCAATATTTCAACACTCAATCACATTTTTCAAGAAAGTTCAACAAGAGTAGTTTTGCATTATTTTCCATAACAAACACAAATAAGATTCACATTTTCATCACAATCAAAAGTCTTAATAATAAGCTAAATGGAGACAAGAACATGGAGCCTTCTCCTTATGTCTCCCATGTGGGAAGAGGGTCCACCCAATACCTCCAAGTGCACTATCAACATCACACACAACACCTTATTTCTCCCTTTGCAAATGCAAAAATAACATATAACCCTTTACCTCCACATAGGTGGAGCACCTCTCCCACACTCCCTCCACATTTTCCTCACTAACTCCTTTTTCCTCCAAAAAAAGAACTCCATTTCCTTCTCCCACACCACTCTTAAAGGAAATCTACCCATCCCAACATAATGCAATCACAACACACATAGCATACACTCAACAATCAAAAATTTCACTACTACATACATATATAAAAGAAGAAACAATAAGTGAAGATCCTACCTCTCCATTTAGCTTCAAAAATCTTCACACAACAAGCTTCAAGCACCTTCAATCTGATAAAATCCCAAAATGTAACTCCCAAAGCTCTAATCATGTAACCCCCAAGCCAAAATTCTAAAAATGCAAGTGTAGAAATGAGATAAGTAACCCCAATTAATCAAAATTCACACCAATAAATAGAAAAGGAAATGATGATGATGAGATGGCTCCATGTTGGATGCCACTTCATCATTCCTCAATTCCAACTCAAAATTCAACAAATAAAAACAAATGCTAAGTAATCAATAAGTAAGGCTATGACATGCACAAGTGTACACTCTAACATGCACTCCATACCTTCCAAAGACATATTAAATTAGGTAAGTATAAAAGTGGCTTTATTTACTCTTTTAACTCTATAATTGAATTAAAAATGCTAAAATTAACTCCATAGTTCATAATTATCATTGGTGGATGAATTTGAGAATCAAGGGACAAGGTTAACTTATCTCGAAGTCTCAGAAAGTGACCTCTAAGGGAAAATAAGAGATTGGGAAAGGAGGAAGAGTACAAACTTAAAAATGTAATTAATTCCATTCAACATCAAGTGAATATCAAGGACCATCTACCCTACTTAATGCCCAATTGTCACATCTTATTTTTAGTTTTTCAATTACGTTAAATTAGCTAATTAAAAGCATACTTACATGTACTAATAAAGTGATTAAATTTTACAAATAATTAGATACATGCACCAAATAATAAATAACCAAAATTAAAAGAGGGAAACATCACAACCGATGCCACACACATGAGGTCACCCCATAGGAAACCTCCTAACTAAGCATATCAAGTAAACAACACACACACACACACACACACACACACACACACACACACACACACACACACACACACACACACACACACACACACACACACACACACACACACACACACACAGATCACAAATTGTCATATTGGCCTTGTTGCATACACCGACAAATTATATAGGTTGGTCCCCTATCCCCTTTCGGTCTATAGTGATATCATTTTCCTGTAATTAAAAACAACAATGCATCTCTAGCCTCAAGGCCACATTAATAACATTGAGAAATAAGTCATACATATCAATCAATAATCATCATCAAAATTAAGTAATTCTTTCAACTATCTAAAATTTCTAAATAATTTGATTATACCATTTTTACTAACATATATGAGATCACAATACTAATTCAAACATACAAACATAGAAAATGCATCACGAATATAATATGTCAAGATAAATTCGAACAATACAAATTCTAATGCCCACATTTTTCCCACATAAAACTCTGAGAAACCTGAAATCAAATGGGAATAATTATGGAATAATTTTATTTTATTTTAAAGGTTCTAAGGCCTTAGCTAGGATTTTAATTAAATCCATATTACAAAATTTTAAACTATTAAATGGCAGTGACTAAAATAATAATTAGTTACTATTGGCCCAACCCTATTAAAATATTTTGATTTAATTTCCCTTATTAAGTTTCACTTCTTACTTCAAATATTAATCCATTTTACTCTTTTTCTATTTATCAAAGGGTCTTATTAATTCTATTTATTGAATGACCCCAAATTAAATTCAAAATTTTATTAGGTAAGATTAATAATCTCCTATTTTAAAATAAATCAAATTAACATGGTTTAATACCTAAGGTGTCAAGGGTACACAACATGGTCTAACCCCTTAGGCCCCATTTAACATTACACACACACATATTTTATTTAAAACATTCCCACCTAATTACCCCATCACCTAAGTGATGTAGGGTTCATTGTACACCCTTAGATCTAATCTATCTAAACCATTAGATCTAGATTAGATAAAAGAAACCCAAGATATCCTTATGGGTTCTCTTATACTCATTTTCTAAATCTAATCTCTCATTTCTCTTGTTTTTTTTTGCAGGTTAAGGGAGAGGACAAGAGGATGAAGCCATGGAAGGAAGCTCAAACCCTTGGATGAATGATCACAAGAAGATTGTTAGTTTTAGCATCCCTCTCCTAAAGTTTGCTTATCCTCTAGATGACATTTTTCTCGGTTATTTTTGTATCACATTTGTAAATAATTTACCCAAACCGGGTTGTGGGTATTTGCCCAATATATTCTGGTTTATTTTGAGATTTGGGTTGTAAATCTACACATATGAGAAATGTGTATTTATCCTTTAATTGTGTATATTTATACATGTATTTCTATGTACTCTTAATTTTTTTCCTTTTAATAACCATTTCAATATTTATACAACATGATATAAATTGCTTTATGTGAGTTTGTTTACATGCATTTTATTTTATTTTAATTATCCCAAAATATTTATTTATTTATTTTCTTTTATAATATATGGATTTATGTTTACATATATACAATAAAAAAGCATGTGTGTGTGTGTAACATAGGCCGTAAGTGAACGAAAGCCAACTCTAGTGGGCACATAAACAAACAATAGAGGTTGCTTGTTTTAATTAAGGGTGGTTTAAAAACTTATGAGGGGGTTTCAAAGGTATTGGGGGGAGGGGTGCCGACGCCACCCCCACCCCATATAAGTATTATATGGGTTAGGGATGGGGTCGCACCCTCCCCAACCATATTACAATAAGAAAATACATGTAGACCAAGGAGTGGCCTTAACCACTAAAAATAGAGAAATAATTTTTTTATTTTTTTGTTTGCATAAAATTTAAAACACATACCTCCCTCCCTTCAATGCGCCAAGTGAAACATGCTGATTTTAGCTATGTAAGTGTGTGTGTGTGTGTGTGTGTGTGTGTGTGTGTGTGTGTGTGTGTGTGTGTGTGTGTGTGTGTGTGTGTGTGTGTGTGTGTGTGTGTGTGTTGTTAAAGACTTAATATTTATTAATAATATTTATATTATGATGTTATAAATTTTGAAAATAACCAAAGTATATTATTAAAGTATATTTATTATATAATAATAATATGAATTTATTTATTTAACAACTTTCCCATTTAAGTAGGGATAGCAAAATGAATAGGTAAATAGGTTTGTGATTATAGGCTTAAATTCATATGAATTTTTCAAAAATGGAGATGTTTATAGTTGTATGAAAATGTGTTTCATGTTTTAACCCAAACAAATTATCCAACTCCAATTCATTTAGATAACCTCTAGGAGTGTAAAATTAATTTTGATTTATTCATTTACATAGGGCAATTTCTATTGCAACAAGGGAGGATTATGTTGTAAAATTAATTTTAATCATCCCTTCTTGTACATCATTTGAATAGTAGAGTAATACACATACCTAAATGAAATTTATCTCATTCAAACACAATTACCAATAATGTCAAAATGATCAACACTCCCTTTTCCTTCAACTTAAATAACATTCATACTTAAAGGATCTTTATTTGCATTTGAAAATAGTTACAAGGTTCCCATTTTGATAAAGAAATGCAAGCCATAATAAACCATTTACAATAATCTAACCAATGGATAAGGCTACATACAATTTAGTGATGGTAAAATTTACAAGTTGAAGATTATTAATAGAGCAAGAAACAACTTCACATGTCTTTTTCCAAAATATCACTTCATCTAATGAGTTATACCATGTTCATAAATTTATGCACACAAAAAATGGGTGAGTAGACAATGCTCTCCACCCAACCAAAATATCCAATGAGGGAGAGAAGACTTCTTCCTCATTGGCCCCAAGCCCCAACAAGGAAGCAATGAGGGTTATTTAGACAACCATGGAAACTCCAAAAATTTATTCCACATACACATTCACTCAAGACAATCAATTAAATAACATAATTCAAATTTTACCACAACACAACAAATATCAAACACAAAGTCTTCATACTAAACCATGGAGGAGAAGGGAACATGGGGTTCTTCTAATGCCTCCCAAGTGCTTGGGTGTCCACCTATGAGCCTCCAAAACTCCATCACAATACACAAAACACTCTTATGCCTCCCTCTAAGATGATACACCACTCTTATGCCTCCCTCAAGAAATCAACCCACTCTTATGCCTCTCTCACTCTTTTACCTCCCTCAAGAAAATAACAAGATAAACATAACTCATATTTATCAACAAGGTGGACATCCCAACCTAACTCCCTCCTAAAATACCCAATAACATTTCTCTTATGTCTCCATCATGTTTTACCCTCATTTCCATTTCTCCCACAACCTAAGGATCAAGACTATTTCCAACAATCATAACCAATATAACAATCAACATCTACACATAAGAGCATAAAAAATAGCAAGGTAAAAGCAAAGGTGGAGATCTACCTCACAAATGAAAAGTATCATTACACAAAAATATCTAAGCCCTTCTAAAATCCTAAGAAATCACCATCCACTCCAAGCTCCATTCTCAAGCAAGCTCTCCAAAATTACAAGCATTCCCAAAAAAACAAGTAACCCCTAATACTTCCCAAAACTCCAATAAATAGCAAAGAGGAAGACATAGATGATGTGGCTCCATGTAGGATGCCACATAATTTCTTCTCCATCCCACATCACCCAAGTCAAACGCATACCCTAAAGGCATAATAAATGGGTGGTTGAGAGGAATGAAAAACCTCTTACACACACCACTCCAACCCACACCCCTTAAGGACAAAAATTTAAACACATGTAAGAAAGTGCAATTAAATCTAACCTTTTTCCTTCCAAAACACATAATGGGGTCTATTTTTTACCCCCAACCCATAGGTAGGGTTGGTATAAGAAATTAAGAGGTGTGGGATGAGTTTAACTTGTCCCATAAGCCTCCAAAACTTGCCCTTAAGCCAAAATCTGAGTTTCCCAAGTAGGGTGGAGTGTACAACACTAAAAATTACATACACTCAACTAATAAACACAAGAAACAAAGACCCAACCACTCTAATAAATGACTCCTTTTGTCACATCCAAAATTAGCTAAATAATATCATTAGTTCCCTTTATAAAGATACATAAACTAATAATTGATAAAAGGGAATTTGTAACACCTGTTAAATTTTGTCTACAAAAACCCAAGAACAACCTAGGACAAGCTAGAAAATTATGGAATAATTTTTTATTGAAATTCGTGCCTCAAAAAGGGTTTTGAAAATAACAAATCATCACATTATTGTTTATAAGTCACTTAAAATTAATAATATAAATTTCCCCATTATAATAAAATGATAAAACTCTCATTATATTTTTACTAAACTTAGTTATCCTAAGGCCTGGTTTAGTTTCCCCCTAAATATCATTTTGATAAACATTTAATTTCCACTATAGACAACTAGAACAAAATAGTCCCATGGGTAAAGGGGTCTGATTAATTAAATACTAAAGTTATTTTGATCCCACAAGGTGTCTAGGTTTAAAATAAATGAAAAGGTCCCTAATTTAGCACAAGGGTTAGAAGAATAAACCCATCCCTTACACAAATAAAATGGTCCCTTAAAAAGTCAACACATGCATTTAAATTTTAAAAATTTGAATTTTTTACTCAACCACTCCCCACCTACTTTTGTAGGGATGAATCCCATCCATTGGATGGATTAATTTGCAGCCAAAAATCAAAGGATTTGACTAGCCCTAAGTTTTCTTATGAAATGCTTCTTTCTCTTTTATTTTGACTTTTTATTTCTCTTTTATTTTGTAGATTGGTGGAGGAGGAGGAGGAGGAAGCCATTAGGGGTCATCTCAAGCTTTTGGATGGATACACATTCTCCTTATAATTTCTTGTTTTATTTATCCCCTACCTAGGTTTTAATGAAGTTATTTATTTTATTTGTTTCATTGTTTAGCTTTTGCCCAAATGGCACATGGGTTTTTTTCCCATTTTTGATTTGATTAAGTTTGATATATGTTTTAATTTTGGGTAGAGGAATACGCACACACACACACACACACACACACACACACACACACACACACACACATACACACACATATATATATATATATATATATATATATATATATATATATATATATATATATATACCTTTGTATACATATATTGGTGTGATTCACATAACATTGAGTTTTCCCCCCCAAAGTGTGGGACTTTGTAGGTGGGAAAAACTCTCTAGATTAAGGTTGGTTCTACTCCTCTGTTTAGGTGTATGCATGAAATTATAGAGGATCTATCCTAAATCCTACTCTAATTTTCCAAGGAGACAGAGTTAAAGAAGGGATGCAAAGAAAATAAAACTTAAGCTACAAGGTGATACACCAAAGGAGTGATGAACAATTGTTTTGTTGGTAGACACAAACCAGAAGAATGCAACACAAAAACATGCACAAATAACCAAAGTTGTAATGAAGGATCAAAAGACAACAATTAACACAGAAAGGGATGAAGATCACCCATAGAACATGTATTATTGCTCTCATGGCTTGATACGATGCATTATAATAGTAACAAGGAAAATTTGTGTTTACAATCTATATGGGAGGTCTGAAACTCCATGAATTCACTTGCCAAGGGGAAGAGGGGAGCTTGCAAAAAAAAAAGAATGTCCAACCCTTTACAATGAGTCTCGACCACTGCTTTTATAGATTCAACACGAGAGGGAGAAAGAGAGAGAAGCGGGAAAAATAGTTCCAAGCTCAACCACCTATTAATGCCTCTCATAAAATCTACCCCAAATCTTGTCTTGACTATATCAATTTCTTATTCGGTGCCTCGAAGGAGGAGGAAACGGCGAGCAGATCAAATCCGATCTAGTTGTTGGGGAAAAATAGATCCTGCATTGATGGCCTTGAAGATGTTTCTCCATTTTCTCCCACCTAACCTCCCCAAAATTGAAGTTTCAGATCTCCATGGCATAGATGAGGCCGAGATCTTTCCAATGGTGTCATATTTGCAATATTTTGAGCCTTGAGTCGAAAGATATGCCCCTTCAAGTTTGTATCGGATCCGTACAAAAGGGTGGGAAAACCAGTTTGAAAAATGGGCCCCTTTTCTATATGGACACGTGGAGGGATGGCGCTTTTTGTTCAAGGGCAGGCCTCTGTATTTTCTCTTGAAATGGCATGGGGCTGACATGTGGCTTCCTCTCCGGCCTGCTCTCAATTTCTATGTTTTTGGCTAAGTCCTTTGCTCGGCGGGGTCATATTTCTTGACCAGGGACACGGGTATCTCGCGCTTGTTTGAAAACCTCCTTTCAATCTTGTTGTTGAACCTTGAGTTAGCACCATTTGGACACTTGGCACCCTCCACTTGTCTCTATCTCATTGTTTGACTATTCAACTCGACCCTGTCCCCTTTTGAAATGGGATGCGTGGAGGCTCTGCGCTCACTTAGAAACCACTTAGATTTTTCTTCTCTGAAGAAGCATCGGGTTGACACTTGGAAGCCTCCATGGGCTCTTAGACTTTTCAATGGCCCCTCTTTCTTTTTTAGACCTTGGGCTACATGGGTGAACTAACGCTTATTTGAGCCTCCATTTTTTGGATTTACCTTGGAGATGCACAGAGTTAAGACACGTGGCTTCTTCGACCACTTTTAAACTTAGCCTTTTTTTGAGGCCCACCCTATCTACCTTTTGACCTTTGTTGACCATTTTCTACATGGAGGGCTGGTGTGAGTTCGAGTCTCCACCTTGGGCTCCCATTTTGGAATTGTCTTTGAGCTGACACTTGGCCCCTTCCACCGAGTCGAGACTTTTCAATGGCCATGTAACTTTTGGGGCTCTAGACGCGTGGAAGCTTGGCGCTCATTTGAGTCTGCCCTTTTGAATTTAATCTTTGGAGGTGCACCATTTGGACACGTGGCTCTCTCTCACTTGCCTCCTCCATACTTAGCCAATTTTTGGACTTGTTCTGAACCGTTTTGAGCCCAAAGACTTCAATCTTCTCCATTTCTTCTTTCTCTTCTTCTCTTTTTTGACTTTGTTCCTCTTTCTCTTGACCTATTGTTCCATTTTCGAGCCTACCTATAACTTGTTAAATAGATTTAAGACACGGATCCACTCGATAGAGCCATCTCTTTTCTTTCTTCATGCATAGGGTCGTTTGGTCCTTCACAGGTCCCACCACTCCATCATTGAGTCCTTTTACGACCTGTTTGCAAGATTTAACCATGTTTTCTCTGGTTCTTCCTGTGTGGGGTCATGGCTGATCCAATACTTTTCCTGGGGGAAATATGGATAACAATTTGGTGACTCACAGGGGTATCTCCTCTTTAGATGAAAAGACCAATTGCCTTGTCACATCCATTGGGCATGGAGTCGAGGATGATGGTCTGATACTGACTAATCCTGCCTCTTGATTCATGAGCCTCGACTATTTGCACTCTCAATTTTCATAAGAAATCTTGAAATGATGGTTTCTAAGAGTAGAAAATTGTTTTGACCTGGGCTTCATCTGTTTTTGAATGGGTTATGCAAGAGCAACAAAACAACACCACAACTATATACAAAATTTGAAATCATACATGCTCCAAGTAGAACATGCAGAGCATGCAAAGCACTTAGGAGAAAAGCAACCTAAACTACAACAAGACAATGTGCACAAGCACTTAGAGGAATGAGAAACTAAACTAATATGTACAAGGTGGGAACTTCCTTCTAGTAGTAGTGTTTAAGATAGATTCCATTCACTGGAATCTGTAACTCTTCACCATCCAATGTAGACAATTGGAAAGCATTGCTACTTTTACATTTTATGACCATGTAAGGGCCACTCCAAATGGCATCAAACTTGGAATGCCTTCTAGTTTTGCCGATCTGCATCCCATTTCAAAACTAGGTCACCTTCCTGGAAGACCCTTGTTCTTTCCTTCTTGTCAAAGCATCTCTTGATTAAGACTGGTCCTTCTCCATTGTTTGAAGTGCATGTTCTCTTGGTTTCTTCCAACTCCATCAACTCTGCATACCTGGCCTCCATTGGTTCAAACTCAGACATCTCCAGCTGCTTCATGAGTTCCAATGTTGGCAACTCAAGTGATATAGGCAACACTACCTCTTTCCCATAGACAAGTTTGAATGGAGAGCTTCCTATAGACTTCTTGGGTGTTGTCCTATCAGCCCATAAGGCTGATTTGAGTTTCATGTGCCAAGTTCTCTGATTTTCATCCAAAGTTCTTCTGACAATCTTTAGCAGGTTCTTGTTTGTGGACTCTGCTTGGCCATTACCTTGAGGGTAATAATTTGATGAAGTGCTCAAGTAAATCCCATTCCTAATGGCCCATCCTGTGATTTTGGAACCTATGAATGCCAATGCATTATCTGATATAATGGTGGTTGGCACTCCAAATCTGGTCACTATCCCTTCATAGAAATCTAGTATGCTAGACTCATTAGCTTCTTTGAGTGCCACTGCCTCGGTCCACTTGGTGAAATAGTCTGTTGCCATTAGAATCCATTTGTGGCCTTGGCTTGAATTTGGATTGATGACCCTGATGAAATCCAATCCCCATTGCATGAATGGTTGGTCAACTGAAACTGGGTGCAATGGAAGTGTTGTTAGCCTTTCTTTGCCTTTGAAGAATGCACAATTTTTGTACTTTTTGATCCATGCATAGCAGATCACTAAACACCTAGGCCAATAATAACCTACCTTCATGATCTTGAGTGTTGTCACCCATGGAGAAAAATGGCCTCCAGCTGCTTCATCATGGAATTCTTGTAACACTCTCTCAATCTGATCTATCCCAATGCATCTTAACAGAATGCCATTGATGTCCCTCTTGAACAAGACGCCATCAATAAGCACATATGGGATGGCCTGTAGTCTGAAATGTCTCCTTTTTGTTTTTCTCATTTCTGGAGGACACATGGGCATGTTTGAAGGAAGTGCACCATGCTTTGAGTCCAACAAGGAGTGGGTACATCATCATTTTCTTCCTCTTGACTATTTTTAGAACAAAAACAGCTTCTTTTCATTGTTTGCCTCATCTTGTTGACTTGAGGCTAGTTGTTCACACAATCCCTTCCCATGGACCAGCTTAGTGACCTTGATCTCAATGTCATACTCCATGACATGAGTGATCCATCCTGCACATTTTTCATTCAGATCCTTGCTGAGAAGGAAGTCCTTAACTCCTGCATGGGAGACTAATAGTTGGATTTTATTGTTCAAAACAAATGTTTAAACTTCTTTAACCCTCTGATCACTACTCAGGACTTGCTTTTCGATGAAGGAGTATCTCACTTCATAATCTTCTAGACCCTGGCTGAAGAAAGCAATTGGCTGCTCTGTATCCTCTTTGTTCTATTGTTGTACTAGGATTGCAGAAATTGTGTCACTACCACCAAAGGCATATAGTATGAAATCCTTAGAAAAATATGGATTCACGAGAGTTGGGGCTTGTGATATAGCTTCTTTGATGGCCTCAAAACTTGCTTTTCCTTCATCTATCCACCTAAATTCCAAACTCTTCTTCAACATCAACGTTATTGGCTTGACAAGGGCAAAAAAGTTTGGTACAAACTTGGACAAAATTGATTTTTCCTAAGAAGCTTTGAAGAGCTTTCTTATGGCTTGCAATGGCAAGGCTCTTATTGCTTCAACTCTCTCTGGGTCAATTGCCAAACCTTCCTTTGACACAATATGGCCTAGAAGCCTTCCCTCATGGGCCAAGAATATGCATTTTTAGGGTTCAATGATACCCCAAATCTCCTACACCTTTGAAACACCTACCTTAGGTGAAAAAGTGGTCTCTGCTACATTTTTGGAGAACACAATAATGTCATCCAGATAGATCAGTACTATTTTTTTGATCAACCCTTTGAATGCCATATCCATTTCCCTTTGGAAAGTGGCTCCGACATTAGACAATCCAAATGGCATTTTTCTATAGGCATAGGTGCCCCATTTGGTGGTGAAAGTTGTTTTGAACTGATCATCTTCTTTCACCATGATCTAGTTGTACCCTGAGTAGCCATCTAGGAGAGAGAATCTCTCTGATCTAGACACCACTTGCAAGATCTGCTCCATTGAAGGGAGTGGGTAGTGATCTTTGAGGGAAGCTCTATTCAAGTCTCGAAAGTCTACACACAACCTAATCTCTCCATTCTTCTTCCTAACTGGGACCAAGTTTGCAACCCAACTTGAGTGTTTGATTGGAAATATGATACTTGCCTCTATCATCTTGTTTAGCTCTTTCTTCATCAGAGGTTCAATGTGTGGATTAACTGGTCTCTACTTTTTCCTGATGGGCTTAGCAACTAGATCTAGTTCAATTGTGTGTTGTGCTAGCTTTGGATTGAACCCTCTTAGGTCTTCATAGCTCCAAGAAAATACATCTGGAAACTCTTGGAAAAGTTTGCATGAATTCATACCTTTCTTGCTCGGTGGCCACTTTGCCAATTTGAAGTGTTTTTCCTTCTCCAACTAGAATTGACTCTGAATCTTCTCCTTTGATCTATATTAGCCTTCTCTTTTCAAAACTAATCATTAGGATTGAAGATAGACTCCAATGTCACTAAGCCTTTGGGAAGCTTGTTTGTATGCAGCTGCACTACTTGATCTCCATATTGCTTGCTCTAATCTGTTTTGATTCCTAGTGAGAACTCAACTTCCTCTTGCAAAAAATTGATGATCTACTGATCATTCTCGAACACCTACCAACATGTGTTGTTATCTAGCACTATTGGCCTTACAATCACATGGATATGTGGTTGTCCTTTGTCCCTCTTGATGTTGTCAACCACATCAAATGTTTCTCCAACTACTACAAGCCTATCAGCAACTTCATTCTCCTTCCTGGTATGGACACAATGTTGAAGGCTTCAAATCCTCAATGAGATCCCATACCCTATTCTTGTAGCTTTTGAGTAGGTCATTCTTGACAACATTTTGTCCTTTGACTTGATTGGCAACTAGTTCACTATCACCAAACACTTGCAGGTTCTTGATTCCTCGTCTTCTAGCCCAATGCAATCCATGAACCAAAGCCTCATATTCTACGTAGTGTTATTTGAGTAGGAAAACTAGAAATGGAAGGTTGAGTAATACTTCATACCTTGGGGTGACACAATCATAGCTCCACCTCCGAACTCCTTGCCTACTTCTCGAGCCATCAAAGAAAAATTTCCATACTTCATTGTCATCCTTATATTCTAGCTTAATGATGTCAGGAAGAGGATGATTCTCTTCATGCAGAAGTAGACTCCTAGCTCAGATTCTTCCATCTCCTTATAGGGATCAAAAGCATGTCTTTTGACCACCCATTCATCGAGAGTCAGGTCCAGGATACACCCCACCTTGGTATCTACTTCAGAAGTGTTTAGGAGGTCTTCTTGATCAAAAGCCAAACAATTTGCATTGATTGGGCTAGGCACATAAGACTCAATGTGATAATCTACTATGGGCTCGATCTGATTGTGGCCTTTGCCCCATACCTTGTTCTAAAGAGCATATGTGACCAGTCAGTAGACAAGTAGCCTCCAATTTTGGCAGTGAAGTCCCTGGACAAACACAATGCAAAATGTGGTGGCAAGTCTATGACTGATATGTTCTGCAACACAGTCACATTGGGGTAGGCATGCAGAGTGAGGCTCAGATCCTTGATGATTCCAATAGTTGTCATTGTTGTCCCATCCAATTGTACTACCCCTCTAGAGATGACTTCATACTGGAGACCCAGTTGATCAACTATTTGTTTGGGCATTACAGAACTACTTTCCCTAGAATCAATCATGTAATTATGCACCAATTTATCCCCAATGATTAATGAAACATAGAATGGAGGAGGTCTCAGGTTCTTACCTTGTTGTTCTCTCGATGGTTTCCCCAGTTGAGTTGTATTGGTCAACACTTTCTCTTGTTGGTTAGGGGTTGATTTGAGCTTGACCAATTTTGCATGGCAGTCTGTAATAGATCCCTCTACCTGGAATGGCCAGTGACTCCCATAGTGAAATGTTCACACTTTCCTCTTCATTTTCTCAATGATATTAAATGAGCTATCCTTTTGCTGCCCCTTCCCTGGCACATTTTTTCTTGCACATGGGTTGTTACAACCGGTGCTTGAGTGGATTTGGAAGGTGGCTTGGATTGGCTCTGCACATTGGGAGTTGTATTTTGGATGCCAATACCTTGTGGAGTGATAGAGGATTGAGGATCTCTTGAGTTTGGTGAATGTCCTTCTCTAATATTTCTCTTCTTGGACCATGTATTGGCAGCTATACTTTGAGAAGGAGTTTGATTCATTCCACAGAAGTCTTCAGCTTTCCAATTGACAAGCATAGTTTCACTTGGAGGTCCCTCTTACGGTCTCCTTACTTAGTTTCCTTGTTGCTGGTTTTCTTCTTGGCTAGGTTCTTGTGACACACCAATGGTTTGCACCATCAAATCCTGATTTAGTGCACCATTGAAGCACATCGATTGATTATGTGGCTGACTACATGGGAAACACCAATCATATTCTTGTGCCATGTTATTCTATGTTGGAACCAATGCCCTTGATGTTGAAGCTGTGTTTGGATCATATGGCCTAAAAGGTCTAGCAGCTTGAGGTTGTCCTTGGTGTTGACTCTGAGTTACAGCCTGGGCTTGTGGTCTATTTTGCTGATACGGGGTCTAGCCTGATACTGAGCTTGAGGCTGATATGGCCTAGAACTTTGAGCCTATTGTCTTTTGATGGTTACTAACTCATTCCCCAGGTTTTGAAGTTGTTTCATAATTTCTTGAACCTCCTTTGAGGTGGTAGATGATGAGGTGGAGGCTTCAACTGAACTTTGACTCCTGGGAGTAGGTATAGGAGCTATTGTGGGTGTTTGGTTGGTACTTGGGTTTCCTAATTCGGGGTATAGAGGCATGGATGGCCTAGGAGCAAGTTTTCTAGCCTAAATTAAATGATTCTCAGCTCCTATGGAAAGGCTATAGGCTGCAGGTAAGGTTGTGCCCCCATTGACTGAATCATTAAAGCAATATCAAAATTTAAAGCTCTAAGAAAGTATAAGAAGGCACCTTCATTAGTGGGCTTTCTTTGCTGCTGAATCTTGTCCCAGTCCATTGAAATCTGAGGTTGAAATCCATCAACTTGCTCATTCGGAGCTCTCTTGATTGTTGTCAGTTGCTCCAACAAGGATAAGTTATCTCCTTTTTCTCCAAACTGGTTGTGAAGAGTTGTGCACAGATGGTCCCAAGATTGAATAGAGCCTGCTTCTAGGCTCCTGAACCATTGTGAAGCTTTACCCTTGAGTGAAGAGGCTAGCAACTTGACTGCAATGTCCATCTCAATGATCTCATGGATTGTACAAACATTTGTAATATCTTGAATGTGGTCACCAGGAGAAGTCTGGTTTTCCCAGTGAAATATGGGATGCTCTTCAATGCTTGCCCACCGGGGACTAGATTTTGTGCATTCAGAGTGAGTGGGCTGCTGCCAGTGAAATTGACATAAGGATTTGGTTGTGCCATCTGATCGATTGGCCTGAGCACCCTTCTTGATTGAAAGAATGGCCTACTGGGAGGAGGTGTTGATAAGGCTCTGTTTGGTGGAGATAGAGACCTCTGGGATCTTCTTCCTCTTCTCCTTTTGTCTGGAGACAAGTGTAGGTGTACAAATTGTCCTCCTCTCTTGTTCTTGACCTTGTTTGTATCCTTCTCATGAACTTGGGAAACTTGGACTATTGAAACCAGTGGATTTTGTCCCTTTTGGAGTCACCAGATGTGCGTTCTTCTTAAAATCTTCTTAAAAGCTAGAATCACAACAAGTGCACATCGATCTTACTAGTAATAAAATGGAGACTTCTTTGTCCCACCAGGCATGCCAAAAATGTTAATGCAAAATCACAACACCCCCAAATGAGTCATCAAATCTACTTTTCTAAGGCAGATTCATTTGGTGTGATTCACATAACATTGAGTTTTCCCAAAGTGTGGGACTTTGTAAATGGGAAAACTCTCCAGATTAAGGTTGGTTCCTACTCCTCTGTTTAGGTGTATGCATGAAATTGTAGAGGATCTATCCTAAATCCTACTCTAATTTTCCAAGGAGACAAAGTTAAAGAAGGGATGCAAAGAAAATAAAACTTAAGCTACAAGGTGATACACCAAAGGAGTGATGAACAATTATTTTGCTGGTAGACACAAACCAGAAGAATGCAACACAAAAACATGCACAAATAACCAAAGTTGTAATGAAGGATCAAAAGACAACAATTAACACAGAAAGGGATGAAGATCACCCACAGAACATGTATTATTTCTCTCATGGCTTGATACGATGCATTACAATAGTAACAAGGCAAATTTGTGTTTACAGTCTATATGGGAGGTCTAAAAACTCCATGAATTCACTTGCTAAGGGGAAGAGGGGAGCTGTAAAAAACAAAAGAATGTCCAACCCTTTACAATGAGTCTCGACCCTACTTTTATAGATTCAACACGAGAGGAGAAAGAGAGAGAAGTGGGAAAAATAGTTCCAAGCTCAACCACTACTATTAATGCCTCCCATAAAATCTACCCCAAATCTATCTTGACTATATCAATTTCTTATTCGGTGCCTCGAAGGAGGAGGAAATGGTGGAGCAGATCAATCGATCTAGTTGTTGGGGCAAAAATAGATCCTGCATTAATGGCCCTGAAGATTTCTCCATTTTTCTCCCACCTAACCTCCCCAAACTTGAAGTTTTAGATCTCCATGGCATAGATGAAGGCCGAGATCTTTCCAATGGTGTCATATTTGCAATATTTTGAGCCCCGAGTCAAAGATATGCCCCTTCAAAGTTTGTATCGGATCCATACAAAAGGTGGGAAACCAATTTCAAAAATGGGCCCCTTTTCTATATAGGACACGTGGAGGGTTGGTGCTTGTCTGAGGGTGGCCTCTATATTTTTCTCTTGGAATGGCGTGGGGCTGACATGTGGCTTCCTCCATCGGCTTGCTTAATTTCTATGTTTTTGGCTAAGTCCTTTGCTCGGTGGGGTCATATTTCTTGACCGGGGACACGTGGTGGCCTGGCACTTGTTTGAAAACCTCCTTTCAATCTTTCTCTTGAACCAGCACCATTTGGACACTTGGCACCCTCTGCTGGTCTATCTTAGTGTTTGAATATTCAACCTGACCCTGTCCCCTTTTGAAATGGGACACGTGGAGGCTCTGCGCTCACTTAGAAACCGCTTAGGATTTTTCTTCTGAAGAAGCATCGAGATTGACACTTGGAAGCCTCCGCGGGCTCTTAGACTTTTCAATGGCCCCTCTTTCCTTTTCGGACCTTGGGCTACGTGGCGAACTGGCATGCTTATTTGAGCCTCCACTTTTGGATTTACCCTTGGAGATGCGCAGAGTTGACACGTGGCTTCTTCCATGACCACTTTTAAACTTAGCCTTTTTTTAGGCCACGCTCCACCTTTTGACCTCTATTGATCATTTCCTACATAGAGGGCTGGTGTGAGTTCGAGTCTCCACCTTGGGCTCCCATTTTAGAATTACCCTGAGCCGACACTTGGCCCGTTCCACCAGTCAGAGACTTTTCATCGGCCGTGCAACTTTTGGGGCTCTAGACGCGTGGAAGCCTAGAGATCATTAAAGTTTATGCCTTTGAATTTTATCTTTGGAGGTGCGTCGTTTGGACACGTGGTTCTCTCCACTGCCTCCTCCATACTTAGCTGATTTTTGGACTCATTCTAAACCGTTTGAGCCCAAAGACTTCATATCTTCACCATTTCTTCTTTCTCTTCTTGATCCTGGCTCTTTTGACCCTCCTCCTCTTTCCTTTGACCCTTATATTCCATTTCCAAGCTTGCTTGTAACCTGTTAAATAGATTTAAGACACGGACTCTTTTCTTTCTCCATGCATATGGTTGTTTGGTCCTTCGTAGGCCCCGTCACTCACTCATTGAGTCTTTCTACAACCTTTGTTAAATAGATTTAGCCGTGCTTTCTCCGGTTCTTCCTATGCAAAGTCTTGGCTTATCCAATACATTTCTCGGGGACGAAATACGAGATAATAATTATTTTAATAGAATTATTAATAATATTTTAGTATTAGTACTATTGTTGAGGAGTAATGATAGTTAAATTTTAATTAATTTTATCTTACACTTAAGTTTTCTCTTAAAATTTGATAACATTTGAGAAGAGGTAAAATGAAAAATCAGCCAAATTTCACTTGTTATTATATTGATTTACTTTGGGTTATAAGTAATTTTACAATAACTTAATAATGAATTTACACATTCCAATGAGGCTAGGGCCTAAGTTGCAATTAAGTAATTTATTTTCTCCCCTAGTAATAGGAAATGGTATATTTTTATTAACCAAGAAAATGACAAGGAAGGTTTAAGTTCTTCCATCTAAGTATACAAGGTTTGACTTTCTTTCAACAATGCAAGGAAATGAACAAATATAACTTATTTCACTACTCTATAAATTTCATGTAATACAATGGGAGTAACTCTTTATTTTCTTTTACAAACTACAAATTTGCAACCATTCTCACAACCAAATTTTACAAGATTTCCAATAAGAAAATAAAACTACTAACTTTCCAATAAGATCTACACACTTATATGAGATAATAAGTTGACTAAAATATGAACAAGTTGTTTCTTTCCTTTCTAATCACTTTTCCATTATAACAAGACTAGATTTACTAAAATGTCTTTCTTCTTTCCTTCACAACATACAATACAATATTAATAACTAATAATCAATAAAATTTTCTTCCAAAAGAATAATACAATAATCTTCCACTTGAAGTGGGAATTTTTACAAGAAGGAAACTATAATGAAATACATTTTTCTTCTATTATTGCTCCAAGAATAAAATCTCCAACCAAGCTCCATATTCTCTTCACTTGATCACAAAAACCAAAAATGGGGGAGAGGCAACACTCTCCACCCAACCAAAACTCCAATGAGAAGAAGAATAATTCTTCTCATTGGCCCCCGAGCCCCAACCACAAGGCAATAAGGGATGGATCCAACACATGGAAACTCTACAATGCTTCCACACTTACTTTCATGCAACAACAAACACACAAGAAGAATAACCACAAAAATACTCATTTTAAACACAACAACTTCCCAAACAATGGCTCCAAAATAAGCCAAGTAGAGATAGGAACATGGGGGTGCCCTTGTGCCTCCCAAGGGTTTGGATGCCCACCTCTAAAATCCTCCACAACACAATCAATCCCAAAAATCTTATGCCTCCCCACAACAACATATCTATGTCTCTTATGCCTCCCTCACTCTTATGTCTCCCTCTCTCTTATGGCTCCCACAATACACAAAATAACAAATAGAATAAGGTGGGGCATCCAAAACCCACTCCCTCCTAAACACACAAAGAATATCTTATGCCTCCCAACATATTTCATCCCCATTTCCAAATCTCAACACAACCTAAGGTCAATTTACTACCCAACACTTCAAACAAGAACACACATCCATACAACACATAACATACAAGAAAAAAGAAGAAAACAAGAGTGCAAGATCCTACCTTGCCATGGTAAAGCTCCACTTTTCAAGAAGACCAAAATCATTCAAACTCAAGAAACTCCAAGCTCCTTCTACTCCAAAAGCAAGAACCCCAAAAAATTTAATATCCAAAACTAAGCAAGTAACCCCATTTACTTCCCAAAAATTTCAATAAATAGAAAAGAGGAGGAGGGAGATGATGTGGCTCCATGTAGGATGCCACATCATTTCTTCTCCACTCCACATCACCCAAGTCAAACCCATACTCCAAGGAAAATAAATGGGTGGTTGAGAGGTATGACAAACCTCTTACACACACCACTCCAACCCATACCCTTTAGGACAAAGAAATAAACACATGTAAGAAAGTGCAATTAAAACTCACCTTTTTCCTTCCAAAACACATAATGGGGTCTATTTTTTACCCCCAACCCATAGGTAGGGTTGGTATAATAAATTAAGAGGTGTGGGACAAGTTTAACTTGTCCCACAAGCCTCCAAAATTGGCCCTTAAGGCCAAATCCAATTTCCAGAAGGGGTAGAGTGTACAACACTCAAGATCACATACACTTTACAACACATAAACCAAAGAACCATCTAATATAATAAATGAATTCTTTTTGTCCCATCCATAATTAGTTTAGTAACATGATTAATTTACTAATCTAGACATAAATTAAATAATGATAAAAGGGAATTACATCACCATTAAATCACATATACGCTAAAATTAAATAAAGGAAAATAAAGAACAACACATAAACCCTTGGTCACAATTGGAGGTAATCCCCCCATGGGACCCCCTAACAACAAATAAAACACACACAACATAACACACATGCTGCCATGGTGACCATTGTTAAATCCATCTAGCATTCCGATGTGGTTGGTCTCCAATCCCCCTTTGATTGTTGTGATATAAACGCCTGCAAAACACACAATACCTCCTTCGGCCTCATGGCCATCAAAACATCCAAGGTAAAATATATGCATATAAATCAACAATCATCCATACATAAATTAAATCATCATCTAGGAAAATAATGTTACTATTTTAAAATTCCAACAACATCTCAATTCTATATTTCATCAATACCAATAAGATCACAAGATTAGTTCACTACTAAATCCTACTCAATATGACAAAATGTCGAATGTTAGAAATAGATATAAATATGTCAACAACACATCATCATCAATATAAAATGTCTCTCTAAGAAATCCACACGATCATACTATGAATTGAAATCCATCAATAATCAAAGTATCTCTATCATCTAATCATCATGCTAAACCAAAATGATACAATAATATCCATGTATATAACCAACAGTAATTGAAATCAAAATGTAATAAGTGTCAAAGGGAAGTGGGCACTACATCCCCTCCCCTTAGACTCGAATTCCTCCTAGAAGTCACTGAAATAGGTGTGGAAATTGGACCCGTAGCAATGTAGCATCCTCCCATGTAGCAACAGTCTCATCATACTTATCCCACTAGAACTCAACCTAATCAATCTCTCTACCTCAAAGGCCCAGGTCCTTCTCTAAAATATAGATGGGCTCCACCATCACTTTCCCCTGATCTTGCACCTGTAATGATGTCCAATCTAATACATGAGAAGGATCAATAATGTATATCCTAAGTACATAAACATGAAACACATCGTGGATGCGAGACAAGCTAGGTGGCAATGCTAGATGATAGGCCAAAGGAACGATATGCTCCAAGATCTCAAAGGGACCCAAAAATATAGGAGCAAGCTTAGAACCTTTTCCATAATGGATAGGGATCTTATGCGGCCTGACATGAAGAAACACCTTTGTGCCCACCTCAAAACTATGATCTGTCCTATGTTGATCCGCATACTTCTTATGTCCTGTCCTATGCCTCCTATAATATCTTCCCGATCATAACAACCTATTGCTCTATGTCTTGTAGTAATGTTGGCCCAAGAGAAACCCTGTCCTCCAACCTATCCCAACTAAGAGGTGTCTGCACTCTCTACCATACAAGTTCTTGAAAAGAGCCATGCCTATCAAACTCGAAACTATTGTTGTAAGAAAACTCCACTAGATACAAGTACTCCTCCCACCTCGACAATGGTCCATGACGTACATCCTAAGTGTGTCCTCTAAGATATGATTCACCCAGCTCATTCTATCCATCTGTCTCAGGGTGATTTGTTGTATTGAAATTGATCTTCGTCCCGAGAGCATACTACATCGTAGTCAAAAGTGAGAAGTGTATAAAGGATCTTGGTCACAAATGATCTTTTGTGAATCCGTGCAATATGAAAATCTCGTTAAGATATACCCATGTAATATGAAAATCTCATTAAGATATACCCGTGCCACTCCACTAGTTGTGTAGGTGGTCTTCACTAAAGAGAAAAATGAGCCACTTTCATCAATTTATCCACCGTGACCATGATGGCATTGTGGTAGTATCTCGATGTCAGTAAACCCAACTATGAAGTCCATGGAAATGGTGTCCATTTCCACTCCGGTATAGGATGAGGGAAGAGAAGGCCAGCTAGATGTTGATGTTTGGCCTTCACCTTTTAACACTCTAAACAACATGACACAAATTGAGCCACGTATCTCCAAAGTCCCCTCCAATGGTACAACTATCTCAAGGTGGCATGCATCTTCTTCACCCCTAGGATGGGCTGAATAAGGTGCACGATGAGCCTCTATCAAAATATCATGTCTCAACCTTCACTCTAGAACATATATCTGACCTTTGTGTCTAAGAAGATCATCTGTCTCTAATGAAAATCCATCAAATCTCCCCTCAAGGGGTCTCTAAGACTCAATCTTTTCTCTGGCTATAAGGTAGAAGCTATCATGAGGAAGCTTGCTGCAAAATCCTACTCCACAAATTTGTACCCACTGAAGTAGCCATAGCCACATGTCTTCATCTACTCAAGGCATCTAGTAACCACATTCTCCTTCCCCTTCACATGATCTATATCCATGTCATACTCACAAAGCAACTCCATCCAACGCCACTTTGAGCGTTGAGATTGGGCTACATGAAGAGGTGGCGAAGACTCAAGTGATCAGTCCTAAGTGTAAATCTCTCGGCCAAGAAGGAAGTGTCTCCACCGCACCAAGGCATGCACAACTACTATAAGTCTCAAGGTCATGATTTGATAATTGAGCTCATAATCCTTGAGTTTTGAGACTCAAAAGCAACTAAATTTTCCCTCCTACATCAACACACCTTCAAGTCCTACCAAAGAAGCATCTGTGCAAATGAAGAACTCACCCTGAGGGTTTGGTACCACAAGAATAGGAGTTTTCATGAGGCATTCCTTTAGTTTCCTAAAGGCCTACTCACATCTATCTAACTATAAAAACTTCTTCCCTTTCCACTGAAGGGAATTGATGGGGTGCGTAACCCGAGAAAATTCCTATACAAATCTCCTATAATATCCTACAAACCCATGAAACTACACACCTTGGTCACACTAGTGGGTGTTGGCCAATCCATAATAGCTTGAATTCTTGGAAGATCAAGTGTGATACCTTCCCCAAAAATGATGTGGCCCAAATATTGCACCTCTTTCTGAAAGAACGCACACTTCTCCATGTTCCCATAAAGCTTCTTCTCAACGAAGACACTTGAAGAACCTACGAAGGTTCCCCTCATGCTCCTCACGTGCATGTGAGTATATAAGAATTTTTCAAGGAAAATGAGCATGAAGTGATCCAAAAATGTCCTGAATACCCCATTCATCAATCTCATGAACACTGCGGGGGCATTCGTCAACCAAAATGCACCACTATGAACTCGTAGTGGTCATATCTCATATGGAAGGTGGTATTATGAATATCTACCTCTGTGATCCTCAACTGATGATAACCTAACTTAAGATCTATCTTGAAAATATTGGGCCCCTTCATCTGATTAAATAAATCATCAATGCGTAGAAGGGGGTAATGATTCTTGATTGTTACTTTGTTCAACTAATGATAATCAATACACAAACGTAGAGATATGTCCTTCTTCTTTACAAAATCATTGGTGCACCCCAAGGGGATACACTAGGATAGATTAGGCCTTTCTCTAGAAGGCCCTCAAGTTGCAACTTGAGCTCACAGAGCTCAGGGGTAGTCATCCGATAAGGTGCTCGTGAGATAGGCTCTACACCCAAAACCAAATCTATGTGAAAATATATCTCACATGGGGAGGTAACCCTAGTAGCTCCCTAGAAAGACATTAAAAAACTCTCTCAAGATGTGATGGTCATCAAGATATGGTCCACTAGAATCATCCTCAGATCTATCACTAACCATAATAGCATACATCTGACAACCTCATCACACACACCGCTTAAGCTTCATAATAGAGATATTGCGGATGGAAATGGGCCTCCTAACTCCTGTTATCACTGACTCAACTCCTAGATTATTTGTACATGAAATAGTCTTATATGTAATAATACACTCTAGCTTTGTGTGTAGACAATCAGTCCATGCCCAAGATGAATCCAAATGAACCAAATAGAAGGATACGAAGCTCTGAGGTAGTGGTGAAGGATCCCAAATCCACTACACACTCCTTAACTAAGGAGTCTATAGAGATTTTGGCTCCAGAAGCCATCTCAATGTCCCAAATAAGACCATGCCTAACTTCCACCAACCTGCAATGATCTACTAAAGATGGTGCAATAAATGAATCAGAAGAACTAAAACAAACAATATAGAGGTAGGAATACCACCAATGCTACTTGAAATCTCTATCATGGTACTCTGGTGCTCATCCTGGTAATTCATGACCACGGTGCATAGAACCAATGGCTACGTCCCATGTCACCAATCATAGGCTCTAGAATCTACACCTTACCCTTGTTACTAGGGTTCTATGGGCACTCTCTCCAATGATGTCCAACAATGCCACAACCATAATAGCTTTCTTGGTCCTCTCCAGTGAGATACATCTCCATCTAGTACTCTAGAGGTCTGTGTTTTAGATCTTGATGATCCACCTTTGGACTATTGAGGCCTCTGCTAACGAGCTCCTACTGACTGAGCTCTCGGTGCACCCTGTGTCCTAATGGGACCCCTAGGAGGAGGTCCCATACTCATCCCCTCTGAGTCAATCAAATTGTTGAGTAGGATCTTAATGGTGGACAAGTTTGTTGATGTTGATGAGATGGTGGCTATTTTTGATGGCCATAATGAAGACCGTGCCTCTAACCATTTCCACCACAAGGAGGAGGAGATGACCCCCTCGACCTAATATCATGTATATGCTAGATGTGGCTCTGCACTTTTCTCCTAGATTTTTTCTTCTTCCCCCATGTCTCCTCTATAATATAGGCCTTTTCCATGGCCTCTACTAAGGTCTGTGGGAATGAATGTGCACCGCACCTCCCAAATCCAAATTTAGGCCCCTAATGAACATGTGAATCTAGACCTACTCATCCTGCATATAGTTGACATACTTGAGTAGGTCTAGAAATTGACTCATACTCAACTATAGTCATAGATGCCTGACGGAGGTCATGGAACTCATCTATCCTCTGCTGAATGAACCTCCTAGATAAATACCTACTCTTGAACCACTCCTCAAAGATCTCCTAGGTAATTGTCTCTAACTCAATGTGGGAGCTTCTTCTTTCCTTCCTCCCTCCACTGAGACACTAACTCCATCCCTCGAAATATGGATCAAACATGAGTTTTCATTTTGCTAGTACATGGTAAGATCTTGAAGCACCCGCTCAATCTCACTTCAACCAAGCCTCTCTCCATAAAAAACCACCTATATCTCCAAAATAGTGAGATGGGCATAGCTTCAAGATCTCCTTGATATGGTCTACCACCGATGACGACTATGACCCTAGGTATCTTTGCATAATCCCCTCTATCTAGGGCTGAGATTTGTCCCCGTGTCCTAAAATCCTTCTCCATGTCCCCTCTCGCGCGTGACTCTACCCTAGCCAAATTTACGGGAGTTCTCTACCCTATGCTCCTTGTGGTGTCGAGAAGATGCACAAGTCTCAACTAATGGCTCCCTATCCTGTCTGGTAGGTCATCTTCCTAAGGACCCTCTGCATATAGGTATTCATGTCCTGAAGCATCTATAAAATCTGAGGTAGAATGGATGCTACAGCTTGATCTGGAGGTGATAAGTCTAGATATATGTGTAAGAACCCTCATCTTCGCTTACCAGTGTCTCGCGCCTCCTGCTTATATAGACCAAGGTGAGAGTTAGTTCATCATTCTAGGTTTTGTTTCATTTTTTAAGGTTTATATGTATTATACAATTATCAAACAATGTTGTTTTCTAGGTTTTTAAAAAAAATGTTAGTTTAATGTTTCATGTCTCATGTTTTCTAGTGTGCCCAAGGGTCCAAGATTTGAACCCACGTCTTTGATACCAAGTGTAACACCCACTAAATTATTCCCGCACAAAACCCAAGAACAACCTAGGGCAAACTAGAAAATTATGGAATAATTTTTTTGAAAAAGCATGCCCGCAAAAAGGGTTTTGAAAATAATAGTTGTCACATTATTGTTTCTAAGTCACTTAAAATTAATAATATAAATTTCCCCATTATAATAAAATGATAAAACTTTCATTACATTTTTAATAAACTTAGTTATCCTAAGGCAATGTTTAGTTTCCCCCTTAATATCATTTTTATAAACATTAAGTTTCCACTATAGACAAACTAGACCTAGAACAAAATAGTCCCATGGGTAAAGGGGTCTGGTTAATTAAATACTAAAGTTATTTTAATTCCATAAGGTGACTAGTTTTAAAATAAATGACAAGGTCCCTAATTTAGTACAAGGGTTAGAAGAATAAATCCATCCCTTACACAAATAAAGTGCCCCCTTAAAAAGTCAACCCATGCATTTAAATTTTAAAATTTTGAATTTTTTACTCAACCACTCCCCACCTACTTTTTTAGGGATGAATTCATTTAGGGCCACAAGATAAAAAGGATTCCACTAGCCCTAAGTTTTCTTATGAATGGCTTCTTTCTCTTTTTTCGACTTATTATTTCTCTTTTGTTTTGCATATTGGTGGAGGAGAAGGAGGAATCCATTAGATGTCATCTCAAACTTTTTGATGGATACACATGCTCCTTCTAATTTCTTGTTTTATTTATTCCCCTACCTAGGGTTTCAATGAAATTATTTATTTTATTTGTTTCATTGTTTAGCTTTTTCCCAAATGGCACATGGGTTTTGCCCCATTTTGTGATTTGATTAAGTTTGATATATGTTTTCATTTTTGGTAGAGGAATATGTATATGTATATGTGTATATATATATATATATATATATATATATATATATATATATATATATATATATATATATATGCGAGCTATTCAAACTCCACTCTAACACACACACACACACACACACACACACACACACACACACACACACACACACACACACACACACACACATATATATATATATCTAAGTTAGAGTGGAGTTTAGCTCATAAAATCTGAACTACAAAAGAAAATTTGCTTGTCATTGTTTCAAAGAATTTCGGGTTTCGAGTTGGAGAAGGATGCATATACCACAAAAAATGTGCGTGGATACCCCTATTTATATATTAAAAGTATTAAAAACTTTTTTTTTTTTTAGATCCTCAGGGTGGTTTGTGAGCTACCCCACACGCCCACCATTTCTTTTAACCCCAACATGTGCATGTCACGACACTACTAATTAGCACATTGTATGTTTTTTTGTTTAATGCAAAAATCTTTCATAGGGGTTCTTTCCTATATGTTTAATATAGCACTTTCTTTATATATATATATATATATATATATATATATATATATATATATATATATATATATATATATATATATAATTTTAGTGACATTATTATATATAAATTAATATTATCTTAATAACATTATTTATAATATATATATATATATAAAATTTTAATAGCATTATTAATAATATTTTAGTATTAGTAGTATCTTTAAGGAGTAATGATAGTTATATTGTAGAGCCGATGGGGTGGGAGTGGTGCGGTCAAGTCACATGGTTGTGTGCTTGCCCACCCAGGTTCAAATCCCCCGAGGCATGATCCTCCCTTTCTTGAGGTTGTTTCGCCATTGTAGAGGTGGCATCTCTGCTTAAGTGTTGTTTTCCGAATTATGGGTGATTACTTCTCACTGTGTTGTGTGTGGTGGTGTGTGCTCCTCTCATTATCAATGTTGGTGGCTCCTTCTCCTCTCGGCTATATGTATATGTATGGACATATGGCTGCTCCGCCATATATATTATATTGTTGCTCCTTTCTTGCAGCATATATACATATTCATATACATATACATACCTCCTCTCGCACGCACACACACTTGTGGTTACTCCTGCTTAGAGTGGAGTTCCGATCCTAATGGCCGCTCTCTTTCCGACGATGCCGATTTGGGTATTTAAAGTTGTCCCACTTTCTTTTAATCCCAATGCTGTCGTTGTCGATGGTCATTATATTTCATATTTCATGGTTGCTTTCTTTATATATATATATAATAAGTGGTCCCCTATATTTAATAATCTTTTTAATATATCCTCTCAAAATATCCTCATGTGTACAAGGATGTAGGTCCTTTCAAACACCCTCAATTTACCCTCAATCCAAAAAAATGATAGTTATATTGTAATTAACTTGATCTTACACATAATTTTCTTTTAAATTTTGAAAACATTTGATAAGAGGTATAAAGAAAAATAAACCAAATTTCACTTGTTATTATATTGATTTACTTTGGGTTATAAGTAATTTTACAATAACTTAATAATGAATTTACACATTCTAATGAGGCTAGGGCCTAAGTTGCAATTAAGTAATTTCTTTTCTCCCCTAGTATTAGGAAATTATCTATTTTTATTAACCAAGAAAATGACAAGGAAGATTTAAGTTCTTTCCATCTAAGTATACAAAGTTTGACTTTCTTTCAACAATGCAAGGAAATGAACAAATATAACTTATTTCACTACTCTATAAATTTCATGTAATACAATGGGAGTAACTCTTTATTTACTTTTACAAACTACAAATTTTCAAACATTCTCACAACCAAATTTTACAATATTTCTAATAGTTTTAAAATAATAACTACTAACTTTCCAATAAGATCTACACACTTATATGAGATAATAAGTTGACTAAAATATGAACAAGTTGTTTCTTTCCTTTCTAATCACTTTTCCATTATAACAAGACTAGCTTTACTAAAATGTCTTTCTTTCCTTCACAACATACAATACAATCTTAATAACTAATAATCAATGCAACTTTTCTTCCAAAAGAACAATACAATAATCTTCCACTTGAAGTGGGAATTTGTTTTACAAGAAGGAAAATATAATGAAATATATTTTGTCTTTTATTATTGCTCCAAGAATCAAGTCTAAAACCAAGCTTCATATTCTCTTCACTTGATCACAACAACCAAAAATGAGGGAGAGGTGACACTCTTCACCCAACCAAAAATTCAATTAGAAGAAGAAGAAATTCTTCTCATTGGTCCCCGAGCTCCAACCAAAATGCAATAAGTGATGGATCTAACACATGGAAACTCTACAATTCTTCCACACTTACTTGCAAGAAACAAACACACAAGAAGAATAACCACACAAAATTCTCATTTTCAACACAACAACTTCCCAAAACAATTTCTCCAACATAAGCCAACTAGAAATAGGAACATGGGGTTTCCTTATGCCTCCTAAGGGTTTATATGTCCATCTCTAAAATCCTCCACAACACAATCAATCCCAAAATCTCTTATGCCTCCCAAAAAAAAACATATATATGTCTCTTATGCCTCCCTCACTCTTATGTCTCCCTATCTCTTATGGCTCCCTCAATACACAAAATAACCAAATAGAATAAGGTGGGAATCCAAAACCCAGACCTCCTAAACACACAATCATATCCATGTATATAAGCAAAATTAATCGAAATAAAAAATAATGAGTGTCATAAGGAAGTGGGCACTACAGAATTACATCACAAATTAAATCACATACACAAAAATTAAATAAAAGAAAGGAAAATAACTACACACAAACCCTTGGTCACAATTGGGGTCATCCCCCCATGGGAACCCCCTAACAACAAATAACAAAATAACAACATTACACAAGTTTCCATGGTGACCAATTGCCAATACCCCACATTCCTTCGTTGTTGGTCTCCTACCCCGTAGTTTATTGTTGTGATATAATTGCCTGCAAAATCACATAATACCTCTTTGGCCTCGTGGCCATATTAGCAATATCGAACTAATAAAAATGCTTATATCTACATATCAATTTCAACATCAAATATCATAACTACTATTGCTAAGACCAAGTAATTCAACAATTACTCTCAATTTTCAACATTTTGATTCTACTAATACATCAATTTGTAATTTGAATCATAAACCAACTAAATCATCTAATTTAAGTAATACTTTCACTCATTCACCATTTCACCCATTCTTCAATATCAAAGAAATCACAAAATAACTTTGAACATCGTAATAAAATCAATATGAAGAAAATTTAAAATATCAATATATATCTAAGTTGACAACACATCATTATCTTCCCTACTAAGTGTCTATCAATAGTTAATTAGTTTGGTTACAGTAATGTCTATCCTTTAATTTCCATATCACAATGCGTTAATTTCATTCGTCTATTAATATTTATAGGTACAATGTGCAATGATGTCTATGTGTTCAGTCACAGTGTTAGATTAAATATAACAAAACAATATCGAAGAGTAATGATATCACAATCAATTTATAACAAAGAAATTGTTCTCGATAATTATCTTATCCTTAAATGCCCATCAGGGTCCACAATATGACATATAGTCAAAATAATAATAACCAAAACACAATAGCAATCATGATGTCCCATGCATTTTATTTTCATGCTAACTAGAATAAAGTAGCAAGGTTTAAGATTAAAAATCAATTCGAAATTGATAATACCATTCAAACAAAGGTAGAAGAGGAGTGGGCATTACACAAATCAACATGTATAAAATTGTCCACTAGTGTCAGCTAGCATATCATAATCCAAAATATGAATCACAACATATAGATAATCCTAATGTCTATATAGTCTAGCAACCCGCTAATCAAAATATAATAATCATTATGTCAATGTCCCTAATCAATAGTAATAAAAATCATAGAAGATAAGTTTTGAAGAAGAGTGGGCATTACAATGTCTTCCCTATCTTTAGATATTTTTGAATCTAATGTTCTTCTCAGTATTTCCAAGGCATTGGGGATCTTCTCAGAGTTGATCACACCTCCAAAGCCTGCTCTAGGATGATCCATTCAGCTCCCCATCTGTTGTACCCATACCTCCTCACGGCGTGCTGCTACCCTCCACCTCCATTACACATAGTGATCAACCCTATATTCTCATCTCACTCTCTCCCCATACTTCTCTTCTTTCATCACCACCCCTATAACACCCACTAAAATCTCCCACTTGAGACCCATGAATAATCTATGTTTAGTTAAAAATTTATGGAAGAATTTTTTTTTTTTAAATTGTTAATAACCAAAGTCTCAAGGACAATTAAATTCAACTAATATCTTTTCCCCTTATAATAATTACTAATTCCACATTATAAAGCAACAAGTGTAATAACTCCACACCTAGCTCAAATATCTTTAGGGATTAATTTAATCACTACTTACATTGATATTTTAGCTAAATATTCCCTTATTAAAATTTTAGGGTTAAAGGACCAAAATAATTAAATACCCAAGGTATTTCATTCCATAAAATATAAGAAAAGAGAAAGGTTTAATTAGAGTGGGGAAAATAATACATATTTAAAACCATCGAATAAATTCTTACTTACCCACTCCCGAACTCGAGTTAAAGATTCAATTTTATTTTTCCCATAATTAACATAATTAAAAATTCTTGAAAATATTCCCATTAGATAGGTAATTTCCTCACCTTTCCGGTGATATAAAGAAGTCCTCCTAACTCCTCATATTTCTCAAGTTATGGACCGATGGAACTTGGGGTGAGAATTTTCCCAAGAGCAAGCTTACGGGCTGGGAGGAAAATTTTCCCCAACTCGGGCATGCGAGACTTCGGAGAGAAAATTTTCCCAAAGGATAAAATCAGACCGGTGGAGCGGGAAGAAAAATTTTCCTGGACGGGGTCGGTGGAGCGGGGAGGTGTTTAGCACTTTTTCCTTTTTGGGACAAAGCGAATTTTACATCCACATGTCTGCTGATGCCTAGGAGGCCATGTGGCATATTTTTATATGTTGTGGATCGGTGGGTCGGTGAGGAACATTTAGAAATTTTGAATATTCCAAAGGAAGGGAAAAAGGTCGAGGGAACCCACGCCTCCTCCAACACGAGAAGATGTCATGTGTCAACCAACCATTGGCTGCGGTTTGGTGATCTAGCGGGCATAATTTGGAAGTTTTGCCCAAAATTTTCTGAAGCATTAAGGCTTAATAAGATCGGCTCCTCTTTTGATGCCTCGTGAAGCCACTTGGTGGCACTTGCTAATTGCGGGTCGACGGAGATGAGAGGGAAAACATACAAATTTTTCCAAATTTATTTTTGAAAGAACTTAAGGTTAAAACCATCCAAGCCTCCGTGATGCCCAATGAAGCCACATGTCGATTAAATATTGGTTGTGGGGTGATGGGGATATGGAGGAAAAATTACCAAATTAATTTTTTGGACTTAGATTATTTTTAGACAAAATGAAGGCTTGTGGATTAGCGAAGCAGTGGGAAACTTCATGAATTTACACCTTTTGGGAAAAAGAAAAAAAAATTTAGCCCGTGGATCTTCCCAAGAATAATTTATTCATTTAAAATTTGAAAATTAGATTATTTTGAGCTTGAAATGAAGTAAAAACTTCACAAGGCCATAACTTTCGATTGGGAACTTCGAAGGCATTTTTGAAAACATGTAATAGAGATCTAATTCGAAAGGATCTATTTTCCATTTATCATCTTCTAAGTATTAGAAATCATTCTAGATCCAATCTAACTCATTAATTTGATTCGAATCAATATATTCAAATGCCAAATTACAATTTTGATTTTCAAAACTTTCATTTATAAAGAACAGAGCATTATGACATTTCTTCATACGTATTCACTTTTTCATCTTTCCAACAAAGATTTCAAATTACATTCAACAGTCAGATTTCCAATGAAAGCAATATCATTTGAACAAAGTAACCACTTCTATTTATATAGATCAAATACAACTTTACAATCACAACTCTTTCTCATTACATTCCTTTTTACAAATGGAATACAAAGCAAATTTCTTTCACATTCAAAAGGGATTTTATTTCCAAAACATAGTAAATCTTCAACAAAAAATGTGTATTAAATTTTCATCCACATCAAGTGGGGAAATGGTTTACAAAAATAGTTTCGTAAGGGACTTTCAGAACTTTGAATTCTTCCTCAATTACAATATACAGAATACAATTTCGTCCACATTTATTCAAAACAAATAACAAAGTATATCTCTTTCACAATTCAATTTACAATTTTCATAGCCCATATAGACCATCTTTCCATCACAGATAATGTACAAGTTCATCCACTTCAAAGTGGGAAGGGTTATAATAAGTAATAACTCAATAAGGACTGTAAAATTTTTCTTTTCCTCTAGTCTAGAATAGCAACATGAATATCTCCATTTTTCTTTATTTCAATTTTATCACAATAGAACAGGGGGAAAGGCAATGCTCTCCACCCAACCAAGACATCTAATGAAAAGGAGAAGTCGTCCTTCTTCATTGGCCCCCGAGCCCCAACCATATTGCAATTAGAAATGATTTTCAACACATGGCAACAACAAGCTTCCACAACACAAAGACAAATTTCTCATTCAAAACATAGTCCAAACAAAATTGTAGTTTGCAACCACATAAACAAAACAACAAACAATACTCAGGCTTCATCATGCAAGCCAAAGGAGCAAGAAACTATGGGGGATGTTGCTTATGCCTCCCAAGGGGGAAATGGGTATCACCACCTGAGAACAAACCGCCAAAATATATATCATTTCAAATCCCTGACATGCCCTTATGCCACCCCAAGTACCCCTTATCCCTCACATTTCCTTATGCCTCCCAACATTTTATGGCACCCCATAACGAGTAAAAAATGCAAGCTATTTATTTATAAGGAGGAACCCAAATCCCAACCCTCCACACTTATACCTCCCACAAAATGCCCCATAGTCTTCTCCTACACCATCCCTAGGTCATCTAACCAACCAATCAACAAAGAAAAGAACATATTTAAACATTCAACCATTCACATATGCATACAAATAAAAGGAGAGAATTTCCAAGAGCTAAGCTCTTACCTCTCCATAATGGAGTTTTTTTCAAGTTCCAACAAGCAAGCTTTCCAATGCAAAATAGCCCAAGATCAACAAAACACAGGTCTATAAAAAGTCTGCAACTTTCTCCAAAAGTAAGAGCTCCAAATAGCAAAATAATTCACCCCAAAAGAAGTATGCAAAAGTACCACAACCAAAAGAGTGTAACCCCAAACAATAAAATGAATTTGAATATATAGAGAGGGAAGAGAAGAGGATGAGGTGGATCCAAGTGGAATGCCCCATCACACATCCTCAACTCCAACTCATAAGTCAACTTCAATCTCCAAAGCACAATAAATAAGTAGGTGAATAATATGATAGATTACTTACACACTCCAAAACAAGCCCACACCCCAAAGGACTGAAATTAAACCATGTAAGAAAAGTGCAATTAAAGCATACAACTTGACTTACAAAAATGCATAATGAAGACTAGATTTAAACCCTCCAACCATTGGTAAGGTTAGGCATGAAAATTTAAGAGGTATGGTACAAGTTTAACTTGTCCCACAAGCCTCCAAAATCAGTCTCCAAGGAAAATTCGAATTCCAAAGAAGATGAAGTGTTTCATACTCCAAATTTTACTTACATATCTCTTACACATCACTTACACATTGCTTACACATATCTTACAACATTTAATACAAGAGTCAACCACTCCAATAATTACTTTCTTATGACCCAAGTTGGTTAATTTATTTTAACAATATGATTACTCACATTATGTACCACAATTTATTTAAATAAAAATGGGTGAACACATCACTTAATAAACACATACAAACACCAATAAAAAGGAACCAAATAAATAAATACACATAACCCTTGGTCACATTTAAAGGTGATCCCCCATGGGAATCCCTAACAACAATCAAACACGCACACACATGAACAATACAAGTTTTCATGGTGACCTTGTTGAATTCATCTAGAATTCCAATGTGGTTGGTCTCCAATCCCCAATGTTTGTTGTGATATTTTAACCTGCAAAACACAATACCTCCTTCGGCCTTTGTCGCCATATTAGAACATCAAGTGAATATAAATATAGTTTCAAAATTATCAATATATATATATATATATATATATATATATATATATATAATATGAATCACACCAATATCTAGACAATCAACAACATCACTTACAATTTCATCAACAACTATTTCATCATCAATTTTAATTGAATTTTTCCATTCTACTCAATATATCCAAATATCATATGATCTAACAACATTGATAAATATATATAACCATGTCCAACAACATGTCAAATTCTATATAAAATGTCTCTAACAATCATCATGCATCATATGGGAATCAGAGTCAATAATAGTCCATGATCTAACATCTAACACCATACTAAATCAAAAATATAATAATGTCCATAATATAGTCACCAGTATCATGATCAATATCAAGATGTGTCGAAGGGAAGTGGGCACTACATCCCCTTTCCTTAGACATGACTTCCTCCTTGAAGTCATTGGAAAGAGAGATAGAACAAATGCAACAGAAAAGGATCACTCCCATTATGGGATTACTTTCTTCAAACAAGTGGGGGTCCAACTTTCTACATGTAAGGCCACGAATATTTAAATCTAGAGAGTAACTTTATGCTATCAACCAAGATACAACACATAACAATATAACATGAAGAGTTCAAAAGATTCTTAAGAGTAACCACCAAGTAGAGGAATAATAAGGAGAATTCCATGAGTTTGAGAAAGACCACATAGTTTCCAAAGGAATACAACACACTACAGTAACCAAAATTAAGGTTTCCACTAAGGTTAAATTATGCTTTCATAGTTCATTGTTTAGACAAGGCTAGCAGAATCAACCATGGCCAAAATTTTGTATGAAAGACATGTTTACTCAAGGTCCCACAATTTGAGGTCACACAAGATGAGGTTAATCAACAAGGAAGGAAACCTAAATCAGCAACACATTTACAATCAAGGAACTATTCAAACGAAGCACTTCCATAACTAGAGAGGGTACAATTAAATTTTCATGGTAATACTAAGAAAATTTATGACCACAAGGTTTCCTATAGTCTGATTTGTTTTACACTTTTGTTTTAAGAATCAAACACACCACACCAACCAAATCTAGAGACGTCAAACATTTAGTAAACAACTCCACTAGCAGCTAACATAATAATGCAAGAAGCACCATACACTATAACACAATGGGATTTATTTATCTTATTTCCTACTCAAGCTCGGAATAACCATAAAGAGAGCACAAGAAACACCAAGGAGCACTCAAGATAGCTAGGGAGAAGAACAAGTAACAAAGGGGTCCAACTATAATCCAAGGTGCATCGTGACAAAAGTGAATATCATCATCTTGCACTTTCCATCCTAACGGAAAAGGGGCAACAATAACAAGGTGACACAAGAAAATATGAAGAAAAGAAGACTTCCCAAATTTATTTTATATCCTTAACATATGTTGCCTTAAAATTACAATAAATTAGGTCTCCAAGGATGAGACAACACGCAAGGAGGTTGCTTCTTAAACAAAGATAAGTCTCAATCCAAAAGACCACAACTCACACTCGTCAAGCTACGGGACGATAAGGGTATGATGACCCAAAACTTCCACAAAGAAAGGCACATACATCTATGAACAAGAAGGTACTAAGCAACTACAACACATTACTATCCACCAGGTGTTTCACAATTTCGGGTAGGCAAAACTACAAGTTCAACTATACATTGCACTCAATACATATAAATCTTACTTATTTTATAACTCAACTAATTAAGTCAAAATTTGTAGTTTCGTTTGCTAAACACACTCCTTTACGAGTTTTCTTAATTAAACTTCCTCCTATTATGACATCACAAGTTTGTGTTATAAGGACCACTAAGGGGGCATGATATCTCGCCATTCTATAAAGGTGGAAAAGAGAAAAAAACATTTACTTTACTCCTAGGGGAGGTAGATGGACAAAAAAAAATCTATTAATCTACCAAGGTTAAAGCAAGGACCATTTTCTCTTTCTATGTTCCAGTTTATTTGTTAAGCTTCAAGGCCAAATCTCCTCAATTATAATTTTATGATGTTTGGGTGAGTCAACTTGTCAATTAAAAATTTAATGAGAAGGAAGGGTAAACATATCACACTATTAGTTTTATGGGAAAACAACATATCACATTTTTTTAATTTTAAGGAAACAAGGGACATTCAACATAGCAAACACATTATTAATTTTGTAAGAACTAGGAATCTATCAACCAACATGGATCACAACAATATTTCAAGGGTTTTCCAAATAATTACAAGCATCATCAAATATTTCTAGTGGGTCTCTACAAGTCTCAAAATAAGTTACAAGGAAGGCCCATTAAGGGAACATAATTACTTTTACTAATCTACTAGGGTTTAACAATGTTTGTTGTTTTAGCGAAAAAAATTACTCACATGATAAGACAAGGAAAGTTTTCAAATCTACACCCATATTACCATAGGATACCACCAACCAAGAAATCAAAATGACAAGGAAATATTTTAACTATAAGAACACCACATACTCATTAGAAAGCATCAAATGTAAGCAGCCAATCAGCTATCTATTTAACATGGCTTTACGACCAAGAGTTATAGCTTCGCAAGAAGAATCACATTATAAAATACCACCGAGATTAAATCATCAAGGTCTAATTACACTAACATCACCAGTGGCATGATCCAAAAGTCTCAAAGCATCCATAAGTGTCTCCACGTAACCCCAAGATTGATAGGTCAACATGAAAAAAAAAACACACTTAATTAAACACACTTTGCCCAAATGGGCTTAAATCTAATCATAATTACCAAGATGCATACAATCCACAAGTCAATACTTTTTATAATGAAACATAGAAACCATGATAAAACTTAGCATGCCATCGATGAAAGGTCACTACCAAACAACCACTTCTCCACTAACATCTATAGTCAAAAAGCAATCCGATCCTAACACAATCCAAAATCCCATAATTAAACACTTCTACTCGACAAGGATCAAGCTCTTACCGGATTGTAAGAGAATCACCACCACCACTAATAGACTGCCAACTAGAATGCACAACACAACAAAATTTCTATCTAGCAAGGTCGAGCAACGAAAAGTCACTCTAAGATCATAGACACACTCAAGGTTCTATGCATCCAACACCAAGGCACAACTTAGAACACCTAAGAAGACATTCAAGACACCCAGGGTGTACCCCATACGAAATGTCACAATACATACAGCATAGAACCAACTCATCATTAAGCAAGAAGGAATCATGTAACGTTTAGCTAAGTAGCCAACAATATCAACGAGCTCCGAGTCATCAATCAAAATAAAGTCCAAGAAATATCGGTAATCAGGAAAGTGGCTAAGTAGCCACATTGCAAAGTCATAAAATTCTCACAAAAATAAATATAAATAAAAAGAGCCTCGAGATCTTCTCAAATCAATCATAAAATAAGATGTTGGTCCTTGATAAAATAACACAAGATTACGAATGTAAAACACAAAATTTAACACCACATTCACTCCGCAGCCCTTCATGGTCACCAATAGGGGTACTCTACCTCGAGGTCAGTTCCAAGGACACATACACAGGATTGGGTCATAAACAACACCCAGACTTAATGTCCACTCTCCCATGTGGGTAACAAAATGAAAAAATGACAACCAAACCATCCTTCCTAACCACTGAAGGAAGGAATCTCTAAACAACTTCTAATTAACTCTTCCCGACCCCCGAAAACACAACCACTATTGTCCAACCACAAGAATCACACCATACATTTTATCATTCCAACAACTCTAATAAGGAAGGGTCTTAAAATGGCTCAACGCATCATACAATTAAATCAAGATTTAGGACTTGTAAAACAACACATTTTCAAAGGAGAACCAAGTTTCCACTACACTAGAAGTTCACAAAAATCAATTTAATTTAACATTTTCAGTTACCTAGGTTTAGAAAAAATGCCACTAAGTAAGCACAACAACTCAAACAAACTTATTATTTTATTATTATTTTAATTCTGGTAGTTCAAATGAATAGAGTAATGTAATATTTCATCACATGTATTTCTTTTTTTTTTTTTTTTTTAATTTTCAAACAAGGTTGTTTTCTAGATTTAAAAGTGTGCTAGGTTTATAGTTCATGTCTCAAGTTTTCTAGTGTGCCCAAGGGTCCAAGCTTTGAACCCACGGCTCTGATACCAAGTGTAACGCCCGCTAAAATCTCCCACTTGAGACCCATGAACAACCTAGGTTTAGTTACAAAATTATGGAATGATTTTTATTTTTATTTTTATTTTAAAGTCTTAACAACCAAAGTCTCAAGGACAATTAAATTCAACTCATAGATTTTCCCATTATAATAATTATTAATTCCACATTGTAAAAGCAACAAGTGTATTAAGTCCACACCTATCTCAAATCTCCTTAGGGATTAATTTAATCACTAATTACATTAACATTTTAGCTAAATATTCCCGATTAAAATTTTAGGGTTAAGGGACCAAAACAATTAAATACCCAAGGTATTTAATTCCACAAAATCTAAGACAAGAGCAAAGGTTTAATTACATTGGGGAAAAGAATACATATTTAAATTCGTCGAGTAAATTCTTACTTACCCACTCCCAGAACTTGGTTAAAGATTCAATTTGATTTTTCCCATGATTAATGCAATTAAAACTTCCTAAAAACATTCCCATTAGATACATAATTTCCTCACCTTTCTAGTAATATAAAGAAGTCCTCCTAACTCCTCATATTTCTCAAGTTATGGACTAGTGGAACTTGGGGTGAAAATTTTCCCAAGTGTGTGCTTGCGGGCCTGGGGACGAAAATTTTCCCCAACTCGGGCGTGCGGACTTCGGAGAGAAAATTTTATCGAAGGAGAAAAGTGGACCAGTGGAGTGGGGAAGAAAACTTTTCCCAAACGTGGGCCGGCAGAGGGAAGGCATTTAGCACTTTTTCCCTTTTGGGACAAAGCAAATTTTACTCCTGCACCTCCACCAACACCCAGGGAGGCCACGTGGCAAATCCTTATTGGCTATGGATCAGCGGGTCGGCGAGGAACATTTGAAAATTTGACTATTCCAAAGGAAGGGAAAAAAAGGTCGAGGGGAACCCGCGCCTCCACCGACACAAGAAGATAATATGTGTCAACTAACCATTGGCTGCAATTTGGCAAGCCGGGGGGGATAATTTCAATTTTTTTCCCAAAATTTTTGTGAAGTGTTAAGGCTTAAAAATATCCACTCCTTTGACGATGCCTCGTGAAGCCACGTGGCAGCACCTGTTTAGTTGTGGGTTGTTAGAGCTATGGGGAAAACTTACAATTTTTCCAAATTTATTTTTGAAAGTGCTTAAGGTTAAAACTGATCTGAGCCTTTTCTGACACCCAATGAAGCCACGTGTTGATCAATGATTGGCTATGGGGTGGTGGGGCCGTGGAGGAAAAATTACCAAATTACCTTTTTGGACTTAGATCATTTTTAGACAAAATGAAGGCTTGTAGATTAGCGGAGTGGCGGGAAACTTCATGACTTTGCACATTTTTGGCAAAAAGCAAAAAAATAAATTTTTAGCCCGCGGTCTACCCAAGAATATTTTATTCATTTAAAATTTAACAAATGCTAGATTATTTTGAGCCCGAAATAAAGTAAAAACTTCATAAGGCCATAACTTTCGATATGGAACTTGGATTTTGGCAAAAGAGGACTTTCTAGAAAGCTCTCGACATCCTCTTTGCACATAAACCTTAAGAATTTGATTTTGATAAATTTTAAAGGGTTATTTTGAGAAAATGTATTTCTATCACTTAGAAAGTGAACTGGTATTTTTAACTTATCAATTTTGTTCAAATTTGTCATTAATTCTTTTTCCATTTGCCAAACAGACATGAAGGATTTTACTTGGAAGATTTTAGGATAGATTGCAAGGTTAAGTTTACTTGATTGATTTGCATTCAAAATTTATCAATTTTATACATCAAGAAGTCTGCAATTTTGCCTTTGCCCGATTTGAAAGGTTCTCAGTAAATTTTTATAAACTTGTATTTTGGTATGTTTGGGGTCATTTTGACCTTACAAATAAAATTTGATATTTCATTTTATCTTTTTGATGTTGCAGGGTCGATCTGTGCATTTTGATAAAACATTTGTATGTTTTGAAAACATGTAACAAAGATCTAATTCGAAAGGATCAATTTTTCATTTATCGTCTTCTAAGTATTAGAAATCATTTTGGATCCAATCTAACTCATTAAGTTGATTCAATGCAATGTATTCAAATGCCAAATTACAATTTTTATTTTCAAAAATTTCATTTCTAAAGAATAGAGCATTATGACATTTCTTCATACGTATTAACTTTTTCATCTTTCTAATAGAGATTTCAAATTACATTCAATAATCAAATTTCCAATGAAAGCAATATCATTTGAACAAAGTAACCACTTCTATTTATATAGATCAAATAAAACTTTACAATCACAACTCTTTCTCATTACATTCCTTTTTACAAATAAAATACAGAGTAAATTTCTTTCACATTCAAAAGGGATTTTATTTCCAAAACATAGTAACTCTTCAGCACAAAATGTGTATTAAATTGTCATCCACATCAAGTGGGGAAATGGTTTACAAAATTAGTTTCGCAAGGGACTATCATAACTTTGTCTTCTTCCTCAATTACAATATACAGAATACAATTTCTTCCACATTTATTCAAAAATAGAGAACAGAGTATATCTCTTTCACAATTCAATTTACAACTTTCATAGCCCATACAGACCATCTTTCCATCATAGATAATGTACAAGTTCATCCACTTCAAAGTGGGAAGGGTTACAATAAGTAATAATCTCAACAAGGACTGTCAAAATTTTCTTTTTCCTCTGCTCCAGAACAACAACATGAATATCCTCCATTTTTCTTTATTTCAATTTTATCACAATAGAATAGGGGGAAAGGCAATGCTCTCCACCCAACCAAGACATCCAATGAAAAGGAGAAGTCATCCTTCTTCATTGGCCCCAAGCCCCAACCATATTGCAATTAGAAATGCTTTTCAACACATGGCAACAACAAGCTTCCACAACACAAAAAAAATTTCTCATTCAAAACATAGTCCAAACAAAACTATAGTTTGCAACCACGAAAAAAAACAACAAACAATACTCAGGCTTCATCATGCAAGCCAAAGGAGCAAGAAATTATGGGGGATGCTTCTTATCCCTCCCAAGGGGGAAATGGGTACCACCACCTAAGAACAAACCACCAAAATATATATAATTTTAAATCACCGACATGCCCTTATGCCTCCCCTAATTAGTACCCCTTATTCTTCACATTTCCTTATGCCTCCAAAACCTCTTATGGCACCCCATAACGAGTAAAGAAATGCAAGCTATTTCTTTGTAAGGTGGAACCCAAATCCCAACTCCCTCCACACTTATACCTCCCCAAAACACTTATGCCTCCCAAAAATGCCCCATAGTCTTCTCCTACACTGTCCCTAGGCCATCTACCCAACCAACCAACAAATAAAATAGCACATTCAAATATTCAACCTTTCACATATGCATAAAAATAAAAGAGAGAATTTCAAGAGCTAAGCTCTTACCTCTACATAATGGAGTTTGTTTTAAGTTCCAACCAACAAGCTTTCCAATGTAAAATAGCCCGAAATCAACAAAACACAGGTTTGTAAAAAGTCTCGCAACTTTCTCCAAAATCAATATCTCCAAATAGCAAATAATTCACCTCAAAATAAGTATGCAAAAGTACCACAACCAAAAGAGTGTAACCCCAAACAATAAAATGAATTCGAATATATATACACAGAGGAAGAGAAGAGGATGATGTGGATCCAAGTGGAATGCCCCATCACACATCCTCAACTCCAACTCATAAGTCAACTTCAATCTCCAAAGCACAATAAATAATTAGGTGAATAATATGACAGATTACTTACACACTCCAAAACAAGCCCACACCCCAAAGGACTGAAATTAAACCATGTAAGAAAAGTGCAATTAAAGCATACAACTTGACTTATAAAAATGCATAATGAAGGCTAGATTTAAACCCTCCAACCATAGGTAAGGTTGGCATGCAAATTTAAGAGGTATGGGACAAGTTTAACTTGTCCCACAAGCCTCCAAAATTAGCCTCCAAGGACAAATTCAAATTCCAAAGAAGATGAAGTGTTTCATACTCCAAATTTTACTTACATATCTCTTACACATCACTTACACATTGCTTACACATATCTTACAACATTTAATACAAGAGTCAACCACTCCAATAATTACTTTCTTATGACCCAAGTTGGTTAATTTATTTTAACAATATGATTACTCACATTATGTACCACAATTTATTTAAATAAATACGGGTGAACACATCACTTAATAAACACATACAAACACCAATAAAAAGGAACCAAATAAATAAATAATGTAACCCTTGGTCACATTTAAAGGTGATCCCCATGGGAATCCCTAACAACAATCAAACACACACACACACACACACACACACACACGAACAATACAAGTCGACATGGTGACCTTGTTGAATTTATCTACAATTCCAATGTGGTTCGTCCCCAATCCCCGATGTTTGTTGTGATATTATAACTGCAAGACACAATACTTCCTTCGACCTCATGGCCATATTCGAATATCCAAATGAATATAAATATAGTTTCAAAATTATCAATATATATATATGAATCACAACAATATCCAGACAATCAACAATATCACTTACAATTTCATCAACAACTATTTCATCATCAATTTCAATTCAATTTTCTCGATCTACTCAATATATCCAAATATCATATTTCCTAATATCATATATCCTAACAACATCGATATATATATATATAACCATGTCCAACAAAGATGTCAACTTTATATAAAATTCTCTAACAATCATCATGCATCGTATGGGAATAAAGTCAATAATAGTCCATGATATAACATCTAACACCATACTAAATCAAAAATATTATAATGTCCATAATATGGTCACCAAGATATCATGATCAATATCAAGATGTGTCGAACGGAAGTGGGCACTACAAATTTCACCTACAACTGGAGAATATTAGGGAATAGAATGTTAGTTGGAAGGATACGTGGACGGGGTAGATTTTAGGTTTAGGGTTAGAATTATAAGGTTAGGATTTCAATTATAAAATATAATTTTATATCAATAAAATAAATGAAGTGAAAACCATAAAATACTAAAGTTTGACAAGCATACGTTGGAATAAATGATATTAGTTTTAAAGTGCTAAGTTTAAAGTTAGGTCCCAGGGGATAATGTTAGGTTTAGGGTAGGAATAGATATATATATTTTAGGGTATATGGATTATATCAACTTAGAAAATAAGTCTTAGGTTGTATAATATAAAATTATATTATATGATATTATAATATAAGTATTGTATTATAATTATAAAATTGTGGTTTATAATCAATTGTATAATATAATTTGTATAGGATCGGGATTAGAGTTTTCTAATATATAAATAGATTTTGTAATAAGGACTAATACGTGGTGTAAAGATAATATTCGATATTTTTATAATGTTATTATATAACACATCGGAATAAGGTAGGCGTTATAATGTTTATACATTTTATAAGTTAATATAATGTATATTGTTAAAGATGTTTATAAGGTCATAATATTAAACTATATATAATATTATTATTAAATATAATTTAATATTAATATTATGTGGAATAACATTTATAACATCATATTAAAATCATTTTATTTTTAAAATATTATTATAATGATATCATATATACTAACACATTTATCTTACAAAAATTATGTAAAAGACATCGAGAGATATTCCAATATATATACATAGAGAATGATACCTCTCAACATCTTTTACATAATTTTTTTAAGATAATTATACTAATTATACAAAATATTGAACTACTTACATACCAACTCTTTAGAGGATGGAAAAAAACTCAGCATAAATATCTGATACTATAATATTATAACATATTCTGTTCATAGTGGGCTGTGAAGCACCACCCAATTTTGTTAATCTTATCTTCTTCCATCAAATTTATCTACAAATAAATGATGTTTCTAATGAATCTAGAGAGCCGGGACAATTAAATGTACTACATGTGCAGTCACTCTCGTGAAACGTGACGTTTTTGGCATTTCATTCTACTTGACAATTTGAAACAATTACGAATTGAAATTTGGAACTCCCATGCCGATCTCCATTCGATTCCCTAAATGTTATAATATAAATAAATTGACAGGCCGTGTTGTTCTTTCGTTTGTTTGAACATGTGACGAATATAAAATGACGCTGCTCTGCTATATTCAGAGCAAAATAGAAGCAGAAGTCAGTGAGAACCACACACTTCATTTTCATTCTCAAGACCGAGACGCCCACTGTGGCCATCACCGCTATAAAATAATGCATCTCGAGGAACCCCACATTTCATTGTCGTATCCCAACCACGATAGACTACTTCGGTACAGTCGTATCGTCGCCACTCCGGCTATAAAATGCCTACTCCCACCATCTATTTTACACACCAGTCTTCCCCATTGTGCGAGTCGAAAAAAAGTCATGGCTTCCCGAGTGAAAAGCCTCGCCCCGCTGCTCCTCCTTCTGGGCGTTCTCACCCTTCTTACCATCTCCGTTTCGGTATACTAGAGTAGAAATACAAACCTCTTCTCTGGTCTGACTATCGTAGTTATATCTAAGCATATCATGTATTTATCTGGGTGTGTTTGCACTAATCTGTAGGGAGCAGATGTGGTCGTGACGTTCGTACTGGTGCAACATGCAGAGTTCGGACAAGTTTTCAAGATCATCGGAAACGGTACGGTACTCGGCGATTGGAGCCCTGCAAATGTTGATAATATGACATGGACTCCCGGCGATGCATGGGCCTCCTCTGCAGTATGTTCACTTTCGTCTCTAATATACTCCGTTTTTTACATACCGAGCTTATCACTGACTTTGTATTTATTCTTTTCTGTGTTTTTTTGTGAAAGACACTGACGAAAGGGGTGCGATACGAGTACAAAGCAGTGGTGGTAAACTTTTCGATGCGAGCAACGCCGTGTGTTACATGCCTGATAATAACCGCGTGCTAACCGTGCCGGAAAGTTATTCCAAGTCTGATTACGTGGAGACAGTGTTTTGGAAGGCGTCATGCGGTTACAATTGTCACTCCACCACTGCCTGCAGTGTCACCAGCGAATGGACGGTGTCTGACCCTATTCGCAGGGTCGTATGAAGATCCGACAGCTAAACTTATTGCACACAAGCTGCCGGCGTTCCTGAACATCGTCGGAGACTCGTAGTTTATAAATAAACGTTGATGTTTTCGTCTTATATTATCTATATGAATAACAATATATATTGAGGTTTGTTTTTGTTTTTTATTATTCACTACCGACACGATTCCACACTCTTCTTACTCTCATAAGTTATTTTTATTAATTATTGAATTTTTATTCAGTCAATATGATATGATGAGTTCTAATTTTTTTATTAAAAATTTCTTTTATGTATTGTTGGAAAGCTTGGTCAAGATAATATCATGTGTTGTTGTTTTTTTTTCCCTTTCTAAAAAAATTACTATATTTTTCGAACTCCTCAACCTCCTTTTTATACTCACATAAATTTATTGTTCGAGTTGTATGAACATACGTATATTTTTAATAAATTTTCATTGTGATCATTGAAAAACATAATTTTTGTATAGACATAAGTTCCTTTTATTGCAAAAATGGTTTTCTATATTTATGTCGTTTAAAGTACCAATCGCACTCGAGCATACAATAAGTACACTCGATAGGGAGGACATAAGAAGAAGCAATATAGGATGAAACAAGCGGATAAAAGGGAGTTAAATTATAGGCGAAGGAAATAATATTGGATGAAATGTAGGAAATCCTCTTCTTTCTTTCGATAAGGAACATATGAATCATGTATCACTTGTGTGAAATGCTATAAGGAAGTGTAATGCCCATCTAAAACGACGTTCTAAAACACGCTAACTCCCAATGCTTAACCCGAAATTTGCGACTAATTTTTTTTTTGTTACAAGGACAAGGTAGAAGGATAAAACAGGTTACAAGGATGTTAATCCCCTAGGGTACCACAACTAACCAACACCACTAACTCAACTTTTCGATTGAAGAACCCGGTCTAGAACGAAGGTTAACATATTCTCAAATTAATCTCTAGAGTCCATTAATCCATTATGCATTAGGAAGGTACCCTAGATTAATTTACTTAATTAAATGTTTTCTTCACTTAAGTTAATGTTCAATCCCAAAATTGACTAACCTCATGATTAAATAATTTAGTTTCATTATCCTAATAGTATAAAGTCCTTTTATTAATTTACTAAAACATACTAAGGGCAAATAAGGACTTCACAATCCTAAGGCAAAGAAATGGCCCCATTCCCCATTTACACATACTACTAAAGTTTTAAAACAACATTAAAAAAATCATTCTCACCTAACAAAAGTAGGGTGAAACCTCCACCCTTAGATCAAGACAATCTTGGCCACTAGATCCTAGGGTTCCCATCTAGCCCTAAATTTCCTTATGAGTTTTTATTAAAATCTTTCCTTTGTTCATTTCTCTCATTTGGTCTATTTGTTTTGTTGAAAAATGTAGGTTGGAGAAGAGGAAGACATGGGAGCAAGGAGGAAGAATTATGGAGGATTCTACAAGGAGATCTAGTCTAGATTAGTTTAGTTGTAGTTTATTGTTGTTATAACTTCCATTCAAGGATTGGGAAGGTTATTCCTTTTACCAATCTAGTTTTGTTTCAAATTTTTGTATTTGGGTTTTTTTATTTGGGGGCAAACCCTACCCCATGAACAAATGAGAAGAAAAGTTTTAGATCCACCATCTATATGATTTATTGCTTAAATCCATGGGATCACACATTGTTTACATTTTAGCAGTCTTTGATTTAATTTTAACAACTTTAAGTTTTACATAAACCAGTTAAAATTTTACACAAATGTGGATCCACGGAGTTCTATCGTGAGTGATAGAACCACCGCCTAGAGCAAACCGGTGGTCCTAGGACCACCGCCTACTGCATGGGTGACAAACCACGTGATCGCCACCCTACTTGAGTGCAGTTTTGAGACCACCGCCTTAGCCTAAATGGCGGTTATGGGACCGCCGCTCTACACAGGGCGGCAGTCCTGTTTAAAAAAAAAGAACCTTAATCCGAGATTTTTCCAAGAAACTAAAAGTTACCAAAAGGTTTAAAAATGCATTCTGAGTCTATTTAAGTACATCTAAAGGTTCCAGTTTTGAAATTTAGTTCTATTTATTCATTCCTTGGTTAAATCTACTCTTTTTAAGGCATTTTCAACTCTATTAAAGTACATCTACTTACTAGAATATTTTCATTTGTGCAACTAAATATTTTCCTTCCATTTCAAGAGCAACATGAATCTAAATCTATTAATTTACATTTTCACTTTCTTGCTATAAAAACAATCAACATTTCTAAATGTTTTGTAGTGAAATGTATATATATATATATAAATATAAACAAGTTGTGTGTCTTTGTGTGTTTATATATATATATATATATATATTAATATATATTTTCAAATTTTTACAATAACTTTGTTTTTCCATACAAGGATATTATGTATACAAGTTCAACTTCTATTTTTCCTTCTTTCTCATTTACAACTTTACAACTTCATAATGAAAGTAACTTTTCTTTTCCATTTCACAACTAACTCAATACAAGCCTTCTTTCTCTTTTCAACATACAAATATTTGAATGCAAAATCTTCCACACAATATTATTACAAGGTCATCCACTCAAGGTGGGAAATAATACAAGAATGCAAATAAAGAAAACTATAATAATACAAGTTCCTCCACTCTAAGTGGAATACAATAAGTTTCTTCACAAGGATAAGTTCTCAAGGTCTCCAACAACACTCCAAGCTCCACAACTCCAAGCAAGATAACTCCTCTAAGATTTTTTGATTCACAAAAAATGGGGGAGAGAGGCAACTCTTCTCCCAACCAAGACATCCAATGAAGAGGAGAATCCATCCTCTTCATTGGCCCCGAGCCCCAACCACATCACAATGGGAGATGATTTCAACACATGAAACAACAAGCTTCCACAATACTTAAAAAAATAGTTTCACATCCATTCCATTCACATTCAAACACAACCACAACACAAGTAATAAGAACAACAAAAACAACAATATAACAAGGCTTATCAAGAAAGCCAAAAGAGAAAGACCTATGGGAGGCCACTTATGCCTCCCAATGGAAATGGGTGCCCACCTTAAAGCCTCCAATACATGTATCAAATCCCCTAAAGCCTCCAATACCTTGCCTCTACTCGGAGACCACATGGAGCTTTAAAAATAGGGAAAGGATATCCAACAAAGCATAAAAGATAGAGGAATTTTGTCATATGTTGTAGTTTCAAATACTCTGGTAGACGTGTATGCAAAATATGGAACCTTACACATAGCGGGTGAACTATTTGACAAAATGTCTATTAAAAAAATGTGGTTTTGGGGACAACATTGACTACAAGTTTACTAACAAGCGTGCTTGGAAAGTCTCTCATGGATATATTTCTGATTGGTGGTAGACATGGAATCCATCCGTATAGATATGGAGGTTGCAAAATGGCTAAGGAAACATGCATCAAATTTACATGTTATAGTAGTAATGAATAAACTTAAGCAATTTATGATCATGCTAGTGGTTCTTTGATGTCATAAATGGGAGAAGCTCACAATTTGGGTTTTGGGAACCCTATTCCAATATCTGTTGAAACTAGAGAGGGCATGGATGAACTTTATGAGTCTCTTCTTCCTCTCTTGGAGGATATAGGGGCATAACCCTATAAAGATTTTTGCTTTTATTGTTACGCTTGTAAAAATGATGTTCTATGAACATGCTACAACCTAACACTTAACCCGAAAATTGTGACTAAATTTTTTTTTAAGTTATAAGAAGGTTACAAGGATGTTTAACCATTAGGGTTCGTTAATTAACTTACCTTACTAACTCAACTTAAGGTTGATGGCCCAGATCTAATTAAAAGATTACATATTAAATTTTTTTACCTCCAAGGTCGATTAATTAAAAGCCAACTAGGAAGGTACCATATATTAATTTACATAGTTAATTGTTTTTCTTCTTAATTAAAATTCAATCCAAAGATAACTAACTTCATGCTTAAATAATTTAGCTTCATTATCCTATTAGTTAAAGTCCTTTTAATTAATTCCCACAACATACAAAGGACAAAAAGGGGACTTTACACCCCAAGGCAATTTAAATGGCCCCATTCACCCATCTACACATACCCTTAAGGATTTTAAATTAAACATTTAAAATACATTTCTACCTAACAAAAGTAGGGTGAATTCTCCACCCTTAGATCAAATCAATCTTGGCCACTAGATCCTAGGGTTCCAAACTAGCCCTAAATTTCCTTATGAATTTCTATTAAACCTTTTCTTTGTTCCATTCTCCTCATTTGGTCTATTTTCTTTTGTTAAAAATGCAAGTTGGAGAGGAGGCCATGGGAGCAAGAAAGGAAGGGCTATGGAGGATTTTACAAGGAGATCTAGTTTAGATTTAGTTTAGTTGTAGTTTTAGTATTGTTGTAATTTCTTTCATTCAAGGAATGGGAGGATCTTTCCTCTATCAATCTAGTTTTATTTCCAAACTATATGTATTTGGGGTTTTCTATTTGGGGAAAACCCAATCCCATAAATATAAATGAGAAAGAATGTTTTTTTCTTATTCTTCCATTTGATGTTTGTATATCTCAAATCCATAGGATTCTCATTGTTTGCTTTCTAGTGATTATAGGCTAAATTTTACATCTTAAAAATTAGTAAAAACTAGTTAAAGTTTTCACACAGTGTGAATCCGAGGAGTTATGTCGTAAGTGACATAACCACCACCCAAAGCAGAGCAAATCGGTCATTCAGGACCACCACCCTTCCGAGGTGACAAACCACGGACCTTCTCCCTCTTGAGCGGTAGTTTTGAGACCACCACCTTAGTCGAGCGGTGGTTATGGGACCATCGCTCTACAATGGTGGTGATTATGTTTCTAAGAAACAAAACCTAAATTTTGAGTTTTCCAAAAAATAAAAGTTGTAAAAGGTACTAAGATGCATTCTGAGCTTAGTTTTATGTACCTAAAGTCTCCAATTTTGTGATTTCTTTCCATTTGTTCATTTCTTAATTAAAATTACTCATTTTTAAAGTATTATCTAATCCAATAAACACATCTACTTTACAAAGTCATTCTATTATGTTCAACTAGTCTTCTTTCAAATTCCATGAGCAAAAGAAATCTAAATCTACTTTTACATTGTTATTTTCTTACTAAAAATCAAAATTTCAAAATAACAACATACTTCAAGTATTTTTCTTGTTCCCATTTTTACTATAACATATATATGTTCAAAACAACTATAACAACTTTATTTTCCATTCAAATTTACTATGTATACATTTTCAACATCTACAACTTCTATATTTCTTCTTTCTCATTTACAACATTACAACTTCACAAATGAGAGTAATACTTTCTTTTCCATTGAGAATAGTTCATATGTTTTAACACAAAGAACTATTTTCTCACAATAAAACCAAGATTTCAATAAAGAGAATTACTTTCTTTTCTTTTTGCAAAACTAACTCTACAATACAAATCTTTCTTCTTTCTTTTCTTATTTGTTTCTTTCCACATACAATACAATTTTAATAGCAATTATTTGAATACAACTTTCCTTCACAAGATCAATACAATGTCCTCCACTTGAAGTGGGAAAATCATACAATAATGGAGGATACTACAAGAGATCTAGTTAGATTAGTTTAGTTGTAGTTTATTGTTGTTATAACTTCCATTCAAGGATTGGGAAGGTTATTCCTTTTACCAATCAGGTTTTGTTTCAAGTTTTTGTATTTGGGTTTTTTAATTTGGGGCAAACCCTACCCCCATGAATAAATGAGAAGAAATTTTTTAGATCCACCATTTGTATGATTTATTGCTCAAATCCATGGGATCACACATTGTTTACATGCTAGCAGTCTTTGATTTAATTTTTACAACTTTAAGTTTTACATAAACCAGTTAAAATTTTACACAGTGCGAATCCATGGAGTTCTTTTGTGAGTGACATAACAGCCACCCAGAGAAGACCAGCGGTCCTGGGACCGTTGCCCTACTTGGGTGACAAACCACGGACCGCCACCCTACTGAGTGGTGGTTTTGAGACCGCCACCTTAGCCTGAGTAGTGGTTATGGGACCACCGCTCTCACCAGCGATGGTCCTGTTTTAAAAAAAAAAAAACCTTAATCTGATATTTTTCCAAGAAACTAAAATTTACCAAAAGGTTTAAAATGCATTATGAGTCTATTTTACTACATCTAAAGGTTCCAATTTTGAAATTTAGTTCTATTTATTCATTCCTTGGTTAAATCTACTCTTTTAAGGCATTTTCAACTCTATTAAAGTACATCTATTCTTACTAGAATATTTTCATCTGTGCAACTAAATATTTTCTTTCCATTTCAAGAGCAAAAGGAATCTAAATCTATTACTTTACATTTTCACTTTCTTGCTATAAAAACAATCAACATTTCTAAATACAATATATATATATATATATATATATATATATATATATATATATATATATATATATATATATATATATATATATATACAACTTGTTCTCTCTTTCATTTCACTACAATATACATACATTCAAATTTGCTACAATAAATTTGTTTTTCCATACAAGGATATTATGCATACAAGTTCAACTTCTTACAACTTCTATTTTTCCTTCTTTCTCATTTACAACTTTACAACTTCATAATGAAAGTAACTTTTCTTTTCCATTTCACAACTAACTCAATACAAGCCTTCTTTCTCTTTTCAACATACAAATATTTGAATGCAAACTCTTCCACACAATATTATTACAAGGTCATCCACTCAAGGTGGGAAATAATACAAGAATGCAAATAAAGGAAACTATAATAATACAAGTTCCTCCACTCTAAGTGAAATCAATTTTCTTCACAAGGCTAAGTGCTCAAGGTCTCCAACAACACTCCAAGCTCCACAACTCCAAGCAAGATAAATCCTCCAAGATTTTTGATTCACAAAAAATGGGGGGAGAGGCAATGCTCTCCACCCAACCAAGACATCCAATGAAGAGGAGAATCCATCCTCTTCATTGGCCCCCGAGCCCCAACCACATCACAATGGGAGATGATTTCAACACATGGCAACAACAAGCTTCCACAACACTTAAAAAATAGTTTCACATCCATTCCATTCACATTCAAACACAACCACAACACAAGTAAGAACAACAAAAAAACAACAATATAACAAGGCTTATCAAGAAAGCCAAAAGAGAAAGACCTATGGGGAGGCCACTTATGCCTCCCAATGGGAATGGGTGCCCACCTTAAAGCCTCCAATACATGTCTCAAATCCCCTAAACTCTTATGTCTCCCTCAGGTACCCCTAATACCTTTATATACTCTTATGCCTCCCACTCTTATGCCTCCCTCATAACAAGAAACAAGAAGAAATGCAAGCATTCCTCATACAAGGTGGGGCACCCAACCCAAAATCCCTCCAATAAGAAAGTAAAATCTTATGCCTCCCTACAAGAATATTCCCATAGTATCCTCCTACTCCAAACTTAGGAAATCTACCCACACCCAACAAGCATTCCAAAGGGAAAAATACTCAACACAACATATAAACACAAAAATAAAAGTATAACTAAAGAAAGGTAAAGCTCCTACCTCTCCATAGTAGAGCTTGTTCCAAGAATGAAATTCCAAGCTCCTCAAAACCAAGAAAGCATCCACAAAGCTCCAACAATCCACAAGCACTCCCAAAAATCTTCTAACTCCCAAAATACAAGAGTCCAAAATGATCAAGTAACCCCCAAACAAGAAAAAGAGCAACAATAAATAGAAAAGGGAGAGAGGAGGATGAGGTGGCTCCATGTAGGATGCCACATCACTCATCCTCAACTCCACCTAAGAAGTCAAACTCAACCCCAATGCACCATAAATTGGTGGGTGAGAGGAATGACAAGATACTAACACACACAAACTAAGCCCACACCCCCAAAGGAAAAATTAAATATTTGAAAGAAAGTGCAATAAACATTTCACCTTTTTCTCTTCCCAAAACACCTAATGGGGTCTAATTTTTACCCCCCAACCCATAGGTAGGGTTGGTATGACAATTTAAGAGGTGTGGGACAAGTTTAACTTGTCCCACAAGCCTTCAAAATTGGCCCTTAAGGCCAAATTCGAGTTTCCCATGAAGGGTAGAGTGTACAACACTCAAAATCTCAAGCATTCAACACACAACACAAAATCCAAGAGTAAATCAAGTCTAATAAATGAACTCCTTTGGTCACATCTTTAATTAGTTTAGGTTAATATTTAATTACTTTAATAAGACACTTAGACCCACTAAGATAAAGGGGAAACACATACATCAAAACTAAATAATTAAAACAAGTAAATTACATCACTCAAAGGAACACATACTAACATTAATAAAAAGGGAAATTAAAACAAAACAACACATGACCCCTTGGTGACAATTTCTTCTAACCAAATAATTCTAACACACACACAATTACATGTTTTTTTATTATTGGTAAATAGTTTTAAAGGGACTATACCCTATTACAAAAAGGGCTCAACAACCTGATATAACTATGTAGATGCAATAAAAAAGGATCAAAATCTAGATAGAACACTATTTCCATAAGTAACTAAGAGATAGTTACAAACAAGAAACAAAAAATACATAAACTACAACAAAACAACAAAAAGTAGCAAAGTCACAACAAAAAGACCACAAAAGATCAACATCTAAAATGACTCCCTCTAGCCCAAGTGAGTTTACTTCTTGGATGCTCTTTCAATTCTAGACTAGATCATTTGCAGCGAGGTGAACAATGCCAATGTGGTGATGTGCATTGGGTCTAAAGCATTCAACTGTGAGATGGTTAGACTCCTCTCTTTATCATTCCCCCAAATAGTTGCAGGGATCCCACTAAGCATGGCAATGCTCCAAACTTGCTTGCTCTAAAAGTCACTTATGGCTTTGAAGATAGCCATGTTGTGATCATGTCTATCTTTAGCTCTCCCTAGTCTACTGTCCAGAGAGTTCAACTTCTTATAAATATCAGCAATTTGATCCTTTCCATTGTCATTATCTTCATCAATTTTTCTTTTTCCTTTCTACTTTTCCATACGCTGAAGGTCCTTCTTCAGCTACTTCATCTCTTTCTCCAGAGACTCCAATCTATGAGGCACATGATTCCCCTCCTGATGCAGGGCCATATCAATACCAACATTGTTGATATGCAGCAAGTTTTGAGCAACCTCCAACTCTTTGGTGCTTCTGAGAATCCTGGCAGTGTGAGGGGTGTCTATTTTTGAAAGCTTGGGGTTCTTGGTTTTGGATTTGGAAGGGGTGTCAAGAATGGGAGTGGGATGGAGGAGGTGGTAGCATGTGGATCACTGGGAGCAGTTGGGAAGCCAAGGAACTTGGAAACACAAAGCTTGTGCAACAAGAAGATAAGGCCCTGATGCAAAGGAATAGCACGGAGTGCTTTTGAAGTCTAGAACAGAGTGCTGAAGGGAATTGAGCAGGTAGTGTAGGAAGCAAACCACAAAATTCCTTCTAAAATGGTTTAAAAAGACAAGGTGTTTAACAGGGACCATTTTATAATGCCCTTCCAAAGAAATATATCTAACCATCATATTCGTCACTTCATCATATGGCTTGGGAATAGAACTTACCCTTATGCCCAGCAACAAAATCAAGCTCCTCACCCTCGTTAGAGAATTTCTTGGCCTCAATGACCCTGTCAATCCTTTTACTAAAAATGATAGCCCTCCAGTTCTAGGCCTATAGCCTCAACAATCAGCTCTTCGTTGATAGTAACATGGTGGCCACCATATTTGACCCTTCTATCCTTCCAATCCATAGCAAAATGAACCGAAATGTTCTGATCATGACCCTGAATGTGCTCAATGAAATTGGAGATGCCTCCCTTGTGCAAGAGGTTCCAAAGTACCTCATTATTCTTCCAGGCTAGATCACAACATGGCTCTAATTGACATGACACCCCTCCCATTTTCTTCTTCTTCCTGCTAATCCTACAAATTTCTGCTCAAAACCCTCATAAGAGTCTATTTCTTCCTTATGTCTGTCCTATTTTTTGAAATTCCTCCCACCTGTGCGAGGTTCAATGGCTTTAATGTGGCCGTAATAAGGAGGATAATTCACACATGTGTGAACTTTCACCTCCATTAAGGCCCGCTCCATGTCATTATTATTATTACTCCACGTATGTAATCCCATAATTATCCACATTAATGCTAGTTTGAACCTCCTTAGGGATGTAATTTTCATTATCCCATATGATAAGATTATTATTGATGCCCATATTAGCCAATGTGTCTCGCAACCTTATTCCCCTCCCTATAGGTATGTCTAATGATGATATTCTTGAAATTTTGACAAATATTTCTTTCTTCCAAAATAAAGTCCTTGATAGTCTAGCTAGGAGGAGAAGTTTGATTTAAATGGTTGATGATGTTAAGAGAATCCCCTTCCAAAATTAAGTTCTGTATATCATAATCTTTGGCAATCCTTAGCCCCCATAGAGTAGCTAGGGCTTCAACATAATGATTCATCTAAATCCCCATTTTACCAGCATAAGCAATAACTAAACAACCTTTATGATCCCTAATAACACCTCCCCCAAGAAGCAAGACCAGGATTACCCTTGGAGGCACCATCAAATTTTAGTTTATGCCAGTTTCTCTCAGGAGGAATCCAATGAATCAAAGACCTATCAATGTTTGAGGTATTCCTAATCTGCAAACTAGCAGTTCCAATCTTCCAATTGGAAAGAATGTATTCTTCATCAACAGATACTTCTTATTTTTGGGAGGTTTGAATCTCCCAATATTATCTTTAACAACATGCCCAATCTTAACAAAGTTGAGCTTGCAATGTTGTTTGTTATTTCTGAAAATGATATCATTCCTATCTTTCCATATTCTCTAGATAATATGGGGCATGACCAGTTTCCAAAGTCTTCTCACAACACAATGCTTAAAAGGAGGATTCCATTGGATCTAAAATTGGATGAAGTCCTTAGGCACCATCCAGAGAACATTGAACTTGGAAAAGGCATAGCTCCAAATCATGGTAGCATAATCACAGTGGATAAAAAGGTGCTTAATATCTTCAGAATATTTTTGCATAGGTGGCACCTATTAGGCATTATGAACCCTTTCTTTATCAGGTTATCATTAGTAAGAATTCTTCCTCTGAGCACAAGCCAAAAGAAAAAGTTGATTTTAGGGGTTAACTCAGTCATCCAAATTTTTCTCCAATTAAATTCACTCTGGGTATTCTCAAAGTAAGAATTATATCTAGATTTAACCATATAGTCCCCATCTCTAGATTTGTGCCATACAATTTCATCTTTGACATCCACCTGATTCAAGGGGATGAGGTCCAGTTGCTCCTGAAGAGAGGACAACATAGAGTTCAAATCAAATCCATCCACTGAGAGTTGTTTCCATCTCTTTTTATTTCCATCAATTTCCATGTAATCAATGACCTTAGTACCATATTTCTATTCAAGACTCTCCTTTTACAACAAATCTATCATTGAGGCTAATATTAGACCAATTATCACCCCAAAAATTGATGTCTCTACCATTTCCCACTTTCCATCTACACCCTTGCTTGATAAAATTCCTGGTAAGAATCAAGTTGTTCTAGAAAATGGAGCCATGGGGAAGTTGTTCTACATGGAGGAAGGAGGAAGTTGTTTGTTGCTCAAGATATTTAGCCTTGATGAGTTCAATCCATGGTTGTTCCTCCGATAGCATTCTCCAACCCATTTTTGTAATTAAGGCCATATTCATTTTTCTAATATCTTTTATGCCCAATCCCCCAATCCTTTTAGGAGTGCACACTTGATCCCGGAAACCAAGTGATATTTGAATTTTTCCTCCATTCCCTGCCATAAAAAGTGTTTCTGAATCCTTTCAATTTTTTCTCTAAAGGCAGAAGGAATGTTGTATAGAGACATAATGTAGATAGGCAAATTTTGAAGAGTGCTTTTGATAAGCAGACATTTACCAACACTGGAAAGAATGGCTCCTTTCCATCCAGCCAATTTCTTTTGGAATCTTTCCAATAAGTCATTCTAGACTTTGTTTGAGACTTTTTTAGTACCAGGGGGAGCCCCAAATAAGTAGTGGGAAGTAAATTGATTTTACAACCCAATACTTTAGCAATTCTATTTTGTCTTTCCAAAGGAGTATTGAAAAATAAAATAGAGCTTTTGTCAAAGTTGATCTCTTTCTCGAAGCATTTGTTATCCATATTTCATCCCCTGGGAAAATATTGGATTGGCCATGACCTTATGCGAGAAGAAAGAGAAGAAACGACTCTATCACATGAATATGTGTCTTAAATTTATTTGACAAACTTGGGTAGGCTCTAAAATAAAATAAAAAAGGGAAAAGGAAAACATTTGAACCCAAGTCAAAGACAAAGTGGGGAGTCAAAGGAAAAGGTGAAAATTTTCTTTTTTAAAAGGACACAAAGGAAAAGATACAAGTGCATCTCCTCAGCCAACTAAAGAGTGCCACGTGTCCAAGAGGAGCTTTGGGGCATGCAGGGTTTTTGGATTTCAAGATTTTTTAGAAAAGGGAAAGGATAAATTACAAACCCACGAACATGATTTCACACCTAACCCTATGCCGCGTGTCCCATATGTAAAGGGGGTCCCATTTTTCAAACTATTTATAAACTTCGAAGGGGCATATCTTTTGACTCAAGGCTCAAATATTACAAATCGACACCCTTGGAAATCTCTAGACCTCCACTATGCCATGAAAGCATAAAATATCTTTTTGCATGCCTTAGTGGGTGGAAAATAGGAAAACATATTTCACCCCATTATTACGGGATCCGATTGCTCCAACTACCAGAATTTTTGTTTTTGGTCTACCATCTTTCCTTCTCTAACATGACAAACAAACATGGGGAACCAGAATGGACAGATTATAGGTAGATTTGTAGGAGCATTGATGGTTGGTGGTGGATTTTCCAATCAAATTTCCTATCTCTTTTTCCTCTTCTCTCTTCACTTGATCTATAAAATTGAGAGCTTAGCTCATTGTAAGTGTTGTTCATTCTTCTTCTCTGCCTCCCTCTTCTTTTCTTCCCTAGGGTTGAAAATGGAGTCTGAACCTCCTTTCATGGCTCTATAATGGCATTCTCTTGCCTCTTTCCCACTAACGATGTACTGTGTGAACTTTTGGAGCAATAAATTCTATTTTGTGATGCATCTATCCATCCTTTTCTTATTTTATTGTCTCTCCTTGCCTCTCGTCATTGCAGGGTATACTATGCATATTCTGATGTTTGTTGCAGTCCTGGGAGCTGTGTTTAATGGGTTTTGAAGTGGTGTTCTGTGTGAAATCTATCTCTGGTTTGTGGTGCATCTTGTCCACCCTCTCCTCTGCTCACCTCTCTCCACTTCAGGTAGCTGAGATTGTGACCAACACTTCCCTTTTCTTGGTGCTATCACCTCGTTAGTGTAGGATTTCTTTATTTTCATGCTCTCTCTCTCTCTCCTTGGTCCCTTGGAATTGTTAGATTAGGAGTAGATAGTCACATTTCCTTCCTTAGAAGTAGTTTAGTGCTAGGATTAGGAAGAGGAACCAACCTTCTTTGAGAGGGCCATCTCAAGTCCGCAAGTCCCACAGCTTGAGAGATGGTCCCATGTTATGCAATCACACTAGATAATTCTACCTTAGAAAAGCATACCATAGAAATCATCTGAGGGTGGTGTGATTTCACATTAATAGTTTTGCACACTGGTGGGTAGGTAGGGTCTGAAGCACCTTACCACTTCACTTCATCATGTTTGATGTGCTCTTGGTGAATATTTCAACATTTGGAGGCACCTTCAAGCACATCTAGCTACTCCATCTGGTCAACAACCTTTCCTCTAAGTTGTAGACCTTCTTCCCATCCATTTCCACCCATTATTTCTTCCATATCCTTCATCTTCTTCAATCCCATGAAGTTGTGTGATCATGACTTCATTCCCACCATGGAATTCACATCTACAATAGTAGCAATACATTCCAACTCCAATAATCATTACAAATCCTTCAAATCAACATTTTGAGCAGTCCCAAAATCAGCATGTCTATCCCTATGAACAACAAGTGCAAAATTAGTTTGGCTATGGGGCTTTCCAAGAATAGGGATATGCATGCAATGAAGACAATCAAATGCAAGATGCTGGTTTGCTAGAGAAAATTCAAAAAATGGAGACTGACATGGTTCAATCAAGGGAAACAACTCAAATGATGGCTTTCAGAATTGGTTGTAGGGAACCTTGTCCATGGGAAGGCCCTTTTCCAAGACACTACAACCCTCAGGAGAAGCTGGACTTCATGATTGGAATGCTTCCTAACTTGCACAATGGATAGAGGATATCGAGGCCTATGAATTTGTCGTCAGGACAGCCTTGTCAATGGGTAAATCCTACACCATTATCTAGTAGTTTTCTCTCTACTCCTCGTAAGACCATCTCAATTTGGGCTTCAATTTCAAGCTTCCCATCAATGTTGCCCCAAGTGTGAAATCCATTTCTCCATCCCCTAGTCTTCCACCTCATCTCATTTCTTCTCCCTTTTCCCTTCCAAACAATCATCCCTCCAAACAAACAAGAATTTCCACCTCCTTCCCACCACAAAACAATTACAAAGCTAGTTGAACACCAACCTACCACTTGTCTTTCTTTCCCAAGTCCATGTTGGGAAGATACACAAGAATTTAGTCAAGGAGAACAAAGTGAGAAGAGGAGCCCAATAGAAAATAAATGACAGACAATTTGAAGAGTTGGCTGCCAAATTTGGGTTTACAAAGATCCCCTTGATGGTCAAGCCAATAGAGGAGGTCAAGATTGAAGAACCAGTGGTGGTTGAGGCCGAGTTTGCAGCATAAAGAAGAGCAAGAACAAGAGGAGGAACAATCAGTCCCAAGCCCCATTGAAGAGGAACAACTAGGAGAGATCAAATCAATGTTGAGGCCACTCAATGAAGAAGGCATCATTGAAGATTTTTGCTTTCATTTCAAGGGCCTGATTTGATTGATGAACCCATGATGGAGGAGGACCATATAGTTTCAGAGGCCCCAAGTGTGGAGCAGGCCACAGAAGAACCTTCATTTCTTCCTCCCACTTCATCCCCTTCAAGATCTGATGTTGAAGAAGAGTTTGATCTTTCAAACTTCATGTTTGAGAGTGAAGGGAGCCATGGTGATCAAGTTATAGATCAAGAAGGCACCATGGAGGAGGTAGAGCACATGCAACAGGACAACAAGGAGGCAGACTGCCTGTCAAACTTGGAAGATTGCTTTAATGAAGAGGATCCTGAGGAGATAACATCATTTTTTCCTCCATCTTCAACCTTCCAAGCACATGAACCTACTGCCATGAAGGAGAACATCCAAGTGCAACAACCTGCATTCCATAATGGCCCTCTAGAACCAAGGTTGGAAGATCTTGATCTTCCATGTTCTTCAAAGGAGGAGGAAGAGAAAAGGTAGGAGGATGTCATCATCTCTCTCACACCATCCACCCAAGAAGGTCCACAAGAAGACTCCATTTTTGGAGTTGAATTTCAGAGAAATGGGCACATCCAAAGGATCAAACCATGCCCAATCAAGTACTTGGCTTCATTGGAGCCAAAGGAGAAGCCAAAACCAGTCATGCCTACTCAGGGCATGAGGATGAGCATCAAAGTACCAAGGGTCATCATCAACACCTCCAGAAGTCCGACGCAAGTCAGCTTAAGGAGGTATTTTCCATTAATGGTAATATCTTGATGACCATATTATTGTCGCTTTTTCACTCATACAGACTGCAGCCATATTTAGTGTCAAATTAATTTGCATGGCTGCCCCTCTTGAGAAATGGAATCTCCTTCTCCCTTGCATTGTAGCAAGATTTGTTTGAGCTCCCTTTCTCTTGGTTAGAGTAGTGTAGGTAGGTTTAATTTCAACAGAAGAAGTGTTTTTGCACACTCGCATGTTCCATCTAGAGCATGTATGATTTTTAGTTTGTACATAGTTTTTTGTGACATTGTATTGCTCTTGCACAGTCCATTTCAGTTTGCTTTTGGTGAAGTTCAACTCCAAGCTTAGTGGGTTTCTAAGTGACTCGAGGTCAAAATTTCGAGTTCATATCGAGATCAGTTTATAAGGCTAGAATCCATGCCTAATGGATGCAAAAATCCCACGGTCTCTTCATCTAGCGAGGTAGATGTCGCCGTGAGTCTCTAATTTTTTATCCATATTTCACCCCCAGTAAAATATTGGATCGGCCACGACCCTATGTGTGAAGAAAGAGAAGAAACGGCTGCAATGCGAATATGTGTCTTAAATTTATTTGAAAGCTCTGTGGGCTCTAAAATAAAATAAAAAGGGAAAAGCTCAACATTTGAACCTAAGTCAAAGCCAAAGTAGGAGTCGAGGAAAAGGTGAAATGTTTTGTTTTGTCAAAACAGCACAAAGGAAAAGATAAAGCGCATCTCCCCAACCAACCAAAGAGTACCACGTGTCCAAGCAGAGCTTCTCAGTGGGGCCGCATGGGTTTTCCGGATTTCATGACTTTTGTAGAAAATGGGAAAGGATAAATTACGGACCCCGAACCCAATTTAACCCTAATTTGATTGCCGTGTGTCCCATATGTAAAGGGGGACCCATTTTTCAAACTATTTATAAAATTTGAAGGGGCATATCTTTCGACTCAGTGGCTCGAAATATTGCAAATTTGACACCGTTGGAAAGCTCTTGACCTCCACTATGCCATGGAATTATTTCACCCCTTTATTATGGGATCCGATTGATCCAACTACCGGAATCTTTGTGTTTGGTATGCCATCTTTCCTTCTCTAACATGAAAAACAAACATGGGGAGCCATAATGGATAGATTGTAGGTAGATTTGTAGGAGCATTGATGGCTGGTGGTGGAGTTTCCAATTATATTTCCCATCTCTTTTTCCTCTTCTCTCTTCACTTGATCTATAAAAGTGAGAGCTTAGCTCATTGTAAAGTGTTGTTCATTCTTCTTCTCTGCCTCCCCTCTTCTTTTCTTCCCCATGGTCAAAAATGGAGTCTAAACCTCCTTTCACGGCTCGTGATGACATTCTCTTGCCTCTTTCCCACTAATGATGTACTGTGTGAACTTTTGGAGAAATAAATTATGTTTTGTGATGCATCTGTCCATCCTTTTCTTATTTTATTGTCTCTCCTCACCTCTCGTCATTTTAGGGTATACTGTGCATATTATGATGTTTGTTGCAGGTCCTGGGAGCTGTGTTTAATGGGTTTTGAAGTGGTGTTCTATGTGAAATTTATCTCTGGTTTGTGGTGCATCTTGTCCACCTCTCTCCTCCTCTCACCACCTCTCTCCACTTCAAGTAGCCGAGATTGTGACCAGAACTTCCTATTCTTGGTATTATCACCTCATTAGTGTAGGATTTCTTTATTTTCATGTTGTCTCTCTCTCCTTGGTCCCTTGGAATTGTTAGATTAGGAGTAGATAGCCGCATTTCCTTCCTTAGAAGTAGTTTAGTGCTAGGATTAGGAAGAGGAACCATCCTTCTCTAGAGGGCCATCTCAAGTCCACAAGTCCCACAGGTTGAGAGATGGTCCCATGTTATGCAATCACACTAGATGATTCTACCTTAGAAAAGTAGACCCGTAGAAATCATTTAGGGGTGTTGTGATTTCACATTAACAGTACAGCCTCATAAAATTTTAGAATGGAGTTGATCACCTTAGCTTCTAAAGATAGATACCACTAATAGCAGGATAGTGTCATCCGTAAATTATTGATGAGAAATTGTTTGATTCGTAGAGGTAGGTTTAGTGCCTTTTAGAAGACCATCTTTAACAGCTTTGGTGATTGTTCTGCTAAGGCTATCCACCATAATAATAAAGAGAAGAGGGGATATAGGATCCCCCTGTCTTAGTCCCCTACTACTGGTGAAGTATCCCACTAGTTCACCATTAACCACCATAGAGAATCTAGTAGTTGAAATGCAGGCCTTGATAACTCTTCTGAATTTGTCAAGAAATCCAAATTTGGCCAAAACTTTGTCAAGAAAATACTAGGAGACTTTATCAAAGGCTTTATTCATGTCAAGTTTAAGGACCATGCTTGCCTTTTTATTATTATCCATAGAGTGAATAATCTCATGCACCATGATCACACCATCTTGAATTATCCTACCTCTAATGAACCCACTTTGTTGTTTTGAGATTAAATCATTTAAAATGAACTGCAGTCTGGTGGCAATAATCTTAGTAAAAATTCTATAGATAACATTAACCAAGCTAATGGGTATAAAATCTTTGAAATCTTTAGCATCCATTTTTTTGGGAGCCAACATGATGTGGGTATTATTAAGATCTTTCAATAAATCTCTAGTTCTAAGAAATTCATTTACAGCCCTTAGGAGATTGTTCGAGAAAATTTCCCAAAATATTGAAAAATTTGACAGAGAAGCCATCAGGTCCCGGAGCCTTATCTCCTTCAAGAGAAAAAAATAACTTTCTAAAGCTCCTCCAAAGCAACAGCTTTGGTAATATATTTAAATCTCTGCTCCTCTATTTTATCATGCGGGATAGCTTCTAACATAAAAGAGTCAGCCATATCATTAGTAGCACTCTTCTCATTGAGCAATTTTTCATAGAATCTAAGAGCTTCTTCCTTGATGATCTATGGATCTTTTATGATGTTTTCGTTTCCTTTAGAGACTTCTGTAATCCTATTATAGGCTCTATGCTTCAATGTGGTCATATGGAAGAATTTCATATTTCTGTCACCCTCTTTCAGCCATATAGCCCTAGATTTAAGTCTCCATAGGGATTCTTCCTACTTACAAACCGTGTGTAACTCTGAAAGGATATTTTTTCGCTAAATGATTCTCCCCATATCTCCCCTGTAAGTTTATTTTGTTTTCTAGATCTTGGAGTCTTTATTTTAGTTCCTTTTTTAACAAGTAACATTCCCTAAGACTTCTTTATTCCAAATTTTAACCTGTTTTTTGAAAATTTTAAGATTTTGAATAAGCCTATATTGAGCAATTTCTCCCCCAAATCCACCAATCCTTGATCCTATCAAAGATTTCATCATGCTCCATCCACATCTTTTCAAATTTAAAGGAGCTTCTAGTGGGCTTAACCCAGTTAACAAAATTTAAAACTATCGGATTGTGATTAGATCTAATTCTGGGCAAAGATGTGAGATGAAAGTCTTGATGAAGAATCCAACTTTTAGAGATAAGGGATCTATCCAATCTGACTTGAATCATATCCCTTCCCAACCTCCGGTTTGTCTAGGTATATTGATTTCCATGAAGGTCCACATCCATGAGATTTAGTTCAACCACGAAATCAGCAAAATCATCCATACCAGTAGAGAAACAAGAGTTTCCCCCTTGTTTTTCTCTTAGATTTAATGGGGAATTGAAGTCCCCCATAATGAGCCAGTTGTCATCACTATGTTGAATTCTAAAAACCTTTAGATCTCTCCAAAGCTTCCTTCTTCCACTAACCATATTGGGTGCGTAGATATTGGAGAGGATCCAAGTATTATTATTTTCAATAGCATGGAATTTAACAACAAGATGATTACTAGTTTTAGAGAGAATCATACCAGTGAAATGCTTCTTATCCCAAAAATTTTCCATGCCACCTGAAGCTCCCTGAGAGTCCACCGCAGCCATGTCCAAATTTTCCCAAAAATTACTTTTACAATTAGCAAGTACCTTAGAATTCATCTTTGTTTCCTACAGAACGGGATGCCAGGTCTACTAGAAACTCTTAACTCTTTGATTATTCTTTGTTTAGAATTTCCATTCAAACCCCGAATGTTCCAGGAGATGATCTTCATCTAAAAGATATAGGTGATGCAATTTCCTGATGTCTCAATTGGCTTTGAGTACCATCTGCAATATCTTCTTCTAGTTCTTTTGGTTCTTAGAGTCTTCTTAGAAGGTCTACCTCTTTTAGAGATGCTTCCAAAATCCACTACTCTTCTAGTAGAAGATCTTGTAGTTCTAGATGTTGAAGCTCCCCAGTTATCAATTTTCTTTTTCTTCTCATTATACAGTGAATCTGGGATCTTCTCAAACCCCTTCAATCTTTTCTTTTTCTAGATTTAACCTCTAGAAAACCATTGGGATCTGGATCTTCATCATACATCCTATTATCTTTGAGTGGCATAACTTCCCCCTCCTCTTTCTCTCCCTTCTCATTGTCAAAGAGTTGTAAAGATGTTGAGTTGGAAAGGGGGTTCCCACTTTTAGGAGAGAAACTCTTAAACAACGAAGAGTCTCTCTTCAGTGAGGTTTCGTATACAACCATTTCTTTTTCCTCATTTAGAACTTCCTCAATGGTACTTAAAGGATTAGGAAAGGCATTTTCAGCAGCTAATACCCCTAGCACAGCTCTAGTGTCCTTATTCTTATCCCAAATTCCTTTCTGATCAACCTCCTTGGAAAGAAGATTTACTAACACTGTTTTAGTTTTTCATCTACCTCCAGAAACACCTTCACCGCAAAGAGTTGAGAATCTAAATCTTTTGTGGAGGTTGGAAGACCTAAAAATGCACCTGTCACTGGGGTTTTAGGGCGCCAAAGCTTTCTACAAATCAGCAATTTCCTTATTGGAGTTCTAAAACTCTTTTTTCCTTTCTTGTATTTCATCTCTAGTTGGTGGAGGGTAACCTTCCCCCTGCCCTTGGCCTTTATTTTTCCTCCTCCTTGTTATCTAGCCAATCTTCCTATATCTTAAAAGTCTCTCCACTAGGCTTATCAAGTTTTCCTATTTTTTCCTCTTGAGAGATCTCTTTGTTAGGACATCTACTAGGTAAAATGTCCTATTTTATGGCATTTTTTACATCTCAGATGAAAAGTTTCATATTCAATATTTTGATGCCAAATGCCATACTTAGAATGCAGAATGATAAGATTCGGTAGCTCTTGCTCCATTTCAGAAGAGATACAAGAATCTAGAAAAATCTAGTCTAGATCTGTTCCTCATAGGCCCATCCAGCCCAATTGAGAGTCGAGAGATTTAGCAACATTTAAAAGAATCTCATCATCCTAGAATTACAGGGGTAGTCTTGGAAGCCTACACCATATTGGAATGGTGTGTATATTCTCAGTACTAGGATCAAACCCAGGATACCACCATTTCAGAAAGAGACCCATATTGCCCAACCACCATGGGCCTCCCAGAAGCACTAATTCCAAATCAGCCTGTTGATTGAATTTGGCCAGGAAAAAACCCCTAGACATAGTGGTGATGCTTAGATCCTCCGAAATATCCCTTGTTGGGATCTTACAAAAAATTGACAAAATATAGAAATTTGCAACAAATACTAAATATGATTTTTGCAGAATTAGGGCAACGAGCAATAAAATATGATATCTTGAAAAATACTTGCCCAAAACACTTCAAATTTCACATGAAGCTGGAAAAAATATTAACTAACAATAATAAAGTGTTTTTGTATTTTTTCATAACATAGGAAACTACTAGGAATTTTTTAATAAGCTCTAAAAATGATAGAATTCTAGAAAGTTCATATCTTTTTGAATACCAAACATAAAAAGCTGAAATTCTGGAAATATCTTATGAAAAATATGAGAAAAATAGGCCAACCTTCAAATCTACAAAATTCCACTCAAACCCTAAATTTTAGGGCCTGTAATTCTACAAAAAGGTTATTTTTCTTAGGAATGGTTGAAACCCTCAACAAACCTGTCGTTTTGTCAAAGAACCTCCCCTTAGCTGCCACAATTAATTTCGCTTCAAATGGAGAAAAACCTAGAAAGATATCATGATTTTCCTAAAGCGCCTTTAGAAAACCCCCGCCTCAAGATGATCTGAATCGATCTCGAAAGGTGTACGAGCCTAGCAAACTAGGGTGGATCTTTCACCACCGAAGAGTGCCCTTCTAGCTAGGAGTGGATCTCTCACCACCGAAGCTAGGGATCTTGTGGGATTCACTACACAATCGAACAAGAAAGCAATAGTTACTCACTATCAAGTATCACCAAAGAAAATATGTATGCAAGAATGAGTTTCCTTTCACCCCTCTTCTCCCACGCCAAGGAAACCCTAAAACCCCCAAGTCGCATTTTCCCCTAGGGAAGACCAAAATAATAAAGTAACTTAAAGTTACTTTTCCCCCTTCAAGTCGCCATGGCCCAAAAAGGTGACCCCAACGTGAAATTAGAACATTAGGAGTTAAGTGGTCCCTTCCAACGATAAAACATAACATCTAGTCCCTTCGAAAGCACTTTATAACCCTGTCAATGGAAAATTATAACAACTGGACTAGATATTCACACCCAATAGCTCATGGCATCCGTAACCCCTTGGGCATGACTAGGGTTAGGACCCATACTGGCCCTCAGGCCTGTGGCGAGGGAAAGGGGACATTACAGTCCTCCCTTCCCAAAATTTGCTTGTCCCCAAGCAAATGCAAACTAGGATGCTGTAGAATCTGCTCTCCTTCCCAAGTAGCATCCTCAAGAGGCAAACCCTTCCATCGTACCAAGTATTCTGTAATATCTCTGCTCCTGAGCTTCCTCTGTCTGACCTCAATAATAGAGTCTGGTTCTAAAACCAGCTTCCCCTCCTCGTCCAATGGTGGCAACTCTGTAGAAGGTACAATGTGTTGTCCTAGTGCCTTCTTAAGGCATGACACATGGAAGACATTATGTATCTTACTGTGCTCTGGAAGATCCAACTCATATGCAACTGCACCCACTCACTGGACTACCCTGTATGGACCATAAAACCATGGTTTCAGCTTTTCTACCCCTTTTGTTTGAGTGACGACTGCCTGTATGGCTGCAGACGTAGGAACACCAAGTCTCCTACCTCGAAGGACCTCTCTATCCTGTGTCGATCCGCATAAACCTTCTGTTGATTCTGCGCCTTTTGGAGGTTCTCCTTAAGAGCTCGCAAGATATCCTGGTTCTCCTGTAACCAATCCCGAGCTTTGGGAGCCCGACTATCTGGTAATACCAAATCAGCAAATGACATGGCATCATATCCATACAAAGATCTAAAAGGAGTCATGTCGATGCTCATCTGATATGTGGTATTGTAGCAATACTCACCCATATGTAACCATCTGATCCATGCCTACTCATGTCCGGCCACATAACTTTGTAAATATCGATCTATCCATTTGTTAACAATCTTCATTTGCCCATCAGTTTAAGGGTGGTAGCTCGTGTTGGGAGTCAACTCGAGTGTCGTAAAGTCTCGAATATCTCCTACCAAAAGGTGCTCATGCGAGATGTTATCCTCACATCACTAATAATATTTTTAGGCAACCCATTAAGCCTAAAAATCCCTGTATAAAATACCTGAGCCATGTCAGCTGCCTCATGCTTCTTAGGTAGAGAAAAGAAATGCGCATACTTGGTCAATCGATCAACTACCACATAAATGCAATTGTGCCCATGCACCATAGGGAGTCCTGTGATGAAATCCATCGATATGCTCTCCCACTTCTGCTCAGGGATGGGAAGAGGCTGAAGTAACCCTGTAGGAAAAGAATGCTCTGATTTGGTTTGCTGGCAAACCATACACTCTCTGATGTGATTAAGGACATCATCCTTCATCCCCTTCCAAGTGAATCTCTCCCTGATGTACCTGTATGTTTTGAAATATCTCGGGGTGTCTAGCTAATGGCGTATCATGTACTGCACGAAGGATCTTGTCCTTCATCTTAGACCCCGGTACAAGGAAAATCTGATCCTTGTAGAAAATGAGATCATCTACCACCCTGTATCAGTCATCCTTGATAATACCATCCATGATCTCACATGCAAACCGATTCTTGGAGTACTCAACAAGTATTTGAGCCTTCCAATCTACTGAAATCTCATACATAGAACTCAACATAGTAGTAAGGTAAGGCCTCCTAGATAAAGCATCAACAACAACATTATTCTTACCTCTTGTGTACTCTATGTCAAAGTCATACGTTTGTACCTTGTTCACCCATCTCTGCTGGCGGTCATTGAGATCCTTCTGCCCCAAAAAGAACCTCAAACTATTGTGATCTATACGTACCATGAATCTACCGCTAACAAGAATCTTGTCTAAATTTGGCCAAGGCATGCATGATGGCCAACATCTCCTTGTCGTAAATCAAATACCCTCTCTCCACTAGGCTCAATTTCTGACTCTCATAAGCAATAGGATGCCTATCCTGCATAAGCACTGATCCAACCCCCTCACCTGATGCATCACACTCTAGAACAAATGGCCGAGAAAAATCTTGTAATGCGAGGACGGGACATGAACTCATCACCTCCTTGAGATGATCAAAAACCTACTATGCTACTTCGACCAAGTGAAATTTCCTTCTTGGTCAAATCTGTCAATGGGGCAGTCAACCGTGAGAAGTTCTTCATGAACCTCCTGTAGTAGGTGCACAGTCCCAAGAATCCCCTCAGATGTGTCAATGTCCTGGGTGGCGGCCAATCCAAAATTGCCTGTATTTTCTCTCTGTCCACCTTTACTCCCCCTCCACCAATCACATATCCCAAATATAGCAACTCTGTCATGCCAAACTCACATTTAGAAGCTTTTGCATATAGCAAATTAGCTTCTAATATCCCCAATATCTCATCAAGGTGGTGGATATGGCTCTCCCAAGTCCTACTGTAGACCAATATATCATCAAAGAAGACCAATACAAACTTCCGCAAATGGCGGTTGAACACGTGGTTCATGCAAGACTGGAATGTGTCTGTGTCGATTGGGCCGGTCGAATGGCATCACTAGAAACTCAAAGTGTCCATAATGGCATCTGAAAGCAGTCTTATGCACATCCTGCTCCCTAACCTTGATCTGGTGATATCCAGATCACAAATCTATTTTAGAAAAATAGATTGCCCCTATAGCTCATCTAATAACTCATCAATACGTGGCACTGGATATTTGTTCTTGATTGTCTTCTTGTTCAATGCCCGGTAGTCGATGCACATCCGCATGGTCCCATCCTTCTTCTTCACCAACACCACCGAAGAAGTAAAAGGACTGGAACTCGGCCTAATATGTCCCATGTCAATAAGCTCATGGATAGTCCTCTCAATCTCATCCTTAAACCGTTTGGGGTGATGGTAAGGAGTAGTAACTACTGGTCTAGTGTCCTCAAGCTCAATCACGTGCTCAAATCCCCTATCTGGAGGTACACCAGGTGGTATGTCACTAAAAACTGCACTGTGCTTATCTAATAGCCCTGTATATCTACATTATACGCCGATGTCCCTCCTCTACGATTTCTTAGTAGAAACCAAGCACTGTACTGCCCAATCAACCCCATTGTGCTTGTGAATCCTCTTGATTCTCTTTGTTGTGACAACCCTGGGTGCATCTAAAGATAAACCCCTCAAGGTTACATTCTTCCCCTCGAGACTTGAACTTGAGTTCCATTGTCTGAAAGTTAGTCTGAAATTATCCAAGAGAATGGAGCCACTTTGTACACCGAGCACAAGGTTGGTATCTCCAATACAAACCACATAGAAGTCATCGGTCACCATATGGTTATCGATGGTGATACTCAATTACGGAGTTCGTTGCACCGCATCCCATGGACTCACCATTCACTACCACTACATTGAAGCCCTCAAAGTCTTCCGCCTGTAATCCCCGCTTCTCTACCAAAGATGCATCGATGAAGTTGTGGGTTGCCCCACTATCAATGAGTACTACTCTCTCTGGCCCTGTAATACTCCCCTGACCCTGAATGCCTTGTACCTCGAGGTACTCGACAAAGTAGCAATAGTCTCATGGGGAAAAGTATCCTCCTCCTTTTCAACCCATGTACTATCCAATTTCTCTTCATATTCATCCTCTAACTCCTGAGCATCTAGCTCCTTCTTGCTCTCACTCTCCTCAAATACCTCTATGAATTGGGCCTTCCCTTTTCCTCTATAATCATGTCCTGGAACCCATGGTGTGCAGCAAAGCTGAAACATAGTTTCTTTCACCTCAACTCCTCCCTGTCCTCTCTCGATACAAATGGTCTCCTCACTATATCCTGCCTAGGTGGGGGACCCTTCGGCTGTGAACCATCAGCTCTCGAAGGAAATACCTTAGGCTGAATTCGAGGGGGAAACCTTGACTTTGGAGTGGACAACTCCAAATCGCGTGCTCTCCTAATAGCCTCATGTAAGGAGGAAGGCTCAAATGCCTTCACAAATCCTGCTAAAGCATCAGTCAATCCTACCATGAAGAGTGAAGTCAACCTCATCTCTGAAACATCAGATACCATCACTGATAACCTCTAAAAATATGCAATGTACTGATCTAGAGAACTTGTCTACCTCAAGTAAGTCAACTCTCTAAAGTGCTTATCTGGGTCCCTCCTATCGAACCTGCTCATCAACCTCAGTGTAAAATCTACATAAGTAATGATATGCATGTGCCCATGTGTGATCAATCCATGATGCCACCATTCATGAGCATCTCCCTCGAGGTGTAGGATAGCAGACTTAATTGCATCCTCTTCACACATGTGATTCAAGTCGAAGTAAGTCTTGACTTTTGAATCCAATATTGTGTGGTACACTTCTTAGAGCCATTGAAGTGTGGAATCAAGATTCGTCCCAATCTCCTCTACGAAACTCAGTGCCTATGTCAGTAATCTCTCTTGGGTCTACTTTGCCATCTTCATTTTACAATACTCCTAAAATGGCATGTTGTCCCGAAACCTTCACTCAATGCCTGGTACTTCTACCAATAAGATTCCTCATCCACAATGTCTACGGGTTGTCATGTCTGTGAAACTTTTGGATCCTTCAAGAAAGAAGGCTCGTGGAGTCCCAAGGGCCTAGTAGAAGCATGAGGGGACCCTTGTCCTGAATGTCCACTCTCACCTCTATTACCATGTTGTCCCATATTGCTAGCTTCTCCTTTCTCCGCATGAGCCTCAATCCTACCTTGTGCTAACCTCTCAGTGAGCTGGCTCAAATAGAGGTTGGTAGTCTCCTGCTACTTCACCATATTGGTGAATAGTTACTTCATCAGATCTACTCCCATCTCTTCACTATCTCTATCTCTATCTCCCATCTTTCAACCCCAACAAGCTGGAGGAACAATGGCTCTTATACCACTAAAAATCCCTTTTTGGGATCTTACAAAAATTGACAAAATACAGAAATTTGCAAGAAATACTAAATCTGATTTTTTTTTCTCGATTTTTGCTGAGAATTAGGGCAGCGAACAATAAAAATATGATATCTTGAAAAATACTTGCCCAAAACACTTCAAATTTCATAGGAAGATGACAAAAATAATAAATAACAATAATAAATTATTTTTGTATTTTTTATAACATAGGAAAGCTGCCAGGAATTTTTTATAAGCTCTAAAATGATAGAATTATGGAAAATTCATATCTTTTCAAATACCAAACATAAAAATCTGAAATTCTAGAAATAACTTATGAAAATATATGAGAAAAATAGGCCAACCTTCAGATCTGGAAAATTCCACCCAAACCCTAAATTTTAGGGCCTGTAATCCTCCAAAAGGTCATTTTGCTTAGGAATGGCTGAAACCTTGAACAAACCCCATCATTTCATCAAAGAACCTCCCCTTAGCTGCCACAATTTTTCGCTTCAAACGGATAAAAACCCATAAAGTTATCGTGATTTTCCTAAAATTGCCCTTGGAAAACCACCGCCTAAAGATGACTACAAATCGGATCCGAAAGGTGTACGAGCCTAAGCAAACTAGGGTGGATCTTTCACCACCGAAGAGTTCCCTTCTAGCTAGGAGTGGATCTCTCACCACCGAAGCTAGGGATCTTGTGGGATTCACTCCACAAGCGGAACAAGCAAACAGCAGTTGCTCACTATCAAGTATCACCAAAGAAAATATGTATGCAAGAATGAATTTCCTTTCACCCCTCTTCTCCTTTTATAACTTTTCCCATGCCAAGGAAACCCTAAAACCCCCAAGTCACATTTTCCCCTAGGGAAGACCAAAATAATAAAGTAACTTAAAGTTACTTTTCCCCCTTCAAGTCGCCATGGCCCAAAAAGGTGACCCCAACGTGAAATTAGAACATTAGGAGTTAAGTGGTCCCTTCCAATGATAAAACATAACATCTAGTCCCTTCGAAAGCACTTTGTCAATGGAAAATTATAACAACTGGACTAGATATTCACACCCAATAGCTCATGGCATCTATAACCCCTTGGGCATGACTAGGGTTAGGACCCGTACTGGCCCTCAAGCCTATGGCGAGGGAAAGGGGACATTACATCCCCTTTTGGTTGCCACTTTCTACAGGCCCATTTTCTAATGACATCAATATTAGGTCTAGAGCCGAGAAACTTACCAACAAGGGAAAGATTCGCTTTGTCCAAAGCCCGATGAAGACACCCATCTGGCACCTTCAGGTAGGTCACACCTTCTTTGTCCTTCTCCCACGTGAACTGCACCTTAGCTAGAGATTACAGACCCACATTCTTGATCGGAGGGTTTTGTTGTAGCAATATCATTTTCCAAGCTAAAGGTGTGGATCCCAGCGTGGATTGTGCTTGCTGCTTATCAACCATCCAATTCAAGTCAGTATGCGGCCCCTTCAAAGTTAGATATGAGTAAAAAAGTAGACATTCTGCAGCTAGTATAGCAGAAACAACGCTAACTATTCCTCCATTGCTTATGTCCTCCTTCACACAATTACATGTTTCCATGGTGACCCTAGTTGAATTCATCTAGAATTCCAATGTGGTTGGTCTCTAATCCCCCGATGTTATTGTGAATATAAATATACCTACAAAATATAGAATACCTCTTTCGGCCTCATGGCCACATTAAAACATCCATGCCAAAATATGCAATATAAATCTAAAATCATCTATATATGAGCTAATATCATCTAGGCAATTACGAATCATTTACAATTTTCTAGCAACATTTCTATCCAACGTTTCATCCATGTCAAAATTGATCACAACATTAATTCAATTATCAAAGCCTACTCATGGCGATGAAAGTATATCGCATGTCAGAAATATATATATATATATATATATATACATACATACCATGTCCACAACATATCAACATCAATATCAAATGTCTCTAATAATCCACATGCATCATATATGAATTGAAATCAACAACAGTCTAGTATCTCTAACATCTAGTGTCATGCTAAATCAAAAGGCTACAACAATGTCTATAAGTGTAGTCGATAGTAACAAAATCAAATAAAAAAGGTGTCGAAGGGAAGTAGACACTACGGGAAGAAGGGGGTGTAGTAGGATTTTTTTAGGTAGCGTACTTCAAAGATAGCCCTAAAAGTAAGCCCTTATTGTTCAATTCTTCAAATTTTTAATATAACTCATTTGTTGATAGTGTTGTTATTGTCATGGTTTAAACACGTGACCTAGCATTGTTCTTATCATTTGCTAGTTTCTTTGTTAAACTTACAACTTTGTTCACCTTGTTCCCAATCGATCATTTTTATTAGTAACTTAAACTACTACTGATGGATGGGTTGTTATGTGAAAACAAAGACTAATATGATTTAGTAGAAATATATACACAAGTCCCTTATTTTTTAACATTCTTTTTCTCTCACATGTTGTCACAATTGTAATGAGGGATTTATTACATGGTAAAATGGAAACAAGTAAATATTTTCCTTTGATCCTTTGACCAAGAAAAAAAACCTATTTTCATTTTGTTGTCTCTTGCAACAAGTGAATGCCATATAAACATATTCAATAGCTTATTGTCCAAGTCCAATATTACAATCAAATATATCATCTGCTTCTCCAAATAATACAAAAATATAACCCACGTCTCTTAGAAATAAATTTGAATCTTAAAAGAGATGATAAAGTTTTAGCCAAGTTCATTTTTAGGTAAGTAAAAACTATAGATGTTTCCATATCTAACACCTGCAAGATCAATGTATTTTGAACAGGGAATACAAATTATAACATGTATTGAAGCCACAACCATAAAACCAAGAATAGAAGGATGGAAGAAAACTAGTATAATATATAAACTATGTATTTTATGTTAAGCATGTAAACGCTACCATTCCCTTTGAAGTGCACGACAAGAAAATAATAATAATAAATTAGAAAAAGAAAAAGAAGTTGGAATGCATGTAGTTGGATGTGACAGAAGTAGGTGACACCCCACCCCATGTGAAGGCACATGGGCATCCATAATGACCAGGTCAGACCTATCATTTTCCTTACATGATAATAAAAGCACTTTATTTATGATCCATGCACCTCTACCACGTAGAAACCCAAGTTATCGTTGTAAATTTAGGAGTAATATGGATAGTTACAAAAGGAAAATAAGGCGTGTGGGGCAAGGTCGGGTGTTGTCTCATTTTATGGACATTGATGTATGGTTTGATTCTTCCTACTCCAACTTCATCTGATTCTCTAGCTTGGCTTGCAAATTGATGCCTCGGATTATAAATCTCTCTCAAGCCTATGAGATTAGGCCACCATCCATTCTAGTTCTCGATTATAATAACAATAATTCTAATCCCAATATCTCCTCATATTATTGTATACAACTTGATTTATCTAGGTCTGTATTTACTTTGAAATGGGTTCTTTGTTTCCAAGAGCCAAGGGAAGCTGTTGCCTATCACTGTATTATTTGTTGTAGGCAAAAATAAAAGAGAAGAAGAACATATTAAGGATTAAGAGGCGTTCACTCAGGTGTAATGTAATGTTGTATTGGATTTGCCTCTTCTAATTTTAGCGAGATGTGCTACGCGTTGCCGTAACCTTTGCAAAATTATTGTTAGGTTATTTGAATGTTAGACTTCATTGTTCATGCTCTTTAGCTTTGATTTCAAGTATTTGTTGTACAAATTAAGACATTAAAAGCATTATTTTTGCTATCCCACTTATGTCTTGCAAGATTTGTCTCTTTCACTCTTCCTCTATATAAAACCATTTGAATTTCCATTCATTCTATGGCAGAGAGGGTCCGTTTGGGGCGTTGCACACCTTGCCTCTACTCAAAGACCACATGGAGCTTTGAAAATAGGGAAATGATATCAAACAAAGCATAAAAGATAGAGGAATTTTGCCGAGTTATAGTTTCAAATACTCTGGGAAATGTGTATGTAAAATATGGAACCTTACACATAGTGGATGAACTGTTTGACCAAATGTCTATTAAAAAAATGTCATTTTGGGGACAACATTATTGACTGCAAGTTTCCTAACAAACGTGTATATAAATTCTCTCATGGATTTATTTCTGATTGGTGATAGACATAAAATCCATCCATAGATATGGAGGTTGAAAATCGCTAAAGAAAAATGCATCAAATTTACATGTTATAGTAGTAATGAATAAAACTTAAGAAATTTATGATCATGTTAGTGGTTCTTTGATGTCATAAAGGGGATAAGCTTATAGTTTTGGTTATGGTTACCCTATTCAAATATCTGCTGAAACTCAAGAGGGCATGGGTGAACTTTAGGAGTCTCTTCATCCTCTCCCCTATATAGATTGTTGCTTCTATTGTTACGCCCACAAAAATGGTGTTCTATGAACATGCTACAACCCAACACTTAACCTGAAAATTGCGACTTAATTTTTTTTTGTTTAAGTTAAAAGAAGGTTACAAGGATGTTTAACCCTTAGGGTTTGTTAAATTAACTTACCTTACTAACTCAACTTAAGGTTGATGGCCTAGATCTAATTAAAAGATTACATATTAAATTTTCTTTACCTCCAAGGTCGATTAATTAAAATCCAACTAGGAAGGTGTCATAGTTTAATTTACTTGGTTAATTGTTTTCTCTTCTTAATTAATATTCAATCCAAAGATAACTAACTTCATGCTTAAATAATTTAGCTTCATTATCCTATTAGTTAAAGTCCTTTTATTTAATTCCGACAACATACAAAGGACAAAAGGGGACTTTACACCCCAAGGCAGTTTAAAATGCCCCATTCACCCATCTACACATACCCTTAAGGATTTTAAATTAAATATTTAAAATAAATTTCTACCTAACAAAAGTAGAGTGAATTCTCCACCCTTAGATCAAATCAATCTTGGCCACTAGATCCACAGGGTTCAAACTAGCCCTAAATTTCCTTATGAATTTCTATTAAACCTTTTCTTTGTTTAATTCTCCTCATTTGGTCTATTTTCTTTTGATAAATTTTGCATGTTGCGAGAGGAGGCCATGGGAGCAAGAAAGGAAGGGCTATGGAAGATTCTTAAAGGAGATCTAGTTTAGATTAGTTTAGATGTAGTTTTATTATTGTTGCAATTTTTTTCATTCAAGGATTGGGAGGAACTTTCCTCTACCAATCTAGTTTTATTTCCAAACTATATGTATTTGGGGTTTTCTATTTGGGGAAAACTCAATCCCATAAATTTAAATGAGAAAGATTTTTTTTTAATCTTCCATTTATATGTTTGTATTACTTTTCAAATCCATGGGATTCTCATTGTTTTCTTACTTGGTGATTATAGGCTAAATATTACATTTAAAAATTTGTAAAATCCAGTTAAAGTTTTCACACGGTGTGGATCCAAGGAGTTATGCCGTAAATGACAGAAACACCACCTAGAGAAGATCGATAGTCCCAGGACCGCCGCCATGCCTAGGTGACAAACCACGAGACCTTTACCCTACTTAGCGGCGCTTTAATACCACTTTGCCTTCGCTTGAGCGAAGTTATAGGACCGCCACTCTACACGGGCGGTCCTATTTCTAAGAAACAAAATTTAAAATTTTGAGTTTTTCAAAAAAATCAAAATTTTCAAAAAGGTACTAAGATGGATTCTGAGCTTAGTTTTATGTACCTAAAGTCTCTAGTTTTGTGATTTCTTTCCATTTGTTCATTTCATAATTAAAATTACTCAATTTTAAAGTATTATCTAATCCAATAAACATATCTACTTTACAAATTCATTCTATTATGTTCAACTAGTCTTCTTTCAAATTCCATGAGCAAAGAAATCTAAATTTACTTTTATATTGTCATTTTCTTACTACAAAATCAGCATTTCTAAATAACAACATACTTCAAGTATTTTTTTCTTGTTCCCATTTTTACTACAACATATATATATTCAAAACAACTATAGCAACTTTATTTTCTATTCAAATTTACTATGTATACATTTTCAATATCTACTGACTTCTATATTTCTTATTTCTCATTTACAACATTACAACTTCAAAAATGAGAGTAATACTTTCTTTTCCATTGAGAATAGTTCATATCTTTTAACAAAAAGAACTACTTTTCTCAAAATATAACCAAGATTTCAATAAAGAGAATTACTTTCTTTTCTTTTTGCAAAACTAACTCTACAATTCAAATCTTTCTCCCTTCTTTTCTTATTTGTTTCTTTCCACATACAATACAATTTTAATAGAAATTACTGAATACAACTTTCCTTCACAAGATCAATACAATATCCTCCACTTGAAGTGGGAAAATCATACAATAATGCAAGCTAAAATATGATAGAATATTACAAGTTCTTCCACTCTAAGTCGGAATAATACTAAGGAAATTTCACAAGGTCTCCAACCAAACTACAAGCTTCACAACTCAAAGAAAATATCTCCTCCAAGATTTGTTTGATTCACAACAAAATGGGGGGAGAGGAAACGCTCTCCACCCAACCAAGATATCTAATGAAGAGGAGAAGCCATCCTCTCCATTGGCCCCCGAGCCCCAACCACATTACAATGGGAGATAATTCCAACACATGAAAACAACAAGCTTCCACAACACAAACATATATTCCACAACCATTTCAACCACATTCAAATCAACAACAACACAAGAAAGAAGAATAACAAAGAACAAAAAATAAGGCTTATAATGAAAGCCAAATGAGCAAGACCTATTGGGAGGCCACTTATGCCTCCCAATCGGATGGATTCCCACCTTAAATCCTCAAGTGCATATCTCAAATCCCCCCTACATGCTCTCATGCCTCCCTAAAGTACCCTTATAACTCCCACATACTCTTATGCCTCCATTGTAAAAAGAAACAAGAAATAAATGAAAGTGTTCCTTGAACAAGGTGGGGCATCTAACCCAAAACTCCCTCGATACAAAAGGTAAACTCTTATTCCTCCCTACATGAAATCTCCCCATTGTCTCCTCCTACTCCAAATTAAGGAAATATACCCACACCTAACAAGCTTTCCAAAGAAAACAATCAGCTCAACACAAGCATATAAACACAAAATAAAGCATAAAATAAGAAAGGTAAAGCTCTACCTTTCCATAGTAGAGAAGCTTGTTCCAAGAGTAAAACTCCAATCTCCTCAAAACCAAGCAAGTATCAAAAAGCTCCAAGAATCCACAAGAATTCCCAAAAATCCTCTAACTCTCCAATAATGCAAGACCAATAAATAATGAAGTAACCCCAAACAAGAAAAAGAACTTCCATAAATAGAAAAGGGAGAGAGGAAGATGAGGTGGCTCCATGTGGGATGCCACATCATTCATCCTCAACTCCACATAAGAATTCAAACCTCAACACCAATGCACCATAATTTGGCGGGTGAGAAGAATGAAAAGTTACTTACACACACAAACTAAGCCCACACCCCCTTAAGGACAAAATTAATTACTCGAAAGAAAGTGCAATAAATATTTTACCTTTTTATCTTCCCAAAACACCTTATGGGGTCTAATTTTGACCCCCCAACCCATAGGTAGGGTTGGTATGGAAATTTAAGAGGTGTGGGACAAGTTTAACTTGTCCCACAAGCCTTCAAAATTGGCCCTTAAGGCCAAATTCGAGTTTCCCATGAAGGGTAGAGTGTACAACACTCAAGATCTCAAGCATTCAACACACAACATAAAATCCAAGAGAAAATCAAGTCTAATAAATGAAATTCTTTTGGTCACATCTCTAATTAGTTTAGGACAAGATTTATTAACTTTAATAAGACACTTAGACCCACTAAGACAAAGGGAAAAACATACATAAAATCTAAATAAATAAAACAAGTAAATTACATCACTCAAAAGAAACACATACTAACATAAATAAAAAGGGAAACTAAAAACCAAAGACAACACATGTCCCCTTGGTCACACTTTTCCCCTAGCCAAATAATTCTAACACACACAATTACATGTTTCCATGGTGACCCTTGTTGAATTCATCTAGAATTCCAATGTGGTTTGTCTCCAATCCCCTTTATGTTTGTTGTAAATAAATTTACCTGTGAAAAACAAAATACCTCCTTCGACCTCATGGCCGCATTAAAACATATACGCCAAAATATGCAAGATAAATCTTAAATCATCTATATACAAATTAATATCATGTAGGAAATTATGATATCATTTACAAATTCCTAGCAAGATTCTATCCAGGTTTCATCCATGTCAAAATGATCACAACATTACTTCAAATTATCGAATCTACTCAATATGACAAAATATATTACATGTCAGAAATATATAAAAATAACCATGTCAATAAGTATATCAACATCAATATAAAATGTCTTTAATGGTCCACATGCATCATATATGAATCGAATCAACAACAATCCAGTATCTCTAACATCTACTATCATGCTAAATCAAAAATACATAATCATATCCATAAGTGTAGTCAACGATGTATCGAAATCAATAATCAAAAAGGTGTTTAAGGGAATTCGGCACTACATCCCCTCCCCAAGGAATCACATTCCTCCTAGAGGACACCTTGGAATAGGTGTGGGAACCGAACTCATAGCAATTTGGCATCCTCCTAGGTAGCCATGATCTCATCATACTTGTCCCACTTCGGACCCAAACCTGGTCAATGTCTTTATTGCGAAGGTCGAGGGTCTTATGCTTTATAATGCGAAAAGCTTGACCATCACTTGCCCCTAATCCTACTCCCCGTAATGCATTCTAATCTAACACGTGAGAGGGATCAAAAATATATCTCCTAAGCACGAAATGTCAAACACATCATGGATGTGAGACAAGCTATGTGGCGCAACGCTGGGTCAAATAGGCCAAGGGGCCAATGCACTCCAAGATCTCAAAGGGACGCATAAACTTAGGAGAAAGCTTAGAATCTTTTTGTAATAGATAGGGATCTTGTGTGGTCTAACATGAAGAAACACCTTTGTGCCCACCTCAAAACTATGATCTGTCCTATCTTTGGACTATCGACACTAAAATTTTCCTCTGTAATTTCTATTTCATTAATGTATGTATTAGGAATAGGATGTTGTTAAGTATAATTAGTAGTAGCGTCGATGAAGATAACGGCACCGTCAAGATGCGATGCCACCAATAATGTGGAGTACGCAGTATGAGTCAAAGTATAATAGGAATGTTGTAAAAAGTAAATATTTGTCATAAGTGGTCCGGTAATGTTAAAATGTCAAAGTTTGGGTAATTAGAGAAGTAGGGTCTACATGATTAGGAATTAGAAATATTATATTGGTAATAAGGACAAGGAGTGAGGTCATAAATATTTTGTGTATTTTATTTGTAAAAAGTCTAAAAATGTGGAACCCATGTAAAATGATAAGGTTTATCTTATCTTAAAAGATAAGCTTACATGTACAGATAAGAGTTAAGGTATGGAATATGATTCGTCGAGTGGATTTCTTATCCTATCTTAGAAATAAGATGGATAAGCACTGGAAGTGCTATAAATAGAGAGCGACCCCCTCATTTAGCATAGAAGGAAGTAGTGAGAAATATTGTAGGAAGTGTGCGAAGGAAGCCATCAGTTTAAAGGTGTGTTGAAGAAGCCATTAAGAGGTGTAATTGTAAAGTTTCTCCCATAGTCTTGGTGAAAGGCAAGTGAAGTCAATAACACTTGAAGTACCTCATGGGTGAGATTGTAACAGTTTCATGTTAATATTATAATTTATTTTGATATTTCAGATTTGTCATCATTCTGTCTTATCATAGTCGATGGTATTCTTGTGTTATGTTGTTGTTTTGTTTCCAGATTACATCCACCAAACTAAAGGCTATGCATTAGTAAATAATCATAGCGCGAGGAGTTCCCGGTGAAGAATTATCATAGTGCCGGATTGGTGATGACATTTTGGTTCCGTTGCCGGGACCATTCCTCATTGGTGGATTTTCTGGAGAGATATTCCCACTTAGTCAAAAATCAATTAGAGGGTAACCTTGTTTTTACTGTGCATAGTAGTTACCATGGTAAAGTCATTTTTGCCATGAATAGTAGTTACCATGGTAAAGTCTTTTTGCTGGAATAGTATTTACCGCAGGGAAAGTCACTTTTACCGTGAATAGTATTTACCATGATAACTTCACTTTTTAATGTGAATAGTGTTTACCACAGTAAAGTCAGTTTTTACTGCATGAGAAGTCAAGTTTTACCATAGTTTACCATGGTCATTTCTATTTTACTGTAGAAAGGTGTAAAGTCACTTTCTAGTATAGTGATTCCAATTATTTGTACACATAAGTCTTGTTGATTGTACTTGTGAGTTGGTATTTCACGGTGGTTACTTTTGAAAATGGGAAAGATTCCTATTTTTTCAGCTCAATATAATGAAGATGCTTCTTCTTTCATTCAAGAGCTTAAACGATCTTGTATTTGTAATGGCCTTATAAGAAGGGAACAATGGACTGAATTTTTCCTACCTTTTGGATGGTTCAACACTTAGGTGGTTTGAAACACTAGGTGATAATGTGAAAAATTCATGGGATTTATTAATCTTGAAAGTTTTCTTGAAGAATTTGGTGAACAACGAAATATGCGAGATCTCATGATCGAGATCACAAAGCTAACCCAAGGAGAGAAGGAGAAGATAAGGGATTATCATGCTCATGTTCTACGGCTAAGGAGGAAGCTCGATGCCCGATCCGAGAAGGAAGGATTAGCGGATGGGTTGATGAATGGCGTGGATAATCTCCTATGTAAGCACTTCATTCTTGGGATGAAGCCAAAGATCAGACAACGAGTGAAGTATGACCGCCCAGCTACCATTGAACAAGCAAAGGAGATTGCGAAGGAAAGAAGAAAGCATGGAAGAGGAGCCCAAAGAAATTGTTGCTAAAGTAGAGCCTACACCAAAGCACCTTTGGTCCGAGAATCCACAACCACTCTCTGTGAGCACAAATATTTCTCCTAGTACATCTACTTTTGAGTATGAAGATCTGCTCAAAAAGATGGGTCGGAGTTAACTATTAATCTTCTTGAGGAAAAGAATTTAGTTCTCGGGGAGGAGATAGAGGTCCAAAAAGAAATATTTCTGAAGTTGTTTGTTATGGTTGTTATAAAAGGGTCATTATAAGTATAATTATCCGAGATAGAGCTTCTACATCTGGTAAAGGAGATAATGATAAAGGAAAAGCACTGTGAATTCTTTTGATGTAGTAGATAAGAGTAGAAATAATGAAGTATATGTGTTTGTAACAAAAAGAAAGAAAGAAAAGATAATCAAGATGGAAATGATCCTAAGAAGATGAAAGAAGAAACTTGTAAGAAACATAGGAGAAGAAATTTGGGTGTGCAGGATTTTCTCGATTTCACGGGGCAAGGACCATACTCCATCTTGGAAGATCTGTCTAAAAGGCCTACAAATATTACATATGGTCAACTCTTGGCTATGTCTTCTGAGAAGAGGCGGGAGTTGCGAGGTGGACCCAATGCTCAAAGAAGGAAGGAGGTTGAGGTCCCTGTTTTGGAGCGAGGCGAGATCCCTATACTCGACAATTGAGGTATTATGTAATGGTATTTCAATTCATGATGTCTTAGTTGATGGAGGTGCTGCGATTAATGTAATGACCGAGTCTCGTAATGAATATGTTGGGTTTAAAAATTGATTGCTCTTGAACACTTATGTTAAGGTCATTAAATAAAGGAAAAACTAAACCAGAAGGTGTAGTTTCAAATGTGGAAATATCTCATGGGTGTGGTATGTGTGGTAGACTTTCGGGTGATGAAAAATGGTGCTGTTGTTGCATACCCAATGCTGCTTAGGAAGACCATGGCTAAGGATAGTTCATGCAAGAAACTACTGGAATGAAGGTTTTATGACACTTGGATGTGGTAGAGAGGGTGAAGATAAATGTGATCCCTCGGCATCATAAGGTAGAACACAGTGGATTCAAGTGATGAAACCGATGATTGGACATCCTCTCGATTACTCTAGTACCGGTGAAGTGGACACTTTGAAAATGAAGAAAGCAAGGTGGATGTTTCGAGTCATGGATATCCTTCCCGAGTCACACCAACTTATGACCCCATAAAATTATCTAAAGAAGAAGTTGATGATCGTCTCAACAAATAAAGATTGGTGATCTTGTGATGGAGAGTGAGAAGGAATCCTACCTCCAGCTCTTTTGAAGGTACATACACCTATTCACTTTTGATTACAAGGAACTCCGTCAAGTAAGTTGGGTAGAACATTGTATTGAGCTGGTAGATGGTGCTAAGCCCATAAAGCAAATGCCATATAGAATGAATCTTAATTTTTCCAAGGCTACGTAAAAGAAGAAATAGATAAGTTACTTGATGCGGGATTCATATTTCTTTGTGGAGAATTCAAAATGGGTTTCTCCCATTATGATCTCAATAAAAAAGAATGGGAAGCTACGCATTTGTGTTGATTACAGGAAGCTCAATAAGGCAACAAAGAAGGATCATTACCCTCTTCCATTTTCAGATCAGATCTTGGATGAAGTAGTGGCAGAGTACTATAGTTTTGTTGATGGATATAGTGGCTACAACCAAGTTCGTATAGCAGAGAAAGATCAGTTGAAGACCACGTTCACCACTCCTTGGGGAACGTTTGCTTATAGAGTTATGCCTTTTGGGTTGTGTAATGCTCCAGCAACATTCCAGCGTTTGATGAATAGGGTGTTCAAACCCTACATTGGGACCTTCATCAGAGTATTTCTGGATGATTTTTGCATCTATGGGAGCAAGTTGGACCACCTGCACCAAATGGAGACAGACATTTCAAAGGTTAGATGAAGCACAAGCCTCACTAAACCCTACAAAGTGTGTCTTTGGATGTTCTAAAGGCGTTTTGTTAGGGCATGTTGTATCCAGAGATGGTATTGGTACTGATCCTGATAAAGTTTCAAAAATCAAAGATTTACCATTTCCTCTTAATAGAAGTAAGTTGAGATCATTTTTAGGCCATGTGGGTTACTATAGAAGGTTCATCAAGAATTTCTCAAAGATTACACAGCCACTAACCCAGTTCTTGAAGAAGGATGTTACTTATGAACCAGGAAATAAGGCGCATGAAGCTTTTGGACAATTGAAGGAAGCCCTGGTGTCTTCACCTGTTTTGAAGAATCCAGATTGGAGCAAGCCATTCATTGTGTACATTGATGCCTCAGATGCAGCACTAGGAAGTATCAAGATTTGATCTCATAGAGTAGAGATTAGTCTACTTTTACCAAAACCCAAAAAGAGGAATCAAAATCCCTAGAGTATTACTTCGTATTTTTATTCAATAAAAATTAAATAGTATAACATACTATCTTCTCTTATTCATACCAAATCTAGTAATTCGATTCCTAATTAATCCCACCGGAACTATTCATATAGTTCCATAAGTTTTACTTATACAAGTAAATTTTATCGCTAAGTATTGGATATGCAAATATATAAAGATTTTTGTTTGATCAAATCTTTGTCTCGATCAAATATTGCGAAGTTGATATTTGATCTGAATTGCCCGGCAGGCGGAGAAATATTATAAATACTTCTCTGATGAAGTATATAGCTTCATCACTAGGAATTCCACAGTGGTAGTACGTCCTAATAGGGATATTTGAGCCAAAAGGATGAAAATGGGAATGAACATCCAATTTACTTTGGGAGAAGACAAATCAGCGATCTTGAGGTAAATTATACTTTATGCTGAAAAGAGGCTCGGCTATCATTTTTGCTTTGTAAAGATGTTTAGAAATTACTTGTTAGGGCAAAATTTCTAGTAGACAGATCATCGAGGCTCTAAAATATATTGTGAATAAGCCTAACCCATCGGGAGGATAGCAAGAAGGATAATTTTGCTACAAGAATTTGAATTTGATATTATAGATAGGCCGGGAAAGAAGCATGTCAATGCGGATGCACTCTCTCGAGCCTATGATGGTTTAGGATCATCTTGTGATGATGATGATTTCCCGATGCAAGCATTGTTATCCCTTGACACAATCCCTAGTGAATACATAGATATTTGGAATTATCGAATGAATTCAAGTTTCTGATGGTGCCAATGCAAAGACTAAGAGAAAGATTATTCAAGCCGATCGTCCATATTCTATTACGTATGGAGTATTATTTCGAATAGGACACGATGGAAAGTATAAGAGGGCGATTGGACGTGATCGAGGGAAGGAACTGCTAGAAGAATTCCACAATGGTACATGTGGAGGGCACTTCTCTGGACAACTTACAATAAGAAGGATATTGGATACGAGTTATCAACTGGCCCACTCTTTTTAAAGATTGTTATAATTATTGTAAGACATGTGATATTTTTCAAACACATGGTAACCATAAGACTTCATTAGCTCCATTATGTCCTATTCTTCCCCTTGGTCCCTTTAAAAAGTGGGAATAGACATTGTAGGTCCACTTCCAACTACATCATGCCAAAATAAGTATATTGTAGTTGCCACATTACTTAACCAAGTGGGTTGAAGCTAGGCCATTGAAAACTGCTTCCATGGATGAAGTGGCAAGGTTCATGTATGAACGCATTGTCACGAGTTTCGTTGCCCATTAGAAATTGTAATGGAGATCAAGGAAGCCACTTCATTAATGAGGTGGTAGAATCCTAGTCAATAAGTTTTCTATTAAGCACGGGAAGGAAACAACATACAAGCCAAGCACAAATGGACGAGTGGAGCGAACAAATTTTATGTTGTGTCAAATTATAGAAAAAGATGCAGCCTTGCAGTACATAAATGGGATAAAAGGATTCATGCAGGCATTATGGGCATATAGGGCAACATCAAAGTCAGCAAGAGGATACTCCCCATTTCGGTTGGCCTATGGCATTGATCGATTCTTCCTATTGAGTTTGATATTCCCCCGTGAGAGTTATGAAAAATGAAAGGATGGATGAAAGTGATTGATAAAAGAAAGGTTGGTACATCTTCATTTCTGGAGGAAATGAGAGAAATAGCAAATGATACAAGCCATAAGAAGAAAATGAAGCGAAGGAATACTTTGATCAAAAGATCCGGTGGTCTCCATTTCATGTGAATGACTTGGTTCTAGTATATGATTCCGGATACAAAAAAAGAAGACAGAGAAAATTTCTTCCAAAATGGATGGGGCCCTACAAAATAGCAGTATGCGTGCAAGAAAATGGTACGTCTTGTTTGGAGGAATTGGATGGCACTCCCATTACGAAATGGGTCAACCACGACAAGTTGAAGATTTCCCAAGCACCGAAAGAGTCTACTCAGGACGGAGTAGAAGCTAGGAAGGGGAAGATGTCGACACTAAAATTTTCCTCCGTAATTTCTATTTCATTAATGTATGTATTAGGAATAGGATGTTGTTAAGTATAATTAGTAGTAGCATCTGATAGAAGATAACGGCGCCATCAATACAGTGCTGCCAATAATGTGGAGTACGGTAACAGTCAAAGTACAATAGGAATGTTGTAAAAAGTAAATATTTGTCGTAAGTGGTCCGGTAATGTTAAAATGTCAAAGTTTGGGTAATTAGAGAAGTAGGGTCTACATGATTAGGAATTAGAAATATTATATTGGTAATAAGGACAAGGAGTGAGGTCATAAATATTTTGTGTATTTTATTTGTAAAAAGTCTAAAAATGTGGAACCCATGTAAAATGATAAGGTTTATCTTATCTTAAAAGATAAGCTTACATGTACAGATAAGAGTTAAGGTATGGAATATGATTCGTCAAAGTGGATTTATTATCCTATCTTAGAGATAAGATGGATAAGCTTTGGAAATGCTATAAATAGAGAGGCCACCCCCTCATTTAGCATAGAAGGAAGTAGTGAGAAATATTGTAGGAAGTGTGCGAAGGAAGCCATCAGTTTAAAGGTGTGTTGAAGAAGCCATTAAGAGGTGTAATTGTAAAGTTTCTCCCATAGTCTTGGTGAAAGGCAAGTGAAGTCAATAACACTTGAAGTACCTCATGGGTGAGATTATAATGAGTTTCATGTTAATATTATAATTTATTTTGATATTTCAGATTTGTCATCATTCTCGTCTTATCATATTCAATGGTATTTTTGTGTTATGTTGTTGTTTTGTTTCCAAATTACATCCACCAAACTAAAGGATGTGCATTAGTAAATAATCATAGCATGAGGAGTTCCCGGTGAAGAATTATCATAGTCTTTGGATTGGTGATGACAAGATCGCATACTTCTACTACCTATCATGCACCTCCTGCCCAGATCTCTATCTCGATCAAGGTAACCTTCTGCTCCATATCCTGCAATAAGGTTGGCCCAAGAGAAACCATGTCCTCTAACATGTCCCAACTAAGAGGTTTCATGCACTCTCTGCCATATAATGCCTAAAAAGGAGCCATGCCTATCGAACTCTAAAAACTATTATTGTAGGAAAAATCCACCAAGTACAAATACTCCTCCCATCTTGATCGATGATCCCTAACGTACATCCTAATAATGTCCTCCGAGGATCTTATTCACCCACTCATTATGTCCATCTATCTCGGGTGATATGTTGTGCTAAAGTCGATCCTTATCCCGAGAGAATGTTGGATGGTAGTCCGAGAAATGGGAAGTGTACAAAGGATCGCGGTCACAAATGATCTTCTGTGAATCCCATGTAATCTGAAAATCTCATCAAGATATACCCATGCCACTGCACTGGCTATGTAGGTGGTCTTCACTAGAGAAAAATGAGCCACTTTAATCAATTTATCCACCGTGACCATTATGGCATCGTGGTAGTATCTCGACGTCGGTAACCCAACAATGAAGTCCATGGAAATGGTGTCCCATTTCCACTCGCATAGAATGAGGAAAGATAAGGATAGTTGGATGTTGCTAGATTTTGATGCTCGCCATCACCCTCGACACTCTAAATAGAGTGACATAAAATGAGCCATGTCTCTTCGAAGACCTCTCGAATGGAAAAATTGTCTCAAAGAGGCGTGCATCTTCTTCACCTTGGGATGGATTGAATAAGGTGTACGGTGAGCCTCTTCCAAAACATCCTAACTCAAGTCTCCATCTCTACGAACATATATCCAACCTCATGTTTGAGAATACCATATGTCTCTAATGAAAATCCATCAAATCTCCCCTCAAGGGGTCTCTTGACTCAATCTCTGCTATGGCTGCAAGGTAGAAACTATCACGAGGAAGATGCTATAAAATCCTATCCACAAATATGTGCCCACTAAAGTAGCCATCTCCACGTGTCTCCATCTACTCAAGCATCTGCAACCACGTTCTCCTTCCCCTTCACATTATCTAACTCCATATCATACTCACAAAGAAACTCCATCCAACGCCACTAACAAGCCTTGAGATTAGGCTGCATGAAGAGGTGGCGAGACTCAAGTGATCAGTCCTGAGTGTAAATCTCTGGAAAATAAGGAGATGTCTCCACCGCACCAAGTTGTGCATAACCACTGCAAGCTCAAGATCATGAATCGATAATTGAGATCATAATCCTTGAGTTTTTGATACTCAAAAGCAACTACTCTTCCCTCCTACATCAACAAACCTCCAAGTCCTACCAAAGAAGCATCTATGCAAATGTAGAACTCGCCACGAGGATCGCACTACAAGAATAGGCACCATCATGAGGAATTCCTTCAATGTCCTAAAGGCCTACTCACATCTATCATACCAAGAAATCTTATTCCCTTTCCGCCGAAGAGAAGTGATGGGGTGTGTAATCCAAGAAAAGTCTTGAACAAATCTCCTATAATATCCTGATAAACCCATTAAGTTGCACACCTCAGTCACACTAGTGGGTGTTAACCAATCCATAATAGCTAGAATCTTGGAAGGATCGACTACAATACCTTCCCAAAAATGATGTGGCCCAAATATTACACCTCTATCTAAAAGAACACACACTTCTCCAAGTTCCCGTAAAGATGTTGCTCACGAAGACACTGAAGAACTTAGCGAAGGTGCTCCTCATGTGTAGGTGAGTAAATCAAAATGTCATCAAGGAAGATGAGCACGAAGCGATCCAAAAAGGTCCTAAATACCCCATTCATCAAGCTCGTTAACATTGTGGGGACATTTGTCAGGCCAAAAGGTACCATTGTGAACTCATAGTGTCCATATCTCGAATGCGAAATGCGGTCTTACGAATATCTACCTTCGTAATCCTAAGTTGATGATACCTTGATTAAGATATATCTTGGAGAAAATTGTGGGCCCCTTCATTTGATCAAATAAATCATCAATGCATGGAAGGGGGTAACATTCTTGATCATTACTTTGTTCAACTGATGGTAATCAATACACAACAATAGAGAACCATCCTTTTTCTTTATTAAGATCACCGGTGCACCCCAAGGGGATACGCTAGGATGGGTTAGGCCTTTCTCTAGAAGGGCCTCAAGCTGACAACTTGATCTCACATACCTTGGGAGTAATCATCGATAAGGTTCTCGTGAGATAAGCTCTACACACCGGAACTAGATCTATGTGAAAATCCATCTCACGTGGGGATGTAACCCCAGTAGCTCCCTTGAAAACATCAGAAAATTCTCTCAATATGGGATGGTCATCAAGGCATGGTCCACTAGACTCATCCTCAGATCTATCACTAACAGTATAAACATACATCCGACAACCTCATTGCACACACCCTTTAAGCTACATAGCGGAGATGGTACGAATGGAAATGGGCCTCATAATTCCCGATATGACTTAATCCACTCTTGGATCATCTGTACAAGCAATAGTCTTATGGTAACAGTCAACTCTAGCTCTATGTGTAGATAACCATTCCATGCCTAAGATGATATCATAAGAACCCAATGGAAGGATTTGAAGATTTGAGGTAGTGGTGAAGGCTCCCAAATCCACTACACGCTCCTTAACTAAGGAGTCTACAGAAATTTTGGCTCCATAAGCCATCTCAATGTCCCAACTATGACCCTGCCTAATTGCCACTAGCTTGCAATGCTCTACTAAGGATGGTGCATAAAATAATCGATCAACCGGAATCAAATAATATAGAGGCAAAAAAATACCACCAATACTACCTATCGTCTCTATCACAGTACTCGGTGCTCATCTTGGCGTTCTCGACCACCGCATAGATTTGATGGCTCTGCCATATCTCCAAATAGGCTCTGAGATAGTAGGGGTTATGGGGCACTCTCTCCAATGATGTTCGGAATGCCATAACCATAATTTCTACCTAGTCCTCTCCACTAGGATGTAGCTCCAAATGGGTACTCTGAGGTCTCGAGTTGTGGATCCCAGGTGATCCGACTACGGACTTCGAGGTCTCTACTTGATAGCTCCTGCTTGACTGATCTCTCAGTGCACCCTAAGTCCTAATGGGACCTCTAGGAGGAGGCCCCATACTTTTCCCCCTCTATGCATATCAAATCTCTAAGGAGTTTTGTAAGGTGGGCGGGTCTCAATTTTTTTGCTTGAGGTGGTTGTTTTGGTGGCTTGAACAAAGCACATCTGTCATGAACTCTGTCCACCACGTGGAGAGGAACCGACCCCCTCAATCTGCTATCATCTGCTGGATATGGCTCTAAACTTTCTCTATCTGTTGCATCCTTCCATGTCTCCTCTATAATATAGGCCTTCTCCACGACCTCTGCTAATGTTTGTGGGTAGTGAATGTGCACCACGCCACCCAAATCCAAATTTAGGCCCCAGGATGAACTTGTGAATCTGTACTTTCTCATCCTACATATAGTCGACATACTGGAGTAGATCTAGAATCGAATCTCATACTCAGCTATGGTCATCGATGCCTAATGGAGGTCGTGAAACTCATCTATCCACTACTTGAATAAACCTCCTAGGAAAATACCTACTCTTGAAACACTCCTCAAATAGCTCCCAGGTAATTGTCTCCAGTCAACATGGAGCTTCTACTCCTCGGTCCTCCACCAGACTCCTACTCCATCCCTCAAAAGATTGATCGTAACATGATCTTTTGTGTTGCTAGTACAAGGGAAGAGCTTGAAGCATCCGCTCAAGCTCACCAACCAGGCCTCTTCCTAAAACCTCCTATATCACTAGAATAGTGTGATGGTCATAGCTTTAGGATCTCCCTGATATGGTCTCATGGTGACATCTAATGAACCCTAGGTCTCTCTACATGCTCCTCCCTCTTTCTAGGGCTCCGAGACCTATCCATGTGACTTGAGATCCTATCCTCATGCCCTCTCTATAGTGATTCTTCCTTAGTCGACTCACGTGGAAATTCTGCCCTATACTCTTCGTTGTGCGAGGGGATACATGGGCCTCCACTGATGGCTCCATGTCATGTCTAGTAAATCCTCCTCCCAAGGGCTCTCTGCGTATAGCGGCATTAACATCCTAGAGCGTCTGTAAAATCTGAGGTAGATTGGCCACTATAGCCTCTTTCGCATGTCATACATATATAGTCTATGTGAAAAGACCCCTCATCGATCCGTGCCTCGTGCACAGATTAAGGCAGAGTTAGTTCATTGTTCTAGGTCTTGTTTCAATTTTTATGTTTCTAAATTTATCCAAATATCATCTAGTGTTTTTTTCTAGATTTAAAAGAACAATTTCACACTAGATTAAACGTTCATGTGTCATGTTTTCTAGGTGTTCCCAAGGGTCCAATCCTTATATCCACGGCTTTGATACCAAATGTTATGCCCTTAAAAATGATGTTCTATGAACATGCTACAACCTAACACTTAACCTAAAAATTGTGACTAAATTTTTTTGTTTGTTTAAGTTATAAGAAGGTTACAAGGATGTTTAACCTTTAGGTTCGTTAAATTAACTTACCTTACTAACTCAACTTAAGGTTGATGGCCCAGATCTAATTAAAAGATTACATATTAAATTTCTTTACTTCTAAGGTCGATTAATTAAAAGCCAACTATGAAGGTACCATAGATTAATTTACATAGTTAATTGTTTCTCTTCTAAATTTAAATTCAATCCAAAGATAACTAACTTCATGCTTAAATAATTTAGCTTCATTATTCTATTAGTTAAAGTCCTTTTATTTAATTCCCACAACATATAAAGGAAAAAAGGGGGACTTTACACCCCAAGGTAATTTAAAAGGCCCCATTCACCCATCTACACATACCCTTAAGGATTTTAAATCAAACATTTAAAATACATTTCTACCTAACAAAATTAGAGTGAATTCTCCACCCTTAGATCACATCAATCTTGGCCACTAGATCCTAGGGTTCCAAACTAGCCCTAAATTTCCTTATGAATTTCTATTAAACCTTTTCTTTGTTCCATTCTCCTCATTTAGTCTATTTTCTTTTGTTAAAATTTGTAGGTTGGAGAGGAGGCCATGGGAGCAAGAAAGGAAGGGCTATGGAGGATTCTACAAGGAGATCTAGTTTAGATTAGTTTAGTTGTAGTTTTATTATTGTTGTAATTTCTTTCATTCAAGGATTGGGAGGAATTTTCCTCTACCAATCTGGTTTTATTTCCAAACTATATGTATTTGGGGTTTTCTATTTGGGGCAAACCCAATCCCATAAATATAAATGAGAAAGAATGTTTTTAATCTTCCATTTGTATGTTTGTATTTCTCAAATCCATGGTATTCTCATTGTTTTGTTGTTAGTGATTATAGGCTAAATTTTACATCTTAAAAATTAGTAAAAACCAGTTAAAGTTTTCACACAAGAGTGCGGATCCAAGGATTTCTGTCATAAGTGAAAAAACCACCCAGAGTAGACCGGGTAGTCTTGGGACCACTTCCCTTCATGTGTGACAAACCACGGACCGCCACTCTACACAAATCAGGAGGTCCTTTTTCTAAGAAATAGAACCTTAAATTTTAAGTTTTCCCAAATAAAAAAAAGTTGCAAAAAGGTACTAAGATGCATTTTGAGCTTAGTTTTATGTACCTAAAGTTTCAAGATTTTTTTTTTCTTTCCATTTTTTCATTTCATAATTAAAATTACTCAAATTTAAAGTATTATCTAATCCAATAAACACATCTACTTTATAAAGTCATTCTATTATGTTCAACTAGTCTTCTTCAAATTCCATGAGCAAAAGAAATCTAAATCTACTTTTACATTGTTATTTTCTTACTACAAAATCAACATTTCCAAATAACAACATACTTCAAATTTATTCTCTTGTTCCCATTTTTACTACAACATATATATGTTCAAAACAACTATAGCAACTTTATTTTCCATTCAAATTTACTATGTATACATTTTCAACATCTACAACTTCTATATTTCTTCTTTCTCATTTACAACATTACAACTTCACAAATGAAAGTAATACTTTATTTTCCATTGAGAATAGTTCATATCTTTTAACACAAAGAACTACTTTTCTCACAATACAACCAAGATTTCAATAAAGAGAATTACTTTCTTTTCTTTTTGCAAAACTAACTCTACAATACAAATCTTTCTTCTTTCTTTTCTTATTTGTTTCTTTCCACATACAATACAATTTTAATAGAAATTATTTGAATACAACTTTCCTTCACAAGATCAATACAATGTCCTCCACTTGAAGTGGGAAAATCATACAATAATGCAAGCTAAAATAGGATACAATATTACAAGTTCTTCCACTCTAAGTGGGAATAATACTAAGGAAGTTTCACAAGGTCTCCAACAAAACTCCAAGCTTCACAACTCCAACAAAATAGCTCCTCCAAGATTTTTTGATTCACAACAAAATGGGAGGAGAGCAACACTCTCCACCCAACCAAGATATCCAATGAAAGGAGAAGCCATCCTCTCCATTGGCCCCGAGCCCCAACCACATTACATGGAGATAATTCCAACATATGGCAACAAAAGCTTCCACAATACAAACATATATTCCACAACCATTTCAATCACATTCAAATCAACAACACAAGAAAGAAGAACAACAAACAATAAAAACAAGGCTTAGAATGAAATCCAAAGGAGCAAGACCTATGGGGAGGCCACTTATGCCTCCTAATGGGAATGGGTGCCCACCTTAAAGCCTCCAATGCATATCTCAAATCCCCTACATACTCTTATTCCTCCCTCAAGTACCCCTTATACCTCCCACAAACTCTTATGCCTCCCTCAATCTCATATGTCTCCTTCATAAAAGAAACAAAAAGAAATGCAAGCATTCCTTACACAAGGTGGGGCATCTAACCCAAAACTCCTCCAACAAAAAAAAGTAAACTATTATGTCCTCCCTACATGAAATATCCCCATGGTCTCCTCCTACTCCAAACTTAGGCAATCTACCCACACCCAAAAAACATTCCAAAGAAAACAATACTCAACACAAGCACATAAACACAAAATAAAGCATAACATAAGCAAGGTAAAGCTCCTACCTTTCCATAGTAGAGCTTGTTCCAAGAGTAAATCTCCAAGATCCTCAAAACCAAGAAATCATCCACAAGCTCCAACAATCCACAAGCACTCCCAAAAATCCTCTAACTCTCCAAAAATGCAAGAGCACAAAATAATGAAGTAACCCCAAACAAGCAAAAGAACTTCAATAAATAGAAAAGGGAGAGAGGAGGATGAGGTGGCTCCATGTAGGATGCCACATCACTCATCCTCAACTCCACCTAATAAGTCAAACCTCAACCCCAATGCACCATAAATTTGTGGGTGAGAGGAATGACAAGTTACTTACACACACAAACTAAGCCCACACCCCCTTAAGGACAAAATTAATTACTTGAAAGAAAGTGCAATAAATATTTTACCTTTTTATCTTCCCAAAACACCTTATGGGGTCTAATTTTGACCCCCCAACCCATAGGTAGGGTTGGTATGGAAATTTAAGAGGTGTGGGATAAGTTTAAAAGTGGCCCTTAAGGCCACATTTGAGTTTCCCAAGGGTAGAGTGTACAAGCTCAATCATTCAAACACAACACAAAATTGGCCCTTAAGGCCACATTCTAATTAGTTTTTTATTAAGGGTAGAGTGTACAACACTACAAGATCTCAATCATTCATCACACACAACAACAAAATCTAAGAATAACAAAGACAAATCACACTTTTCCTTAGTAGTAATATGTTTGTTTGTTGAATAAATTTCCCTACGAAAATGTTTGTTGTGAAAATTTACCTCCTTCATCCATGTGGCCACATTAAAACATCTATGCAAAATATGAAAGATAAATCTAAAATCATTTATAGACAAATTAATATCATCTAGGTAATTACGATATCATTTAAAATTTCTAGCAACATTTCTATCCATGTTTCATCCATGTCAAAATGATCACAACATTACTTCAATTATCAAAATCTACTCAATATGAAAAATATATCACATGTCATAAATATATATAAATAACCATGTCAACATTATATCAACATCAATATAAAATGTCTCTAATAGTCCACATGCATCATATATGAATCAAATCAACAATAGTCTAGTATCTCTAACATCTATTATCATGTTAAATCAAAAATCCATAATCATATCCATAAGTGTAGTCGATAGTATCGAAATCAATAATCAAAAATGTGTCGAAGGGAAGTGGTCACTACATCTACTATGGATACAAGTAGACTATAACTCCACGAAATGACATGTCTAGGAACACGCTTCAACCTAACACTTAACCCAAAAATTGTGACTAATTTTTTTAAGTTCTAAGAATGTTACAAGGGTGCTTGACCCCTTAGGGTTCATTAACTTAACTTACACCACTAAACTCAGCTTTACGATTGAAGAACCAAGTCTAGTTAAAAGGTTAACATATTTTCAAATTTATCTCTAAGGTCTACTAATCAATTATTCATTAGGAAGGTACCAAAGATTAATTTACTTAATTAAATATTTTCTTCTCTTTAAATAATGTTCAATCCTAACAAGGTTATTCTTATGTTAATTTATTTAAATTTATTATCCTATTACTTAGAGTCCTTTCCATTGACATCAAGGCTTGCTAAGAACTAACAAAGGTTAGCATTCTAAGGCAATTAGATGGCCCCATTCCCCAATTACACATACCCTTAAGGATTTAATTTAAACATTAAAATTCATCCCACCAAACAAAATTAGGGTGAAACCTCCACCCTTAGATCAAATCAATCTCTTCCACTAGATCATAGGGGTTCCAAACTAGCCCTAAATTTCCTTATGAATTTCTTATTAAACCTTTTCTTTGTTCCATTCTTCTCATTTGGTATGTTTTCTTTTGTTAAAATTACAGGTTGGAGAGGAGGAAGCCATGGGAGAAAAAGAGGAAGAATCATGGAGGATTCTACAATAAGATATAGTTTAGGCTTAGTTTAATTTTAGTTTTATTAATGTAATCTATTTCATTTAAGGATTGGGAGGGATTTTCTCCCCAATCTAGTTTTATATCCACTCTAAGTGTATTTGGGTTTTCAAATTTGGGGCAAACCCTACCCATTGTTATAGATGAAAAGGATGTTTACAATCCACCATTTGTATGTGTTTATTACTCAAATCCAAGGAAATTACTCATTGTTTGCTTGCTGGTACTTATAGGTTAAATTTAACAACTAATAAATTGGTATAAACTAGTTAAAATTTATGCACATGTAGATCCGAGGAGTTATGTTGTAAGTAAAATAAATACCGCCCAAAGTAGATCGACGGTCCTAGGACCACCACCCTATTGAGCGGTAGTTTTGAGACCGCCGCCTTAGCCTGAGCAGCGGTTATAGGACCGCCGCTCTACACAAGGTAAAAAAAATAGAACCTTAATCTAAGATTTTTACAAAATCTAAAAGGTGTTAAAATGCATTCTGAGCCTATTTTGAGCTTCTAGAGTTTCCAATTTTGTGATTTCATTCCTATTGTTCTCTTCTTAGTTAAAATTTATTCATTTAAGCATTTTCCATTCAAAAATAGTAATATAACTACAAGGTCTATTCTATCTTGTTCAACTAAATTTTCTCCATTATCAAGAGTTAAAAGAAATTTACATCTACTTCTAACATTGTTATCACCATTTCTAAATAGCAAATACTTTCAATTTATTGTCTCTTCCATTCAATACAAATTATGGATTCAAATATACTACAATAACTTTCTTTTTCTATTGAAATGGCTCAAATCATTTAACACCAAGAATTACTTTTCCCACAATACAACCAAGATTTCAAATAAAATATTTACTTTCTTTTCTATTTCTCAAACAATCTCCACAATACAAATCTTTCTTCTTTTTCTTATACAATAATACAATGCCACAATGAAAGTAACTTTCCTCTTCTTCTTTTTTTTCCACATACAATTTCAACTAAACTCTTACATAAGATTTTCATTTTGATTCTTTCTCTTTCCCTATTACATTCTAATGAGAAGGAAATTTCTTTCTTTACAATCCTACAATGAACTACAACAAATATTAGTACAACTTGCATTTCAACATTTCCATTTAAAACATGAACAATTTACAATCTTCCACTTTGAGTGGGAAGCCAAAAAGATTTCACTCAAAAGAGGGATTTCTTCAAGGACTCCAACAAAATTCCAAGCTCCTCAACACCAACAAGAAGGCTCCAACATGATTTATTTGATTCACAACAAAATGGGGGAGAGGCAACGCTCTCCACCCAACAAAGATATTCATTAAAGAAGAGAAGTCATCCTCTCCATTGGCCCCGAGCCCCAACCACATTACAATGGGAGATAATTCCAACACATGGAAACAACAAGATTCCACAACACACAAAATATTTTCACATCCATTTCACCCACATTCAAAACAACAACAACACAAGAAAGAAGAACAACAAAACAACAAAAACAAGGCTTAGAAAGAAAGCCAAAGGAGCAAGACCTATGGGGAGGCCACTTATGCCTCCCAATGGGAATGGATGCCCACCTTAAAGCCTCCAATGCATATCTCAAATCCCATACATACTATTATGTCTCCCTCAAGTACCCCTTATACCTCCACACATACTCTTATGCCTCCCCCATATTTTATGCCTCCTCATTAAAGAAACAAGAAAGAAATGCAAGCATTCCTTGTACAAGGTGGGGCATCCAACCCAAACTCCCTCCACAAAATGGGTAAACTATTATGCCTCCCTACATGAAATCTCCCCATAGTCTCCTCCTACTCCAAACTTAGGCAATCTACCCACACCCAACAAGCATTCCAAAGAAAACAATACTCAACACAAGCATATAAACACAAAATAAAGCATAACATAAACAAGGGAAAGCTCCTACCTTTCCATAGTAGAGCTTGTTCCAAGAGTAAGTCTCCAAGCTCCTCAAAGCCAAGCAAGCATCCACAAGCTCCAACAATCCACAAGCACTCTCAACAATTCTCTAACTCTCCAAAATGCAAGAGCACAAAAATAATGAAGTAACCCCCAAACAAGAAAAAATGATTTCAATAAATAGAAAAAGGAGAGAGGAGGATGATGTGGCTCCAAGTAGGATGCCACCTCATTTCCTCTCCACTCCACATCACCTTAGTCAACCTCATATTCCAAATCACCATTAATAAGTGGTTGAAGGAATGACAAGTTACTTACACACACCATCTAAGCCCACACCCCCTAAGGACAAAATTAATTACAAGAAAGGAAGTGCAATAAACATTTTACCTTTTTATCTTCCCAAAACACCTAATAGGGTCTAATTTTTACCCCCAACCATAGGTAGGGTTGGCATAGTAATTTAAGAGGTGTGGGACAAGTTTTACTTGTCCCACAAGCTTCCAAATTTTGCCTCTAAGGCCAAATTCGAGTTTCCCATGAAGGGTAGAGTGTACAACACTCAAGATCTCAAGCATTCAACACACAACACAAAATCCAAGAGCAAATAAAGTCTAATAAATGAACTCTTTTTGGTCACATATTTAATTATTTTAGGACAAGGTTAAATTATCTTAATTAAGACACTACAACCCATTAATAATAAAGGGGTAAAACATACATCAAAATCTAAATAATTAAAACAAGTAAATTACATTACTAAAAGAAACACATACTAACATTAATAAAAAGGGAACTAATAATAAAAGACAACACATGACCCCTTGGTCACAATTTTCCCCTAGCCAAATAATTCTAACACACACACAAATACATGTTGTCATGGTGACCCTTGTTGAATTCATCTAGAATTCCAATGTGGTTGGTCTCCAATCCTCCTAATGTTTTTGTGAATAATTTTACTTGCAAAATACATAAATAACCTCTTTGGCCTCATGGCCGCATTAAAAACATCCATGATAAAATATGTAATATAAATCCAAAATCATCTATATACGAATCAAATATCATCTAGGCAAATACGATATCATTTACAATTTCAAGCAACCTTTCTATTCCACATTTTATCCATGTCAAAATGATCACAACATTCATCTAATTATCAAAGGTCTACTCAATATGAAGAAATATATCACATGTCGAAATATATATAAATAACCATGTCAACAATATATCAAAGCATCAATATAAAATGTCTCTAATTATCCACCTACATCATCTATAAATCAAATCAACAACAATCCAATATTATCTAACATCTACTATCATGCTAAATCAAAAACTAACAATGTCCATAAGTGTAGTCAACAATATCGAAAACAATAAACCAAAAAGGTTTCGAAGGGAAATGGGCACTACATAGACAAGAGGATAATGCAGATAAAGAGGATATTAACAAGTTGCCTTTGTAACTAGCAATTTTGCAACGCCAAAATGTGGGCAAGTAAATATTATTGAATGCATTGTTGATGTAAGGAGTGTGTCTTGGGGGCTCAAGCCAGGTCTAACATGAGATTTTCTTCGGTGTAGTTTGACTATGAAAGCTGAAAGATCTATCTGAAGGATGAAGCCTTGTGGAGTGTGAGTGAATCCGCCAGGATTACCTCTTACACTGTGGATGCAAATATCTCCCAGGCATGGTTCATCTCACCTTGTCCTTCATAATTCTTGCACTTTAATTTTTCATTGCAACGACAATAAATTTAAATTTGTTGGATTATCTTACATTCGACTATTTTATATAAAAAAATGGTGAAACATTAAAATGTCATCTAGCACTTATGTAACCCATATAATACTTGGTAGTCAAGCATAAAATTAAACCCTCCTTTGGACATAATTTGGAAAACTTTGTAACCAAAATATTAGTGTGAAACAACAAAACTCATCCTCCATATGTTTTGCATTACCGACTTATAATTTGATCATCATCCATGGTTTCAACCAAACCTTCTATGTTGCTTAGACCCAAGGTATCAAATTAGGGGTTTGTGTCGATTGGCATTAGTGAGAACTAGAAGAGTGGCCAACTAAAACAACCTTTTCCGTATACCTTGGAAAGTTAGAAAATATAATTTTAAGAGACTCACAAAACAACACTCTGAGCCCCATAAAGGAAATGTCAAGCGTCGTATGTGTTCTTTGTTATGTAGAGAGTCACGTCAAGAAATAGATCGATCTCATTTTACCATTTGCGCTCTCTTTGCAGCTCCTCTAGGATCCCTAGTGCTCTATTTTGCAATTTTAGGAAGATACCAAAATTAAAAAGTTCACTTTCATTTAAACCACATTTGAACCTTGAGAAATGAAATACCTTTCTACCTTCACAAACCTCTATTATATTTACTAGACAATTTCTTGTAACCTCCAACTTGGGGAAAAACACTCTTCTAGATAGTTTCACAAAGGGATTTTGTAGGCCTCGGATTGCTGAGTAGATCATCTTGGCTCAACTATGATCGGTGGCTCCAGAAAATGCATCATCATTTGTAACTCATTTTCCAATTCCCATTTCTGTCAACTCCGGTGAATTCTCCGTATATAGGAGAGTGTATAGGAATTTTTTGTTGTTTTTATCCATCGAAGGGAAGTTTTGGTTGAGGTTTTCTTATAACCCGAGCTGAAATTGATTATTGTTGCAACTAGACCGATTATGATATGTGGCTTTGAAAACATAGCCGCCAATTGAAACCCATTTGTCGAGTTTTACATTCCGTCGGTTCCTATGAATTCTTAGTATATAGGAGGACACGTAGGAATTTACCCATTTTGAATCACCCAATAGAAGGCATCTTTTGAACGTGGTTTCCTAGCCTTTGAGACAAAATTGGGTGTTTTGCAACTAGCAAGAAAATGTAAAAGAAATTTGTAGGACCCCAGTCAAGTTAGTAAACCATCATGGAAAATTTTTAACACTTGTAAATAACTATTTGGAATTCTATCATGTGGCTTGTTGTGTGAAATTGAACTTTTGGAAAAATAGTGTTTCTCTCTCTCCCTATCTCTTTCTCTCTCCTTGGTTAAGAAATGAAGTGAAATGAAATGAAATCAATACATGTCTCTAACCCTCTCCTTTCGAATGCAAATTATTATTATGTAAATGGAAACTAAAAATATTAATTATGTTAGATCTAGTGGATGCCATGTTAGCGATTTATCATTGATTTCATGCTCACATGGTTTTGTAGGATGCAAGAAAGATGGTGAAAAGGTGTGGTGTAATTCATTGTTTATTATTGTAATTTATACAAATCATTGTAGTATGTATATATGTATAATGTATTTCCATGGTACAGAAAATTTTATATTTGAAACTTGGTAATATGTATGAGATGTTAGTTTTAGGGATGCCTTGGGAAGTATGCATTTAATCATAGGTTTCATTTCAATTTAGATTTATGTATGGTAAAAGGTTTGATGTGTGTGTGTGTGTGTGTGTGTGTGTGTGTGTGTGTGTGTGTGTGTGTGTGTGTGTGTGTGTTAAATGAATTTGAATTTAATATCTTGTAGTGCATTTCCAGTGTGCAATAGATGATTAATTAATTAGGGTGTCATACTTTCCTACCTTGAAAATGTAATAAAGAAATCTAAACGAAACAATCAGACCTAGTACAAAAATTGTGCATAACTAACCTTCATGTGTTAATCCTTTAGCATAGAAAACTGAGACCTTCAAATGAACTTTGCACTCGATGACACCTCCTAGCTTAAGTAAATGAGATCCCTAGTTTGAGTTTTTTGTCATCAAAACCTTTATGCTTCATGGCATCTTTGAACCCACAAAGAGGAATGATGTGGTCAAACATTATCTAGAGTATGTGGTTCCCCTCTAGGTTTGGTATTCCTATGTGTAGTAAGGAGAATGTGTCCTCTTAAGGTAGTGCTCCATAGGAAACCAACTTCAAACATAGTATAGAACCCTCTTGGGCCAACACACATGTTGAGTGAAGAGTGTTATGTGGAAAATATCACCAACCACCCTTGAATGTCACCCTTAAGAGTTGGGATCATAAATGAACTCGATACCAATCTCAATCATCATTTGGGTTTTAGGGTACAATACTAAGAGTTAATTTCAAAACTTAATAACATTTTAAATTTATGATTAGTTTGTGAAAATGTAACCATAAGATGATGTTCTTGGGAAAAATTGGAAGTTAGATCTTTCTCATAACATGTTTAAACCATCTTGTGGTGAGTAAAAGGATCCACATTGTGTAAACTCTAATGTGAACCTTAACCCTTATAAATGATGGACTATTCCATCTTGTCCTCCCACTTGTCATATTTTGTAATGAATGTATGATGTGAAACCATGTAACCATGTTCTTGACACAAACCCCTAGGAAAAATACTAGTAGTCTCATGAGCATACCAATGTTCCTATTAATAAATGGGTTACACAACAATTTTAAAAAGGTAATTAAATCAAATTAAGTGAAACCATTTTAAGATGAATGTAAATGATTCAAATGGGTCCTATGTTTTAAATACCTACACATGAGAATACTAAGTGTGAATCCCCTTTTAACCCCTCTCAACTAGTGTGTCAGCTTGCCATAAAGTATCGAATGTACATAGAGTTACAAGAGGATTTTGGAGATAAGGGTGTATAATAACTCTAGTTGTGACCTTAGTAAGGTGTGTAAAACTTATAGTTAAATATCTCCTTATAACACACATCTAATGCTTAATTGTTCAGGAATCCAACCCTAGGTGGAGTGTGAAATCATACCCGTTAGTACCTTGATGACTAAGCAATTAAGTGAAGTAGATTAGATACATGGTTAGTTGTCATAACGTAAAACAAAATAGACTGACCTTAGAACTTAAATACTAATATGAAAGGAATGCATAATCTATCTACTCTTAAATCAATAAACTTCCTCTGCTTCATGAGAACCTCCCTTGTTGCAACTAAGATAAATGGAAAATCTAATCGAATATGCAACTTAGAAAATGAATCCTTGGAACAAACACTAAAAGGATCATGTATGTGCATATGTTCATACCAACAACCTAGTTACGACATTCTGGTGTGATGAAAAATGTAAAAAAAGCAAAATTAGATGGGATTACTACAACTGAAATGTTAAATAAAGTAAAGATAATGTAATCTAGTTATAAAATAATTGATAAGTGATTTCCAAGAAAATAAGGTCAAGAATGAAATATGAATGTAATAAATATGTAAACTAGGGAAAATGTTGTCATGGATGGTGCCTATGTGGGATTCATAATGTATTTGAATCATTATGTTGTGTCTTGTCATTAAAAAAAGTGGCCTTCATGTGCATCACATGTTTTCATGTTGCTTATGTGGGTTAGTGTTCGTGCAAGTAGATCATGTGTTGTGCATTTTCATAAGTGATCCCTATAGTGTCATGTGAACTATAATGTGAGTCAAAAAAAATTATTTTGGTATTTTTAGTGTTGGATTATGTGTGTAAAATGTGGGCATTACACCCTTGAGCATGATTATATTTTAGAGTCATAGTTGTGGTAGGAAACCGCAAAGTAGTCAATTAAAAAAAGTGTTTACATAAGAGTGGTATATGGCCATAATATTCCATTTCTTGGTATAGGTGATATTTTTAATACTTGTAAATTTGGGTTCAAATTTAAGGTGGTAAGTCTCAAATTTAGACTAGGGTTATCTTGAAGTAAACCTAAAACATTGTAAGTTGAATTTTCATATAGAATATTATCCAAATTAATCAATGGATAGGATTGATGATGAATTTCAAAAAAGGAAAGCTATACTTTAAGGAAAATGAATATTTAATCTTAACAAAATTATAAATTAAATCAAAATGAATCATCATGTAGTAAATCGACTTCTTAAAGGATTTCCACCATGGTTTTCCACTTAACGAGGCTAAAATGAATCAATAAATAAATAAAGCACATCTTATACGTGAACAAAACCTCCATCACAAAAGATTAAAAAAGTAGTTTTTATTATTCTTGAATGGAATCTCTAGAGTAAAATCAAAGGATTTTAACCAAGAAAGATAATATTTTAATGTGATTCATGATATAAAACTATAAAGTATTCCTTGAGATTTATAGTAGATAATAAAGGAGAGATAAATCAAATATTATGAACTAAGTTATAAAATTATTGATTACAAATGATTTGATTACATTAGCTTATGTAATAAATTTGATAGATATTAATTTGGTGTCATTTTTCATGAGAGAAAATTGCAAAGAAGTGACAAAAGTAAGCAATATTAAGGAATATTTGTGTACACCATTTAAATAGTGGATCTAAATTGTGATGTAAAAATCAAAATTTAGTACCACACTTTATCTAAACATTAAAAATGGTTCATTGTAATAAACTTATCAACTAGTATATTCAAGTACATCTAACTCTTATTTAGATATGGAGTAAATAACTACCTTTTAAAATGAGTGTTTTATATTTGCATGGAAGGAAATAATAGGATATTTTGTTGGGAATACATTGTAAAAATTTATTAAAAATATTGAAATTTTAATTTTATAGTCAAAAATTAATCATGCATACATCTTACATTACTACATTTATGTGGTCCAATGAAGGATAATATCATGTACTAAAACAATAGAAATTTTTTTATTAGATTAGGTAAAAATGGGTTTTGAAGGGAACCTAGAAACCCCGAACAATCCAAAGATAGAGAAATGAAGCACAAAGAAGAAGTGAAACAAAGAAATAGATCTAAAGAACCGAAGAGAAATAGGTAGTTGAGACACCAAAGAGGAGGAGGCACCAGAGGATAGAAAAGGTTACAATAATCAAGGATACTTGACCAAATAGTGATCCTATTCTCTAAGAACTCCCCCAATGAGAATGATGAGTCATGTTAGAGGGCGGATGCCAATATTTTTCTTCTTCTTTTTAGATACATATGACCACCCATCCTTAAAACCAAAATCCTCTAAAGAGGAATCTTCCTCGAGCAATAAATTACCTCTATCAAGGTCAACCACAATAGCCACATCTTAAGGCAACAAAGCAGCTACAATGGAACAAGAAGCAGCTAACTAAGGGATCCCTACCGTAAACGTAGGCCACGAGGCTCACATTAAATCAGTCCCCCGTGCATTGACCATCCAAAATTTTGAATTTTTTTCCCTCCCCTCCTCGTGTAAGCGTAAGACGGAAAAGTGACAAGTGACTGTGGGAATCTACAAGAAACTTTTCCTCACACCTGACCTCCCGAGGTCATGTCGAGACAGCCGGTGGGGATTAAATATGTGTGGGATTCAGACAAGCTAATTGGGCAATCTGATGTCTTCGACGCACACTAGTGGAAATTGTGAATCTAAGGCAAAGAAGGCCCTCCTAACTTGAACTAGTGTGATAGATCGATCAGCAAGGATGACTTGCTCGAAGGCTCCATCAATATCGAGCTCTGGCGTGATTCGGTCTATAGGTTGTGGAATACGTGGAAAATGACTTGGGATAGTTTCGTGTATATCTCCCGATAAGGTCATAGGACGGATGATAAATATAATTGACTCTATGGGTGATTCTCTGCCTAGTCTAGAACTCCTTAGCTTTGTTAGCTGCTTTATGTCTAATAAGGATAACTGTTCGATGATGATAGGTGGAAGTGGAGTAGATCTGAATACTAGTGTACGTAGGCCAGCATCTATGTCTGATTCACCTATGGGCTCGTTGGGTTGTGGGATTTGTGGGTCACAACCGTAGATTCGTATTTGTTGTGGTCCTGCTATGGTCATGTGCAGAATCAGTCCCTAATCCCTAGTATCCAGTAATCATATGCTTTTTCAGCTTCTATATTCAGAATTAATAATTGTGTGATCTTCTCAGAATATCTTACAGGTGTTTGTGCAACCTGAATTCTCAAGCTAGTATCTATATCTGAGAGTGTCTCCTGCGTCTGGCTGTGGGACCAAAGGATCACAACCAAAGGTCTACTCTCTTTCAAACCCTTCTACAGTCATGCGGATATATACCTAGGGTAATCTGTAGTTTGGTTGATTTGACCAAAATGTGTGTGCTTTGTCATCTTCTATGTTTAACCCGTGCAATTGGAAACTGATTTGTTGTAAGTTTACCGTTGTTTGGAAGACTTGGATCCTGAGATTTTGATCTATATCAGTTATTGCTGTGATGAGATTGGGTTGGGGCACGATTGGCTCGAATACGTATTCTCTGGGCTCTCTAGGTCCCATGATTGTCATACAAAAGAAAGTTATATAAATCTAACTAATGACAGAATAAACTAATTGTGAAAGATATGTCTATGTATATTCCTAAATCTGATATATCTATCTACTAAACAAAATTTAAAGAACAACTATCTAATATATCTAGAATTGACAGTTTAGAATAACAAATTAAAACAAACAAGATAACCGAGTATAGCTATTTGTCTGTGCAACTGTGAACCTATTCTAAATAATGAAACAATTGATCTAGTCTATTTGCAAGACTCTCGATCCTACCTCAGAAGTGAGAAATGAATCATAGTTTCTCAGAAACTATCAATCCCCACAGCTTCCCTGGCAATATCGAAAGTAAAATTGACTGAAATAAAGTGATTGGCTACTCTATTTGATATGTTTCTAATTAGAACTTTGAAAGCTAGAACCTGGATTCTGCAAAACAGTGGCGAATCCGATGGTGTGTGTGGCTATGTCCCCTCAGTGTGATCTCCTCGTTCCTTTGTGTTCACGTGGATCCAGAAAAGCATGTAATGCTAGCATCAATAGAAGTAGATATTGGGACAAAGGCGACTTAGGATACTGAGACCGAATACAATGCGAGTAGGAGAGGGATAGCGCAAGAGTACGAGCTTGGCTTATGCAATTCCTAGCGGGATTTATTGCGAGTCATGTAACATAAAATGTCCAGAACCTGAAACTATCCTATTTGAAGAAAAAACCTGCAACTTTAATGGCTTCCTATTGAAAACAAACTATTTTACTCCAATGGATTGGATAAAATATCAACAACACTTGCACAAGATGGATATGTGGCTTCCTAACAACAAAACAACACTAACTAAGCATGCAATGAAAGAAACTAAGAACTCTAAACAAAATGAAAGACTAATCTATTGCAATGAGAAATTCAGAGGAAAATTTGAGGGGCCATTTGCTTGAGCACAAGCCATCTATTTATAGCATTTGCATTTACCCAAGGTAAAAACCAAATTGAACTCTTAAACTATAAACAATGGCAAAACACTATTCCAGGGAACCAGAATCATTAATGCAAGCTTATGGCGGTGAAAAAAAGTTGGTGAATCATTGATTTTTACATGAGTCGTGTTAAAAGAGCATTCTAGAAAATGCGTAAGGACCGCCACCAGCAGGGGCGGCGGTTACATGGACCACCGCCACCTGCTTGGGCGGGTCCAGTCAGAGACCGCCGCCTGGCGGCGGTTTCGTAACTAAAGAGAAAAGGCCAAGAAAAGAGGGGAAAAGAGAAAAACAAAGCACGCGGGGGCTAAGCGGGGCATGCGGGATGATAACGCATACTTGGAGAGCTTTTCTAGATCCCGAACACCTTGCGAGGAGACCTGTATCATCATTGGGGTATGTGTTATGTTGTTCCGATAGTGCAGTACCCTTCAATTTTGGATATGTACATATTGCCCCCTCGGAGAAGCGTTTTAGCCATGAAGAGGCATAAAATGGTGGGTCCGAGTATGGTGGTCCCGAAATGGGAAGTTGAAAGTTATACCTGATACGTCTGTGTGTCGAAATGACGCCATCCAAAATTCCCGCTCCTATAAAATGAAAAGAGAACTCAAGTGCAGATAGACAAGATAGATCGGAAAATAAACGCTAAAATAATGGGAAATGAGGATGTACCATTTGTGCGGGGGTAAGAACTTACCTCCGTCGGTGCTCCAAACCTACGAAAAAAGTATTTTAAAACAAGTCAGTTGTTATATATATATGAAAGTGGGCCCATTTTCCTATTCATTTGCGCATGTTGATTTGATTGATTTTGAGCTCTGGGACCCACGGTGATGGTTTCTTACGAGAGTAGAGTCAAAACGTTCGTGGCGAGATAGTGATCATGCCTCCGCAGTAACATCGACCCACGAGATCACAGGTTAGTTTTCCTCAATTTATCATTTTCCCCCTCAATTTTAAAATGCTAAAATCTTTGTCATGGGGGGTAATTTTTGAAAATGTTAGGTTCAAAAGGTCCATCTAGGGGGGGCGTCTACTAGGTAGGCCTTGTTTTAGCTAAAATGGTCCCTTTTTGGCGTTTTTAGGCTTTTTTGAGTTATAAAACCCACGTGGGTTTTGGGACACGACCGCCACCCTACCCAGGGCGGCGGTTACACGACCGCCGCCCTTAAGGCGGCGGTTACAAACCACCTCCCTGCTCAGGGTGGCGGTTTTGCACAGAATGCCAAAAGAACATCTGTTTGAGATTGTTTTTGCATTTTTAGCATTTCTATGTGTTTTCATGATTTTTCTAGTATTACTCGGATGCTAACTTGCTTTGTTTTGTGTGTTTTTGGGTGTATGCAGGTGAGAGAGGAGTATATTCGGTGGAGCCGAGAGAGAGAGTGTGACTGGCTCCCAGCAGTACTAGATGCACTTTCACAGGATGAGGAGGACACTCTTCAGAGGGCCAGGATACTACGTATCTCACGCGTTCCACATGTTGCACCATCCAGTCACATTCTTTGTGACTTATTCTCCTATTGGGATGCTGATCGAACACCTTTCCGATTACCAGGGGTCCGCGGTGAGTGGACCATCACTTTGGAGGATGTTTATCATATTCTGGGGGTCCCGATCATCGGGAGACATCTTACCCTTGAGACAGCAGGTTCGCGGGCCCAGATAGCACAGTGGGCCACTTATATGGGAGATGCAGTCATCTCCACGGGTTCAAAGAAGGGGGTCAGAGTTTGATCTATTCCTAGTTTTCCCATCCCCTTGCTTCGCCAGGCTATTATGGGGATCCTTGCCTCGAGACTGATCGGGGACAAGGGAGGAGACACATTATATCTTGGTCCCCCATCATTACACAGATAGAGGGACATGGCCGGATTTATGCCTGGGGAGCGGATATACTTGGGACTACCTACCACGACTTATACAGGGTAGTCCATTTACAGGGGCAGTCTTTGAGCCACCCGACCCTGGTCATGAGTTGGGTTTATGAGCACTTCATCCCCTATGGCAGAGGTGTAGAGGTGATAGATCCCGGAGAGCTGTGAGGGCAGCTAGATGGACAGATATGTCGGTGCTCAGAGCACCTCATCAGCCAGTTGCTTCTTTGACCACCGATGACATGGAGGCCACACCATATCAGACCATGGTAGGTATATGGGCGAGGAGGCTCTTACTTTGATCTCCTACTCCACCACAGGGTAACTTATTGATAGAGTGGGGCGAGTGGAGATACACCCCTTTGGCCGAGTTCCTCAGCAGTTTGGCCTACCCTACATGGGCATGCTTCCCCCGGTAACGCCAGTATACAGGTCAGTTTGAGAGGCCAGAGGGGGTCCTAGAGGCCGGGTTGGACAATTGTTACTCCTGGCATTCCTATTGCGACCAGGAGGGTAGTATGTGCTCGAGGGAGAGCCGGTGCACCTCAGGCACCCTTTCTTCGGATTTCCATGGGTCCTACCCATAGCAGTGATGACCCATCGACATAGACTCTGAGTCTGAGGAGTTTACAGGGGGAGAGACAGAGGAGGAGAGTGAGGAGGGTAGTGATCCTGAGTGGCATGACACTCAGGATATCATGCAGCAGAGAGGGCCGAGCAGAGTGCGAGAGAGAGTTACTCTAGTTTCAGAGGAGCCACTCTCCCAGGGCCATGGTGGGGAGGATGAGTCCATTGCAGGATGCTACATTGCTCCAGCCACGGGAGGAGTACCTCAGCCAGTGGCGTGTACATGTGGCAGGTGCGGACCCTAGAGATCCATCCTGGAGGCCTGGTGATCCGAGTAAGTTACCATCCTTCCTTTTAATGTTTGTTTTTAATTAGGATTTCCTTAGTTACTATCTCTCCTTTTGTTTTCTCTTGTATTTTATCTCTTGTTTTGTTTCTAATTTGTTTTCTCCTTTGTTTGCAGACCACCGATGAGTGGCGGGACTTGATTCGCAAGGTATGCACCGATACCCTAATGATCCCCATGGAGAGGACCCGCGTAGAGTTGTCTGTGGACACTTTGGGGAGCCCTCAGCAGCTGGTAGACACACTGACATCTTTGCCCTAGTCTGGCATGTGGCCAGGATGGTATCGACTCTCCACACGGAGCTAGCGGGGTATAGGACAGCCGAGCGCCTGATGAGGAGTCATTCTCGTGGCGAGACTGCGGCTGCCCCTCGGGATCCTGAGCCCTCATGCACTCAGAGCGCTGGTGTAGCCAGAGTCCTAGGCGTGGGCGTGCACCTTCGGAGGGGTCTCATAGGGGTTGAGAAGCCACTTGGCTCTCCTAGATTTTGTATGATATATTCTTTTGTATATACCGGGCTCTTTGAGCATTTTGACCATGCTCAGCGCATGATGGCATTGTACAGAATTTTGATATATATATATATATATTTGGATCAGACTTTTGGCATTTATGGCTTACTTGCATTTCCGTTTCCTCATGTGAACTATGATATTATGCTTATATGCTTTTTAGAATGTATGCAATGGAGAACAAATGATACAAATGTTTTACTTTCTTTTTGTATTTCATGATGCTGATATATGATAATGTAGATACAATGTGATTTTGAATCTTAGTTTCTGTAAGCAATTTTGGATGCCTCATATTTGTTTTGGCAAAGTGGTGAAGACAAACCGGTATGATGAGTAGATAGACTTGCCCCTCTCCTAACTCCACACAACTAGTAAGATGTGAGGGCTCATCACCGAGAGCTAGAAAGGGCACAAGTTGTGAAATGTGTTGAAATGGCAGTGATGAGAGATAGACAAAGCTTTGATGGAATCAAATTAGGATGCTACAAGCTTACTCCACTCGAGTGACTTCATAGTTTTGGGATGCAACTTGCTTTGCGGTTTATCTAGACTTAGATCCGTAGATGGCCACATGGTAGACAAAATCTGGTTTTTAGGATTTTGAACTCTTTTGGAATTTTGGACATCTGATTCATTTGTTTTTGACTCAAGACTTCAAGATTTGAATTGTTTGTCTATGACCTTTTACGTTTGTTTGTCAAGAGGACCCCCTACACCTTGCCCCATGCTACTAGTAAGAAGTATGGGCTTATCACCATAGGCAAGATATAGGTGAGTAAGGGCATTTCCATCCTTTCCCAACCCTACGTCACTAGTAAGAGATGCAAGCTCATCACCGAAGGTTGGTGGGGCAAGGAAATGTGTAAATTTAAAATTTTCTGTTTGATTCTATATTTGACTTGTTTACTTGAGCAAAATGTCAGTATGTTTTTATTTCCAAAGAGATATTCATACGGGATAGATGTGACACCGTGAAGCTTCTAGAATAGACCATAGGCAAGACACCTATCCTAAGAAGAAACCAAAAGTGAGAACAAACCTGCAGATCTTGGTATGGTTACCGTTAAGACTTTGTCATATCTAGCTTTATTTGATGAAATGATTCCAAAATAACTTTGATGATATCATGGAAATAGAGAAGTATGATTAGAGTGTTTATGCCAACAACATCATGAGTTTGTAATGAATTGCTTTGAGAACAAATTCCTTGATCACAATTTTTGTACGAAACAAGCGGACAAAATGATCCTAATCTATATGAAGATGCAATGTAGATATAATTATACAAGTAGTGCTAGCTGCTTATGCGTAGAATCGTTTGAGGTGTAGGGAATTGATTGTTTCACCAAATTCCTCACCTTCCAATGTACATAGGAGATATGCACCATTTCCATAGTCCTTCATGACTCGGTATGGGCCCAACCATTTGGGCCGGAACTTCCTTCCTTCGCCGGTCTTTTTGTCGATCCGGTTGTCTAGCCTTAGAACTAGATCACCTTCATATATGTCGTTCATAGACCTTCTTGTTATACTGCCGGCACATCCGGTCAGCATAGACTTTGTGCCATTGTTCAGCATCTAACCTAGCTTCATCTAGATTTCTAGTTGGGAGAGACGTGCTTCTCTATAAGTGTCTTCATCTAGAATCCCTTGTAATGAAATGCGGAGACTGGGTATTTCAACCTCAAGCGGGAGAACTACTTCTGCCCCGAATACTAGCGAGAAAGGAGTCACTCCTGTTGGTGTTCTTATTGAGGTTCGGTGGGCCCATAAGGCCGGATATAACTTCAAATGCCAATCTCATTTGTTTTCTTTTACCATTTTAAGGAGAATGGCTTTTAATGTTTTGTTTGTCACCTCAGCCTGTCCATTGGCTTGAGGGTAATACAAGGAGGCCATATGATGGCTTATTTTAAATTTATTGCATAATTCACGAACTTCGTCATTCTTAAAAGAAGTCCCATTATCTGAGATAATGACTTGCGGGACACCATACTGCAAAATGATTTGGTTCAAAATGAACTTGGCGATTACAAAACTTGGTACAGTAGTAAGAGGCATAGCCTCTACCCACTTGGTAAAATATTCGGTGGTCGTGATTATAAAATTATGGCCATCTATGGATGAGGGAGAGAATTTCCCTATTAAATCTAGGCCCCACGTAGAAAAGGGCCATGGAGTAGCGATTGGTTGTAGAGCTTGTGCCGGCATGTGAATCTCATGAGAGAATTCTTGGCATTTATGACACCTTCGTACAAACTCTACTGCGTCGTGTTCTAGAGTAGGCCAGAAATAGCCCATTCGATGTATTTTTCAAGTGGTGGCATGGCCACCGAAGTGGCCTCCACACATCCCACTGTGAGATTCGTGGAGAATCTTCTTGGATTCTTCTGTGTCGACACATCTTAGAAGCATTCCATCGAATGCTTTTCGATAGAGCACTTGCTCTATAATGATGTATTTGGCTACGATAATGCGTAACCGCCTTCTTCGTTGTGGCGTAGCACCTTCTGGATATGTATGGTCCATGATATAATTAATGATATCGATTGTACCAAGGACACTCAGAGATAGAAGGTCGGGTTTCGACGTAGTATACGCACTCATCTGGAAAGTCCAGATCTACTAGATCACCTCCGTCTAATGGATTATCAGCTAACCAATCCATGATGATTTGTCCTTTAACCGACTTCTGATTTACAAATGTTAATTCAAATTCACCCATTAAGGTTATAAAGTGCCCAGCCTTTTTAGACAAGGACCCTTGCGTGAGGAAAGTTCGTAAATGGTCTGTTTTTACAATGACCTTTGTTTCTTGATTTAACATGTAATGTCTTAAGCATTTTGTTGCAAAGACTATGGTGAGGCATTCTCGTTCTGCTTGTGTGTAGCATGTTTCATAATCGAGCAATGTCCGGCTGATGAAATAGATCACACGTTCTCTATTGTCATCATCTTCTTGAGCCAGCATACAGGCTAGCGAGACATTGGTGGCTCGCGAATATAAAATTAACGGGTGATCTGGCTTAGGTGGCATTAACGTAGGTGGTGATAATAAGAAACGCTTAACTACGTTAAAAGCTTCATTGCAGTCTTCGGTCCAATCAATGTTATAATCTTTCTTGAGTAGATTGTTGATTGGATGGATGGCGAAACTTAAATCCGGATGAATCTCCAGATTGCACCAAGCTTTCCGAGAAATGACCTGATTCCAGATTCATCCGAAGGTGGGACCATTTCGAGAATAGCCTTAATTTTGGTTGGGTCAACATCGATCCCGCGTGATGATATAATGTAACCTAGGAGCTTCCCTCCTGTCACACCAAAGACACATTTTTCTAGATTTAGCGTGACTCCGTATTCTATCAGACGTGAAAGAATGATGCGAAGCACTTCCGGATGGTCACAACGCTTCTTGGCCTTGGCCAACAAGTCATCTACGTAGGATTCCACAATTTTATGAATAAGATCATGAAATATATATGTCATAGCCTGCTGGTATGTAGCACCAGTGTTCTTGAGACCAAATGGCATAACAACATAGCAATAGGTTCCCCAAGGAGTTATAAATGTGGTTTTAGCTTGGTCTTGTTTGGATATTCTGATTTGATTGTATCCCGAGAATCCATCCATGAGAGATAAAAGCTCAAATCCAGCTGTTGCGTCAACGATGACATCTATAGATGGTAATGGGAAGTCATCTTTAGGACATGCCTTGTTAATGTCTCGGAAGTCTATGCAGATGCGTATCTTTCCATTCTTTTTGAGAACCGGAATGATATTAGATACCCATTGAGAGTAATCGACTGGTTTGATGAATCCTACTTGGAGGAGCTTTATTACCTCCTCTTTTACCATGAGAGCTACCTTGGGTTTCATTGGTCTCAATTTTTGTTTAATTGGTTTTGCATCTGATTTAGTGACGAGGTTGTGTACCGCAATGTGGGGTGCAACTCCTGTCATTTCCTTATAATTAAATGCAAATGCCTTCTGATGTTCCTTGAGGATCCGAGTGTGTATTTCTACTTCTAATGGAGTTAACGAGGATCCTAACTTTAATATCCTTGGTTCATCTTCCGTTCCGATGTTAATATCAATTGTTTCTTTGATTAGAGAAGCGTTACCTTCTTCAAACTCAGGTCGGGGCTGGGGTAGCTCCAGCTCATCTCCATTCTCGACTGTGTATATGTTGAGTTCCTTTTGTAGGGGAAGCTCTGTCATGGGATTCCCGTAATAGGAAGATGAATGCGGGATCAAAGATAAATCTACTGCGTGATGGGCGAGATGTAATGCCACATAGGCGTTTAAGTAATCAAGAGTGGTTGTATCACTATCGATGTGGTCTAGGATAGTAGATTTGTTTTCATTTCCATTTAAAAGAGGATTTGACATTGTTTTTATCAATGGTTCATCACGAAGGGATACCATGAAACGGGTATCCTCTAACTTACTATTTGGAGTAAAGCGTGATGCTGAGGTTGCTATTGAATCGGTGAGAAGATTTTGTTCACGTGGGATTGCTTCAATTGATATGAAGTCAAATTCCTTGCTTAAATTTAATATAGCCATTTTGTAGAGCTGTAAGTGCTCAACTCTGGTTTCATATACTTCAGAGACTTGGTTTGCTACCAATTGTGAGTCTCCTAACACTCTGATGTTATCAACACCGATTCTCTTAGCTAGGATGAGGCCAAGGAGAAGGGCTTCATACTCGGCACCGTTGTTAGTGCATTCAAATTTTAGCTTAAAGGAAAATGGTAGGACTTTTCCCTCGGGAGAAGTAAGGATTACACCTGCCCCAGCTCCGTAACGACATCTAGCTCCATCGAAATGGAGAGTCCAATACTTAGCTAGGAACATGGGCGCTGGGACACTTGTTGTGTTAACGTTCTCTACTTCTATCATGCAGAGATCCACTACTGGAAGAGAGCCAACACCTAGGGTGCACCCCATGCCTACAGAATCAAATGGTAGGAACATTGGTAGATCCTGTTCTAGTAATTCAACAATTTTTGCAGTAGTTCCTAATGATATTGTTTCTATAGTGTTAGCCTCATCTTTGGGGGCTGGGGTTGCCTTGGCTAGGCTCATAGTTTCGAGATCTGTCATAGGTACCAACTTTTCTTCTGGTTTCGCGTCGGTAGGTTTATTAAGTTGGTTCGTTGGGAGTTCAAACTCTGAGTGTATGCCTGGTCTTTTCTTTAGGTCAGCCAGGTGTACATCGAATGGTTTTGGATCACCTTTGGCTATGAACACCTTTCCTAAATGCAAGAATCTTACTTCTTGAAATAGCGTAGAAGGGATTTCCTTCATATGGTGTATCCATGGTCGGCCGAGGATCATATTATAGTTAGTTTCCCGATCTATAATATAAAACTTAGTCAGGATTGTTTTGGGTCCTAAGGTGACCGGTAGTATTATAGTTCCAATGGAAGTGGCTTTAAGGCTGTCATAGCCTCTTAGCGTATTTCGAGTCGTGGAACAATTGGTTTCTCCATACCCTAGCTTTTGAAGGAAAGAAAAAGGGACTATGTTAATTTTGCCCCATCATCAACCATCACGCACATTTCACATAATTGTTATAGACCCACACTTGCAAGTGTAAGGCCGGATCACCTCGGCATGCAATCTCAGCGTCTGTTGGCATTTTGTTTATTTCGAATATGAATTTGGTGTCCCTATCCGGCTGCCCCGGAGGATGGATATCAAAGTCTATATGATTTACCTATGTTTCGGGAGGTGGAGTGATGCTAATTAGATGACCTAAACCCAATGCTTCTAAAAGAGCAGCCCTGTGAGTAGGGGAGTTCTTTAATAAGTCCAAAAAGGAGATGTGCGAGAAGGTTTTTGTTAGATCATTAATTAAATCATAAGCACCTACGGGTTTTGTTAATACTTGTTGGATATTGTTTGTTTCTAGTGGGTAGCTTGGACTTAGCTGAGAGGAATACTCTCATGTCCTTGTTACAGCTTCTACGGGTAGTTCGGCATCTAACTCCACTAAACCGACTATCTTAGGTCATGGCTGACTTCCTAATTGTGGCGCAACTAATGGATTTAGCGAAGTTGAAGCTTCATGATCATTGTTTCCTGCAATTACACCCTTGTTTGTCCCACTTGGATTTAACTTGTTATTGTTGTGATTTGGGAGTGGATCATTGAAGATCTTGAGGGGTGCATTTTGAGGGGAAACTGCCCCTGTAAAAGTATTTGGTACTGGTGAGGCAGGATCTGCCAAGAACATATCTATGAAAGGTTGTCTTTGTTCTTCTGGAAAACGTTGCATGAATTTATTGTAGTCACAGCATGTTCTAGTGTCATGGCCTCATTTTGTGAAAACCACAATAGGAGTTAGGATTGTAATTCCTAGTTTGTTGGCTTGGTGTATATTGTGGCCTAAAACTTTGATCAAACCGTTGCCTATTAAAGTTTTGTGTTTGTTGTTTTTGGTTTGAATTCTGGTTTTGATACCTAGTTGAACTTTGATTTGGATCCCATGTAGGGCTTCGCCATTGTTGTTGTTGTTGTTGGATGATTAAAATCCACTGTATTGATTGTTGGAGTAAAGTTATTGTTTCGTTGATTGTTTATTTGTGGTGGAGTATTCACAACATTTACCTTTCTAGCCTGATCGGTTACTCCATCCATTGTCACTCCGATGATTTTGTTAAGATTTTAGGTCCTTGATTGACATTCATGATAGTAGGATAAGTTGTAGTGTTTTGGTTGGAGGTGATTAACCTCCCGTTTGCTCCATATGTCTTGCGACCACTATCAATTGCCGCTTGATCTATTCGGAGAGCACTCTCAAGTACTTCATCGTAAGTTCTTAGCGGGAACTTCTGGACTTCTTCCTTTACCTCTCTGCTGAGAGAATGAAGGAATAGATCACATAGTTCCATCTGATCCATGTTCGGAGCACTTGCCAAAGAATAGAGAACTGTGCGCCACCTCTGGATGAAATGGGTGACAGATTCATTGTGTTCTTGCTTAATGTGCAAGAATTCCCTGATTCCTGTCCTTAATAGTTTGTTCATGTCAAAGGCCTTGATGAACTCTGACATGAGTTGCTTGAACGAATGGATGGAAGCCTCAGGTATTCTATAATACCAATCGAGAGCGATGCCCTCCAAAGTTTTGGGGAATATTTTAGCAACAACCCCATCCCATGGGAGTAGTTCTCGGATGGCTATAGCGTAAGCTTTGATATGTGCATTCGGATCTCCCTCACCTTTGTATTTGGGAAAATCGGGAAGAGGTCTTGGAAGCATGATGCTTCGTATGGTGAAATCTAAGGGTTCTTTCAAGTATTCTGAATATGTCCCTATCGCATAGGTTTCGACCATTGATGGTGCCTGTTGAGGGAGTGGAGGTGGAATGGGTTGTTGATATGGCATTGCATATGCATTGGTAGGAGCATAAGGGAACCCCTGTGGTTGAGTAAAAATACTGGGAGAGGAGAACATATCCCCTTGTGGTGATTTGGAGTACATGTTTAAGTATGAAGGGGTATTGTCCAAGAATGGATTATTTTGTACCAGACCGGGAGGTATTGGAATGGTGTTAGAAACGGTGGTTCTAATCGGCGTTTGTTGTGAATACTGAGGGGTCATGCCTAACGTGCCTACTCCTGTGAGGAGGTCTACTTGGCTAGGATGGTGTGGAGGATTGGAACTTCCTGCCTGCATGAATTGGGAATTTTGATTTGCTTGAGCAAGTTCTAACCCTCTCACTTTTTCTACTAACGTTGAAATGACTTCATTTGGTGAAGTCACGGTGTTTTGCCTTAGCGGTGTTTGTTGTATATCATGGTGTTGTATAGGCATGTGATATCCTGCTATGAATTGATCGCTTCCTGCCAAGTTTCCCTGAGGGCATTTCCTATATGTAGTGGCATGGAGGTATTTTCTTGAAAAGAGACCTCGGGTTGTGTTTGTAAACCTCCTATAGGTGGGTACATACTTCGAGAACGTTGTTCATTCCTAACATAACGTACCAAATGTTCATCATCTAAACCTAGGTATGGGTCAGATTGTCTACTAATTTGTGGTCTAAGTAGTACCTGAGGAGACGAACCAGATTCTCCTGTGAACGTCATATTATTCGAGCCTGAAGGCTCTGTTTGTTGTGTTTGAGTGAGCTGATCCAACTCCTCTGTTTGGAAAGATGAGCTATATCTGACCCTTGGAGATGGAGTTTGTGTTGATAATTGGTTATTTGAATAGTTGTCACCCCACACTGAGATCGAGGGTGATGACTATCTATTCAGTTGAGCGTAGTATGCTTCAAGACCTAGGAGAGGTCTACCATATGTGCATCGAATCCCGACATATTCGGGGGGTATATGAATACCCAGAATAATGGGAAGGAGCGAAGGTGATGGTGAAAGCTAATGAGGCAGTAAAGATGAAAGAGTTGTTTTAATTTGAAAGAACCAGTAGAAATCTGACTCCAGACTAGAAAGTAGAAAGTTCACGTCGGGTTCACCAATTTTGTATGACGGAAAAGTGACAAGCAAGTGTGGGAATCTACAAGCAACTTTTCCTCGCACCTGACCTCCCGAGGTCATGCCAAGATAGCTGGTGGGGATTAAATATGTGTGGGATTTAGACAAGCTAATTGGGAAATCTGATGTCTTCAAGCACTAGTGGAAATTGTGAATCTAAGGCAAAGAAGGCCCTCCTAACCTGAACTGGTGTGATAGATCGATCAGCAAGGATGACTTCTCGAAGGCTCCAATCAATATCGAGCTCTGGCATGATTCGGTCTATAGGTTGTGGAATACGGAAAATGACCTGGGATAGTTTTGTGTATATCTCCCGATAAGGTCATAGGATGGATGATAAATATAATTGACTCTATGGGTGATTCTCTGGCCTAGTCCAAAACTCCTTAGCTTTGTTAGCTGCTATGTCTAATAAGGATAACTGTTCGATGATGATAGGTGGAAGTGGAGTAGATCTGAATACTAGTGTACGTAGGCCAGCATCTATGTCTGATTCACCTATGGGCTCGTTGGGTTGAGGATTTGTGGGTCACACCATAGATTCGTATTGTTGTGGTCCTACTATGGTCATGTGCAGAATCAATCCCTAATCCCTAGTATCCAATAATCATATGCTTTCTCAACTTCTATATTCAAAATTAATAATTGTGTGATCTTCTCAGAGTATCTTACAGGTGTTTGTGCAACCTGAATTCTCAAGCTGGTATCTATATCTGTGAGAGTGTCTCCTACATCTGGTTGTGGGACCAAAGGATCACAACCAAAGGTCTACTCTCTTTCAAACCCTTCTACAGTCATACGGATATGAACCTAGGGTAATCTGTAGTTTGGTTGATTTGACCAAAATGTGTGTGCTTTTTCATCTTCTATGTTTAACCCGTGCAGTTGGAAATTGATTTGTTGTAAGTTTACCGTTGTTTGGAAGACTTGGATCCTAAGATTTTGATCTATATCAGTTATGGCTGTGACAGATTGGGTTGGGGCACGATTGGCTCGAATACGTATTCCCTGGGCTCTCTAGGTCCCGTGATTGTCATACAAAAGAAAGTTATATAAATCTAACTAATGACAGAATAAACTAATTGTGAAAGATATGTCTATGTATATTCCTAAATCTGATATATCTATCTACTAAACAGAATTTAAAGAACAACTATCTAATATATCTAGAATTGACAGTTTAGAATAACAAATTAAAACAAACAAGATAACCGAGTATAGCTATTTGTCTGTGCAACTGTGAACCTATTCTAAATAATGAAACAATTGATCTAGTCTATTTGCAAGACTCTCGATCCTACCTCAAAAGTGAGAAATGAATCATAGTTTCTCAGAAACTATCAATCCCCACAGCTTCCCTGCAATATCGAAAGTAAAATTGACTGAAATAAAGTGATTGGCTACTCTATTTGATATGTTTCTAATTAGAACTTTGAAAGCTAGAACTTGGATTCTCTGAGCAGCGTGGTGGCAATCCGATGGTGTGTGTGGCTATGTCCCCTCAGTGTGATCTCCTCGTTCCTTCATGTTCACGTGGATCCAGAAAAGTGTGTAATGCTAGCATCAACAGAAGTAGATATTGGGACAAAGGCATCTTAGGATACAGACTGAATACAATGTGAGTAGAGAGGGATAGCGCAAGAGTACAGAGCTTGGCTTATGCAATTCCTAGTGGGATTTATTGCGAGTCATGTAACATAAAATGTCCAAAACCTGAAACTATCTTGTTTGAAGAACAAAACCTACAACTTTAATGGCTTCCTATTGAAAACAAACTATTTTACTCTAATGGATTGGATAAAATATCAATAGCACTTGCACAAGATGGATATGTGGCTTCCTAACAACAAAACAACACTAACTAAGCATGCAATGAAAGAAACTAAGAACTCTAAACAAAATGAAAGACTAATCTATTGCAATGAGAAATTCAGAGGCAAATTTGAGGGGCCATTTGCTTGAGCACAAGCCATCTATTTATAGCATTTGCATTTACCCAAGGTAAAAACCAAATTGAACTCTTAAACTATAAACAATGGCAAAACACTATTCCAGGGAACCAGAATCATTAATGCAAGCTTATGGCGGTGAAAAAAGCTAGTGAATCATTGATTTTTACATGAGTCGTGTTAAAAGAGCATTCTAGAAAACGTGTAAAGGACCACCACCTTGAGCAGGGTGGCGGTTACAGGACCGCCGCCCTAATTAGGGTGGCGGTCACGAGACCGCCACCCAGGTAGGGTGGTGGTTTCATAACTAAAGAGAAAAAGGCCAAGAAAAGAGGGGAAAAGAGAAAAAAAAGCACACGGGGGCTAAGCGGGGCATGTGGGATGATAACGCATACTTGGAGAGATTTTCGAACACCTTGCGAGGAGACCTGTATCATCATTGGGGTACGTGTTACATTTTTCGGTAGTGCAATACCCTATAATTTTGGGTACGTACATGTAACCGTCGCATTCACCACCTGGACCGGTCACTTGCTTCAACATGCAAAGCATAGGCTCATTAGTATTGGCCTCGGCCCGAGGGTTATCATGCATAGTTTCAAGTATCCTCAATCCCTTCTTTATCGTCATTCTCCGGCTCACTGCCTGCGTGACTTCACATCTCGGACCTGGATCGATTGTATACTTAAAGGACAAGAAGATTAGATATTTCTAACCCTACAATACTTGGCACATTAAAGCTTTGATCTTTTCACATCAATTCTTTGCTCCCGGTTTCCTTGTGGAGATTTTAGGATGATCTTCTTGGGAATTATAGTATCATACAAAATAGAAATGCACAACCTAGAAAACACTAGTCTCATTCTAGCCTTAGTAGTTGGATCCACAACGATCACGACCCCCATTTCTCTAGCCACATCCATAAATAGTTCATATTCCTAGAACTCCAAAGGAAGAGTAGGGAGCCGAATCTAGATCTAAAGGGTTTTAAAATCAAGATTGTGTGGACAATTGGTTCCCATCTCTCAAAGCTCTGGGGAAGCATTGTCATAGTAAACATGGAGCACCTAAAAGAACATTTTTCATATCTTGCCCATTTGGAAAAATGAATAAGAACCCATCTCCAAGCAAGAGCTTTGACCTCGACTTTACATCCCCATTTTCATCTGCACCAATCCCTGACAAAATCTATGTTGGTTCTAATTCCTACAAATCATGTCCAAAATCAAAAAATTTAATCTATCCTTTGCTTTATCAATAACACTTCCTGGGATCTCTAGTTGTGGAGCTTCCTCTTCTAGGTCAAAACCAACTTAACGAGACTCACCGTATTCTACACCAAATAATCTAGCCTCCCAAGTTCTCTCTATATCTATCTTGGATCTCTCCATTTCAACCCACTTGGTGTCAAATTATAGACTAAAATAATAGAATATGACTTAGTTATAGTAGACTCAAAAACAATTTTTGTTTACAAAATAGATGATACTTTTTTATGAGGTATTGATAGTATTTTTACAATGCGATCAATACAAATATGTGAATAAAATTATCTCAACAATACAAAATAATATTATTATTTTTTATAATTTTCTTTCAAATGCTTTTCAAAATGATAATGTTATGAATAATGATGATAGCTAACCTCCAGTACCTTTACAAGAAAAAATCCTATAACTACATTCTATTGGTGTGTGACATTGTTATTTAAGACCAGAACTTATAATGTTCCAAGCTAGAAGAATATGTGGAATTACATACAAAAATATTAAATGAACATGAAAATTCAATATCCATTCAAAACAAGAGCATCAAGTAATAAAGAAAACAAATCATTTTTCATCCTCAATATTTACTATTGCCACTACCCATAAGCAACTTAAATTAGTAGACAAAATAAAATAATTCAAGGGTAATTTCCTCCACATTCATCAATAAGTTTTATATTTCGATGTTTTGTAATCACATCATACAATTGGAAAAAACAATGCATGTTATTTCCAAAATTACTTGAGAAAATATTTGAACTTCCACTAAACAAGTATTTTAGAGCTTGAGAATCACTTTTTTCAAGATATCATCCTTTCCCATATTCTATGATTTTTAATATTCACTAATTGATTTCATGATTATAATGAGTTGTGGAAAAAATATTTCTCCCAGGGGCCGAATTAAGGTTTCTGAGCGCCCTAGGCAGTACTCGGAGCGTGCGCCCCCTCCACCTACGACCCACCTGTATATGAATTTTTTTAAAACAATTATAGACTTAGTATAACTCTTGACACATTTTATTAAATCTATAAAGGTTTTTTTCTTGCCTTTGCCATAGCAAAACTTTCAATGACATCATCATAATTTATTGTTGTAGCAATGTCACATTCAATTGTCAAAATAGAAAGGCTATTCAATCTAGTTTCACCCATTGTTGACCTTAAATTGCTTTTTACTCTTGTTAGAGTTGAAAATGCTCTCTCAGAACTACAATTTCCAATAGGAATGCAAAGAAACATTCGTATTGCAACATCTAAATTTGGGAACGTGGTGTCTAGTCCACTTTTTCTTAAATATTTTGACATTGATGATATACTTGTCAAGTTTTCACGTCTTGCTAATGCCTGGAAATGGATGCATTCAATGTCAAGGGAGGTTTCCAAGTCTGTGTTATATGTTTTTACTAAAGAATTAGAGCATTTCGATATTGTCTCATTATCAAGATCTTTTAAATTGTTCAAAAATCCAAACCTATTATTTAACACACTATATGCTTCATTTCTTCTTGATAATTCCCTTATTAAGTTGTCTATAATAACATAGAATACCTCCACCCTCATACGATCCCTTCCTATTTGTGGAATTTTGACATCTCTTGTTTCATCAAAGAGAACTTTTCTTTTCTTTTCTTTTATTATCATTTTCGTACTCTTCTTTTCCACTAATGATCTTATCATGTTGCTCATATGTATCAAAATTCTCTCTAATATTTTGAATATAATCTATCAATGAATTATACTGAGTCACAACCATGGTTAAGTCAATGTCTACCTTTTGTAGATATTTTCTCGTTGCATCCATTCTTTCAAGAATACTATGCCAAATACAACACATCACACAAGTTTCTAACTTGTCTAGTTTTTCGTGAATACACTTTGCTTCATGTCATGTGGTAGTTGTTTGATTTTTGTCTTGTGCTATATTTAGGAAAACATCTTGAATTTTACTATATCCCAAGAAAAGTGCTTTAATTGCATCAGCTCTAGTTGACCATCTTGTTTCAGAAAGAGATTTTACAACAGGACAAATTCCATCCAAAAATTTAATAAAATTTCCCACCGATAAGTTGAGGCACTTAGGAAAGTGTAAATAAGTTGAAGTATTGAAAAAAAAATCTATAGTTGTTGTACAACATTCTGTAGCTAAAGATCCAACAAGATTTAAGGAATGCCCTAAACAAGGTACAAACTCAGCCATACAGTTGTGATTTTTAATCCTAGTTTGTAGACCTGTGTATTTTCCAGACATGTTACTTGCATTATCATATGCTTGCCCCCGACAATCTTTGATATTAATGTCATAGTCATCTAGTGTTGTAAGTACCAAAGCTTCTAAATCACATGATTTGTGTCCAACCGAAGGAATGTATTTTAAAAATCGTTCAACTGGAATTCCTTCTTGAGAAACATACCTTACCACAAATGCTAACTGGTCAGTGTGAGATACATCAGGTGTTGAGTCAACAATAATTGAAAAATATTTTACGTTGTGGAGTTCTTCAACTATTTTGTTTATAACTTTTTGTGCCATAAGGTCAATAAATTCATTACATGTTGTCGTAGATAAATAAGATGGAACTCCTTTTCCTCCATTTCCATATTGTGAAATGTGATTTTCCAAAAATGGGTCAAACTCTGCAATAAGTTCTAAACACCCTAAAAAATTCCATTTCTAGAAGATCCTAATAAATTTTCACCACCACGAAAGGCAATACCTCTAGTAGCAAGGAATTTCACAGTTGCAATAATACGCTTTAAAACATTCCTCCAATACTCTACTTCATTTTGGTATTGACTTGCAAGTGTAGAATCAACTCTTCCCAAAACATTACTTCGATTGATGAAATTAAGAATTGAAGTCCTGTGATCAGGGGAATCCTCATGCTCTCTTAAACTAGCTGATGCATTTTTCCAATCATTAAATCCAATTTTAGAAAATGTGGTTGATTTTGCTTGAAAAAGGTGACAAGGAATGCAATAAACAACTCCTTTTGACTCTGAGTAAAGCAACCATTCTCTTAATTTTCGTTCATTGTTTAAAAGTTTTCGTTGAAACAAATCTTTAGAAACATATCTAAAACAATCTGAGTATTGGTGTTTTGAATTTGAAAAATCAACATTCATATCTTGTTTTGGCATATTTAAAATTATATATTCTATTGTATTGTTGTCTATTACCCATTTTGCAGGATCAGGATCAACAATGAAATGTTCATTAACGATGGGTTGAACAATAGTATTTTCATTGTTCTCCTCTTGTAGTTGTGTGTTCTCCTTCTCTTGTGTGTTTTCATTTCCTATTGACTTTGATTGTGTATTTTTGTCACTAACCGAACAATAATTCTCATTTTCATTAAAAACTACATTTGACTTTAAATTTTCATTTGATGCACTTAAAAATATATTTATTTTAGGTATCTTTTTCAAAAGGTTTTTTTCCTCCTCAATTTTTTGTTTAGCTTTTTTTCGAAATTGAGCACCACTTAATTTTTTAGTTTTATCCATTTGAACTAAACAATTATCAAGTTACAATAACTACCCGAATACTTGTTGTCGTTGATAATGATGCTATAAATTATAATCAATACTATTCCAAAAATGAAATAATATAAATACAATCAATTACATAATAAGAATAATTAAAAATTTAAATCAAAATGTAATGATATAATTGATGCAATTGAGAACCAAATTAATGCAACATCAAATGTACGATGCTAGAGCAGTTAGGGTTTGATCACTTAGCTTTATGTTCTTCCCCCAAGACGAATGATGATCTACCAGATCCGGTGTTGAACTTGATTTAAAAGGAACTTTAGGCTTTGGAATTTGGAGAAAGATCTGATGCAAGTGCCTATTGAATTTTGTAATCTTCTTCCCACCGGCGAGTGGCGGCCAGGCAGTCCGGACCAACTGAAGTCTGAAATTTTAATATGGTAATACCTGATAAATTTTAGTTCCCGAATCCCTTCAGGCTTCACAGTTCGTGTGCTCAATGTTCACAGTTCAACGTCACAGCGAAGCTCAATTTCCATAGTCCACTGTCCACAACTTACAACTTACAAGTAGATTAAGATATATAATTTTCCTTTCCGAATCCCAATACAGAAAGGCAAAGCATACAATCACGATCAGTGCCTCGGCCCTCAACGTGTGCAGTGCATTTGATTCTTGAAAAGAAATAGATTCTCGAATCTCATTCAACTTTCAAGGTAACCGTAAGTTGTACTTGTAGTCTTGTAACAGTGGACTGTCTTAGACTCTTAGCCTTAGTCTGTCACTCTGTGTAACTGTGTTGAGTGCCAGTGGGACTGTAGTCTCTGTCTAGACTCTACTATATGTGGATAGACTACAGTGGCCCGTGGACGGTGGGAGTCTACCTCAGAGCCTCTGGAGATTAGATACAGCCACAGGCATACAGCCTGCCGCCTGGGAGTGGCCCGTGGGACTCGAGAAGATTAAGATATTGTATACAGAGTAACAGAAACTATAGTACTAGTCTGTGAACAGTGAATGATATTGATGAATCGTGATCACTATCACTGATAGATTGATGATAGTAATACAAATTATACAATTATACGGCCGGGGGCCAATATGGTGGGAGACCGAGGGGAGGGCCCATGGGCCCTGGGGACCGGGGTCGGGGTTTGAGACTTGAGTGGCACTGCCCATGCGGTTGGGGAGTCTGGAGATCTAAGAAGTTAAGAACTGAACTCAAGTCTCAGTTAACTGTTACAACAACTCACTCAAATGACAAAGCCACGAGCAGTGACTGTGACTCATAATTAAAGTACAAGTTGCATTGCAATGTGGACAGTGTGAGTGGGCCGTGGCATGCCGCATGTATGAATCTATGATGTAGTCTTGTTTTGTAGACAGTAGCAGTCACACTGTGTCTGTAGTCTGTAGTTGAGTTCGTTGGAGCCTGCAGGAGACTGGAGAAGTCAGAAGTGGAGAAAAGTAGACTGAAGTCTCTGTCTCATGTCTGAGGAGAGGCTAGAGCCTCGCCACACCGCTGCCCACACGGAGGAGTCTCGGAGACTCAGGCTCACTAAAGACTTGAAGTCCGAGTCAACACATTAACACTTTCCAGTCCAAGGCAAGCTGTAAGTGCCAACTACCAAGTTTTTATATTAATCGTTGTTTCAAATTACACTGTAGTCTGTACAGTCGCTAAAAGTTGAATTTGAAAGTATAAACAGTGATTGAAATTTGAGATTCAAATTTGACAGTTTAATAGCAATTGTTTTGGTAAAATTTCAAAGCCGACTGCCTAGGCCCTTGAGTCGCCGACCTGCCGGACCTCGAATTTAGAATTTTTTTTTGAAAATTTGGCGCCCTTTGTTTTGTCCGCCCTAGGCAACTGCCTAGGTTGCCTAGGGCAAGACACACCCTGATTTCTCCTCCATTAAATAATGGAGAAAAACATATTCATTTATTCATGTAACACCCACAATTTCGATGCACAAAACCCACATCAAATTCTATTAATTTATTAGGGAAGAATTTGTGGGAATTTTAAAAATATTTCAAGGGTAAAACATTAGTCACAATTTAATTAATTCCCGATTAAAAATTATACACAATTATATGGTAGTTGGAATTAAATTAATAACTAATTATTATTAATTTATTCCCCAATTAATATTACGATTTAATTATTCTTACTAAGTTCCATTACTTCATTTAAATATTTCCTATCTTAATTCCATTGCTTAGCCCCCTTAGTTTTCCTTTAAATTTATTTACTTAAAAGTTCCCATATGCAATTTAAAATTTAATTAGACAAGTCTAAATACTCTATAGTTTAAAACCATGTTCTAACCCCTAGGTGGCCCCATTAGTTAGAGCCCCTACTCATTATTTTAAAAACCATTCCCACAAAAATCCACAACTTAAAAGTTGTAGGATTCATTCTCCACCATTAGATCAAAACAACATGAGCCCTTAGATCTAGGTTTCCCTAAAAATCCTTATGAGTTTTCTTTTATTCACTTTTGTTTTCCCTAATCTCTCATTTGCACCATTTTGTTTTGCACGTTTGGGAGAGAGAGGAGTGGAAACCATGGAAGCCATGAAAGCTAAGGAGGGTTTGCATAACTCTATTTTTTTTTAATATTTTATGTTAAATGGGAGATCTACCCTATTTCTATTATGGGTATTGTTTGCCCCATTTTATTTTTGTTACAAAGAACTATGTAAAAAAATTTGGGTTATCTTCATGGATCTATATATATCATCCTATATATATATTACCTAGATCCATGAAGATATATATATATATATATATATATATATATATATATATATATATATAACCCAAAAATTTTGTACATAGCTATAAATACACACACACACACACACACACACACACACACATATGTATATGTGTGTATATATATATATATATATATATGTATGTATATATATATATATGTATAGATGTTTCATATATATAGATATATACATATATACATACATATACATATACATACATACATACATACATATATATATAAAAGTGTGTGTGTATTTTATAAAATAAATCTCATGCTAAAATTTCCAGCGACCTTATAGGCATTTGGTTTATATATATTTTTAAAAATAAAAATAAAAATAAATAAACACTTCTTCGACCCTCCCAAACCAGGTGCTTTGAGAGGAAATAAGCCATGGTTTCACTAAAATGGGTCACTATTTATTTAATTGCATTGGATTTAATAACACTTTGGGGTGGGGCGCCAGTCCCCACCCCATTTATTTTCTTTTATATAAAAACAATAGCCTAACCTACAACGACCAATATTAATAAACATAGTCCATTAGAAATGGAGGTCGATTCATATTTTTAACTCAATGTTAGTTTATTATATTTTTATTTTTATTATTATTATTATATTAATATTATATATATATATATATATATATATATATATATATATGTACAATTCATTGAAACATATAATTATATTTTATATAAAGATGTTTATTTATATATATATATATATATATATATATATATATATATATATATATATATATATGTATATGTATATGTATGTATATATGTATATGTATGTATATATGTATATATGTATGTATGTATGTATGTATGTATGTATGTATGTATGTATGTATCTCTTCTTTATTTCATTTTTAAGTATAGGTGTTATCATCGAATCACAACACCATTATATTTGCACAAGTGTGTGTGCTTGAGCTCATATGTGTGATTGGGTAACATGGGTGTTATCTCTAAGTTGTGGGACTTGCTACTTGAGATAGCCCTTTAGAGAAAGTTGGTTCTTACTCCTAAACTACCTACCAAAATCTACTCTAATATAAGAAAAACTATCTTATCCTAATCTAACTTTCCAAGGGACCAAGGAGAGAGTGTAACACCCACATTTTACACACACAAATACAACAGTAAAAACAATAGGATAATTTTTTTACTTACATTGCTCACTACACAACACCACAAGGACTCCAAGTAAATAAAGTCAACAACACATACGATGCTTACATAGATATCGACTTACATAGACACCTAACAACACCATCTACATATCAATGCCACACTTTACTCAATGAAAAATACTAGTAATGACTCAACCACAAGAAAAGGGACTCAAGGATTAGCAAACCCACAACACATCATTACCATGATTACATCTTCGTTATGATTAACATTCCAATAACATTATTATGTAAGTATAATTTTCTTCTTTTTCCACCTACAGATTCATAAGATCATTCCACATTCAACTTACAGTTTGACCATTTAAGTTTTCTCTTTATCCCTTATGACAATCTCCATACATAATTATTTTCCATATTTCAGATTGCATACAAAGTTCCTACCTCTCTCATTCTTATGCTAAAATTTTGTTTCTCAAAATATGTTTAGTTGATGTTTAATTTTACCCTCATTATGCGAGGGGACCCACCATAAGTTGTCAAGGGAGAAATAATACAACTCAAAGGAGGTGAAGGTTCAATTTTACCTTTCCTATAAACTTTCTTCCATTAGAAGCACATTTTTTTCACGTACTATGGTTGTTCTACTTCCAAATTTAGTTTGATTCAATTAAGCATTTACATGACATAATTTTATTTTATTTTTATTTTTTGTGGACTCTATATTGGCTCAAATGCCTAGTCCCACCAAGAACAAATTGTAACCATTCTTAACAAAATTCAATGCTTAAATCAACCATAAGGACTTCAACTAAAAATTTTGTTCCTAAACCATTATCACATATACTCTTGTTTCTCATTTCATTTACATTGTTTCTTAGGTCTCTTTTTGGTGTCACTTTTTAACATAAAGAGTTACAAAAGTACTTGTCTAACATCTTGAAGAAGTAAATGATTGGAAGCACTATAACTACACATAAACCCCAAGTTAACCTCCTAATCAACTAAGGTTTAGTTTGATTCCAATTGCACCTAAGGATCTACGCCTCAACTATATATGATTTTAAGCTCGAGAGGACATATTTATGATAAAAAAACCTTCATGAAAGACCAAGGTGTTATGATATTAGAAACCAAGGTAACACATCTAAATGAGAGGAAATAAAGAGTTTATTAACAAGAGTTTAAGTCATAGTATGACTATTGCACTAAGTCCATTTCTATCGTTTAGATCCTGACAAGGAATTCTTTCGATGATGGATAAAATTCTTGTATCTAACTTCGTAAGACTTGGTAAATGACAAGGATACTAGGGAGGGGTTAGATCTACTTACTCCAGATAAAGTTTGTCTAGGTCGCTCCTAACCGCCGGGTTCACATGGTAATTCTAAACATACTGACCATGACGATAACACAAACTAGGGTCTTATCTACCTAAACTAGGAGGTGTCATTGAGTACAAGATTTAAGATCATTCTACGATTTCAAGTTCTTCCGCACTAGAAGGATCCCGCATGAAGACAAGTTATGACAAATCTTATGTTAGGGTATACTTTATTGTGGTTAGATTTCTTTATTACATTTTCAAGGTAAGAAACACAACACCAATTATTTAATCATCTATTACACACTAGAAATGCATTAAAATATATTAAATTCAAATTCATTTAACATATGTATATCAATCCTTTTTACCACATGTAACTATGAATCAAAATTGCACCTATGATTAAATGTGCATTTCCCAAGGTATCCCTAAAACTAGCATCTCATACATATTACCAAATTTCAAATACAACATTTCTGTAACATGGGACTACATTGTACATATATACATTTTACAATGACCTATATAAATTTTGATAATAAACAATGAATTACACCACACCCTTTCACCATCTTTCTTGCATCTTAAAACCCAAGTGAGCATGAAATCAGCATAAATCGCTGGCATGGAATCCACCCTAATATAACATAATTAATGTCTTTAGTTTCCCATTTACATATAATAATAATTATAATTTGCATTCGAAAGAAAAGGTTTAGAAACATGTATTCATTTCATTTCATTTCACTTCATTTCGTAACCAAGGAGAGAGAAAAAAAGGAAGAGAAAGAAACACCATTTTGTCAAAAAATTTATTTCACACAACAAGTTACACTATAGAGTTTCAAATAGTTATTTACATGTGTCAAAAAGTTTCCACAATGGTTTGGAAACCCGACAAGGGTCCTACAACTTTCTTTTTACATTTTCCTACTAGCTAAAAAAAATGTTCAAATCAAGCTCGAAGGCTAAGAAACCACTTTCAAACGTTGTCTTCCGAAGAGAAAACATACCACGGTAAAATTATATGTGTCCTCCTATAAACCAAGAATACACAGGACCGAGGGAATTCTGAACTGGCGAATGGTTTATGATTGGTGGTTAGTTTTCTCGAGGTCATTGGTCATAATTGGCCTGGTTGGAAATGATCAAAAGTTAGCTTGAGGGCTCACAAAACCACCTCCAAAACTAACGTTCGATGGAAGAACATGCAATGAGAAATTTCCTACAATTTCCCCTATATATGGATAATTTTTCGTCAGTCAAAACTAAGAACGCAGACGGTTTCAAATGGCGACAAGTTTTTGAAGCCACCATTTGTAATTGGTCTAGTGTGACCTAGTCAAAAATCTGCGACTGGAGGCCTAAAAAATTCCTTTTCCAAACTAACTAGGAATATGATTTTCCCGAACCGAAGGTTCAAGGAATATTCTAGTAAAAATACTAGAGGTTTGTGAAGGCGGGAAAGCATTTCATTGTCCAGGGACCAAACGGTGGGTCAAAATGAAAGCCAACTTTTTAGTTTTAAGAGCTACTTAAAGTACAAAACAGAGTAACAGTGGCTCCTAGAGAAACGATGAAGAGAGCACAAATGGTCAATTGGGGTCAATCTAAAGTTTGATGCGACTCTCCCCATAACAAGGAGCACATACTGACACTTGACACCTCTTTTCCGGGGTTCCAAAGTTGGTTTTGTGAGTTTCTGAAAATTACATTTTTCTAACTTTGTAAGGTAGGCAAAAAAGGTTGTTTGATTGATGACATCATCTAACTCTCACCGATACCAATAGATATGAGCACTTAATTCAGATACTCTAGTATCATCATATAAGGTTATGGTAACCACATTTTTAATGTTTAAATAGAAAGAAAAAATCGTGTTGTCATCACAGGAGGTGATGTTTTATTTCTTTACACTATTTAAATTTGGCTATACATCCATTTTACGATTATATAGAGGTTTAACTTTTTTATTATATTGCAAATGAAGAACCCAAATTATGAAAATTATGAAAGAAAAGGTAAGGGATACCATGCATGTCCAAAACAACATGGTGAAAGGTGGGCTCCATGGAGGTCCATCAGCATTCCATGAGAATCCAAAACTCCTTTAGGAATTCCGTTAAGAAGATTTCTGTGCACTAAAAACAGAGAGAAAAAAACTCCCCACTTTGAGTTTTGTTTGAAAAGCTTATATACCCGTTTCTCAAAACAACACAGTATTCTCCACCAAGATTTTATCCCTTTAAAACAAGTTTGTTTAGGGAAGATACTCACCCTTTTAAAATACCATTCCATATCCATTCTTTTGATAAACCACATTTCCACACCCTATTTCAAAAAACTCCCCATTTAGTGCGAGGTTGGGTGGAAGCTAAAAGATTATGGGCTCTGGCTTTAAACATGCTAAATGTATTTACTTGTCAAATAGTTTCATGACCCCAACAATGTTGATTCAACCATTTTCAAAAGGAGCTCTGGGCTTTTCTTACATTTTTCCTCGATTGTAAAAATATGTTTAGAATTCAAACACAACTCCCAAACTATCGTTAGGTAGCCAAAGATTCACCAAATTTTAATCTTCATGTCTCAAATTTTGTACACATCCAAGGCCAGGTTAGCCCATTTGAACTCTCAAGAATTACATCAGTGGCGGCAATTTAAGTTAAAAGAGAGAGCACCGGGATGATCTATTATAGGGTTGCAAAACCACCATCCACGTCACCTACTTGAATGTATTCCTAAACGAGGAGATGGTAGAGGGAACCCTCCAGGTTAGCATCTAGGAAAGTATCTTTTTTCCCCAGTTGTTAAATGGGCATGCATGAACCAACATAGAGAATAAATCCCTGCATGTCAGAGGGAGATGACCACCATATCCTTTCTGAAGGAGGCTAAGTTAAAGAAGAAGAATGCAAGCTTGGCCTCTTTCTCCAAGATTATTGACAATGCCATGTAAATCAATATGTGAATATAACTTGGCACTAGAATTATGTGCATTGTGTCATACCATCTTAAATCAATTACTTGTATGTAAGATCCAATTGTATTTTCCTAAAAATTTCTAAGGCCTTTTCAACAAACCCAAAGCGTGCATACACAGATATGCCTTATCATGTCTACAAAACCACATTTTTTTCTTTTTTATTCTTTTTATTTTTTTTCCATGAAATTATTTCATAGTTCTTGTGCTTTATATGTATAAGCTCCCATGTCTTGCATCCATGTCATCTGGAGCATTTGTAACCACAACATCTAAAAAAAATCGCTCTATCTGAATTCTTTGTTGGACATCGATACCTAGTTCCAGAGCTTTGATTTTGGCACAGGCTGGGAGGAGGATGGAAAATGTGAATTGATCAGGTTGGAGCCTGTTTGTTGCAATGGTGAAATTGTGTGAAGGTAATTTTAATTGGTGAGAAAACCCATGTCTTTTGTGCGATTGCCATTGTTGCGACTATCCAATTTCTGCTAGACTTGCAACGTTACTTGGGCTTCAACGTATTTACTGCCTCTGGACCGCAATAAAGTGTTTGTATTATTATCCAAGGAAAGTGACAGGTTTGACTAGTCATTCGAGTTCCCGTGTTCTCCACACTCTTCTTGCTACATGCCAACTTCCCTCCCCCACATGCCTCCACCTGCTCACCATAATTTCTCCAACCACTCCCACTTAGCTTCCCCTATGCTTCCCCCATTTTATTATTTTATTTCATTTTTTAATTTTTGATTTAAAAAATGTCAGGGAACTACAGAGAGAGTGCATGAAAATAAAGCCTACACTAACAATGGTGATACACCAAAAAAGGAGGGAATGAGAATAGCTTTCCAAAGTGTAAAAATGGAAGTGAAGTGCATACTTGCATGGAGATGGTGATAATGAGTTCTTGTTTTGCCACAATCTAATTGTGTAGAACTACATTCATAAAAATATTTCATACCAAAAATGATAATGAATCCTTCTGAGAGGCATGAAATAGACACATGATATATTTGTAATAATATTTAAGAGGCAAGAAGAATGCAAACAAAAATGTTGTAAGTGAGGAAGATACATCCATAAACTTGAATCTATTGCTTCATGATATACATAGTTCAATCTATTACAAATTAAAGGCATGGGTCACCATGCAAAGAGTCTACTACAAGGACTCTCGCGGACATTGGCTTCACATTTAACCAAAATGACAAATTTTTGTTACTCAAAAACCACCTTTTTACAATGAGCCCATAACGCTAATTTATAGAATTAGAGGAGAGAGAGAGGGAGAAATGAAAATCCCAAAATTTTACTTCCCACAACTTGCAAGAGGTAATCAATGAAGTTAAATGATGGTATGTTGCTTGAAAAAGGCTCCCCATACTATCCCATAACTTTTAGTAGTGAAAAATGTATGCCCATGCTTCATTAAATGTTCTCACAACCACCAATAAAATCACTATTCTAAACCTAGACACGTTTCCGGAAAATAAAGCTTAAAAACTTCATCAATTTCTACATTTCTTAATTATTTTGTGTTGGTCTTGGAATCACGATTCCAACGAGACCAATTTTGTGAAAATCTGTTGAGAATTGCAAAAGTTATATTGTCTTAAAGTGTGAGAAGCTATTTCAAGTATGTCGTGATTTCTTGCATTTGACAAGATTGAGCATTTAAATATTTGGAACTAGAGATTTCATGTCACCTCCGAAAAGTCAAATTTTGTGAAAAATAGAGCTTTGGGTCAAAATTTATGCCCATTTGAACTTCGGGGGTCACATTACACCACTTCCCTTTGTATTGCAAAACAATTTCAGTTTTCGAGGAACTCATGTCCCCACCTCCACAAGTACTTGGACCATGCGGGCCTCCTTTCTCTCCGCATCACCCGATTCGGTATTTTCTTTAACTCCTCACGCATCCATCATTGCCAGGCTAGGTGGGTCATTGACTCATGACATATCTCACGCACCTTACAGGACCTACGGCTATTTGAGCTTTTTAGGGCCCGATGTCCTGGACATATTTTTTCACCTTAACCGCATTACACTTGGTCGTAGATTATTTTTGGATTTTTGGGGCATTTTGGATACTTTTGTCCCAGTTGTCCCATGGACCACGTAGGACATTTTTGTCTAGTTTTGCTGCATTGCACTTCCTTTTTAAATTTCGGAATGCCGAACTTGGTATGAAAAACCTTGGTACGATCCACATTGGTTCCATCCGTAGTCCTCAAACGGACCTAATTTACACTAAAATAGGCCCTTCACTTCATTGTTTTAAATTCTTATAAATTTTCCCTATCTTCTTGGATTTTTATTTAGATAGGGAAGTTATATTAAAGCCAAAGGATCCCTCAAAACTAGATTTTAGGCCTCAAACCTTTTTTGCTTGCTCAAGCCTAAAGAAATTGTGCAAGTTATCAAAATTACCTTGAGGATGAATTTTGCATAACAATTTGGTGACTTAAGCAGGGGTTATCTACTGCCACGATAAAGTGATCATTGGCCTTGGAGTATCCATTATGCATGGAGTCTACAGTAATCTTAAATCTAATCTAAAATGCGAAGGTCTAGCATCATGAGTCATTGAAGCACTACTTTCAAACCTGGATCTACCTTCCATTACTTGTACTCTCATATTTTATAAGAGAATCTATAAGTCATGGTTTGTGAGAGTAGAAAATTACCTGAGACACCGAGTACCTATGAATGCTTCTTCAACATCTAATTTTAGTTGCTCTGCATTTGTTTGAATTTTAAATTTGCAACTGTTGTAAGAAACTATGAGCTTCCCACTGCAGCAATTTCTCTTTCCTGAAGCGTGATGAATTGTATACAAATCATACACTAGAAGAAATAGAACATGTGCACCAACACTTAGGGAAATTAAATCCTATTCTAACAACAACAATGTGCACAAGCACTTGGAGGAATTGGAAATCCTAGACTAATATGTACAAGGGTGAGAAATTCTTCCTTCTAATAGAAATGTTTGAGATACATTCCATTGACTAAAATTTGTAGCTCTTCAAACACCATGATCAATAAGATGAAAGCAATTCACCAAATAACTTTACATAAAACCTTTGCAAACAAATGAACAGAATATCATATATTATTATGGAACTCAATGAAATACAACGAGAATGGGCCTTGCTTATATAGGCAAGGAATAACAATCTAAGAACCAGTCAAGGTCAGTAGATCAAGCCATAAATCATGGAAATAACTAGTCATCAAAGAACTAGTCAAGTCCATAAATTTATGAGAGAACTAAACATCAAGGATCTATTCATACCATAAATCAAGGAAAGAACTATACCTAACAACTAGATAAAATCTCATAATATTTAAATAAATAAAAATAAATATCCACACACATAAGTGGGTGAGGATAAATACAATAATGTACCTAGGTGAACATGAGCTAAGGTAAATACCTACTCTAACACCCCCTCAAGTGAATCTAGGGGCCAAAATAGAAGTGGCATGTCCATAGTATGAGTCCCAAAACTAGGCCTAATGAGGTAATCATGTACAATATATCCATGAAGAAATATCGAACCAAAAGAAGGAAATAATCCTATTAGAAGGAAAGAGAAAGAAGAAGAATAAGGAAGATGTTCTCATGAACACCCCCAAGAATAACTTCCAAACCCCAAGCATTCCATGCAACTCAAGGTAGCGAGGTGATGCAAAAGGCTTTGTAAAGATGTTTGTAACCTGCTACTAAGTCGGAATGTACCCAAAGCAAAGAACTCCATCTTGAATGTGCTAAAGAATGAAGTGGATGTGTATCTCAATATGCTTGGTCTACGGTGCTCAACTGGGTTACGAGAAATGTGAATTTCACTTTGGTTGTCACACCAAAGTACATTCGGTGAATCTATGGGAATCAACTCTTTTAATATCTACGGCAAAGCCAAAGAATCTGACTCACTCATTTAGTAATCGTTTCCTTGTACTCTACCTCTGAAGATGAAAGTGCAATAGCTTGTTGCTTTTTACATGCCCAAGAAAATGGAGAAGAACCAAAATAGAAAATATCCGAGAAGTGGAACGCTTTCATCAATAGAACCTACCCAATCTGAATCTATATACCTAACCAACTAAGTAGAGCCCCTAGTGTAGTGTAGGCCAAAGTGGGAAGTTCCATGCAAATAGTGCAAAATCCTTTTAGCAGCCCTTCCGGTGACTCTTATCGAGGAGAATGTGCAAACCAAGATATAAGCCCTACCAGTAAATGAAATATCAAGGGTGAGTATGGGTCAAGTACATGAGACTCCTAACCAATTGCCTATATAATGTAGGATCACAAAGTGGTGTGGTACATGTAAGAGTAACTCCAGCATCGAAAAGGAGATGGACTTGGCTTATAATCAGCCATTTCAAAGCACCTAAGAAGATCATGGGTGTACTTTTATTGACTCAAATGAATCCCTGAATCTGTCCGAGAAATCTACAAACCAAGGAAATAATGTAATAGCCCAGACCTATCATGTCAAAACTATGTAAAAAGAGCTCTCTGATACTCTAAATGTGGGAAGAAGAGCTTTGCTAGTAAGCAACAGATCATCAACATACAAGACAAGTATCAAAATATCCTCACCAACATGCTGAGATACATTGTATGATCGGAGTGGCAATGAACAAAATCAGTAGATAGAAGAAAAGAATCCATCTTCTCATACCAAGCCCAAGGGGCTTGTTTGAGACCGTAGAGAGACCTTTGGAGCTTACAAACAAGAGAAGAATCCTGAACAAATCCAGCCGGTTGTTTCATATATATTTCCTCTTATATATCTCCATGTAAGAAGGCACTCTTCACATCCATCTGGTATATGGGCCACCCATGTGATGCAACAATAACAAGTAGAAGGCATATAAAATCCATCTCGGCAACGGGTGAAAAATTCTCAGAGTAATCAATACCTTCAACTTGTGAAAAACCCTTTGCAATAAGATGAGCCTTATACTTGTCAATGGACCTATCAGCTGCGTACTGGATTTGGTTCGGTATACCCACTTACACCTAACCATATTTCTTCCTTTAGGAAGAGATACCAAATCCCAAGTATGATTCTTCATCAAAGAAGAATACTCAATTATCATCACATCATCCCACTCTTGTATCCCATGAGCCTTTGAAAAATACTATGATCCTCAAAAACTACCTGACACAAAAGTCTAGAACCTGGTAGAATGTGTGTGATGATGCCTAGTGGGTGGAAGATCCTCTATGAAAGGTGTTGCCTTAGAAACTATAGTACAAGCCCACTTAGGCATAATGACAACATTAGTGGGAATAGGATCCTCAATGGCATCTATAACCTCCTCATCAATCTCCTCAAAGAAAGGATCCTCAAGATGAGATGAAGAAGAAGAAGGAATGGAAGAAGATGAAGAATCATGAGGAGTGAAACGCTCATCAAACTAAACATGTGTTTGAAAAAGAACATCATGTGTATCAAGATCTAAAATATGATAAGCTCTCATGTCCTCACAATACCCTACAAAGATCAAGGGTTTACTCTTCTTATCCAAATCTTTCCTTTTCTTCTTTGGCACAAAGGCCCAAGCATACTCCTAAAGACTCAAAAAATGAGACATCTAGCTTAGTGTTGGACCAAGATTCCTCTGGAGTCAAATGCTCAAGTGCTCTGTGTGGTGTGTGATTCTGAATGTAGTTAGCACAATTAACTACTTTTTCCCAATAGATATGAGGTATATCTCTAGAATGCATCATACAATTAGCCATTTCCTTCAAAGTTCTATTCTTCCTTTCTTCTAATCCATTCTCGTTGTGTGGATATGAGGAACATAATGTTGGTGAATAATGCCTTGAGTTGCCAAAAGTTAGAAAACTCATTGTTGAAGTACTTCCCCCATTATCAGTGTAAAGGTTCTTTATGCTACTAGAAGATTGTTTCTTGACCAAAGACTTGAAGACTTTGAAGTGTGAAAAACATCACTTTTGTACTTGAGAAAATAAACCCAAGTATGCCTCAAGAAATTATCAATAAATGTAAGTGCATACTTAGCTCCATTAAAAGATGGGGTAGGAAAAACCATCAAGTCACTATGCACAAGCTCAAGTGGTGAAGAAGCTCTCTTAGACAAATTCTTAGGAAAAGGATCTTGGTGTTGTTTCCCTAATTCATAACCATGAAAAACTCCCTCAAGACAAGAAACTCTAGGAAGACCATCTACCATACCATGAGTGCTCAACTCCTTCAAATATCTATAATTGAGATGTCCAAATCTTTCATGCCAAATCTTACTCTTTGAATCTGCATGAGAAACCAATCTTGTCCCTATAGAAGAAGTGTTATCAAAACCCCAAAGTGATATAGTCTAGAAGTATGATCAACAATACCACCGAGAAAAAGTGAAAAAGGCTCCAAAAAGTTTCTTACTTCTTCCCATGTGGTGTAAAAGTCACTTTGTTTTCCCTTGACCGAATGAATGACAAATTTGATATACATAAAGCAAATTTGTAGTGATGTTAGGAACATATAGTGCATCTTGGATATTGCCACCATCAAGTTGTATATCACCTTTTCCCTCAACAAAAGAAAGGAAGAATCTCCATCTCAATTTTGGAAGTAGAACTCAAACCTAAAGAAACAAAAAGACTCCTTGGAAGAAGTCATGTGATGAGAAGCACTTTAATCTATAACCCAATTGTCTCGAAGTGGTGACTGAGATCTTCCAACAACATTAAGTGCTTTTCCATGCTGATTAGAAGGAGGTGGAGTGGGGATAGAAATTTTGTGTTTCTTGACTACATCCTCTAAGGCTTGCATTCACTTATAACACCTATGTTCTTCATGATTACTACCCCCATAAAAAGAGCATGAATGGCTAGACTTATTCTTGGATTTAGAAGACTCCTTGGGTTTTGAGTTGGTTTCTTTGGGTTTAGGAGCATTTTGAGATGGAGAAGGTGTGGATTTGGTTTTACTATTTGGTTTTCCCTTGCCCTTAGGATTAGATGCAACTAATTCCTTTTGAGATTTGGAAGACTCAAGGTGAGACAATTTGGATTCTTCCCTAGTAAGTATTTCACAAAATATTTCTAAGTTATGAATTTTGAATGTGTCACCTAAGGCATCCATGCTAGAGAAAAATGTAGAAGCAAATATTTGGAATGGTCCTCTCAACTTGGATAGAATCAAGTAAACACACTCTTCATCTTTCTTATCTCTTCCACTCCCCTTCAATTGTGTCAACAAATGCTTGAACTTGGTAAGATAATCTATAATTTTCCGAAAATCTTCGTGATTAAGAGAGGTGATCTCAATGTCAAGTTGTATGGCTCTCATATGATCCACCTTACCAAACAAATCCTCCAATTTCTCCCAAATTTTGGAAGGAGAGTCACATTTTTCCAAATGAAACAAAAGAATGTCACTTACATAAGTTCCTATCAAACCCATACACTCATCAAATTTGCACTGTACTAAATTTCTCATATTCTCTAGTGAAAACTAGTTGTTCTGAAGAAGTTAAAGCCCATAATCCTTTCCACTTAATTATTGTTTCCATTCTTGGTTTCCATGTGTGGTAATTATGTGTTGTTAATGACTCAACATGATCTAATACAAAAGTAGATTCCATCCTCAAAAAATCACCAAAAGAAATGCAAGAATCAAGCAATGCAACAAGAGTCCCCACTTTATAATGATTTAGGCACTTTATAATGAGTGTGTGTTATAATATGGCACTTTATAATTATAGTAAAATTCTCAAAATAAATATTTCCAATGGAAAGAGTACGAAAACAAGCACTTTTGCAAAAAATGGCACTCAAAACTGAGTTACCGATCAAAAGTTACAATCAAGTCACATCCAACTACTTCTTCTAGTAAAACTACTATTTATGGATATCTTTAAAAGTGACCTTTGCACCGCCAAAATAGTAGTCTACAGATTTTCCCAAAATAGCAAATTGTGCACCGTCATCCGTGGACCCCTACTAAAAGAGGAAAGAAATGTCTTTTCCAAAACCATTTGTTGCACACCAACCAAGAATGCTACACCTGTAGAAATAAAAACCCAGATCCGATCTCGATAAACTCAAAAAACCCAAACAATGATTTGTTAGTTTTCCTTCACAGATAACATGAATCCCAAGGCAAACCACCATGGTTCCTCATGAAAACAAAAAAAAAAAAGCCAAAAATGACGCCTCCCGAAATGGTCAAGTTTTGCCACCTTCTGGATCCAATGGAAGCCTCTGTTTTGCATAAAAATGCACGCAGAAAAAAAATATGAGAAAATCCCAAAATATATGAATATATAAAAAATTATTTGTAAAATAAAACTTACAGACGGATGTCAATAGCAATCTCCTTCTCTGATACCATAAAAGGAATGATAACCAAATCGTACCAAGCCAAGAACATAGATGCTAATCAAACACCATGATCAATAAGATGAAAGCAATTCACCATAATAACTTTACATAAAACCTTTGCAAACAAATGAGCAAAAATATCATATATTATTATGGAACTCAATGAAATACAATGAGAATGGGTCTTGCTTATATAGGCAAGGAATAACAATCTAAGAACTAGTCAAGGTCATAGATCAAGCCATATATCATGGAAAGAACTCATAGAAAGGACTAGTCAAGTCCATAGATTTATGAGAGAACTAGACATCAAGGATCTAATCAATACCATAGATCTAGGAAAGAACTAGTCAACACCATAGATCAAGGAAAGAACTATACCTAACAACTAGATAAAATCTCCTAATATATAAATAAATAAAAATAAATATCCACACACATAAGTGGGTGAGGATAAATACAATAATGTACCTAGGTGAACATGAGCTAAGGTAAATACCTACTCTAATAGAATTGTATACAAATCATACACTAGAAGTAATAGAATATGTGCACCAACACTTATGGAAATTAAACCTATTCTAACAACAACAAAAATGTGCACAAGCACTTGGAGGAATTGGAAATCTAGACTAACATGTAAAAGGGTGAGAAGTTCTTTCCTTCTAGTAGCAATGTTTGAGATACATTCCATTGACTGGAATCTGTAACTCTTCACTGTCTAACTTAGCCACCAAAAGGCAATGCTACCCTTGCATTCAGTGATCATATATATACCACTCCATATGGCATCAAACTTGAATGCTTTCATGGCTTCATATGATCTACATCCCACTTCAGTACCAAGTCTCCTGCTTGGAATGTTCTAGCTTTAACTTTCTTGTCAAAGCTCCTCTTGATCAACGCTTGATCCTTTTCCATGGTATGTATTGCATGTTCTCTTGCTTCTTCTAATTCCCTCAGCTCTACATAAATGACTTCCATGGGATCAAACTTAGATAGTTCTAACTGTCTCATGAGTTCCAATGCCAGAAAATCTAGTGATATAGGTAGCACTTCTTCCTTTCCATATACAAGCTTGTATGGAGAGTTGTTTGTAGACCTCTTGGGTGTAATTCTATCTACCCATAGAGCTGATTTTATCTTCATGTGCCAAGTTATCTAATTCTCATCAAGATTACTTTTGATGATTCTCAGTAAAAAATCATAGACTCTACTTGACCATTACCTTGAGGGTAATAGTTTCAAGAGATGATGAGGTATATATCTTCTTTACGAACATCCCATTCAATGATTTTGGTCCCAAGGAATGCTAATGCATTATCTAATATGATAGTAGTAGGGACACCAAACCTTGTGACTATCCCTTCATAAAAATCCAAGAAGCTTAATTCATTTCTTCTCTAAGTGCCACCGCATCACCCACTTGGTGAAATAGTCTATTGCGTAAGTATCCACTTGTGGCCTTGACTCGAATTTGGATTGATAACTCTAATGAAGTCCAATCCCCATTGCATGAATGGTTGATCTACTAAAATTGGATGAAGGGAAGGGTTGCTAACCTTTCCTTCCCTATGAAGAATGCACATTTCTTGCATTTCTTGATCCATGAGTAGCAATCACTAAACACCGTAGGCCAATAGTAACCAGCCTTCATGATTTTCAAAGTTATTACTCATGGACTAAAATTCCCTCTGGTTTCCCCATCATGGAACTCATTTAATATCTTCCCAACTTGACTTGTTGGGACACACCTCAATAACACCCCATTCACATCCTTCTTGAATAGGATGCCATCAATGAGCACATATGGGATGGATTGCAATCTGAAATATCTCCTCTTATATTTGTTCCATTTTGGAGGGCACAAACTTGTTTGGAGATAATGCACCAAGTCTTGAGTCCAACATGGAATGGGTGTATCATTCACTATTGGATATTATTGATCATTCTACAATAGCAAGACAACCCCTTCTTTACCTATTGACTCATCTTGTTGTTTGGAAGCGAGTTTCTCACACAAACATTTGTCCACAAACTAGCTTGGTCACTTTGATTTCAATATCATATTCCATTACCCAAGTGATCCAACCTGATCTCTTCTCATTCAAATCCTTTTTTAGGAGAAAATCCTTGACACCAACATGAGACATTAACGGTTGAATTTTATTGTTCTTTTCCAAGTGTCTGAAATTCTTCAAACTCCTAATGACAGCAAAAATGCACTTTTCATAAAAGAATACCTTATTTCGTAATTTTCTAGGCTTTGAACTAAAGAATGCTATGGGTTGTTCTGAACCTTCTCTATTCAGTTGTACCAAGATAGCTGAGACTATATATGATCCTCCAAAAGTATACAACATGAAGTCCTTTGAAAAGTTTGGGTTGATAAGAGTTAGGGCTTGTGATATTGCATACTTGATAGCCTCAAAACTCTCTTTGCCTTTTGCTTTCCACTTGAATGCAATATTATTCTTCAACATCATTGTTAATAGTTTCAAAAGAGTGGAAAAATTAGGAACAAATATGTGGGTGAAGTTTATCCTTCCCAAGAAGCTTTGGAGAGCCTTCTTGTGGTGTGGCAATGGAAGTGTTCGAATGGCTTCAACTCTTTTAGGATCAATTATCAACCCTTCTCTTGAAACAATGTGGCCCAACAATTTTCCCTCATGTTTCAAGAATACACACTTTTTCAGATTAAAGGACACTCTGAATCTTCTACATCTCTGAAATACTTTCCTGAGGTGAAATAGGTGGTCTATCGCATTCTTTGAGAACACAATGATATCATTTAGAAATAAAATCACTATTTTGTTGATTATAAGTCCTTTGAACACCATATCCATAGCTCACTGAAATGTTTCTCCAGTGTTTGACAATCCAAATGGCATCTTCTTATAAGCGTATATGCCCCATTTTGTGGTGAAGGTTGTATTGAATTGATCTTCTTCTTTCACCATTATTTAGTTAGAGCCTGAGTAGCCATCTAGAAATGAAAATCTTTCGGAACTAACTACAACCTGTAAGATTTATTCCACTTTGAAGGAAGTGGATAATGATATTTGAGTGAAGCTCTATTTAGATCATGGAAGTCTACACACAATCTGATTTCTTTATTCCTCTTTCTCATTGGCACCAAGTTTGCAACCCAACTTGATTGTTTGATAGGGAAGATGATGTTAGCTTCAATTATATTTTTCAACTCTTTCCTCATGAGAGGTTCAATGTGAGGGTTCATCGGCCTTTGCTTTTGTCGATAGGCTTGGATTCGGATCGCATGATAGTATGATGTGCTAAATTTGGGTTGAAACCTCTTATATCCTTATAATTCCAAGTGAAGACATCCGGGAATTCTTGAAAATTTTTAACAAATTCAAATTTCTCTTATGGGTACTTACTTTTCCAATTTTCAATGTCTTGCCTTCCACCTACTAAAATGGGTTATGAATCCTCACCCTTTACATGAATGTTTTCCTTTTCCAACTTTTCAACTTGTATTATTATTTGGCATAGCTGGTCTTATAACCACTTTTATATGAGGTTGATATTTCTCACTTTTGATACTTTCTACAACATCAAATGTTGCCCCAATTTTTTCCATTCCGTCTATTGCTTCATTCTTCTTTCTTGGGATGGAATTGATGTTAAAAGATTAAAAATATTCAATGAGATCCCATACCCGATGTTTGTAGTGCTTCAACAATATTTCTTGGTATCATTTTTTCCTCTGAATTGGTACACAATTAGCTTGTTTTCTCTAAAGACTTGTAAGTTCTTAATACCTCTATTTCTTGTCCAATGCAATTTGTGAATTAAGGATTCATACTCAAATGTATTATTTGAGAAAATAAAATAGAAATGGAAAGTTGATTAATATTTCATACCTTGTGGTGAAATGAGCATAACTCTTCCTCCTACATCTTGTACCTCCTTGAGCCATTAAATAATAACTACCATACTTTGTTATCATATTTTTGATCGAGCTTGGTAATGCTAGGGAGAGGTTGATTATCTTCATGCAAATAGTAGACTTCCAATTCATCTTCTTCCATTTCCTTGTAAGGGTCAAAATCATGTCTCTTGTTTTCCCATTCATCAAGAGTCAAGTCTAGAATGCATCCAACCTTGGTATTTGTTTCATGGGTGCTTGGATAATCCTCTTGATCAAACGATGAACAATTTACATTGATTGAACTTGGTGTATGAGGCTCAATATGAAAGTTTACAATAGGCTCAAATCTGATTGTAGCCTTAGCTCCATACCTTGTTTTGAATAACATGTGTGACTAATAAGAAGACAAATAGCCTGCAATTTTATCGATAAAGTCTCGGAAAAACACAATGAAAAGAGTGGTGACAAGTCTATGAAGGATACATCCTGCAAGATGGTCACATTGAGACATGCATGTAATGTGAGGCTCAAACCTTTGATTACTCCAACTATTGTTACCATTGTCCCATCAAATTTAACCACACCTCTGAAATGACTTCATATTGAAGACCTAGCTAATCAACTATTTATTTTGGCATTACAAAGCTACTTGCTCCTAAATCAATAATGCAATTATGCACCAACTTATCTCCAATGATCAAGGAGATATAGAATCGTAAAGGCTTCAAAAAAAATTCTTGTTGGTCACCTTAATTTCCTCCTTGCTAAGCCACATTGGTAAGCACCTTTCTTATTGATTGGGTGACTGATTTGATGCCGACCAATTCACCATAGTAGCTTGTAATAAGTCTCTTTCTCTTGGGATGGCTAATGAATCCCACATTGAGATGTTTACATTCATTTTCTTCATCTACTCAATGATGTTGAATGTAGATGAGCTATCTTTTTTCTGCACCTTACTTTGCATAGATTTTTCTTGCACATGGGATGTTACAACCGACACTTGGGATGGTCTAGAGGGTAGCTTGGGTAGACCTTACACATTGGGAGCTAAAATTTTATTATCAACACCTTTTGAAGTAATAGAGGGTTGTAGATCATTCAAATTGGATGATTTTCCTTCTCCAATATTTCTCTTCTTGGATCATGCATTAACTGCTACACTTTGAGATGGGGCTTGATTTATTTCGCATAAATCTTCACCTGCCAATTGACAAGTGTGGTCTCATTCAAAGGTGTTTCTTGAGTAACTTCATGCTTGTTGATTTCCTTCTTGGCTTGTCTCTTGTTCCACACCTATTGTTGTCACCATAAGAGCTTGATTTAAAGCACCATTGAAACACATTGACTGGTTATGAGGTTGATTGCATGGGAAGCACCAATCATATTCTGAGCCATGTTATTTTATACTATTGGTACCAAGGCTTTAGATGTGGATGCAACGTTAGGATTGTAAGGTTGAAATGGCCTATTAACATGAGGTTTTACTTGGTTCTGATTTTTAGTTTACACTAATGGTCTATTAGGCTGATATGGAGGCCTATTGGGTTGGGTTTGAAGCGGATATGATCTGAAATTCTAGTTTGTTGCCTCTTAAGTGTCACCAACTCATTGCAAAGTTTTGTAGCTACTTCTTCATGACTTCTAAGAGCTCACTTGAGGTAATAGAATATGAGGTGGAAGCTTCACTCAAACTCTAATTTCCTAGAGCACGAATAGGGCTAATGTAGGTGTTTGACTAGTGCTTGGGGATCCTATTTCCTAATAGAGAGGCATAGGTGGCCTAGGTGCAAATATACCGGCTTGAATCAAGCAATTTTCTACTCAAATAGCAATGTTTTAGGCTACGGGTAAGCTTATACCTCCCATGGATTGAATAATCATCGAAATATTAGAATTTAAAGCTTTAAGGAAGTATAGAAAAGTACATTTATCCACTGGTCTCATGACCAAAAAATCCTATCCCATCCATTGGAATTTGAAGTTGAAATTTGTCATATGTTCATTAGGAGCCCTATTAATTGTTTTCACTTATTCTAATATAGACATATTATATCCCTTTTCCCCAAATTGATTATGAAGATATATGTACAAAGGGTCCCAATTCTAGATGGACCCTATTGTTAGACATCTAAACCATTGCAAAGCTTTACCCTTAAAGGAGGATGCCAATAACTTAACAACAATGTCCATTTCAGCATTTCATGAATTGCACAGACATTTGCAATGCCTTGGATGTGGTCAATTGGATTTGTATGGTTCTTTCCATTGAAATAGGAAATGTTCTTCAATGTGCACAATGGAACTAGATTGTGTGCATTGAGATAAATGTGATGGTCACATTGGGACATGCATGTAATGTGAGGCTCAAACCTATGATTACTCCAACTATTATTCTTGTTGTCCTGGTCCCAATTTAACCACACCTCTAGAAATGACTTCATATTAAAGAACCAAGTTGATCGACTATTTATTTTAGCATTATAGAGCTACTTGCTCCCAAGCAATAATGTAATTATGCACCAAATTATCTTCGATGATCAATGAGATGTAGAATGGTGGAGGCTTCAAAAAAAAATATTAATGGTCACCTTGATTTCCTCCTTGCTAAAACATTTGTAAGCACCTTTTCTTGTCGATTGGGTGATTGATTTGATGCCACCAATTTGCCATAGTAGCTTGTAATAAGTGTCTTTCTCCTGGGATAGCTAATGAATCCCACATTGAGATGTTTACATTCGTTTTCTTCATTTTCTCAATGATGTTGAATGCAAATGAGCTATATTTTTCGCCCCTTGCTTTGTCAGATTTTCTTGCACATGGGTTATTCTGGCCGGCACAACCTAAGACTGAGTGGCTAGAGGTGGCTTAGGTTGACCTTACACATTGGGAGCTACACTTTGATTACCAACACCTTGTGGAGTAATAGAGGGTTGTAGATCATTTGAGTTGGATGACTTTCCTTCTCCAATATTTCTCTTCTTGGATCATGTATTGGTTGCTACACTTTGAGATGGGGCTTGATTTATACAGCATAAATCTTCATCCTGCCAATTGATAAGTATGGTCTCATTTAGAGATGTTTCTTGAGTAACTTCATGTTGTTGATTTCATTCTTATCCTTTCTCTTGTTCCACACCCATTGATGTCACCATAAGAGCTTGATTGAAATCACCATTAAAACACATTGACTAGTTATGAGGTTGATTGCATGGAAACACCATATTCCTCGAGCCATGTTATTTTATACTAGTACCAAGGGTTTAGATGTGGATGCAACGTTAGGATTATAAGGCTGAAATTGGAGGGTTTTACTTGGTTATGATTTGTAGTTTACACTAATGGCCTATTAGAATGATATGGAGGCCTATTGGGTTAGGTTTGAGGCTGATATAATCTAAAATTTTGAATTTTTGCCTCTTAAGTTTCACCAAATCGTTGCCAAAGTTTTGCAGCTGCTTCATGACTTCTTGGAGCTCACTTGAGGTAATGGAATATGAGGTGGAAGCTTCACTCAAACTCTAATTTCTGGAGTAGGAATAAGAGCTAACGTAGGTGCTTGACTAGTGCTTAGGGATCATATTTCTTGATAAAGAGGCATAGGTGGCCTAGGTGCAAATATACCGGCTTGAATCAAGCAATTTTCTACTCAAATAGCATTTTTAGGCTACGGGTAAGATTATACCTCCCATGGATTGAATAATCATGGAAATATTAGAATTTAAAGCTTTACGGAAGTATGAAAAGCACCTTTAGTTGTTGGTCTCACGACCAACGAAATCCTATCCCACATCCGTTGGAATCTGAAGTTGAAATTTGTCATATGTTCATTAGGAGCCCTCTTAATTGTTTTCAATTATTCCAATATAGATAGATTATATCCCTTTTCCCCAAATTGATTATGAAGATCTATGTACAAAGGGTCCCAATTCTAGATGGACCCTGTTGTTAGACTTCTAAAACATTACAAGGCTTTACCCTTAAAGGAGGATGCCAATAACTTAACAATAATGTCTATTTCAGCAATTTTGTGAATTACACGTATACATTTGCAATGTCTTGGATGTGGTCGATTGGATTTGTATCGTTCTCTCTAGTGAAATACGAAATGTTCTTCAATGCTACAACTAGAATTAGATTGTGTGCATTGAGATAAATGTGATGGTCACATTGGGACATGCATGTAATGTGAGGCTCAAACCTTTGATTACTCCAACTGTTGTTACCATTGTCCCATCTAATTTAACCACACCTCTGGAAATGACTTCATATTAAAGACCAAGTTGATCGGTATTTATTTTGGCATTACAGAGCTACTTGCTCCCAAAGCAATAATGCAATTATGCACCAAATTATCTTCGATGATCAATGAGATATAGAATGGTGGAGGCTTCAAAACAATTCTTGTTGGTCACCTTGATTTCCTCCTTGCTAAGCCACATTTGTAAGCACCTTTTCTTGTCAATTGGGTGGTGATTTGATGCCGAGCAATTCACCATAGTAGCTTGTAATAAGTGTCTTTCTCTAGGATAGCTAATGAATCCCACATTGAGATGTTACATTCATTTTCTTCATCTTCTCAATGATGTTGAATGTAGATGAGCTATCTTTGTTTTCCCCTTGCTTTGCATGCAGAGTTTTCTTGAACATGGGCTATTATAACCGAACTTGGGCTGGTCTGTGCAGGGTGGCTTGGGTTGACCTAAACATTGGGAGCTTCACTTTGATTACCAACACCTTGTGAAGTAATAGAGGGTTATAGATCATTTAAATTGGATGATTGTCCTTCCAATATTTCACTTCTTGGATAGTGTATTGGCTGCGACACTTTGAGATGGGGCTTGATTTATCTTTCATAAATCTTTAACTCGCCAATTGACAAGTGTGGTCTCATTCAGAGGTGTTTCTTGAGTAACTTATTCCTCGCTGCTGATTTCCATCTTGGCTTGTCTCTTGTTCCACATCTATTGATTTCACCATAAGAGATTGATTGAAAGCACCATTGATACACATTGAATGATTATGAGGTTAATTGCATGGGAAGCACCAAGAACATATTCTGAGCCATGGTATTTTATGCTTGGTACCAAGGCTTTAGATGTGCACAACATTAGGATTGTAAGGCTAAAATGGCCTATTAGCATGAGGTTTTACTTGGTTTTGATTTGTAGTTTGCACCGATAGTATATTAGGATGATATGGAGGCCTATTGGGTTGGGTTTGAGGTTGATATGATCTGAAATTTTTATTTTTCTACCTCTTAAGTGTCACCAACTCATTACCAAAGTTTTACAGCTGCTTCATGACTTCTTGGAGCTCACTTGAGGTAATAGAATATGAGGTGGAAGCTTCAGTCAAACTCTGATTTCCTAGAGTAGGAATAGGAGCTAACGTAGGTGTTTGACTAGTGCTTGGGGATCCTATTTATTAATAGAGAGGCATAGGTGGCCTAAGTGCAAATATACCAGCTTGAATCAAGAAATTTTCCACTCAAATAGCAATGTTTTATGCTACATTCTGGTAAGTTATACCTCCCATGGATTGAATCATCATGGAAATATTAAAATTTAAAGCTTTAAGGAAGTATAGAAAAGCACCTTCATCTGATGGTCTCACGACCAATGCAATCCTATCCACATCCATTGGAATTTGAAGTTGAAATTGGTCATTTGTTCATCAGGAGCCCTCTTAATTGTTTTCAATTATTACAATAAAGACAAATTATATCCCTTTTCCCTGAATTGATTATGAAGACCTATTTACAAATGGTCCCAATTCTGGATAGACCCTATTATTAGACTTGTAAAGTATTGCAAGGCTTTACCCTTAAAGGAGGATGCCAACACCTTAACAACAATGTCCATTTCAGCAATTTCGTGAATTACACAGACATTTAAAATGTCTTAGATGTGGTCAATTAGATTTGTATGGTTCTCTCGATGAAATATGAAATTTTCTTCAATGTCGTAATTGAATCGGCTTTCTTTGCATTGAGAGAAATGTGATGGTCACATTGGGACATGCATGTAATGTGAGCCTCAAACCTTTGAGTACTTAGAAATCATATGGCCGTTTATAGTAATGGAGGGATAATATAATCCCTCTAATTTAAATTGTTTTATAAATTACACAAACTCATATAACAATATGATTCCAAGAAAGGAGAGTTGTTTGTTATAGATCTAATGTGAATTTTAAGGAAAATGATCAATTTTATCCAAGAATGGGGATGGCAAAACACTTTGACTAAGATACATGATTAATGAAAGACTTTCTAAAACAAGTTTTTTTATGGTAAAAGGATAACTTTGAAAAAAGTGTATGGTTTTGTCATAATAGTGTGGCTTGCATTGTTTTTCTATAGATTTTCTTTGATTTTATAGATTTGGACATGAATTATGTTATCTTTTTTAGCGGGAATCTCCAAAATATTGACAAAACCACATATACTTCCATAAACCCTTATTATCAATTATGAAATTTCTAAGTATATATCTTCTATGTAATTATTCTAAATTAATTATTTATATATGTTTAGATCTAAAATGGATTGCAATATGATTATTTGTAAGACATTATGAATGTAAACTTGCACTTCTAAAATTTTCTAACAAAAATATTTATCAATTTAGTGACAAAGATGTAATAATCATTTATTTGCGTAGAAATAACTTATGTTTTAAAGGGTCTATATTTGTTATTAAATTGGATGAAAAAAATATCATTAAAAACTTAATTCAAGTATAATAGAAGTTATTTTTCTTATAAAACATGTGCTTATATCTATAAATATCATACATCGAGTGATAAAGGATCACATCAAAATTTAGGGGAGCTCATGCTCACACCTCTGGTTCGAGTTGGGGCAAAAATCCTAATAGTCTGCCTCCTCCACCTATCGCCATGTTCACCGATGTTGCTTGATCTTTCTTTTCTCCTTTTTTTTGATTGAAGTTCACACTATGTGGTTTTAAGGCTGACTCTTTGAGGTGATTTGGCCTCTCTCTCAGGCCTTTTGACTCGATTTGATGGTACATCTTGCATTTTGGGGTTTGGTTTTTCCACACAGTTTTTTGTATGATTGGTGTTGTAAATCCTTGTTATTAATACAAAAGTGTGCTTTTCAATCGAAGAAAAAGTGTATATGGTTTTTTCATAGTAGTGTGGCTAGCATTGTTTTTATAGATTTTCTTTGCTTTTATATTTTTTCTTTGGTTCAATACTTGGACATGAATCATGTTATCTTTCTTTTCGCCCATCTCCAAAATTGTGACAAACCCAAATATATTTCCATAAACCCCATTATCAATTATGAAATTTCTAAATATATATCTTCAACATAATTATTCCCGAATTAATTATTTATATATGTTTAGATCTAATATGGATTGTAATATGATTATTTGTAATACATTATGAATGTAAACATACTCTTCTCAAATTTTCTAACAAAAATCTTTTTCAATTTAATTTGCGTAAAAAATAACTTTTGTTTTAAAGGCATCTATATTTATTATTAAATTGGATGAAAAAATATATATCATTAACAAATTAATTCAAATATAATAGAAGTTATTTTTCTAATAAAACATGTGCTTATATCTATAAATATCATGCATAGAGTGATAAGGGATCAAATCTAAATTGAGGTCATTTTAAGATGACTTAAACAACTTAGTTTAAATTTAGAACAAATTATTTTACCAATAAATTGTACTTAGATCTTCATCTTTATATTATATATAGAGTGACAAGGGGTCACATTAGAATTGATGTCATTACAAAATGACTTAAAATAATTTAATTAAAATATAGGAGAAAACAACTTATTTCAAATATAGAAGAAACAATTATCACAATTATAAGTCACAAAAATCACATCAAGTCATTTCAAAATGATTTAAACAATAATGTACTCATTTCTATATACAAAACTAACAATACATCAAACAGTGATTACTTTTACAATATCTTCACTAAAAATTATTAAATACAAATATGAACACAATTGGTAAGCACATTTTATATGAAAATACACGACGACATAGATAATTGGCTAATAGGCTTAGTTAGAGTCGATTTTCTTGGTAATTCCCATTTTTTTGTCATTGTCGTCCTGTTAAATAAATAATAGTTAATTTAAGAATTTCGTAGTGATTTTTATTACTATGCCAAGAATTTAAGGATTCTGTAGTGATTTATTATTATGCCAAGTCACTGGTAATGTAAGTAATGACTATTGCAGGAAAACACATCCTTTAAATCTAAGTAATAGCTAACTGGCTGCAACTATTATTGATATCAATAAATATCGATAATAAATGGTTTCTGGTGTTGCGTTGGGTGGTGTCGTGGGGTATGTGGCAAGGTATGGTCAATTGGCCAATTTTCAAGCTTTCAATCGAGCCTTGCATCTCCTCTACAAATAAATCTTTAAAGACTGGTAGTAAACTTAGCGTTTTAATGTTTGGGGATAGTCTTATGGTTTGCAGTGTATCACAATCTTTAATATTTTTGTTACAACTTTGAAAATCCTGGAGTTTGTGTTTCCATGCATTGTTAAAGGATTTGAAATAGGTTTTAGGGGAAAACAATTGGGGGATTGGAAATTTGTGTGGATTTGAAAAAGTCTGTTTGGAGAGGGGTTTTCTGTTGGTGCAAGGATTTAACTTAATTTTGACATATTAAGGGAAACATTTGTGTGAAGTACGATTAGTAGCTGTGTTGGAGGAGATCCTTTTCAAAGTTTGAATCTTGTAAGCATCTACAAAGGATAAAACTTGGGGTTTTCTCTGTTCTTTTTATTGTTTTGGGAGAGTTATTAAAGACTTTGAGTGAGCTGAGCTTCAATGCTTCAGGTTAAGTATTGTGAAAGATAAAATTACTGTAAATTTTTAGGACAAGATTGCAATTTTGCCATAGTGGAGTCAAAGAGGCAAGTAGTTTAATGATCCACATATTGGGAGCCATCATTCAAATTCAAGAAGTCATCACGGTGTATTTTCAAAGGATCAATTTTTATCAACACCCAAATAAGAGAGCTGCGAGAGAGGGTTGTAGAGGTAGACTATTGAACTGTGTGCAGAGATAGTTTTTGCAGAGCCACGGGAAGATGAGTTGCAATCGGATCCATTTTTTGAATCCACAACACCCATTGTTCCTCTGCAGTATTTTCTCGCTTAATTTTGGCAAAATTCGAGTAACTATTATTATTCTTTAATAATAAAACTGAATTCGATTTTGATTTTATAAAATACATAGATAATACAATTATTAATAATGTAAATCCTTCTATATAGCTATCGGCCTCTCACAAGCACCTATGGTGCTTTTTCTAGTTACTATGATGTTTGATTATGGTTGAGGTGGGTAGATTTCTTCACTAAGTGGCCAAGGACTGAGGTGTTTTCATTATGCCAAATTTATCCGGAACGATCCCAACCTCATCCCTTATTACGATCACGGCCTCATCCCTTATTAGTTAAAACCTTCTCAACTAATTGAAATCTTATATTTTTGAATTACTATTCACTTTTCTAATGTTGAGTTTTGAATTTAACAATTTCTTAAATAAAATAAAATTAAAGAAAATGATTTGTTTGATGTTTATTGGTTGCTTTTTACTGAATGGACAATTTTTGGCCTTATTCCACTCAAACATTTTTGTAAATTTTTAATTCAAAAATTCTTAGAGTGACACATGTACTGACATGACAATTGCACTTTAATAAAATAGTTGAGAATTAACTCAAAGTCACATCAAATCTATTCAAATCTATTTTTGATAGCTCTATTTTTCATTTTTTCTGAATCTAGGTAAGTGTTTTCTAGAGTTTTCCAAAAGTAAATACAAATAATGAAATTATTTTTATTCTTTAGGGTCATCAATGTTAGTGTCATGTACAACCACAACTCAAAAACATTATATTAAATTATAAGTAAAAATATTAAATTACAAATAGAGCTTTAATACTTGTATATTTAACCACACAAGTAACCAGATCCTCAGTCAGTTCTCCATAATTTAGATGTCCTATGTGATTAAGCAAAATACACACATTTAAGATTATATTCTAAAACTAAGCACTACTTCTCAACTTTTCAAATTTTATTTTGTTACCTCAAACAATCCTTGTATCCTAAATGCAATTGCAAGCTCTCCTCTTTCTTCTCAAGAGACAGAAAATTGCCACCCCACAACAATTATTATATTATATTTATGTTGTATAATAATTAGAAATAATGAAACTAGAAACATTGACATTAATATTTATCTAAAATTCAATTTAAAAACATCAAACATATATCTACATTGCAGTTATATCTTTTCTGAAATTAATTTAGGTGTTTCTCTTAAAACAAATAAAAATTTAAAAAATCCCGTAATCATCCTTTCTTTTCTTGAACATGCCCTTACCTTCCACACATAAATGTGTCTTCGCTCTTAGCACCAACATGTAGCAAAAGAGATGGATCCCTCTTTTAAGTTATTGTTCTTCATCGACATCCACAAGCACACCAATGAAAACCTCACTCCCGATCAACTCATGATCGCCATGCTCGCCATGCTCGCTCGTTATGCAGACCACTTTAACCGGATGATGTTCTTCACCATTTGGATCGGAAGTGAATATTCCTACTAGGAAAAATAGAGTTATCCTAAGCCCATTTCTATTGATATCTTCGCAACTATTTATTGTAGCTAGCGGAAATAAGCTTAGAGAAAATCATTGCTAGCAAAAAGCACAGCCAGGGTTGCAAATCCCTTGAGCACCAGTATTTTCCCAAGAGACTTTCCAAAGCATCCCCATAGCTTGAGACATAGTTAGAAAGCATCGACTGTACATAATGAGATAAGAATGCAACTTTTATGTAGGAACATCATGATATGAACTTATATTTCAACAATGTAAATATGTTAATCTGTACGTGTTCATGAACTAGAAAGTCTAGGGGTCTTTTAGGAATCAATAGGAATTGTTATTTAGTCTCTAGGTGTGTTCTAGAATTCATTTGGTGGGGTTTTAGAGTTTCCCTCCAAAAAGTTAAATTTGAATATTTGAATTGTCTAAGAAGTTTTGTAAGGGTTATGACCACTGTGAAAAACATGGACTGTATGGAAGGATCTTACGAGGTATATTAACATATGTAAATGTTATCTATTTCCATGTAAGGTGAATCCACCTCAAATATATTTAGAAGAAGACTTCAACGTTGGAAAGAAATAAAGAAGGCATGTTTGTTAATAATAAGGATTGATTGAGAGAGAGAGAGAGAGAGATTTATGGTCCATTTCAAGATAAGATCAATTAAAGACCTATTATTATGTAGAGATGAGTTTGAGTGGAGTCAAATGAAGTAAATAATCAAGTATAAGGTCAAATCAAGAGGATTGATTGGGGGAGAAAGGAATGGAGAAGGCCTTTGGGCCTATAATTTGTAGATTAAGACTATGTAAGTGATTATTATACAAATCTACGTGATGTTGAAGGTATGTTTCATAGAGGAAAAGCACTTGTTCACATGTTTATAATGATTTTAAGGTGAATTATGACTAATAAGATACATGAAAAATAGTTTTGTTGAAAATTTTCCAATGTAATAGAGTTATGCGCATATGAAATTTTAGAGTTCTTACAAACTAAATAACTATGGTGGTTTGATGCATTGTATTCATCTCGTTCTTTCATAGATAGAGATATTTTAATTCAATTGGAAGTTAATTTGCACTTGATTTGAATCCTATATGATTGGAACCTTCAATATCCTATTTTACGTACATCTACAAATCCTTTTAGATCACTTATAACACATGCACAAGTTTATTTTTGAATTTGGAAAGGTTAGTGAAGATTGTTAAGAGTCGATAGAGGTGTTAAGAAGGAGAAATAACTCTTAAGTTTCATGAGCAAAGCTTACGAACCTCTCAAGTTTTCTTCTTACAATCAAAGCCTAACTTGTAGAGAAAACACTCTATCTTAAAAAATTTCCATTCAAATTCCTTTAAAATTCATATGCAGTAGGGAAAAGGTGGTTCACATATGATTCGGGTGTTGTACTATGCTCAAGATTTCTAGAAATTATTTTATAGATGGATGTGTATAAGAATTCTATATATAGGTGCTTAATCAAAAGGACGATAAGAATGGTATAATGTGAGATTTCATGGCTATGATGTTCTAATACTTGGTTTAATATCTTAGTAACTTTTTTTATTGTTGGATAACCCTAACCTTAGAAATATTTGGGAGAAACCAATAGAAAGGATTAGTTTCTCATTACTTGAGAATAGTAATAGAATACATTCATAAGATTATAAAATTGAGCCTTAAGACAAACATCTTACATTAAAGACAAGCAACCTATTCACGCTTTTGTTGACAAATTCAACGGGGTTTGGAATATCAAGGATCTATGCATTCATTGAAATTTTTAGATAGGAATTGAACATGCTATGAGAAGGATAAAATTTGTGAGAGAAAGTCCTACCATCAAATACTAAAGGATCTAATACGATGTAGTAGCAAAGTATAAGGATAATCCCTATATTTTTCATGATTAATTGATGCACGAAAATAACTAATAGGAAGATGCAAAATAATAATATATGGTGATAGCATTAGATCAAGAAATAGTCTAAGACTTTAAGAGGAGAGGCCAAACACCCCATGACTAAAGGTGAAGTTTTGATAGGTTGAGAACAAGATATTTGGTTTTCTCATTCTTGAATGTTGATTGTCATTTGAGTAGGAGCAATTTGGTGGGTGAAATTTATTCCATAGTTTTCTAAAATTCTCAAGATGTCATTACGAGATTATATATGATGATGAAATGTTTATTTGTAATCTTATTCTAATATGTTCAATATTGTTTGTAAGTTGTATGACCTTGGCATATTTCATCATACTTTTGAAGGGAAAGTTGAGAGTCATTTCATCAAGCTCCAATAACTACCGTAGGCTAGCCAAAAACTTGTTTCTCCAAAATATGTACCATGTTAGCATTGTCTCATCCATCTCTATGGTTTATAGACTTGCACTAAGAATTGTTAATGCGGATAATTATCTCTAGACAAAAATTGCTAACTCATAGCTTATATATTAAAGTAAAAATTGGGTGGTAGAGGATGTTGTTAAGATGACAATTCCTCAAAATAAAATCTATATAACCCTTTCATACGAATAAATGCGCGTCCATTCACGAGAAATGTTAAAATTCTTTGTAAATGTCTACATGATACATGATAATAGCACCTCCATACCCATAAAAGAATCAAGTGTGTTATCCATGTGTCATGATTTTGTAGAACAAATCAAAGTTTGAAGGGAGCTATTCCAATGGTTATTTTTAAAATGTAACGGCGAGTGAGGTCTAAAATTTCAAATTATTGACTATAAATTTAATTTTTTCTAAACAATATTTTATAATTTTTGTCAACATATAAATACAAATAACTTATATATTGTTACAACTTACATATATTTATAGAGCAATATTTTAAAATTTAAATGGTTCATTGATTTTTCATCATATAATTGTTTATGGTTAGGTTATTTTTTTACTAAACATGTGCACTCAAAATCATTAAATATATTTTGGGAGACATCTCGATAAAATTAGAATGATAAGAAGATTAACATGACCCCTATGCAAAAATGACACACATAAATCGAAAAAATCATTAGAAAAGCGACTGCTTGCGTGATATCGATTTCTAGCCCGGTGTGGAGTGGACTTACCATTTGTTAAAATTACATCACGAAAAAATACTCAAGAATTTAATAAAATACCCATCAAAATAATGCGATTTAATATCTAGTGATATTGTTACACAACTTTTAAGTAGTCATAGTCACAACTTACAAGTTGAAATAAAATGACAAAGCAGTCACCTGATTGAGGATAAGATAATAACACTGTCATGGCATTTAGAGCATTAAATGGAGATGACTGTGGAAAGCCATAGGCTATAGTCGATGTCCGTTCAAGGTTTTCATGTCTTTTGAGGTTTTATTCGCATGGAAATTTAAGATTTACGGTGACCGTTGGCCCCTTTTGTTTTTAACCCTTTTCGTCGTGGTTCCTACTTCTTAGTTAGAGTTACTAACTACTTGAATCGACGCTGGGGTGTGCAATGAAAACGCTTGAAAGAGCGATTGACGAAAGAAGAAGAGAAAGTACGAGGAAAGCAATGCAGATGAACTTAGTGCAATGAACAAGATAAAAGAAATAGAAATATGCGCCTTAAGTTGTTTTCGAAACAAAAGCACAACATAAGATATATACAAGCGGCAGCGAAACTAAGATGGAACGGGAATGCGGCCCCGCGAGAGCTGGAAGGAGCTAAGAAGAAAGATTTACGGGGAGAGCCAGAGAAGACGTAAGGCAGCGAAGCCGATATTCTTCTTGGAGCCTGGAATGCAGAAGGGGAGTGGAGGACATGCGAGAGTAACGGGAGAAAGAGAAAGCTGGAGAAAAATGAAGGGAAGAGAGAAACAAAACCCTTGAGATAGCAGTGAATGTAAGGCCTTGTCTTTCAGTCCTGCCAATGTCCACCGTAGCAAGTGGTAGTGCAAGACCTCGAGATTTGAGGATTGAAAAAGCCCAAGCCATTTGGAGCGTTAGTTGTCTGCGCCTCCTCTAGAAATGGCAGGAATAGGAACATGCAAGGGGTTGTTTGAATCCCAGGGTGGTTCTGTGTAACGATCAAATTTGATGACGAAAAAAAGAGGTAGATTTGGAGGGCCGAAGGATATTCCATAGACTATGTCGAAGGATATTCCATAGACTATTCCATAGACGAATGTTAAGTAACAACTCCCGGAATGATGTCTGATGCAAGTTCAGAGCCTTGTTGCCTAAATATTGAATGAAGGGAGACCGACATGTTGAATTCGCGCCATATGTCAAAGGTGCAGTCATGATCAAGATTGTTCCCAACACACAATCGACTCTGCACAATGAGCTAAGTCACATTACAATATTTCTAAACCTTTTGGAAAGCAAAGTTAATAGAAACCTAAACATTTACATCGAGGACCGGGAAAGAGAAAAGACATCATCAGGTTGTGTGTGACCAGAAGAAGCACATACGAGATCAAAAGGTATACAAAGATAAATATAGATATAAATGACATAACACCCTTTTTGGCAAAAAAAATTGTGATATGCGGGACATATTGTATTTTTTTGGCATAATTCAATTTTGTTTTTTTTTAAATTGAAGCTTTATAATACAGATGGTAGAATAGTTTCCAAAGCAAAGAGAATGGTTTAGAACGGAGATTGGAATTTGATGTTGGCGACTTAAATTAACTTCTAAGATTCGTAGCATGATCACAAGCATGTTAGCCGTTTTTGCTATGGAAAAATCAATTTTTTTCCTTCTTTATCATTTGAGTTTATATATGGCAAAAAAAACTATTATAAAATTGTTAACAAACACATGAAAAAGTTAAGTATACTCCTATGAAATGAAAAAAACACATAGTAACTAAATACTAAATAACACAATCATTTAAAAACAAATAATTATCCCATAAAACAATCAATTAACTAGTTAAGCAACAAAATATGCAAATAATTAACTATAAAGACAATAGATATAGCAAGGAGTTAAAGCCGGATGACATTATGATTACGAAATTTGATGTGAAAGTATTGATTATTAAACACTATAATATATTTTCAAAATGCTATCTTGAATATAATTATGTATTAGACTGTGAAAGATTATAAATTTCGCATGAAATTCTATTTCAATAAAAACGAGACATTAGAGTATGTGGCTAATTATCCATAAATTCAAAAACAATGTACGTTGCGGGATAAAACCCACGACCTATGGTGGCTCCCAGGCACCTGAAAATCTAAAACAATTACGAGCAAAGCAAGGAATAAGGATGACTCAATAGCAAAAAACCAAGAGAGCAATATTACATACTCGATGCCATTCAGTACTCATTCCTTTGTCCTCTCTCGCTAGGGCTGGTGCCAGCGATGATCCTCTCTGCATATACCATAAAATTATTTCTGTCAGGAATGTGCCCAAAATGTTGAAAATGGCAATTTAAAGCTTGAAAAAATGTGCATGTGCATAAGACAGTTATTCCATAGATATTCCCAACCACAACTTCATCTCCTAAATTACAGGATTAAAAAAACAACATACCATTTTATGCTTTTGCAATAAATGCATACATACAGAGTTTCTACTAAATTTTAATATTCATCATTTAACAGTCTCATTGGAAGTGAGAAATATAAGATTTTTCAGATCTCTGAATGAGTATTCTGGCACAAGATTGCAGGCGACAGTCAATATGCAAGTAAATCTAGGTATGAAATATAAACTCCAAGCTTCTTCGGTTCAAACAGTTGTAGCAGAGTAAAACTTAAGGAAATCTGGCTTACTCCAAAGACTGGTCGAGCAAGTGAAGCTCACAACGAGCTGGGAAGGGTCGAGTTGGAGAGTGAAGGCCACAAACAACGGCCAAGCTGGGTGTAACGGGTTGGATGAGCCAGTGAGGAGCACAATGATTCAATGCAGCCAGGCTATACAAAACAACTCTCAGGCACACAATCAGCGAGCTCCCAAGAGGCCTCAACTTAAACCCACTAAAGAACACGGCACACCCTAACTCGTCTTTTATAGGCAAAGCAAAAATGCACAAATGGCAAGTCGAGCTCCCTACAGTGAAACCCCAATCGGGCCATACACGAATCAACCAAGGGGATCTGAAAAATCTTATATTTCTCACTTACAATGAGACTGTTAAATGATGAATATTAAAATTTAGTAGAAACTTATATGTCAGGGATCTTTCTCACCACAACTATCTCTTAGATGTCTTTATAGGGATCAGACAAGAGATATGCTTGGCAATGGTGGTGACATAGTGCTGCAAAAGCATAAAATGGTATGTTGTTTTTTTAATCCTGTAATTTAGGAGATGAAGTTGTGGTTGGGAATATCTATGGAATAAGTGTCTTATGCACATGCACATTTTTTCAAGCTTTAAATTGCCATTTTCAACATTTTGGGCACATTCCTGACAGAAATAAGTTTATGGTATATGCAGTCCCTGATACCACATCATTTTGAGGCATTCTTTCAAACAGTTCATGTGCATTAGGTATCCTTTCACATTTTGTATAGATGTCTAGTAGAGTAGTTGCAACTACATCTGACAAAATTCACAATTCTTGAGACAATAGGATTAAAGAATGGGGAATAGTTACATGTGTGAAAAGACGTCCATATCCATTTCCGAAGATCCTATTTTGCCACAGGCTGGGAGTATGTTCACAAATGTTAACTGATTGGGTTGAAGACCTGTTTCTTGCATATGGTGAAATAGTGTGAGTGCCTTGTGACAATAATCATATTTTCTGTATGCTGCAATAATTGTATTCCATGACAAACTGTCTCATCGTTTCACTTGGTCAAACTCTGTACATACATCTATCAAAACTTTGCACTGGACATACATTTAAATATGTTCTCTATGAAAACCATGCTCATGAAAATACAAGTCTGCAATAATTTAAAATATGTAATCTTTAGAGACGTTGTGTGCACCTGCCTCTGGCAGTGTACTATTGTTTTCGGCTATTCGTATTAGTTGCATGGATACAACATTTATTTGTTTTGACAGATCCGTGTTTGTCTTTGTTATGAACATTTGGATACATGCATTTCTCAATTTTTGTTTCTACAGAAGATAAGTCGGTTCATACGAGACCGTTTGCGAATATCTTTGTCTGTATTTTAAATTCTCAATCAAGTAAGCAATCCGATTCTTTTCTAGACAGAACCCCTCTGAATATTACATATCTTCAATTATTGCAGACCTGTATTTTCATGAGCATGGTTTCACAAGGAAAGACAGTCCACTCTTTCATTGCTCATAGGCGATACAATTATTCCAGCATACAAAAGACATGGTTATCCTCGTGAGGCAGTCATACTGTTTCACCATTTGCAACAAACAGGTGTTCAACCCAATCAGTTTACATTTTCCAATTCACTCCCAGCCTGTGCCAAAATGGGAGCTTTGGAACAGGGTATGGATATCCATCAAAGCATAAAGGATAGAGGAATTTTGTTAGATGTGGTTTCATGCAACACATACAGCAATAAGATGTTTTAAGATAGCCAAATTCATCCACATAATTAAGTATATATGAAAATGTATAAGGGAAAAAATGCAAAAAAAAACACATAATAAATAACCAATTTTATAAACAATATGGTAGGGAATTTTCCATGAGATAAAGGAAAAAAAAGGTTATTTTGAGAAAAACCTTAAAGTTCATGAACACAACAAGTACATAAAGGCAAGTGAGACACTTCATTCACAAAGAAGAATATCATATTCTACGAGCAATCTTAAAGTTCATGATCATCACAATTATATCTTTGCATTAAACAGTCAACAATGTGCATTGAATGGAATTGTGGAGTTCTGCAAACCGAAAGGAAATAACTTTACATGAGAGTACACAAAGAAAGTAATGCAAAACAACAAGATCAGATCTGCACAAGACAATGTTTATTTCTTAGATGGTTTATTCTGCTAATACTTAAAGATATAATTTGGATAAATCAGTATAAAAACTAACCATACCGAATATAGCAAATTTAAATTAAAGTAACTAGTGATGGAATAAGCTTATAGATGATTTATTTGATTCAGGAAGAACTTTGCCAGGTAAATTTGTAAATTTTGATCTGGATTGTAACTAAACTATAAATCTATCTAGTTAAGGAATATGCGGAGGAGTTAGAAATCCTGAAGCTATCTCTGCGCAAATATGCATATCACAAGATAGCGAGTAGACTCTTTATGAACTGTGGTTTGTAGAATGTATGGGCCATGACAAAGCATTCAGCAGATCCTTTTTTTTTTGTCAATACACGTATAGATCGGAGTTGGCCAGAAGGTTTTCTACCAAGCATCTGGAACCAAGGATGTCAGGTTTTATGCCAATGCAATTTTCAAACCCTACGGTAATAAAATTAGTCAATTCTTACTTTCAATGCATCAATCGAAAGGTATCCGATATCATTGAGGTGTTTTTAGACATCAACCTCCTCCAAAGAATGAAGAAAGATATGGGGACCCTAACCTTTCCAAAAGCCTAACATGTCCTAAACGCTCTGATGTAAGTATATCTATGATATCATTGTTAATGCTTGGGCAATGTCAAATAAAGGCCAAAGGTTACAATACAGAAATGCATCACATTTGTGATAGCACAGAAACAGATTACATTCGTTGCAGCAGAAAGATGCCTCTGTCACATAAATCTAAAAAATCTGTCCTGTGAATTTTAAGCTCAAAATCATACAAACAACTCAGCAAAGGTATCTTGAGTCTAGCTGGAGAGTTTGTAGTGCCATTTTGAAAATGCCTACACAGCATCCCAGCCAAACCGATGGACAGTCAAGTTTTGTGAAGATTCCAGTCTCTCCACTAATTAGTGACCTATTTTGAAAAGTTGGGTTAAATCTATTTATGACAAAGTCATTTTTTTAGTTTATGGCTATCCAAGACACTAACTTGGCATATAAGAGCACCATTGTATGGAAAATATACGTTCAGATTCTAACGGGCTGTAGTCATATTAATTAAATCTATGGTTCATAAATACATCTCAGTTACCAAATAAAGCAGCACCTGGTGACCATTGTCAGCAAATATACTAGCAAGATTATAAAACGATATTGTCACTTAAAAAAAGCTACCGATAACTGAAATTGCAGGAAGATTGTTTCTAACACAGTTATACGAAAAAATATGTTTTATTCAGGTCTCTGGCGAAGGGCGTGCCATGGGTTGTTTCATGGCTGGGCCGTCATTCTATATGCAGGTCAGCTAGATGTCTCAAAATACAAAATAGATTCATTATTAAGGTTGCAATCAAGGTAAATATTAATCAAGGCAGAGCAATATTTACTTCATCAAAGATCTTAAGTCCTTTAACAGGCCCAGCTCATTCCTAAATATGACACGAGGAAGGCAAGTTTGCAGCCTAATAACCATGATTTATAGATAATTTTGCAAGAAAAATTACAAAGAGATATAATCCTCAACGTATCAATATTGTTAGCATTATTTTATTTTGGGATTGAAGCGAGAAAATAAAATGCCTTCCAAACTTTGCCCGAGACCCTGGAATCATCCACACATACGGAAGGAGCTGGCCTCGAAGCCATCTGGACCTAATGATTTGTCCAATTGAAAGGAGAAGATGACTTTTTAAATCTCTTCAAGGTTTATTTCCTTCACTTTCTTTTTAACCCTTTAAGCTTTATTTCCTTCACTTTTTTTTAATCTCTTTAAGCTTTATTTCCTTCAACAGCCTCTCATTCATATCTTCTGTACCAATATTTAGGATAACCTCAAGTAGATCTTCTCGAGTCTCAATCCTGCCACTATTATCATCAGATAATGATGTCTGAAAATGATCCTTGGCTGCCTCTCTAATTGTCTTATCCTCGGTTAAATCCTCCTCACCTTCTCTTTTAACCAGAGCAATATGGTTTGTCAGTCTGTGAGCAACCACAATCTCGTGAAAACTTTGGTATTTGCACTTCCTTGTTGAACCCATAAAGTTTTGGATCTGAGTCACAAGGAACCCTCCTCTTTCTCCAAGTTCTTCAACAAAGACGATAATTTTTTTTCTTTGTTCTGATGTGGAAGCATACCTTATGCACATGAACTGTTTGAAAGAATGCCTGAAAATGATGTGGTATCGGGAACCGCCTAATGGTCTCATATATGTAGTTGAAAATGATGTGGTATCGAGAACCGCCTAATGGTATGTTAGATGTAGTTGCAAGTGCTCTCACTCTTTGACATACTAAAACAATTCATGTGCCTTGTTTATGCTTCCACATTTTACTTTCATGGATGTTCATACCCTGTTCCAAAGCTCCCATTTTGGCATAGGCAGGGAGGATGCTGACAAAGGTTGTGGAATTTGGCTTTACATCTGCCAATTGCAATTGCATGAATGTTTCTAAGTAATTATAACACTTTTTTAACAAATCCATTTTGGGCATATCTTGCAATCATGACTGTCCACGAAACTACATTTTTTTGAGGCATTGTGTCGAACAGTTCACATCCCTTGTCTACGGTTCCACATTTTGCATACATGTCTACAAAATTCCTCTATCCTTTATGCTTTGTTTGTTTTGAGAATTTAAAATACAAACAAAGATATTTGCAAATGGTCTCATATCTACAGTATGAAAATGATCCTTGGCTGCCTCTCTAAATGTCTTATCCTCGGTTAAATCCTCCTCACCTTCTCTTTTAACCAGAGCAATATGGTTTGTCAGTCTGTGAGCAACCACAATCTTGTGAAAACTTTGGTATTTGCACTTCCTTGTTGAACCCATAAAGTTTTGGATCTGAGTCACAAGGAACCCTCCTCTTTCTCCAAGTTCTCCAACAAAGACGATAATTTTTTTTTCTCTGTTCTGATGTGGAAGCATACCTTATGCACATGAACTGTTTGAAAGAATGCCTGAAAATGATGTGGTATCAGGAACCGCCTAATGGTTTGTTAGATGTAGTTGCAAGTGCTCTCACTCTTTGACATACTAAAACAGTTCATGTGCCTTGTTTATGCTTCCACATTTTGCTTTCATGGATGTTCATACCCTGTTCCAAAGCTCCCATTTTGGCACAGGCAGGGAGGATGCTGACAAAGGTTGTGGAATTTGGCTTTACATCTGCCAATTGCAATTGCATGAATGTTTCTAAGTAATTATAACACATTTTTAACAAATCCATTTTGGGCATATCTTGCAATCATGACTGTCCACGAAACTACATTTTTTTGAGGCATTGTGTCGAACAGTTCACATCCCTTGTCTACGGTTCCACATTTTGCATACATGTCTACAAAATTCCTCTATCCTTTATGCTTTGTTTGTTTTGAGAATTTAAAATACAAACAGAGATATTTGCAAATGGTCTCATATGAACCGACTTATCTTCTGTAGAAAGAAAAAATGAGAAATGCATGTATCCGAGTGTTGATAGCAAAGACAAACACGAGTCTGTCAAAACAAATAAAGTACCAGTAAAATATACGGCGGGCAATGAAGGGAAAAGGGAGGACCAAAATCCTCAGGTGTGCGCTGGAGGATTTTGTTACTATTTCAGCCTAAAATAAAAGCAAGCAAACCAAAACCCAAAGTAAATATACACGACTAGGGTTTTCTATGATTTTACAGAGATTGACATTGAGAAACTGTATTGTCAATCATTCACCATATACAGAACACTGCTCTGAAACAAAGCCAGCCCCTTTTTTGGAAAAAACAAAAATGCTGACCAACTTGAAGTCATATGAATCTGAACACGGTGCTTAAAACTGCTTACCCGGTGTAGAAGTGGAAGAGGTGCGGTTAAAGATCTGGCTTCTCCTCGCAAGCTCTCGTTCGGAAAGCGCGGCCACGCAGGTGCTACCGTCTTCCATTGAACCCGTCAATTCATACCACCGATTGAAAATCGTAACTTGTCCTGCATTTCTCCCTCGCGGAATGGCTCACCTTGTGCAGGTCATTGTCTCTGACATTCCTGCTTTTGGAGGACACGCGTAGAGCTGATTTTGCGCCGTGCTTCATCGACCAATTCATCTGGCGCGTTGGAGTCTCATTCACTGTCAGAAAGCAGGAGGCTTTCCCACATAGAACACGCCTTTGGCGTAAAAATTTGTTTAGCGTTGACCAAATTTTATCATTTGGTATCAGAATAGGAGAGCCAAGATCTTCGTGAGGGGCAAGGGGCAAATTCTGATCTTGGGAAAAATGGTGTTTTTATTTTTGATTAAGGGGCAACTCCATAGTGTTTTTGTTACCACATTGATTATAACTATTTTATGAAAACTGGCTCAGTTGGAAGTTAGATTGCCTTCTGGGAGTTTTCTGATTTGTTTTTATTAGAGTTTAGAAGTTCTGTGTCAAGAGAGCAGTTGAAGGGGCAGTCTATGCAATAAAAAAGGTTTAAGGAGGAGAGGTATCTGATGTTTTGGATTATTTAGATGCTGTTTTTTATTAATGTACTGAAAGCATTCAAACTAGCATGAAGCGTGAGTAAGAGCATTTAAAGGAAGCGGTTGTTTTTTTTTAATCCAGCAGAGCAGCAAATCAAATCTGTTGTATGGTTTTGCAATAAAAATAAATAAAAACAGCAGTGATGGGCATGATTTTCTGAGAGCAGCTTGGTAAAGGGCATAAATGTAATTTGCTAAGTCTGGCAGCCAAAGCATGTGGTGATAGCACAGCCGTAGATAAGGAGATGATATCCATGTTATTGAATGCAGCAACCCGGCAGTGTGCTATCCCATGTGAGTAGTGTCTAGAAGAGCAGGTGTTGGAGGACTGAACAAAGATTCAAAGAGAGTCATTTTGAGCAAAGAGTGGCACTATCAATAAAAGATTTTTCATTTATTGATTGATTAATACGGTAAAGTGGCACAGTATTCTGTCAGAGAAAGAACCAATACCATTTATCAACAAGCTGGGAACCCATCCACATCATGGTAGTGGCAAAATTTATTGAGCATGGTGCTTAAGGCATGCATGAGGCACATGAGTGGAAGGTAGGCGTTTGGTGCAGTAGTGCGCAGAGAAAAGGTGAAGTTAAATTTGCCTTTTATAATATAAAGTCCTTTTCTGATATACATATAGGCTTCTCAAGTTCTAAAAAAAGATTTTTTTTTCTTTTATACTGTTGAAGTCAAAACATTAAAAGTAGCCCATATATTATTCTTTTGTGTTGAAATACCTAGATTTATTCTATATCTTCTAATCCGGTGGGAGCTTGTCCACATAACTTTTCCAAGTTGTGTCTACCATCACTCTCTAATGTCCTATGAAAGCATTTCACTCCAGCTTCTTTAGTTTTTGAAATACAATTGTTTTAGTGTTCCTGTATTGTAGTTTTAGGCTTAAAAAATTGCCCAAAGGCTTGGATCAAATTCATGGTATTTGGTCTGGGAGGCAGATTATGTCAAAAGTTGCTAGATTGTTTAAAAGTTGTTATATAAACCTGCGGAATTTTTTTTAGCTTCAGTCTTTTAGGCTGTAAGTTAAAATTGTTTTTCCTCAAAAAATGCATTAAAAGTTGTCTGTCAAAACTATTCAGCTGACTTTTTTTATATGGGTGCATTTTTGGAAGTACTCGACACCCTTACGAGTCGATTCATCAAGGGGGAAATTCTATCACTAGGAAGATGACAAGTATTGGAAAAACAGTCTCAGAATTGTGGGAGCTCTACATGGAGCGGTTTGCGGTCCACAGGACCATTAGGCTCGACTTGGCTAATTGAGTCAAGTTCATAGGACAGAGGATCACAAGTGGATGGAGTTAAAACCTCAATTTTGAGTTCATCGCTAACTCAAAGATTGGATTATTGCTTTTGTGGCAATTCATAGTGAAAAAGACAATAAAGTTGAAGATAGGGATCAACAATTAATGTGAAGATGAAGATTGAGATTTTGTTGCACACAAGAAGAGAACAACGATGTTTACGTGAGGCCCATCCAACCTAAGGAGCAATTGAGGCGAGGCCCAATCTCACTTAAGGATGCAGCGTGGTTAGTTTCCACTAGGGGAGAAGGGCCGATGCGAACACCCTAAGTTCGCAGTCCATGGAGCCAATTCCTTGCCACGTAGGAGCGCCAATTGATGTGACTAGTTATAAAATAACATTTTTTTATCCTAAGCCTTTGATTTCGTATCCAATTTTAATATGATTTGCTTCCATATGATCGATCAAATAAAATATCTCAAAAAAACACATTTATCGTGGAGACCGGTAGTGGTCCACCGAAGAGGACAGTGTTGAGCATTAAATTAGAAATAAAAGAGGGAAACGTAACTCCGTCCTCCGCCATCTCCACGCGCTTTAGATAAGGAACAAATAAATGTTCAACCACCTTGTGCGGAGCTCATTAAACGGCCTCCCCTTATGGAGCTCTGCCAGCAGATTACACAAAATGAAGTCGATTAAATGTTTTCCACTTACTCACTTACTCGCCTCACGCAAGTTATCCATGCCGATCAAGCCTACGAGTAAGATTGAAGCTATCTCTGTCGATTGAAGCTTACCCACCATTTGTCACCTCTTACCGTGCTGCGAGTTATCTCCCTCCGCGACGCTACGGAAGTTGCTGCTGTTATCGTCCACCAAACTCAGGAGAAGGGTTCACGAGTTCGCCAATCACAGTACCACCGCACCGCCTATAAACCCTTATTTTTCTCTTAAAGCTATCCCTCACACTCGCTTATCTATCCTTCGCCGCTCTTTTCGAAATGTGACCGATTTCCTTAATATTTTCCTCGATCTTTAATTCTCTCAAATCTTTACGTAAATGTAACTTATTTTCTTAATATTTCCATTATATTTACCTCCGCGATTTCGAGTGGATCGATCTTTGCATAATATCTACCTACAAATGCTTTCTCGTGTGTGAATGAGAAAATGGGAGGACAGGGAGACATCCCTATTCAACACAAGTATCGGAATTATACGAGTCCATAAGATTTCTATCCCTTCTCCGACTACTTATTTTTCTATAAATAGTGTGCTAGTTTTCGTTTCAGATCAGATTTGGCTTCAATTGCGAATCTGTTACTTGCTGGCAGATTGTTCTGAACTTGATGGCGAAGAAATTGGCTTGGACTTACCTCCATCGAAAATGGGAGATATTTATAAAGCTTTCGACGATTTCGTGGGAGCTGTCCTCTCTTTCCCCCTCAATATCCCTGGAACCACTTATGCGAGAGGAATTCGGGTACGGTTGCCATGAAATATAATAATTCTTGCGCTTTTATTGTTTTTCTTGCTTATGTATTTCTTCTAATTTTCTCACGTGACTTCATTTGGAGCTCATGTCTTTAAACTATGAAATCTATGGAATGTAGGCCAGGGGAATTCTGTTAAAAAGAATTCACAAGTGTATAAAGGAGAGGAGAGAACATCCAGAGGTGCTCCGCAATGACTTGTTGACCAAACTTGTGAGGGAGGGCACATTTTCTGAACGAAATTATTGCAGATACATAATCTTTTTTTGTGTTTCACGGGTGTCGAAACTTCAAAGAATGGCCATGACGTTCTTGTAAAAAGTACCTCACCGAGAATCCACGAGCACTGGAGGAGTTGAGGGTGAGCGCTTTGCTATAACTATAAAATACACTTTACAATGTTATAAATTACCCCGAATTTATTTCATTTCATATATTAGGCCCTCTAATATAGCAGGCATATAAGTTTGAGCGAATACCGATACATAAAAATGAATGATTATGGATAGAGAAGGCTGAGCATGAAGCTCTTTTGAAGGCCAAAGGGAAAGGCAATGAAAAGCTGACGTGGAATGACTACCAATCAATGAAATTCGTTCATTGTGTGAGTAGATAACCATCCTTAATGTAGTTCTGTTCATGAAATTTGAAGGAGCTAATGATCTTTGACAAGCTTGTAGAATGCGATGTTTATTATTTATTAAGCAAATTTTGTTTTTGGATGGACGTGTAGGAGTATTTTATTGTGGAGCTCCAGTGTTGGCGCAAGAGCTGAGAACTTTGGAATGGCAGTTTTATGCGGCAAGATCGTTTGAAGCAGGGTGGAAACAGTGTGTATTCACACTACTAATACTCAAGGAAAATGTTACCTACAGTTCTATGTTTTTAAGCCATATAGAGGTGAGGTTTCAACCTCACCAAGATTCAAATAAATCCTTGTCTTTTAGTTTTTATTTAACGTTGTTCATTTTAAGTCGCAAAATTATTTAACGTTGTTCATTTTAAGTATGTATTTAATTGAATTTTGTTTAAGCTACACAATTTTTATCTAACATTGTTCAGGTTTGTTGTGATCTTCAATGTTTTATCTTTTTGGGTTTTGTACAAGGTTTTGATTTTGTTTGTGGTCAGCTTGAGCCTTTTAAAACACTAATCCGTTTACCTAATAAATAAAATCTTTTTATACTTATAAAAAAAAATACATTTACATTATTTAATGGTGTTCATTTTAAGTTGCAACAATTTGAATAAGGTTATGAACAAATTCTCGAGCTGATTTGGTTTCCTCATCTCAAACAATGATTACATTTCAGCAAAATGTAGTAATCTAAACTGCATGTCTTTATATTTCTTACATTAGAGCAAAACATATAAACTTATACTTTGTATGTGTCCATATTCATTACATTCGAGCAAAATATACCGACTATAACCTATAATCGTGAATGCAATAATGCAAGCACAATTGATTTCGATACATATTTTTCGCAACACAAAAAGAATTCTCCTCGAATGCTGCCCTTAGTTTGACTATCGTCAGAACAAGATTGTATCATTGACATATGTTGTTGAGTCATCAAGAGGTTCACCGGATGAACCCATGGTGGAATAGGAAAACCAGATATGGTATGAAAGGTTGTGTGTGAAGTAGGAGGTTGTGGGATAATGGGGTGTGTAGTTGGAGTTGAAGTTATTTGCATTCTGTTGGTGTCAAGGAAGTAAGGGTGGTAATCTGGGATAGGAACTTTCAACATATCTTGTAACAGGGAGTTCTGTATGGGCATGGGATGATGCATGGGAAACAAAACCTGCGGATTGTTGAACTTGTTATCTCTTTCTTGTTTCTCTTTCTCCCTTTGATGGCGAGTGGCTTCCTTCTGTTGTAATTCCAATTCCTTCTTTTGGCGAGCTACCTCCCGTTGTTTCTCGCGCTCCTGTCTTTCAACAAACTTTTGTAGCTCCCTTTCTTGCCTCTCTTTAATGCGTTGCAATCTCTCTTCCTTTTTCTGCTCCTTTGCTGCCAACCTTTCTTGCTTTTTTGCCTCAATATGCTCCTTTTTACGCTGCTTCCCTTCACATATTTCTTGTTTTTTATGTTCTGTATCTTTTAACATCTGAACATAAGCATCAGATGTTAACAATTGTGAAGCACGACTTATCCAGAGTGCAGCATCACACTTACCCTTGGAAGGATCCCGTACAAATTGTGGTCGGTAACCTTAAAAATTTACCCAATTTCTTCTCATTTATAGCAACACCATCATTTGATATACCACTTTCAACATCATGGCGATTGTCTCTTCCTCGTTTTTATCTTTATCAATGACCTCAATTTCCTCTGCGTCAGCATAATAATGAGTAAAGTTTGCTGGTTCAAAGTCTACTGGCACAAGGTTGGTTGGCATCGAAGGTAAAGATATACTTTCATCCTCAGTGTTTCCAATCTGATCAAGTCCCAACTCTACAATATGCTCTTGCAGCCAAGTAGGTTGTTCTGGTGCACTTGGCAATGAGAGATCGTCCTCTCCAAATCCCTGGGCCTCAGTGTTGCAACTGGATGTGCCTTGGTCACGAGTATTCACAATGTGGTTCACTTCATAATCTTTGGTCTGCATTATACTTTGGCTTTCTCCCGTATACTTGGTTCCTCCGTCTTTGTATTAACAACAACCGTTGTTTCAATGGTTGGATGGACTTCTTGTGTTGTTGATAGATTCTCAACTGATTCCATTAAGTAATTTTCTCCAATTTTGTCACCAACTGGTGGAGCTACATCTCTTGACAAACTTAGGATGTTTTCAGCAGCATCAACATCTATTATGTTTTCAGTACCATCAACATTCATAATGTTTTCAGTAGTATCATCATCTGTGACATTTTCAGCATCATCTTCGTTGGCATCTTCTTCAATGATATATAGTTTACTACATTCCATGTCATTCTGTAATGCATTTGGATCAAGTGGCCATATACTGCAAGGCGCCTAAAACCAGCACGAATATTTGCAGTGTCAAGGCCTTTCATGAGAGCTCTACTACCTATTTCTGCCAAGTCTGAACGTTTGACTTCTTGGTACTTATTATTACACATCCACTGCATCCTCTCAGATCTGAAATATGCTTTAAAAGGACCAAAGACACTAACATCCAGTGGTTGCAACCTGTGTGTAGTATGTGCTGGCAATGTCAATAAATCAATCCCCAATCGCCTGGCCTCTTCTATAGTTGACAATGCCACATGGCTTCCATGACCATCAAATATAAGTAAATGCCTATTTTCAGGGCACACCCCTCCAGGTACAGACTTACTGAAATGATACAACCAACTTATAAAGAGCTCTCTAGTCATCCAAGCACTTGGATGTGTAGCCATCTGCAAGCACTGGTTCACATCCCTTGATGTAATTTTGTGAAACTTTCGACCTTTAAATAAGTAAAAGTTAGGGATACATTGCCCGCAAAGATTTACACAACATAGAATTGTCATCCATTCTCTGCTACGAGGAATGATTTTGGGAACATTCCTGCAACCCTTGGTGGCAAGCACCCTCATGCCACAATTTCTCCCCTCGCTGATTCTGTCTCATCACAATTCCATATTTTGCCTGCACCATAGGAATTGATATGAATGTTAGCTAGTTTTTCATAAAACTTGCTAACCACCTCTGGACGTAAACCTATTGCACGATCTCTTTCTAGACCTTCAGCAGTCCGAAGGACTATGTCTGGGTGTCTTTTTCTAAATCCTAAACACCAGGATCTTCCAGGTAATCCTTCTCGAAATGGAGTCTCTCTAGTTTCACAAATTTGTGCAACACAGGCCCTCAGTTGCATAAATCCCACTCCATGCCCTAAATCTGCCATTTGCTTGCACCATTCAACTATCTCTTTCTCCTCTCCTTCACTCAAAACAGGTGCAGGGCCCTTCCTTTTTGTATGGGTCAGACCATTCAGCCAATAATGAACAGATGTAGGAGGTAAATTATATTTCAGTGCAGCAGCTCTAATAGAATAATTGTTGAATTCAATATCATCTATGGCCTTTAACATATCTTCTTTTGACCAACTAGACAAAATTCTAACCTTCTTGGTTGAAGAGTTGCCTCTAACAACCACAGTCTCCTATAGTTCATGCCTATGTAGTTCACATCCAAAGCAGGTTCTTACGCCGATGATCATCGCTTGTGTTTGATCTCCTTGATTTGTTATTGCACCATCCTCTTCGCTTCTTATCAGAGCATCTTGTTCATCTGCTCCATGGTTAGATGTTTCAATTTCAAATCAGTACACCTCGTCTTTTGGGCATACGTTGTGCTCGATGTAAACTCCTCTTTCTCTTCATCTTCTCTAAATGCTGCAGTATGAAACAATATAAAATTAGTAAAATATGTATTAATATATCAATAAGATCATCTACAATGGGAAAATTTTAGCAAGCTTATGATACATGACAGTATGAATTATGAACTTGTAGGTGAACTTGTGATTACCCTGTTGGGCACCATTAACGATGATCGAATACATGTTTTATTAATTTCATATTAATTGATAAAGACAGAATTTATAAGCTGGGTTGTTGATTGCATAGGGGAGAAGGGCCAAGATGTGAACACGTCCCCAATACTTGAACACTATTTTTCATTTAAAATATCCAAATACCGATGGAATAAAAACCATGAGGACAGATTGCATTTCCTGTAAGGCCCGTTAATGAGCTCCGCACAAGGTGGTTGAACATTTATTTGTTCCTTATCTAAAACGCAGCGTGGAGATGGCGGAGGACAAAGTTACGTTTCCCTCTTTTATTTCCAATTTAATGCTCAACACTGTCCTCTTCGGTGGACCACTACCGGTCTCCACCAAGAAATGAATGTATACTATGAATAACATAACTTATAATATGAATGGAGAGTTTCGATGTGCTCATTGCTTTGTCTGAGAATGCTCTCTTATCAAAATTATGTTCTTCGCTTTATTGGGTATAGTGAGTTTCTATCGATGTACATCCCATCTCTGTTGAATTTACCATAAATAACTTAGTAATAATATGTAACTTCACAATAGAACTAATAACTTTAGAATGTAAATGTGTTTTTTTTGAGATATTTTATTTGATCGATCATATGGAAGCAAATCATATTAAAATTGGATACGAAATTAAAGGCTTAGGATAAAAAATGTTATTTTATAACTAGTCATTAAATCAGCGCTCCTACGTGGCAAGGAATTGCTCCATGGACTGCGAACTTAGGGTGTTCGCATACTGCCCTTCTCCCCTAATCAAAATTTTGGTTTTTTTCCATCAAGTATTGGATATTTTATATGCAAAATATGTTTAAGTATTGGGACGTGTTCACATACCGGGTCTTCTCCCTATTGTCTTTCAATAATCAAAATTTTGGTTCTTATTCCATCAAGTATTGGATATTTTAAATGCAGAATAGTGTTAAAGTGAAATATCATGTCACGATGACATGATATTTCAAAGCAAAGCAACTCTAATTGAATAATGCGAGAAACTCAATATCATCTATGGCCTTTAAGATATCTTCTTTTAACCAACTAGACAAAATTCTAACCTTCTTGGTCAAAGTGTTGCCTCTAACAACCACAGCCTCCCGTAGGTCATGCCTATTTAGTTCACATCCAGCAGTTCGGCCGATGATCATCGGGCCAGTGTTTGTATCTCCTTGATTTTTATTGCACCATCCTCTTCACTTATTATTGTAGCATCCTGTTCATCCTGCTCCATGGTTAGATGTTTCAATTTCAAATTGTACACCTCGTCTTTTGGGCATACGTTGTGCTCGATGTGAACTCTTTCTCTTCATCTTCTCTAAACGCTAAAGATGAAACAATATAAAATTAATAAAATATGAATTAATATATCAATAAGATCATCTATAAACACTTCTAAAGATGAGGTGTTATCAAATAACACTACATTCATCACCTTGTTTGTAATTGATCAATATCAATTACAATGTTTCACTCGAACACGCAATCGCCCCTTTCCACATTGTAATTCATATCGATCAATTGACACAGTCTTGTTAATGTAAAGTTTTGTGACATCAAATCATCTTCTTAAGTGAATGCATGTAAGAATCGTAATTGCAATAGCTTGACTACATATGCTGTTATGGTGGCAGCAAATCTGTTGTACTTTTGAATGTCTTGGTATGGACCTCTTCGGATCTCCACCAGTAAATGTGTTTTTTTTTTTGAGATATTTTACTTGATCAATCATATGGAAGCAAATAATATTAAGATATGATAAATAATTAAAGATATAGGATTAAAAAGTGTTTATTTATACCTAGCTGGCATACTGTCACTCCTACGTGGCAAGGATTTGGTTCACTTAACCTGTGAAGTTAGGGTGTTCGCATACTGGCCCTTCTCCCCTAAACTCTTATAAAGATGAGGTCTTATCAAATAACACTACATTCGTCGGCTTGTTTGTAATTGATCAATATCAATTAGAATGTTTCACTCGAACAAGCAATCACCCCTTTGGACATTGTAATTCATATTGATCAATTGATGCAGGTCTTGTTAATGTAATGTTTTATGACATCAAATCATCTTCAGAAGTGAATGCATGTAAGAATCATAATTGTAATAGCTTGACTACATATGTTGTTATGGTGGCAAAAATCTTTGTACTTCAGAATGTCTTGGTATGGACCTCTTGGGATCTCCACCAGTAAATGTGTTTTTTTTTGAGATATTTTACTTGATCGATCATATGGAAGCAAATAACATTAAGATATGATAAATAATTAAAGATATAGGATTAAAAAATGTTTATTTATACCTAGCTGGCATACTGTCACTCCTATAATTAGTTAAGAATAAATAGTTAAGTTGAAAGGTATGAATAAACATTTTTCTTTCCTATATCTTTAATTTCTGGGAGTAGTGCAATTATGTGAACACCCTAAGTTCATGGGTCCATCGGGCCAATTCCTTGCCATGTAGGTTTACCAATTTTACAGCTGGCTATAAATAAACATTTCTTTATCTTATCTCTTTAGTTTGGAAACTCAATATCTTATCTCTTTAGTATTGGGCAGTGTTCACGTAGAGTTACTGATTTCATTGCTATATCAATATGTGACCAGTAAAACAAACTTAACTTAATAGCTTGTACACTTTTAGCTTTCTTGGTTTGAAGACGAGCTTTATAGACTTTCAGACTGTTACGGTGTGCTGAGTAAGATAGGTAGCAATCACGGTTAGGACTGTGACATCTCATTTATAATAATGTTTATAGGCCATTCTGACCTGTTCTACTGATTCAAACTGTACAATTGAGAAGGATTTTCTAGGCCATTCGACGTATGTTAGATGATTTCTCTCTTACCTGCACTGTACTACGATTTATATTCACTACCATTAATCTTTGTGGATATTGATAATGGTTTGAATTTCAGTTTTTCAATTTTATAGGATGCAGAGGATGTTGTTTGTGAGAAAATTCAGTTCTCTATATTTTGCAGATGTCTATGGGTTGAGGACGAAACAAATTGATATGTCTTACACATTCTTGATATATCTGTAGATGACTTATTTTTAGAAAAGGCCTATCCCCCTCAGTTCGCAGGTCCATGGAGCCAATCCCTTGCCACGTAGGAGCGCCAATTTGACAGCTAGTTATAAAATAACATTTTTTTATCCTAAGCCTTTAATTTCGTATCCAATTTTAATATGATTTGCTTCCATATGATCGATCAAATAAAATATCTCAAAAAAACACATTTACTGGTGGAGACCGGTAGTGGTCCACCGAAGAGGACAGGTGTTGAGCATTAAATTGGAAATAAAAGAGGGAAACGCAACATGTCCTCCGCCATCTCCACGCGCGTTTTAGATAAGGAACAAATAAATGTTCAACCACCTTGTGCGGAGCTCATTAACGGGCCTTACGGGGCTCCTGTGCAGGATTACATAAAATATTGGATTTTTTCGTTCTGGTTGGACTGGGCAGAGCGACTCCTTTCATTAGCATTTCGGAGGTCATGCTTCATAGCATCAAAGATTAAGACTTGCTCGTAAGACTTGCTCGTAAGACTTGTTTCGTTTTTTATCCGGTAGAGCCTTGTGATTTTCTGAACCTGCTTTTAATAGAATAATGTTGAGTATACTGGTTGCTCGAGGCTGTAGGATTGTTTCGTGGTTAAGCATTTAGAACTTTTTAGGATTGTTTCGTGTTGTTATATATAGTTATTAAGATTTACCATACGAGAACCACCAAACTGATAGTCGTTGGGATGTACACGAATAGAACAATTATCTAACATGGAAGGGGACGTTTCCTCTGTATTGGGGTATGTCTCTAACCGTATATACTCACTCTCCATTCTAAAATGGACAATTTGCCACTTGTTTGTCTACCATTTGCAATGTTTCTAAGGGAGAAGGGCGATGCGAACACCCTCGCCCGCAGTCCATGGAGCCAATTCCTTGCCACGTATGATCACCAATTTGACTAGTTATAATTTAACAATTTTTTATCCTAAGCTTTTAATTTCGAATCATATTGTAATATGATTTGCTTACATATGATCGATCAAATAAAATATCTCTAAAAAAACACATTTACATTCTGAAGTTATTAGTTCTATTGTGAAGTTAATATTATTACTAGCAGTAAAACAGCAGAGGTTGTACATCAGAAACTCTCCATTCATATTTTAAGTTATTTATGGTATACATTCATTTACTATATATGTGATGGGATATTCTGCAATAGAAACAATCTCTAATATACCCAATAAACTGAAGAACATAATTTTGATAAGAGACATTCACTTGCAGCAAAACAGCAGAGCCTGTACATCAGAAACTCTCCATTCAGATTATAAGTTATGTTATTCATAGTATACATTCATTTACTATCTGTGCAATGGGATATTATACAATAGAAAAGGCTCTTTTGACACTCAAATTGCGATTATACTTGAAATGCAACAACATTTAACTTCAGCTGATGACCATATATCAACACAGCACCAAACATGAATAGAACCACCTGTAATTTTTGCAGCAGGTATGAAAACTAACCTGCAATTTTTGCTTTGCTGGACCTTTCCTTTCCCCCTTGATAGAAGTAATCTCTTCTTATAAACTCCACTCTAATCGTGCACCTGCGAAGTAAATCAGCAAGAAACAAGACTAGGAAAGTGAATATATAATACCGACATTGATTTGAGAGTATCCAATCAAAATGTAAGACATGGATCAAGGTGTAGAGTCTTTTTAATCAAAGGTTGAAATTGATTTTGAGATGATCTTGTGGCTGAAATTATTTGATTTGATATTCATATTTATTTTTTACCTTCAAGTGTACAATTTTGTTTGTGTTTTTAATGGATGAATTTGAATCTTGAGAAGAAGGTTCCCTCTTTTTTTGCAGGTATGACTTAATGTCTGGATATGAAAGATCTGGTGATTGAACAACCCAACTTGGAATATGGAAAGACATGAATTGAGAAGACAAATATTCAACCCATTAAATAGATATGATGGGTTTGTCAACTGATATGTTGTTTTTATATTTTGAACAAATGACTCTTTTATTGTAGAAAATGAAAGTACCAATCAGTATTTATTGTGTACTGTGTAATACTTGAGATGTTGACCCTATGCACATATGGTTTATAAAAAAACAAATTTTTGAACTTCAATAATCAAAATATTGGTTTTTTTTCCATCAAGTATTGGATATTTTATATGCAAAATACTGTTCAAGTATTGGGACGTGTTCACATCTTGGGTCTTCTCCCTACCGATGATACTATTGTCTAGTAAGATGCCGAATCCCATTGAGTAAAAGTGGTGAAGCTCGGTCTCACTGCTATTTCAAAGAGTGGATTATTCCTTTAGTGGGAATCCATAGTGAAAAAGATGATAAAGTCAAGATAGGGATCACCGTAAATGTGATGAAGACCAACAGTCAAGTTGGTCTACACAACATCTCACCAAACCAAACCGATGGACAGTCAAGTTTTGTGAAGATTTCGAGTCTCTCCACTAATTAGTGACCTACTTTGAAATTTTGGGTAAAATCTATTATGACAAAGTCATTTTTTTAGTTTATGGGTATCTCGAGGCACTAACTCAAAGCATATAAGAGCACCATTGTATGGAAAATATACGTTCAGATTCTAACAGGCTGCAGTCATATTAATTAAATCTAAGGTTCATAAATACATCTCAGTTACAAGATAAAACAGCACCTGGTGACCATTGCCAGCAAATATAGTCCCGCCGCTTTGCAAGCAATACAAATAGCCGAAAACAATAGTACACTGCCAGAGGTAGGTGCATACAACGTCTCTGAAGATTACATATTTCAAATTATTGCAGACTTGTATTTTCATGAGCATGGTTTTCATAAAGAACATATTTAAATGTATGTCCAGTGCAGAGTTTTGATAGATGTACGTGCGAGTTTTGATAGCAAGCGAAACGACGAGACAGGTTTGTCGTGGAATATAGTTATTATGCAGCATACAGAAAACATGGTTATTGTCACAAGGCACTTTGACACCGTGTCACCAAGCAGAGGCTTATTTTTGTTGGAAAGTAGCTTGAGGATGGACGGACCTTAGCAGATTATTAGTATTATAACTGTAGTTATTTATAATAAATCACTACAATTCATATGGATGTCGGTCATTGATGTTTCAAAGGTTATATAGAATATTAGAAATAGATCAATGAGGCTGAACACTTGAAAGTGGTAGGTGAGACTTGTAAGCATGATGTATTTTAAAGATTTTTAGTCTATAATTACATGTTTCTATAGGTAAATAAGCATTCAGAAATAGAAGTCACTGGCGAGTGCACTTTTATAACATGGTCTTTGCTCAATAATTTTTTAGAATTCAATGTTCTGTCTTAGTATCATTAAGGTTGAGCATTCACATGGATTTTTCTCCTTTTGCAGGTTATTTCTAAAGTTCACTTTTATACTTCAAGATGCAGATATTTGTGAAAACACTCACTAGGAAGACCATTACTCTTGAAGTTGAGAGCTCAGACACTGTTGACAATCTAAAAACCAAGATCCAGGACAAGGAAGGTATTCCCCCGGACCAGCAGAGGCTTATTTTTGCTGGAAAGCAGCTTGAGGGAGGCGAACACCCTCAAATTTTTGGGGAGGCGAATACTGTTGACAATGTAAAAACCAAGATCCAGGACAAGGAAGGTATTCCCCTGGACCAGCAGAGGCTTATTTTTGCTGGAAAGCAGCTTGAGGATGGACGGACCTTGGCAGATTACAACATCCAAAAGGAATCCACACTCCACCTAGTCCTTGGTCTCAGAGGAGGCATGCAAATCTTTGTTAAAACCTTGACCGGAAAGACCATTACCCTTGAAGTGGAAAGCTCAGACTATTGATAATGTTAAGGCCAAGGTCCAGGACAAGGAGGGAATTCCCCCTGATCAACAGAGGCTCATCTTTGCTGGAAAACAACTTGAAGATGGTAGAACATTGGCTGACTATAACATTCAGAAGGAATCTACCCTCCATCTTGTGCTCCGTCTGAGGGGAGGCATGCAAATCTTTGTTAAAACCTTGACTGGAAAGACCATTACATGGTTTGCTGCACTTATTGCAATGGCAGGCTATCTTAATAAATACGGGCTAATATCATGGTTTAGCCAGACTATCAGTACCAAATTTCTCGAGCCCTTATGGAAAATCCCACACATAAATTCTTAATATAAACTATATTTTCCTGCAGCTGAAATTTTGCAACTCTTTCTAAATTTCAAAGAGATACCTGTAGATGTGGCAAAAAGGATCCTGTTTTCTGTAGCTAAATTGATTGACATTTTGGGCATTGCTCTGCTCATCCCATAAAATGCAAACCAATAAAGAGAACAGGAATTTAAGTTAATCTCAAAATGAAAACAAGCGCAGTCTTTTTCTGAGTTTGATTTTCTTAAATCAATGTATATGAAAGAATGAAACAAGACCTTGAATCCGGAATAGGGGAACAGAGAGGTAAACCATAAATTCAGCGGCTTCGATCTTTGGATGGCTTCCTCCGATCACGCAGTCTCGAACTCCAACCACACTCGGTAGGCAAAGAGAAATGGGCTCTCGTCTACATGTTCGACGCCAAAAACACTCCTCATTACAAAATCCTTCCCGAAACCCTAAGCAAGGCATTTTTTTATTCTTCTTCGATCACTACTACGTCTTGGTACACTACGGGCCAGCCATACTCCCCTTGTTTTGCTTGATGGCGAGATGCATGGCCGCCTCCACACCGGACTCCCAGAATGTCCTCTCTTTCTGACCACCTATACACCTCTCCCTCCTTCGAACATGGTCCTGTATTCCATCCGCCACATCTACGGCTCCCGGGCATCCGTGCATCATCGACCAACGAAGCCCCATCGTCGATGCCCTGGTGCCTGTCAGAAGGCCTCCGCCATGCCCACATAGAACACGCCTTTCGGCGTAACTAAGCAATAACATATGTGGGGTGCATTAGCAATGTGTAAGGAGATGTATTAAAGAAATTAAATTTAACGGAGTGAAATATTGTATAAGGAAAAGGGGCTTACTTAATGAAGAAAGTATTTGAGAAAAGAGAAGTTGGGAGTTATATAATTTATATGAGCGGTTTGAAGATTATAATTGGTTGACCATTTTGAAGATTTTAATTTGGTTTTATTTCTCATGGCGCTCTCTACTTATTTGAAATTTATTAGTTTGGTCATGGTGATGTTACGCTAACATATATGTTACCAAATTTAAATGAAAATGCAAATGCTAGAGCATCCATCTCATGTCTAAGTGGGAATAGTAAAAAAATGTGACACGGATAGGTTCGTCATCATTTATCATCATATGTAAACTATGATTCCCTTCTTAATTTTTTTCTTAATAATGTGGTGGTAAGTAGAAGTATGCATACTTAAACCAAACTTTCTTATTAGGAAATCAAATTATGTGGATTTATTTTTGATAAAGGGACTTGGAACTATATGGAGTTGATATTTTGATGTGGGATCTCAAATTATATTGTATGGTATTTCACACAATTATTTTTTTCCCATGATTATGATAACAAGAATTATGTTGGCCAAGACAACAACAAGGTATTGAGTCATCTTTGTGCCTTCAATTAGAAAGCCTTCCTTTATAATGGGTTTATAGGTTTTTGGAATCACTACTGAATTACACTATTATGTGCTTGATAACATAAATGTTGAACTAACAAAACTAACAAAATGTTAAACATTAATATGTGCTTTAAAAATATAAGCATTGAAAATAGAAAATATAGTAGGAATACATTATAAGACATATCCTAAGACTGTAACATATTTGAAAACTTTGAATATTATTAAAAATATAGTTCACATACATTGTAACGTAGGAGACAGAAACATGACATTAAATCCCAACACATAATTGATGGAATCAAATCTCCACTTGAACTTGTAAAATTAAAAATGTAAAAATGTTAGAGAATAAATGAATCTTTAGTGCCTCTAAAAGATTAGAAAGTAAAACCATTTGTGCATATTATTCATCGTTATATTATTCATGGCATCGATAATAATTTCAAGGTGAATGAGGTCAAAGGGCATTTGTTTCAAATGCCATGTTCCTATATAAATACTTCCTTTATCGAAAAGTAAAATACCATGCAAAATACATAAGTATTCAATTGAAAGGGATGACATAGAAATGAACAAAACTATTTTCCATTTAGGTATTTTTAGTTTTTATTTTTCGTGGTGTTGAGCTTTGAGATGACAATGATTAGCGGTGATGTTTTTAATATAAAAAATTTGGATACACCGTAGAATAAGTGTTCAAAATTTTATGAGGTAATGAATAAAAAAACAAAATGTGAAAAATATTATCAAGATCAATAGTTTGAAAAAAGATCATGTGTTGGCGAAATAATTTGCCGATTGGGAAAATTAGTGGATTCTCACCAATAGTGTGTGGGACCGAGTCCTTCTACTTGAATGGGGTAGCTCCATTTATTGAAAACAAGGAAATGAAAACAATCTAAACTAATTTTCAAGGTGGCCCAAAGACCAAGATAACAACATGAATACTTCCCTAAACTTGTGGCAATTGTTTGTATTTAATACAAGAGAGAAAATTATTCGATGAAGGGGATTAGGAGAGAAAACTGAGAAAGGGGTTTTAAACAACAAATAGCAAAGCAGATTTTGTTACATCAAAACCAGAACGTTTCACTTGCATCAATTAGAAGAATCCATTTGTGAGAAAGAGGAACAATCAACAAGAAACACCAAGTTTAATTGCATCATGTTGCAAAAAATTACAATGCTCTGGAGTATAAGCTAAGAAGGAGATAGAAACAATAAAGATGAGGAACAGAGGAAATGAATGTACTTGCTTTCTAGAAAGATAGTGAGAGCTAGCAAACAAGCATTAACCATTTCCTCAAAATGTGGGTGTCATTCATATTTATAGTGCAAGGACTAACTTTTCATCTCCCCCACATGACCCTTCACCTTCCTTCGTGACTGTTGACTTTTCAACTTCTAACTTTGGTGTTCCTTCACCACTTTGTGACCTTTCAAATTCCTGACCTTTGGTGTCCTAGTTGTCGGATGTCAAATTCCTAACATTTCTCTTGTTCGACCATCAACACATTTCTCTTGTTCCATCCATCAACACATTTCTCTTGTTCCCGTCCATCAACACATTTTTCTTGTTCCTACCATCAACACATTCTTATCATTCCCGGTCATCATCAAATTGTCATTGCTTCCCACATCAACATAATCTTTCTATTCTTGTTTGTCATCAAAACGTTTCGCTCCCGGACATCAAAAAAATCTTCATGTTCCCATCCGACAATAAAACCCTTTCCCGATGAGTAATCCAACCTTTTTGTTACTAGTCGGTAACACATTTTCATTTTCCCGCCAATAATGTACTTTAGCATCTTAGGAAAAAAAATTAAGTTTTCATTTTCAAGGTCAAACCTTAACAAAATTTGATTGTATAATATATGAAAAATTATGAAAAATTGCCAATGAATCCAATGAGAATACTTAAAAGTCCTGAAATGAGTTTTTATCATTTTTACCCAAATTTCCACTTTTACCTTGAGTTGTGTGCCACTAAATTGAGGGATAAGAAGAGTTAATGATCACCACAAACTAATAGATCATATAGGCTATGAAGAGAAATAAATATAATTTCATTTGAGATTTGAATGGAATTTCAAATCTTCATGAGTCTCATGAAACCTTTCATATAAGTTACACCTTATACAAAGACCTTTGTGTCGCATTGTTAGATGATTTTCCACCTCTCAAAATTCCCAAAATATTTCCTTAATGATTCCAACATGAATTAGGATATTTTATCTCTCCAATGCCTAGGGTATGAGATTCTAACTCTTTACATGGCTCTTGAAACTCTTCAAACAAGGTGACTAGCATTTTTTAGAACATGCATTTCCCAATACCTTGCTCATAAAGACCCTGATTTTGTATAACTTGTTCCTAAAAATTTATTTTCTTCTAGAAATTTCTTGAAATACCTTTAATAATCACATAGGATCTCTTATACTTGCTTGGAGGCATTAGATATTCTTGATACATCCTAGAAGTGATTTATAGTGCCACAAGTCTTAAAATAGGCCTTTTTACACCTCTAGGAGCAACTCCTTCTAGGTGAATCATAATAGGCTCATGAATGGCTTTCCACATACTTACCTACACATAAAAACACTTTAAAAATCTAGTTAGCACATCCCTCTCAGCCATGATGGGGACTACATATTCATAGATTGGCTAGAGGGAAAGTTCACATTACCTAGTTCGAAATATTTTTAGTGTGGGCTTGATTGTCATGGCCAAAATTTCAAATTTTTATGCTAGACATTTAGCATGACAAATTGGCTCTAGCTTGGGGACTTTTCTCGGATTGAACAAAGTGAAGATGGGGCAAGTAGGAATCCCAAAATCTCAAGACACTAAGAGGACCAATGCCTTATCCATTGGGCTATAGGAGTCATTGCAAAACAAGGGTGGATATAAAAAAACCTTATTTATTGAACACAACACAAGACAAAAATGAACACACACACATAAAGGAAACAAACACACCTATATTCACTTATGGTACATGCGGGGACAACCCACTTTCACTATTTGTATAATTTCAGGTATTGCCCACTACGAGGCAATTCCAAGTGAGTGTCATCCAGATAAGATAGTAGGAAAGTATTCTCTCCACATGTGTCTCGTATCTAAAATGGTCCAAGCCATAATGAATCAAACTTTCCATGGCTTCCTTTTGGTTCTCTCATTTTATCCCATAGTAGGACCAGGTCACTAATATGAAAATCTCTTGTCTTTGCCTTCTTATCAAAAATTTCTTTACTTTCAACTGATGTTCCTTTATCCTATCAACGACCAACACCCTATCTTCACATAGCTTCTCCAAGTACAAAATCCTTTTATCAAGTGAGTCTTGGAACTCACCATCTTCTACATTTGATCAATTGCAATGATGGAAAACTCTACAATTATTGGAACCTTTACATTTATCCCATATAGGATTTGGAATGGAGACATACCAATATCTATTTTTGGAGTAATCCGATCAGCCCATAATGCATCATATAGTTTTTTGTGCCAATTCCTTTGATTTTGATCTACAAGCTTCCTCACAATTGTCACAAGATTCTTATTACTAGATTTTTCTTGACCATTCCCCTAAGGATAATAGTCAGATGCATGGGATAAGGATATTTTGTATCCATAGCATAACTTAGTTAATTCCAAGAAGAGAAATAGGTGGAATTATCAACAACTATCTTCTATGGAATGCAAAAAAGGACAATAATATTTTCTTTGATGAAGTTATATATCATTTTCGAGTTGGATTTTTTTGACCGGGATGGCTTCCACCCACTTAGTGAAGTAATTTGTTTACTTGTAAGCACGAAGATATGACCTATACTAGAATGAGGATTGAGAGTACTGATGAAGTCCATACCCCATTGTTGGAAAGGCTCTTCAATCACCACCATGAGTGGAAGTGCAATGAGTTGTGGTCTTCCCACAAACTATTAGTAAGGCTCACATTTAGATACCCATTTATAGCATCTTGAAAGATAGTAGGCCAGTAGTACCTCCCCCCATGAAGGATCTTGTGTGTAATGACCATGGCATAGAAATTTCCACCACAAGCTTGGTCATGATATGCTTTCAACAGCTACTCTTGTTTCTCTTTGTCCACACACTTTAAGAAACATCCATCAAGGGTTCTCTTATAAAATACATTGATCCAAATCAAATATTTGGAATCTTTAAGCTTGAGAGTCCTTCTTTTCTTATAATCCATATGCTTTGGACAATCACCATACGTGAGGAAGTAGGAAATATCACTATACCACTCATTGGTGGTATTTATAAAGAGTACTTGGGGCAAGGTCCTTACTTACGCATCCATAACAATGACATTATTTGTCTTCATACTTTTTCAGAAGAGACTTATCTTCAGCTATCAACTTACATAACCCATTTCCCCTAATCAGATTAGATGGCCTTATCTCCAAGTCATATTCTTGAATCTTCAATGCTAGTTTCCTCTTTTTGTTCAAGATTTTGTTGAGTCAAGATAGACTTTATAGATGATCTAGGAACCATTACAATGGTGTGAGAATGTAGGATGTAGAATATGAAATTCTTGACTTCCTTGACCACCGCATAAGTGTCTTTTCAATGGAGGAGTATTTGAACTCATGATTCTTTAATGGGAAGCTCATGAAGGAAATAGGAGACTCAAGTCCTTACTCATTCTTTTGAACTAAAATAGCTGAAATAGTGTGCTTAGATGCATAACAATACAAAATGAAATATTTATTGAAATCAAGACATACCAGGGTTAGAGCTTTGGCTATGGCCTTTTTGATATCCTTGAATGCTTCTTTTCCCTCCTTTCTCCACTTGAAACTCTCTTGAGGCTTCATCATTTTAGTAATATACTTTGTTAACTCAACAAAATCTAGAACAAAGCGGTGAAAGAAATTGACCTTACCAAAAAATGAATGAACTCCCTTCTTTCTTGTTGGCAAATGATAGATTTTGAATAGCTTTCACCCTTTCTGGATCAATCCTTGTCCCTTATCTGTTCACAATATGTCCCAAGAGATTTCCTTTATTCTTCCCAAAGATTGAATTTTTTGGATTCAATGATATGCCATGTTTTCAATACCTTAACAAAACTTTTTCCGGATGTATAAAATGTTCTTTTCTCTTCTTAGAGAAGACTATGAGGTCATCTAGATACATGATTGTACATTTTTCTTCAAATCCTTGAAATCAAGGAAGAATTGGTTTTGAAATGTGGCCCCACATTGATGAGACCAAAAGGCATGTTTTGAGATGAGGGAAGGAGGAGTCGGTAGTAACCCTTTGGAAGTGGGTGGGACAAATTTGGGATTTGGGTTACTACCCTTGATAAACCGGATTAGTTTATTGAACTATTTCTGGATGGGTCTACAAATATTTGGACTCGAGAGATTTGGACCTGAATTTTTTTGATATGATCTATGATATCAAAAGAGGATGAAGTAGATGTCTCTAAGGTAGTGGAAGTTTTGGGAGGAGATACAACTTTGGGAGCAGGGGTCACTTTAGCGAGATGAGGTAGACTTGCAAGCTACTATAATCCTTTTAGGTACCTCAAAAGTTTTTCTAGACACATTTAATGCTTTGGAAGTAACATTAGAAACCTTATAAGAAGATGTTTTAACAAATGTAGAATTAGGAGACTTACTTGTTTCAGCTATGATCTTCTTGGCTGCCATGAGGTCTAGTTTTTCTTTAGTAAAATTCATAGAATGAGGAAGAGCACATCCTCTATTTATTACTTTATTATACTGAGTCGCCATGGGAGAATTTGCATTGTTCTTCTTCTTAGGGTAGAAATAGAAAACCTTTTCTTTTTGATTGAGAAAAGTGAACACCGCACAAGAGAAAATTAGTGCATCACCTTCTTCACTTTCATCTCCGGATGAGTATTCAAAATACCCAATCTCAACATTATCAACTTCTTCAATTTCAATCCCATATTCTTCATCATCATCCTCATCTTTTTTGACAATCTCATCTTCATCATCACCTCATGTATCACAGGATACATTTATAGGGGGAGCCTCTAAAGAAAGTCTTTGAGGTGGTGGGCCAATCCTTTGTCTATTTGGAAAATAGTTTTTAAGTGTCTCTCTACGCACAAAAACTTAATCCCGATTGCTTACTTTAGAGACAAGACATCATTAGCCAATTTATGAACTAATGAATCTATGGTACCTACATTTGAGATTTTGCCTTTCTCCTTACCAGGACATTTCTTTATCTTTCTGACATGATCAGATCATCCTCCACTTCAATTACAATATTTTGTGCTTCATCCAAATCCATTGGTTGAGTTCTTCTTAGCATATAACTCACCTCAGGAAGTTGGGCATTTGTGAAAAAACTAATTTTGTTATCTTCGAGGTCGAGCCACATTAGGAGTCTTGTAAAACAACCTATTGAATTTCACCAAAATCGCTCATAGGTTTGAAGCGTTATTTTTCAATGATACCACTATACCAATAGTGCATGATCATCCTCTCCGGATTGAATTTATTTTCAAACTTGGTATTCATGTTGTTCCGCTTAGTTATAGACCTCGTAGAAAGTGATAGAACCAACCATGTTGATGCATCTTGAAGATTCTACAAAAACAAGCCATACATCTTACATCTATGATTCCCAACTCTCCATCACTCCAGCGGTGTATGAAGGCCACAACGTGATCATCTGGATGTTAATTCCCATCACCATCAAACTTGGGAAAATTCTTTCTCAACCCTCTGGTAGATCATGCGGAGGCGGGGTGATAGCTAAAGGACTGTATTTTTTCCCTCAGGCGGTGGTGATTGTTGATCCATTGATGTTGGTTCTTCCTTTTTCTTCTTCTTCTTCTTCAAATCCTTCAAGAACAACTTTGATTCTTTCAATATCTTCTTTAAAAACTTCCTCTTGTGGGGAATGTAGTTCAAAGGTTTGACTACAACTCCATCAATGAGAGGACTCAAAAGAAAAAGTATGATCAAATTGAGGGAGTGTTATTGACCCAATCTTCTTGAGATTTGATTGATAGGAATTCTAAAATCAGATTGCAACTATTCTTAAAAGTTAGGATCAAACACACCACTAGCTCTTGAAGATCTTGTATACCTTCTATTACCCAAATTTGAATGTACAATTTGAACAAGATTTCTTCTAGGATCTCCTTTGTTGGTTTTGAACTCGTCTCGCTTATCCAAGGCTTTTGCACGTTATTTTTTAGAATCTAGAATTCTTGTAGCAGTGTGGTAATGGAAGAAGCTCAATCTATTGTGCCAAATAGCATCCCTCAAGTCCGATGCACTATCATCTTTAGGTATGGAATAGAAGCTCGGGATTAAGGACCGGGGATTACTAGGGATAGCCATCAGTGAAAGACATGAGGCTCAATGAATTTTCAAGTTCAATATTTTTTTAATTTTTTTGAATGTACATTTTTTTAGATTTTTGGAATTAAAATTCGGGGTAGATATGTTGAATCTTCTCACATGGTGGGATCGTCCAAAATGCTGTTGGAGAAACTTAATTTGTCAATAGGGCAAATTAGTGGATTTTAACTAATTTTCAATGTAACCTAAAGACCGAGATCACACAGAATACTTCCCTAAACATGTGGCAATTGCTTGTATTTAATACAAGAACAGGAAAATTGTTCGGTGAAGGGGTTAAAAGAGAAATGAGAAAGGGATTTTAATCAACAAGTAAAAAAGCAGAATTTTTTCATCAAAACCATAACATTTCACTTACATCAATTAGAAGAAGCCATTTGCAAAGAAAGAGGAACAATCAACAAGAAACACAAAGTTTTATTGCATCATGTTGCACAAATTACAATGCCCCTGAGTATAAGTTGAGAAGGAGATAAATCAATAATAAATGAGGAATAGAAAATGAATGCACTTGCTTCTAAAAGACAAAGACAAAGTGAGCTAGCAAACAAGTATTAACCATTACCTCGAAATGCATGCACCATTCATATTTATAGTGCAAGGACTAAATATTCATTTCCCCACATGACCCTTCTCCTTCCTTTGTGATTTTTGACTTTTCATCTTTTACCTTTGGTGTTCCTTCGCCACTGTGACCTTTCGAATCCCTGACCTTTGGTGTCCCGGTTGATGGACGTCAATACATTTTTCTTGTTCTAGCTATCAACACATTTTACTTTTCCCGAACTTCAACATATTTTTCTCATTCCCAACCGTCATCAAAAACTTACTCTTTGTCAACATAATCTTTCTCTGTCTATCCGTTATCGAATTTCGCTCCCGAACATCAACATAATCTTCATTTTCCAAATGGCATCAAAACGCATATGCTCGGCCGGTAATACAACCTTTTTGTTACTCGTCGGTAACACTTTTTCATGTTTCCGATCGGTAAGACATATGTGTTACAAGCCGCAAACACTTTGGCATCTCATGGAAAAATTTAATATTTTTATTTTCGGGGTCAAAAATTAACAAAATTTGGTTGTATAATATATGAAAATTTATGGAAAATGGCCAATGAATCCAATGAGAATACTTATAATTCCTGAAAATAAGTTTTCATCATTTTTACCAAAATTTTCACTTTAACCTTGAGGTGTGCCTCACTAAAAATGAGTGATAAAAAGAGTTAATCATCACCGCAAGCTAACACATCATATGTGTTGTGAATAACATTGAATATATTTTCATTTGAGCTTTTTATGGGCTTTCAAATCTTCATGAGTATCTTGAAAGCTTTTAGACAAGTTACAACTAATACAAGGGCCTTTGTGTTGCATTGCTGGATGATTTTCCACCTCTCAAAATTCTTGAAATCTTTCCTTGATGATTCCAACATGAAGTAGGATCTTTTATCTCTCCAATGCATGGTGTATGAGCTTCTAATTCTTTACGGGGCTCTGAAACTCGGATGGGAGTATTCAATGTGTTACTACGAGTACAAAACAGTGGTGGTGGACTTCCCGGATGGGAGTAAGGGCCCTGACTTTTGCTAGTGCTAAAGCTTCCTATTTTATCTCTACACATTTCGTAAGACCCTACTAACACTAAAATATTCTATATTTTCTCTCTCGCATCCAAAATATTAGGAAAAAACAAAACAAAACTAAACTAAACTATTTTAGCTGTTCCCTCAAAAGAAAAAAGGGTCACCTCGAATCTGTAATTTCCATGCGAGTGAAGCCTTGAAAAGACATGTCACCACATTATTCTGGTTACGCATACCGCTACTATCCCGTGAAATCTCCATTAAATGTATTAAATGTCATGATAGTTTTTATCTTATCTTCAATCCCATGACGTTTTTTTCATTTCATCTCAACGTGTACGGTATGACTATGACTATTAAATCACGTTATTTTGAGGATGAGTATTTTATACAACTATTACGTTGTAGTTACGCGGTGTAATTTCAACTAGACTATAGTGTCTTTTAATAAAATCCACTCTACGAACAGCCAGAAAATTGACAACCTCCGGACAGAGATTTGACGCCCGTTTTGGACTTTTTGTTTATTTTAATTGTATTTTATATTTTGTAAAATTGTTAGTCCGTTCTTATTTTGATGTGAAAGAATTTGACAAAACTTTCATTATCACTATAAATACATTTAATATAAATATAAGTGTAGTATTACATAGATATTTAAATAACATATTTTGTTTAAAATGTACTTATATTTAAGCTTACCCCAAATTTGTAAATACAGCAAAAAAAAACAATGTATTTTTAAATTATTAAATAAAGAAAAAATATTTAACAAAGATGGATGGGTTGTTTAAAATCCCTTAATGTCATAGATAATTGGTTTGGCCGGTGGAGTCGGGCATCAAATCTTATGCAAGCTGCACAGGCAGAGTCCGTACTACTTTTTAACTATATTGCAAATTTACGCGTATACAACTTGTAAAAAATTTGTGGCCTCTAGACAATTAGACATTGAAAAATTAGTAAACCATCTAATTTTTGGAATAATATTCGATAAGTATATGTAAGCTCAAAATCAAACTTATTTGTATTCATACGAAGACAAAAATTATGAAAAATGTATATAAAATTTACAATTACTATACAAAAAAAAAAAAAAAAAAGTCGTCATTAAATTTTGATTTAATAGATAATAATTTGAAATTTCAGGACCTCGCTCCACGGTGAGAATGTGGTGTTATATTTTGAAAATAACCATTAGAATACTTCCATTGAGACTTTGATTTGTTCCACCAAATCAAGAAACGTAGACAACGCAATTGATTGTTCTATGGGTTTGGAGGTGCCATTATTGATGTATTATTTAAAGATTTATAGGAAATTTTAGCTTGTTTCTTGTCATAAGAGTGGATGGTTGCACATTTATTCGTATGGAAAGGGTTATATAGATTTTATCATGAGGAATCACCATCTTAACAAGATTCATTAGCAATGCGTTCTTATTTCAATATAGAAACTATAGGTTTGTAATTTCAATGTATAGAGATAGTTGTCCTTATGCAACCATTCCTAGTGTAAATATTTGATACCCAAGCGTGGATGGATGAGACATTTCTTAAATGGTGCGGTTCTGCGAAATAGGTGGTTATGGTGAGCCTCTGATAGTTGATGGAGTTGCACTCTTAGGTCATTCCTTATGCTTGCTTAACCATGTCTCAAGTTATGGAGATGGTTTGAAATAATACTTAGGAAAATACTTGTGGAAAAGGGATTTGTAACCTAATTGTACTTTGTGCTAGCAACAATTCTCAATAACCTTATACCTCAATCTACAATAAATAGTTTTCAACATATTTATAGATTTAGATTGCCCACTTTGCTCGTAGGTTCTTTTACACCTACATTGATGTTATCAAAGCGGTATGGTGTTTGTGATGCCTTTGGAGTTAGAAAGCATCATCCAAATCAACGGTCAATATCTTATTTAGTGAGAAATTGTTTGATTTCATTGTTCATAGATCTAATCGATAATGTCGTTGAAATTATTGAACATCCCCCGATTGATGCGTAAGGGGCCATCAATGCGAAAAATGGAAGGAAGAAGAGTTCATTCCTCTTAGCGGTGTTGTGAAACACGTCTCGTCATTTGTCGAGAGCATAAGTATTGAGAATAATTGTATTTATCCTAAAATGAATTGTTAATTTCGAGCCAAAGAGTGAAGTCGAGTATTGTTATATCATAAGTATGGAGGGATCTATGTAGTGAGCAAGCATGGTGATCATGAGCTAATCGGGGTGAGCGTGCCATATGGCGTGCTTGTAGATGTTGACAGAGAAGAGCAACTTAAAAGAGTTACTCGCTACCTTTACTATATGGTGTTGAGAGCGAAGACACCTCTATGTTTGTTGAATAATGATATTCCTAAGGAGAGAGGCAATAATAATGGGGAAAATTTTGTGTGCAACACCTATATTTATTTCATATAGATATAACTACATATATGTTCAATATATTTTTTAATTCAATTCAATTTAAATATTAATGTCAATATTTTGATATTATTATAACATAGAATTTATGATATAAAAAATGACATCAATTGATTAAAAATATAAAATAAACCACATTCAAAATTGGCAAACAAAATATTTATTGTTAATAAGTGAGAGGCGTCTGTTTGACAAATTTATGCAAAGACCCATTACCTTTTGTATTTCAAGTATGCCTAGGATTAATAACAATGGTATATACAAATAAACATAAAATCATATTTCACAAGGGTCGGGATGAGATCGACTTTGACAACTGATCCCACATGTCAAACCAAAAATATGTGACGTTAATTGGTTTAAAACAACCTATTCATCCCTGTTGAATACATTTTTTTAATTAATTTTATTTGTGTGTGTGTGTGTGTGTGTGTTTTATTTACTGATTTTGGGTAAGTTTTAAGAATTATATGTTCGATATATACACATTTTCACTCAAATATGTGATTTAAATATCTATGTAATGTTGTACTTATATTTACATTGAATGTGTTCATAGTGATAATGATGGTTTTGTGAAATTCTTTCACATCAAACATGGACGGGCTAACTGTTTTACACTTTGTAAAATATGATTAAACCAAACAAAAATTTCTAGGACGGGTGTTAAATCTCAGCTCTGACAAAGGGAGGAATATTCTCCCCACAAAATGCACTACATACATCAAATCGACCATGCCATCCGCTGCCACGTAGCGTGACGGTTAGGACTTAGTTTATTTTGTAATTTGGATTTGGTTAAAAATTACCCTGCACATTTCAAATGTAGCCAATTTATTTAAAAACAAGAAAACAATGATGTGAGTGCTAAAATGCGGTCCCACTGATGCATGCACATACATGTGTATAGTGTTTTTCTATGGGTCAATCTTAGGCATGGGATACATTTTATGTGGAGAATAACTTTGGACTATACCGGAAAGAATCAAAGTATATGCGACGTATCCTATACCTAGATAAATAGGCAGTACAGTCAATATTATCTTCTATTGTAATGGATAAGACTTCCGTTCGCATTGTAATTTGTAATTACTGCATTGATTTCAATTAAATTCACTTGTCATTTCGTTTGAACATGAGAGAAATATAGAAAAAAAATAGAAGATACCCCTGCTCTGCGGAGGACCGCACATTTCATTTTCCTTTCCCAAACCCTAAAGGCCAAGCGTCATTTTCCTTACTGTGGTGGGGGTGGAAGCCAGCGTCTATACTGGCCGCGTCCCGGTCATTCCCTCTATAAAATACCTATTCTCCTTCACAGTTTTTCCACACCACGGTCTGTCCCATTGAAGCAGTCGAGAGGAAAAAGAAAGGAAAAAAAAACCATGGCTGCCCGCGTGAAAAACCTCGCACAGCTGCTCCTGCTTGTGGGTGTGCTCAGCCTTCTTACAATCTCCGCTTCGGTATTAAACTCCTCTTCTCTGCTCTTTCTCTCGTTAATTATAAATGTGGATGCGGTTTATGTTGTTGGTGTGATCTATTTATTTATGTGTGTTTGCATTTTGCAGGCAGACGATGTGATCGTGACGTTCGTAATGGTGCAACATGCAGAATTCGGACAAGTTTTCAAGATCATCGGAAACGGTACGGTACTCGGCGATTGGAGCCCTGCGAATGTTGAGAATATGACGTGGACTCCCGGCGATGCATGGGCCTCCTCTGCAGTATGTTCATTTCTTTATATGCTGTCAATACTACACACTGTTTTTTCCTTACTGACCTTATATAGTATTTGTATTGATCCTTCTTTCTGGTGTATTTTGTGAAAGACGCTGACGAAAGGGGTAAACTACGAGTACAAAGCGGTGGTGGTAGACTTCTCGGATGGGAGCAACGCAGTCTGTTACATGCCGGATAATAACCGCGTGCTAACCGTGCCGGAAAGTTATTCCAAGTCTCATTACGTGGAGACGGTGTTTTGGAAGGCATCGTGCGGTTACGATTGTCACTCCACCACTGCCTGCAGCGTCACCAGCAGATGGACGGTGTTTGATCCCATTCGCCGCGTCGTATGAAGATTCGACAGCTAAACCTGTTGATCAAACTAGTTGACGGCGACGTTTCTAAATAAACGCTAATACTTTGTTGTTATGTTAACTATATGAAAAATATGAATAACTATTAGTATTGTGATTTATGTGTTACCATGAGGGTGCTATCATTCTAAAGTATTTTTCCTTCTGCATATTAATTTTTCTTTTTCTTTCTTATTATTCACTGCCGACAAGATTTCTCATGGATATTATCACAACTTAATTTTTAAAACTTTGTCGGGTGTATTTTAAAACACCCGTGAGAAAAATATTTCAAACTGTGTCGTTTTGTATTTTCATCTTAAAATATGCTTGGCATATTTTTAATACAGCTTATGTCACATAATTACCAATTAAATGTATGAATATATATGTATTTAATCAATTTCTTAGATATTGTAAAACTAATCACTCTTTAATGTATTGTTAGTCTTCTATAGAAATAAGTAGATTGTAAGTTGTTTAAATTATTGTGAGATGATTTTAATTTTGATGTGACCTTTGGTCTTTGTATTTGATTATATTTTAGTTACTGTGTTTTTAAATTATTTTGTAACGACATTAATTTTGATATGACTTCTTGTCACTCTATTTAAGTTCATTTTATTGGTAAAATATTTTTTCTTATATTGTAACTATGTTGTTTAAATCATCTTTAAATGACCTCAATTTTGATGTGATTCCTTATCACTCTATCTATGGTATTTATAGATATTTGAATGAAGTTGTTAATGATCTATCTATTTTCATTCAACTTAGTAATTAATAGAGATTCCATGAAGTCATTTTTCTACAACAAGAATTATTGTTTATTTGTTATTAGAAAATCTTCGAACAAAGGGTTTACATTCATAATGCATTACAACTAATCGTATTACTTGATTCATTTTAGATATGAACACATAAAAAAAAAAAAGCATAATTACAATAGGGGTTTATAGAAATGTATTTGGTTTTGTCACAATTTTAGAGATGGCCGTCAACAATAGTTAACATGATATGTCAAAATAATGAACCAAAGAATATCTATAAAATCAAAGAAAATATATAAAAAAATCAAAGCAAGCCACACTACTACAATAGAACCATACACTTTTTCAAAGTTGTAGCCTTTTACAAAAACCAAACAATGTTTTTGAAAGTATTTCTTAAATCATGTATCTTAGTCGATGTGATTTTCCATTCCCATTCTGGAATAAAATTGATAATTTTTCATAAAATTCAGATTAGATCTATAGAAAACAACTATATATCCTTTCGTGGATTTGTAGTGTTATCACAAATATAACTTGTAAGACAATTTAAATTAGAGGGATTATACTATCCATCTATTACTATAATAAGCCCTATCCTTTTCTAAATTCTTGGAATCAACATACCAACAATAATGTAATTTAATAGTCTAAAATTATACAAGTTCCCAACCTTATGTTTTCAATAATCTAATCAATGAAAAATTAAATGTTATATGATCTTCTTTAAATGTGTAAGATGTGCTAAAGTCGTTTCTTTTTCAATATTATTATTCTATATCTATCATATGATTGTCCTATAGACCCTAATACACTTAATTTATGTAAAGACTTTTGAATTCAAATCAAAGTTTTATTAGCATTCATGACAAAACATAATGTATAAAAATGACCCACAAAAAAGGACAAAATTGATCTAGATCCAAAAGAAGATTTAAAATTTTAACAAATAAAAAGAGGAAAATATAACTATAATGATCAATGAATAATTTTTATGAAAAATAATTTCAAGATAAAATTTCTACCTTCTAATTTTTCTAGTGGAAAATGTTTTTGCATCACTAGTATACTAAAAATAATCACATTAAATAACAATTTCAATCTAGGTAAAAATCTAAACAAGGGAAAGTACAAAACATGGAAAAGTAGTAAAAAGATAAACTGAGAAATAATTACTCCCTTTTATTATATTTTATCCTTTTATCACTATCATATAACTTTATAAGAATATTTTAGTAGATATGGTATTAGATTCAATGATATACCCTACTCTTAAGATTGGATAACTTCATTCACATTTCCTCAATTCATTATGGGCATTAAAATAATTATTCTTTATTGAAACTATAATAAGATTGCCAAATTTCTAAAAATGTTAAAATTAAGAGGAATGTATTATCCCTCCATTAGTGTTCGCCCCTAGGATTTTGTAAATTCTTAAAAGCGAATTGCAAATATTGTATTGTATTGGGACCAGCTTTTATTTTTATTTTTTGAAAGACATTGGTGAAAGGATAGGTTGTGCACATGAAGGTCTAACGCATGATTTAACACACTTCCAAACCTCCAATGTTAAGTCGTACCGAACTTTGATGTAGTTTGTGGCACAACTAAGGTCCTTGTTAGTGCGAAATCACAACACCCCCAAATGAGTTCTAAAAATCTACTTTTCTAAGGCAGAATCATCTGGTGTGATTGCATAACATTGAACTTTCCCTAAGGTGTGGGACCTTGCAAAAGTGGGAAAGCTCTCCAGATTAAAGGTTGGTTCCTATTCCTCTGTTTAGGTGCATACGTGAGAGCTTGTAGAGGATTTATCTCTATACCTAATCTAAAACTTGCCAAGGAGACAAGGATAAGAAAGGGGTACAAGAAATAAATAATAACTAAACTACAAGGTGATGCACCAAAGGAATGATGAACACTAGTTCTACTGATAGACACAAACCAACAAATACATGCAATAATCAAACACAGATAACCAAATTTATAACGAAAGACAATATGCGAGCAAAAGAGACAGAAAGGATCTAGAATTGATCACAAACGTGTTTTATTACTCTATAGATTGATACAATACATTACAAAATAGCCAAGAGGCAAGAAATATATTGCAACTTTCATGGAAGGCTTGAAATTCCACAAATTCCTTTCTAGAAGAAAAAGGGAGCCGTCAAAACAAGGAATGTCCAACCCAGAGTCATGAGCCCAACTCCTTCTTTTATAGATGTAGCAAAGAGGGGAGAAGAAAAGAGGTGGGAGACTTGATTCGAAACTCAGCTACTTGGTTGACAATGCCCCTAGCAAATCCTACCCATGATCTATCGAGCCTAGTTCCCCATGCCTGCTTGTCATATGAGAGAAGATGTGCACCAAAATCTCAATATCTAGGTAGTGGAAGCCATCGGATCCCGAACTAAAGGAGTGGAAGACATTTTCCAAAATTTCTCTTTATTATGTTCTTGATTCAAAGCATCGTGTTGACACTTGGCGTCCTCCACTAGTCCCTCATTGCTTTGAATATTCAACCGCACCATCGTCCCCTTTTGAAACGGCAGACGTGTGGAGGCTTAGCACTTGTTTAAGCCTACCCATTTGATCTATATCTTTGGAGGAGCTTTGTTTGAACACGTGGAGGCTTCCGCTTGATCTCTATACTTAGTCATTTTTTGAGCCTGTTTTGAGCCTTTTTAAGCCTGAAGACTTCAAACCTTCGCCCCTTTCTTTTCCTTCTTCATGCGAGGTCATTTAACCTTTCGCAGGCCCTGTCACCTCATTGTAGAGCCCCTTTGCAACTTCGTTTGTCGTCCTGGAATTTGAGCTCATGGGTGTGAGTCGTCTCCTTCATAATTTCCTTATGTGCAGGACTTGTCTTGACCAAATTTTTGGGGGGTCGAATTTGGGATAACAATTTGGTGACTCGCAGATGACATCTACCCTGCTAGATGAATGGACCAGTGGCCTTCAAGCATCCATTCGGCATGGAGTCAAGAATGATGGCCTGACACCGATCCTTCTTATAAAAATGGACTCCCTAACTATTTGGACTTTCTTTGACCTTTTCCTTACTCGAACACACCGCGCATTTGCACTCTCAATTTTCATAAGAAAACCTCGAAATGGAGTTTTTGAGAGTAAAAATTATATTGACCCATTTTCACCTGTCCCTGAAAACTGAGATTTTTCAAAAACTTAAGATGCTCTGGATTTGTTCCCTTTTGGAGCTAGCAACTATTACAGACCACTATGAGTCTTCTTGCCATGAATATTGAAGAGCCCGGCCTTATGCACCCTTGGAGAAAAATAGACAAAACTTATATACAAAGACTAAATCATGCATGCCTCAAATGAGACATGCAGAGTGTGTATAAGCACTTCTTCTACGGAAAGAAAATCTACTCCTACTCTTACACTAACCAGAGAGAAAGAATGCTAAAAAATCCTGCTATAGAAGGGAGAAGTAGCTTCCCTTTCTCAAGAGGGGCAGCCATGCAAATGATTTGACACTAAATATAACTACATGTATGAGTGAAAAACTGCTATAAGCCTGTCCTCCACCCAAATCATCAAGGTCTTAGCATTAATGGAAAATACCTCCTCAAGATGGCTTGCACTAGACTTCTAGAGGTGTTGATGATGACCCTTGGTACTTTGATGCTCATCCTCATGCCTTGAAGTAGGAATGGCTGGTTTTGGTTTCTCCTTTGGCTCCAATGAAGCCAAGTACCTGATTGGGCATGGTCTGATCCTTTGGATATGCCCATTTCTCTGAAATTCAACTCCAAAAATGGAGTCTTCTTATGGAACTTCTTGGGTGGATGGTGTGGGAGAAATGGTGATATCTTTATGCCCTTTCCTTTCTTCCTCCTGTGATGTTTAAGTCTCCCAAACTTGATTCCAGAGGGCTACTATAAAATGCAGGCTGCTGCAATTGAATGCTCTCCTCCATGACAACAGTTTCATATGCTTGGAAGGTGGATGAAGGAGGAGAAAACAATAGAAACTCAACTGGTTCTTCTCCATCAAAACAGTCCTCCAAATCAGACAAATAAATTGCCTCATTGTTGTTCTGTTGCAAATGTTCAACCTCTTCCATGGTGTCCTCTTGGTCTGTAACTTGATTACCATTGCTCCCTTCACTCTCAAACATGAAGTTTGAAAGATAAAACTCTTCTTCAACATTAGAGCTTGAAGGGGATGAAGTGGGAGGAAGAATTGAAGGTTCTTCTGTAGCCTACTCCACACTTCAGGGACCTCTAAAACTATATGGTCCTCCTCTTGTTCTTGCTCTTCTTCTACTGCAAACTCAATCTCAGCCACCACTGGTTCTTCAATCTTGACCTCCTCTATTGGCTTGACCATCAAGGGGATCTTTGTAAACCCAAATTTGGCAGCCCAACTCTTCAGATTGTCTGTCATTTCTTTTCTATTGGGCTCCTCTTCTTGTTGTTCTCCTTGAATAGATTCTTGAGTCTCTTCCCAACATGGGCTTGGGAAAGAAAGAGGAGTGGCAGGTTGGGGTTCAACCATATTTTTAATTATTTGTGGTGGGAAGGGAGGTGTAACTTCTTGTTTGTTTGGAGGGGATGACTGTTTGGAAGGGAAAAGGATAAAAGAACTGAGATGAGGTGGAAGACTAGGAGATGGAGAAATGAAATCAACACTTGGGCAGCAAGTGAGGGGCTTGACTCTTGCCTCTGCTAAAATGATAAAGATTGAGGAAGAGACAATGAAAGATAGGGAGCTGGTGATTGACTTACCCATTGACAAGGTTGTCTCACACTTTTCTCATAAGCTTCAATGTCCTCAATCCACTGTGTAAGCTGAGGTAGTACTTCAACCATGAAGTCAAGCTTCTCCTGAGGGCTGTAATGTCTTGGAAAAGGGCCTTCCCATGGACAAGGTGCCTTGTAACCAATCTTGAATGCCTTCATTTGTGCTATGGCCCTGGACTGCACCATGCTAGCCTCCATTTTTTGAATCTTCTCCAGTAGACCAACATCTTCCATTTGATTGTTGTCATTATATGCATATCCCTATTCCTGATAAGCTTCATGGCCAAACTAGTTCTGACACTTTGCTCATATGGGTAAGCATAATGGTTCTGGATCTAGATCATAATGTTGATTTGGAGGAGTTGGGAAATACATTGGAGGTGGAATATACTGCTGTAGCTGCAAGTGTGAGTTCCATGAAGGGAATGAAGTCATGATTGCACAACCTCATGGAATGGTAGAAAATGAAAGAGATGGAAGAAGAAAATGGATAAAAATAAGCGAAATGGATGGAAAAGGTCTACAACTAGAAGAAAATGGGTTTTTGACCGGATGGAGTCACCGATGTGCTTGTATGTGCCTCAAAAATGCTTAATCCCACCAAGAACACATCAACTTGATGAAATAAAGTGAAGACCTCTGGTCCCACCGGTGTGCCCAAAGCTGTTAGTGGCACATGGTGGTGTTGGATTTGTTGTTTTTGCACGAGACACTAAGAGAAGATGAAATATCTAACCCTAGTTTCACACTCACATGCCAAAACTGCTAGTGTGAAATCACAACATCCCCAAATGAGTTCTAAAAATCTACTTTTCTAAGGCAGAATCATCTAGTGTGATTGCATAACATTGAACTTTCCCCAAGGTGTGGGACCTTGTAAAAGTGGGAAAACTCTCCAGATTAAAGGTTGGTTCCTTATTCCTCTATTCAGGTGCATGCATGAGAACTTGTAGAGGATCTATCTCTATACCTAATCTAAAATTGCCAAGGAGACAGGGATAAGAAAGGGGTACAAGAAATAAACAATAACTAAACTACAAGGTGATGCACCGAAGGAATGATGAACACTAGTTCATTGATAGACACAAACCAACAAATACATGTAATAATCAAACATAGATAACCATATTTATAACAAAAGACCAGATGCAAGAAAAAGAGACAGAAGGATCTAGAATCGATCACAAACGTGTTTTATTGCTCTGCAGATTGATACAATACATTACAAAACAACCAGGAGGCAAGAAATATATTACGAATTTGATGGAAGGCCTGAAATTCCACAAATTCCTTTCTTTAGAAGAAAAGGGAGTGTGTAAAACAAGGAATTTCCAACCCAGAGTCATGAGCCCAAATCCTTCTTTTATAGATGTAGTGAAAAGGGGAGAAGAAAATAAGTGGGATACTTTATTTGAAACTTAACTACTTGGCCGAAAATGCCCCTACAAATCCTACCCATGATTTGTTGATCTTGGTTCCCCACACCTGCTTTTCGTATGAGAGAAGATGGCAGACCAAAATCTCAATATCCGGTAGTGGAAGCCATCAGATCCCACACTAATGGATTGGAAGATGTTTTCCAGACTTTCTCTTTATTCTGCTCTTGATTTAGCATCGTGTCGACACTTGCTGGCATCCTCCATTGGTCTACCTCATTTCTTTGACTATTCAACCCGACCACTGTCCCCTTTTGAAATGGGATGCGTGGAGGTTGGCACTTATTTAAGCATACCCCTTCCATCTTTATCTTTGGAGGTGTAGTGCCCACTTCCCTTTGACACCTGTTTGATACTAATCATGATACTGCTAATTATATTATGGACATGATTATGGACTTTATTATAGTATGATGTTAAATGTTAGATCATGGATTATTGTTGACTTGATTTAGTTATGATGCATGATGATTATTAGAGACATTTTATATGTTGATGATGATATATTGTTGGACATGGTTATATGATGGATGTTGTTTGGACTTGTAATAATTGGATATTTTGATTAGACCTAGAAAATGAAAATTAGATTAAAATTGATGATGATATAGTTGTTAATGAAATTGTGAGTGATATTGTTGATTGTCGTGATAATTTTTGTGATTCACATATATATTGATGATCTTGAAATTATATTTATATTCATTTGGATGTTCTGATATGGCCACGAGGCCGAAGGAGGTATTTTTTTCAGGTTAAAATATCACAAATAAGCATCGAGGTTGGAGACCAACCACATTGGAATTCTAGATGAATTCAACAAGGTCACCATGGCAACTAGTATTTGTTGTGTGTGTTTGTTTTTTTAGGGATTCCCATGGGGGAATCACCTTTAAATGTGACCAAGGGATTTTATGTTTTTCTTTTATTTGGTCCCTTTTGTTTAATTTTTGCATGTGTTTTATGTGGTGCACTTACCCTCTCATTATTTAATTAATGTGGTGTTAATATTGCAGAGTAATCATATTGTTTAGTTAATTAATTAAAAGATGTCATAAGAATGTAATTAATAGAGTTGTTGGCCATGTTTTAAAGTGTTGTAAGAATGTGTAAGTAATGTGTAAGTGACCTTGTAAGTGATGTGTAAGTTAACTTTTGAGTGTGAAACACTCCACCTTCTTGGAAATTAGAATTTTTCCTTAGAGGCTTACTTTGGAGACTTATGGGACAAGTTAAACTTGTCCCATGCCTCTTAAACTTACATAACAACCTTCCTATAGTTGGAGGGTTATATTTAGACCTTTTTATGCATTTTTACAAGTCAAGTTGAATGTTCTAATTGTAATTTTCTTACATAATTTAATTTCAGTCCTTATGGGGTACGGGCTTGTTTGAGTGTGTAAGTAAATTTGTCATATTTCACCCACTTATTTATTATGCATTGGAGAATGAAGTTGAATTTTGGGGTTTGGGGTTGAGGATGTGTGATGTGGTATCCTACATGGATCCACCTCATCCTTTTCTCTTCCCTCTTCTATAAAATTTTAATTGTTTGCCTTGTTTTGGGTTGCTTCACTTGGGAGACTTCATTTTAGGTGAATCTTTCTTGTTGTTTTGGGAGCTCTTGATTGGAGAAGTTTTGGAAGATTGTTGCATGCTTGTGCTTGGATGTTTTGAATTGCTTGCATTGATATAAAGCTTGTTGTTTTAGAACTTGAAACAACTCCATCATGGAGAGGTAGGAGCTTGGCTCTTGAAATGATCTTCTTGTATATATGTAAATTTTCTTGTGTGATTGTTTTGGTATATTTGTGGGTTGTTGGGTAGATGGCCTAGGAATGGTGTAGGATAAGATTGTGGGGTTATTTTGTGGGAGGCACAAGTGGTTTTAGGGAGGTATAAGGGTGGAGGGAGTTGGGATTTGGGTTCCACCTTACAAAAAAATAGCTTGCATTTCTTTACTTGTTATGGGGTGCCATAAGAGGTTGGGGAGACATAAGATAATGTGAGGGATAAGGGGTACTTGGGAGAGGCATAAGGGCATGACAGGGTTGTGAATGATATATATATATATGGGTTTTTCTCAGTGGTGATACCCATTTTCCCCTTTGGTAGGCATAAGCATCATCCCCCATAGGTTCTTACTCCTTTGGCTTGCTTGATGAAGCCTTTGTATTTTTGTCATGTTTTAATGTAGTTGTAAACTACATTCTTTTTGGGACTGTGCTTCTTTGTGAAAATGTTTCTTGTATGTTTGTGGAAGCTTTGTTGTTTCCATGAGTTGGATCACATCTTTTATGTCATTGGTTGGGACTCGGGGCCAATGAATAAGGATGGCTTCTCCTCTTCATTGGATGTCTTGGTTGGGTGGAGAGCATTGCCTTTCCCTACTCCTATTGTGATCAAATTGGAAGAATGAGGAGTATGCATGTTGTTGTTCGGAGCTGAGAAAAGACGGTTTGTGATCCCCTTGTGAAATAAATGGAATCTCATTGTAACCATTTCCACTTGAAGTGGACGAACTTGTAAATGGTTATAAAGGAAATATGTTGTGCTTGATTGTAAGTTGTATATTGAAATTTAAAAGAGTTATACTCTGTTTTCTATTTTGAAAAGAATGTGAATGAAAGATACGTGTTTTTGTAAGTTGTATTTGAAACCAAAGGGAAAGGAAGTTATGGCCTTCAAGAAGTTTTTTCTTCCTTGGCATCCAAAAAAGGGAAAATTTCCTTAAGCGGGCCCGTGACCCAAAATTTTCCCTTAAGCACTTAGGAAAATTTCAAAAAATTTTTATAAATTTTCTTCACCGCCCTACCAAAGAAGAGCCAATCAGAGGCTTCCACATGGCACCATGGGGCGTTGGCGGAGGGGCGGACCCCTTTTTAAACTTAGCACATCCAATTTTTTTGGGAAAATATTCCAAGTTTTCCCGCCCCCCATGACCAATCAGGTGATACCACATGCTTTGTGATGACAGGCATTGGCGAGTGAATCCCTTTTTCCTTTTTGTGCTTTAGAAATTTTTGGGAAAATTTTCCATGTTTTCCTAAAATCTGCTGAGCATTTGTCTGCTGACCCGCAGCCAATCACGAGCGGCCACATGGCATGAGGAGTTGACGGAGGCATGGGTCAATGTTACCCTCTTAGCCCTTCGGGGCGTTAAACAAAATTTTCCCCGCCCCCTGCTTTCCCGCATTGGCTTACGTGATGCCACGTGTCCCTTGCGGCTTGCAGACTTGCAGGCACAATGTTGGCTTTTTGCCTTGTGCCGGAAATTTTTCCCAAATGTCTCCCGCCACCCCGCTCTCCCCACCTCTTAGCCCCCGTTTGAGAAGCGCCACGTGTCCCTTGTGGACTTGCAGATCTGCGAGAGCACAAAGCGCAATATTTTTTTTCCCCATGCTGATAATTTTCCAAAAGTCTCCCCATGCACCCTACCAACCCGCCCTTTGGGCAAATTTTCACCCCTGGGCCTGTAGGCCCGCTCTTGGGGAAAATTTTCACCCCAAGGCCCGCCGGCCCATAACTTGAGAAATATGAGGAGTTAGGAGGACTTCTTTATATAAATGGAAAGGTGAGGAAATTTCCTATCCAATGGGAATGATTTAGGGAATTTTTGAATGTGTTAAGTGTGAGAAAAATCAAGTTGAAACTTTAAGCCTATTAGAGAGTGGGTATGGTGAAGTTTTACCCTCTGAACCTAATTGAACCTTCTAACCCTAAATTTTGGACCTTATGACCTCTAATAATTTTTAATCGTTTAAAGTATGTTCTAGTAGATTAGAATTATTCTAGAACTTGTTAGTGATAGTTTTTGCCTTGTAACAGGTTGTAAACTCTTTTAAACAAATTTTTATTTTCCATAATTTTTCCTAACTAATCCTAGGTTGTTTCTTGGGTCTCAAGTGGGTTGTTTTAACGGGCGTTACACTTGGTATTAGAGAAGTGGTTGAAAATCTTGGGCCATTGGGTACACTAGAAAACTTGAGACATGAAACTTAAACCTATCACACTTATAAATCTATAAAGAAACTTAGTTAGAAATTACATATTTTAGTAAACATGGAAATTGAATAAAACTTAGAAAAATGAACTAACTCTCACCTTGGTCTCATGTGGGAGGAGCACAGGAGATAAGATGAGGGGTATTTTCACATAGACCTAGACCTACCACCACTAGATCATGTTATAGAAGCCATCCTACCCCAGATTTTACAAACTCTTGGGATGTTAATGTCACTCTATGCGAAGGATCAATAGGAGGACATGCACCCGGACATGATAAAGTCCCTTCCATTGAGGGTTATTTATCTCCTCGACCTAGAGAGGATCATGGAGGAGAGAAATCCCATGCATATTTAGCCGGGTAGAGACACCACATAGAGGACGGGGTGACTGAGTTTCAGACATAAAGAGAGGTCTTGGAGCCCTAGGATTAGGGATGAGCATGTATAGAGACCTAGAGGCCGTTAGACTACACTGTAGATCACATTAAGGAGATCCCGAAGCTTCAACAATTACATTATTACGGTGACATAGGTGGATTTCGGTATAGGCTTGGTTGGTGAGCTTGATCGATGTTCAAGCTCTACCCTTGTTATAGCAACATGAAACCTCGTGTTGCGATCCATCTACTTAGGGATGGAGCTGGTGTTTGTGGAGGACAAAGGAGTAGAAGCTCCATGTTGATTCTAATATAGTTACATGGGAGCTCTTTAAGGAGTGTTTCGGAATAGATATTTGTCACGAGGTTCATACATCGGTGGATAGATAAGTTCCATGACCTCCGATAGGCATCTATTACAGGTGGCATTGGAGTACGAGTAGTAGATTGTCGGATCTACTCCAGTATATTGATTACGTGTAGGATGAGTAGATTATTTACTAATTCTTCACTGGAACTCCTCGTGCTATGATTATTTACTAATGTACGCTTTTATTTTGGTGGATGTAATCTGGAAATACAACAACAAACATAACACAATAATACCATAGACTATGATAAGAAGAAATGATGATAAATCTGAAATATCAATGTAAATTATAATATCAACATGAAATTGTTACAATCTCACCCATGAGGTACTTCAAGTGTTACTTACGTCACTTGCCTTCCAACAATAACTATGGGATAAACTTCACAATTACACCTCTTAATGACTTTAACACACCTTCAAAATGATGGCTTCCTTTACACACTTACTCATACAATATTTCTCACTACTTCCTTCATTTCTAAATGAGGGGGTGGCCTCTTTATTTATAGGAATTCAGAAGATTATCCACCCTATCTCTAAGATAGGATAAGAAATCTACTACGGCGAATCATATCCCATACCTTAACTCTTATCTATACATGTAAGCTTATCTTTTAAGATAAGATAAACCTTATCATTTCACATGGGTTCCACATTTTTAGACTTTTTACAAATAAAATACATAAAATATTTATGACCTCACTCCTTTTCTTATTACCAATATAATATTTCTAATTCCTAATCATGTAGACCCTACTTCTCTACTTACCCTAACTTGACATTTTAATATTACCAGACCACTTACGACAAATATTTACTTTTACCACAACATTCCTATTGTACTTTTGACTATTACCATACTATACATTATTGGCGGTGCATCGTACCGGCAGTGTCATTATCTTCTATCGGACGCTACTACTAATTATACTTAACAACATCCTATTCCTAATACATACATTAATGAAATAGAAATTACGGAGGAAAATTTTAGTGTCGACATCTTCCCCCTTCCTAGCTCCTACTCCGTCCTCGAGTAGATTATTCAGGTGCTTGGAAAATCTTTAACTTTTCATGGTTGACCCATTTCATAATGGGAGTGCCATCCAATTCCTCCAGTTGGTATGTACAATTTTCATGCACAACTGTTATTTTGTAGGGCCCCATCCATTTTGGAATAAATTTTCTCTGTCTTCTTTTTTTTGTATCTGGAATCATATACTAGAACCAAGTCATTCACATGAAATGGAGACCAACGGATCTTTTGATCAAAGTATTCCTTCTGCTTCATTTTCTTCTTATAGCTTGTATCCTTTATTATTTTCCTCATTTCCTCTAGCAAATGAAGATGTACCAACCTTTCTTTTACTGAATCACTTTCATCCATCCTTTCATTTTTCATAACTCTCACAGTAGGAATATCAAACTCAATAGGAAGAACTGGATCAATGCCATAAGCCAATTGAAATGGGGAGTATCATGTTGCTGACTTTGATGTTACCCTATATGCCCACAATGTTGCATGAATCCTTTATCCCACTTATGTACTGTAAGGCCGCATCTTTTGCTAGAATTTGACACAACACAAAATTTGTTCATTCCACTGTCCATTTTGCTTGGCTTGTATGTTGTTGCCTTCCTATGCTTAATAGAAAACTTATTGACTAAGGCTTCTATCACCTCATCAATGAAGTGGCTTCCTTGATCATTACAATTTCTAATGGACAACCAAATCTTGTGACAATGTGTTCATATATGAACCTTGCCACTTCATCCATGGAAGTTGTTTTCAATGGCCTAGATTCAACCCACTTGGTTAAATAATCTGTGGCAACTACAATATACTTATTTTGGCGTGGGGTAGTTGGAAGTGGACCTACAATATCTATTCCCCACTTTTCAAAAGGACCAAGTGGAAGAATAGGGCATAATGGAGCTGATGAAGTCTTACGGTTACCATGTGTTTGACAAATATCACATGTCTTACAATAATTATAACAATCTCTAAAAAGAGTGGGCCAGTGATAACCTACATCCAAGATCCTTCTTATTGTAAGTTGTCCAGAGAAGTGTCCTCCACATGTACCATTGTGGAGATCTTCTATCAGCGCCTTCCCTCGATCACGTCTAACGCCCTCTTGTCTTCCATCGGTCCTATTCAAATAATACTCCATGCGAAATAGAATATGGATGACTGGATTGAGTAATCTTCCTCTTAGTCTTTCGCATTGGCACCATCGAAACTTGAATTCATTCGGATAATTCCAAATATCTATGTATTCACTAGAGATTGTTTCAAGGATAACAATGTTGCATCTAGAAATCATCATCATCACAAGATGAAACTAAATCATCATAGGCTTGAGAGAGTGCATCTACATTGACATGCTTCTTTCTTGGCTTATCTATAATATCAAATTCAAATTCTTGTAGAAAAATTATCCATCTTGTTATCCTCCCGATGGGTTAGGCTTACTTACAATATATTTTAGAGCACGATGATCTACTGACTACAACTATAAATTTCTGCCTAGCAAGTAATTTCTAAACTTCTTTACAGAAAAATGATAGCTAGAGCCTCTTTTTCAGATTCTGAGTATAATTTATTTCATCACTGCTCATTTGTCTTCTCCTAAAATAAATTGGATGATCATTCCCATTTTCATCCTTTTGGCTCAGAGTACTTCCTAGTGCTACATCTAAGGCATCAGTATACACAATGAATGGCTTGCTCCAATCTAGATTCTTTAAAATAGGTGAAGACACCAGGGCTTCCTTCAGTTGTTAAAAACCTCATGCCCCTTATTTCCTGGTTCATAAGTAACATCCTTCTTCAAGAACTAGGGTTAGTGGGTCATGTGAATCTTTGAGAAATTCTTGATGAACCTTCTATAGTAACCCACATGGCCTAAAAATGATCTCAACTTACTTCTATTCATAGGAAATGGTAACTCTTTGATTTTTGATACTTTATCGGGATCGGGATCATTACAATACCATCTCTGGATACAACATGCCCTAACAAAACACCTTTAGAATATCCAAAGACACACTTTGTAGGGTTTAGTGAGGCTTGTGCTTCATCTAACCTTTGAAATGTTGTCTCCATCTGGTGTAGGTGGTCCATCTTGCTCCCATAGATGAAAAAATCATCCAGAAATACTCTGATGAAGTTCCCAATGTAGGGTTCAAACACCCTATTCATCAAACGCTGGAATGTTTTTGGAGCATTACATAACCCAAAAGGCATAACTCTATAAGAAAACATTCCCCAAGGAGTGGTGAACGTGGTCTTCAACTGATCTTTCTCTACTATACGAACTTGGTTGTATCCTCTATATCCATCAACAAAATTATAGCATTCCTAGCCAGCTACTTCATCCAAGATATGATCTTAGAATGGAAGAGGGTAATGACCCTTCTTTTTTGCCTTATTGAGCTTCCTATAATCAACACAAATGCGTAGCTTCCCATTCTTTTTTATTGAGATCACAATGGGAGAAACCCATTCTGAATTCCCCACGACAAATATGAATCCTATATCAAGTAACTTATCTATTTCTTCTTTTTACGAGTCTTGGAAAAATTAGGATTCATTCTTTATGGCATTTGCTTTATGGGCTTAACATCATCTACCAGCTCAATAGAATGTTCTACCCAACTTACTTGACGAAGTTCCTTGTAATCAAAAGTGAATATGTGTGTGTACCTTTGAAGAGCTGGAGTTAGGATTCCTTCTCACTCTCCATCACAACATCACCAATATTTATTTGTTGAGACGATCATCAATTTCTTCTTCAAATAATTTTATGGGTTCATGAGTCGGTGTGACTGGAAGGATATCCATGACCGAAACATCAACCTCACTTTCTTCATCTTTTGTGTCCACTTCACTTGGTACTAGAGTAATAAGAGGATGTCCAATCATCAATTTCATCACTTGAATCCACAAGTTCTGTCTTATGATGCCGAGGGATCATATTTATCTTCACCCTCTCTCTACCACATCCAAGTGTCATGAAGCCTTCATTCTAGTAGTTTCTTGCATGAACTCTCCTTAGCCATGGTCTTCCCAACAACATTGGGTACGCAACAGTACCATTTTTCATCACCTGAAATTCTACCACACATACAACACCCATAACAGATATTGCCACATTTGAAACTACACCTTCTAGTTTAGTTTTTCCCTTATTTAATGACTTTAACATAATTGTTGAGGGCGATCAATTTTAAACCCAATATATTCATTACAAAATCAGCTGTTACATTAACTGCAACACCTCCATCAACTAAGATATCATGAATTGAAATACCATTACATAATACCTCGGCTTTTGGGCGTAGGGATCCGCCTCGTCCTCCAAAACAGGGACCTCAACTTCCTTCCTTCGTCGAGCATTGAGTCCACTTCACAGCTCCCACCTCTTCTCAGAATACATAGCCAAGAGTTGACCATATATAATATTTGCAGGCCTTTTGGACAGATCTTCTAAGATGGAGTATGGTCCTTGTCCCTGTGAAATCAAAAAATCCTACACACCCAACTTTCTTCTCCTATGTTTCTTACTAGTTTCTCCTTTCATCTTCTTAGGATCATTTCCATCTTGGTTATCTTTTTCTTTCTTTCTTTTTGTTACAAACACATCTACTTCATTATTTATGCTCTTATCTACTACATCAAAAGAATTCATAGGTGCTTTTCCTTTATCATTATCTCTTGTACTAGATGTAGAAGCTCATGCTGAAAATTATACTTATAATGACCCTTTTTATAACAACCATAACATACAACTTCAGAAATATTTATTTTTGGACCTCTATCTCCTCCCTGAGAACTAAATTCCTTTCCTTGAAGAAGATTAATAGTTAATTGACCCATCTTCTTGAGCAGATCTTCATACTCAATAGATGTACTAGGAGAAAATTTGTGCTCACCGAGAGTGGTTGTGGATTCTGACCAAAGGTGTTGGTGTAGGCTCTACCTTAGTAGCAATTTCTTTGGGCTCCTCTTCCATGCTTTCTTCTTGCCTTCTTGCAATCTCCTTTACTTGTTCAATGGTAGTTGGGTGGTCATACTTCACTCATTGTCTGATCTCTGGCTTCATCCCAAGAATGAAGTGCTTACAAAGGAGATTATCCACGCCATTCATCAACCCATCCGCTAATCCTTCCTTCCGGGATCTCGGGCATCAAGATTCCTCCTTATCTCTAGAACACGAGCATGATAATCCCTTATCTTCTCCTTCTCTCCTTGGGATAACTTTGTGATATCAATCATGAGATCTGCATATTTCTATTGTTCACCAAATTCTTCAAGAAAACTTTTAGTTAATAAATCCCATGAGTTTTTCACATTATCACCTAGTGTTTCAAACCACCTAAGGGCTGAACCATCCAAAAAGGTAGGAAAAAATTCACTACATTGTTCCCTTCTTATAAGGCCATTACAAATACAAGATCGTTTAAACTCTTGAATGAAAGAGGAAGCATCTTCATTAGATTGAGCTGAAAAAACATGAATCTTCCCCATTTTCAAAAGTAATCATAGTGGAATACCAACTCACAAGTACAATCAACAAGACTTATGTACACAAATAATTGGAATCACTTGTAATGAAAATAGAAATGACCATGGTAAAATATGGTAAAACTTGACTTACTGTGGTAAAAAATGACTTTACTGTGGTAAACACTATTCATGGTAAAAGTGAAGTTACTACGGTAAATACTATTCACGGTAAAAAGTGACTTTACTACGGTAAATACTATTCACGGTAAAAAGTGACTTTACCATGGTAACTACTATGCACAGTAAAAACAAGGTTACCCTCCAAATGTTTTCTGACTAAGTGGGAGTACTTCTCCAGAAAATCCACCAACGAGGAATGGTCCCAACAACGGAACCAAAATGTCAACACCAATCCTAAGCACTATAATAATTCTTCACCAAAATCCTCGTCTATGATTATTTACTAATGCATAACTTTTATTTTGGTGGATGTAATCTGGAAACACAACAAAAACATAACACAAGAATACCATAAACTATGATAAGAAGGAATGATGATAAATCTGAAATATTAGTGTAAATTATAATATCAACATGAAATTGTTACAATCTCACCCATGAGGTACTTCAAGTGTTACTGACTTCACTTGCCTTCCAACAATAACTATGGGATAAACTTCACAATTACACCTCTTAATGGCTTCTTTAACACACCTTCAAAATGATGGCTTCCTTTACACACTTACTCATACAATATTTCTCACTACTTCCTTCTATGCTAAATGAGGGGGGTGGCCTCTTTATTTATAGGAATTTATGCTTATCCACCCTATCTCTAAGATAGGATAAGAAATCTACTTTGACGAATCATATTCCATACCTTAACTCTTATCTATACATGTAAGCTTATCTTTTAAGATAAGATAAACCTTATCATTTCACATGGGTTCCACATTTTTAGACTTTTTACAAATAAAATACATAAAATATTTATGACCTCACTCCTTGTCCTTATTACCAATATAATATTTCTAATTCCTAATCATGTAGACCCTACTTCTCTACTTACCCTAACTTTGACATTTTAACATTACTAGACCACTTACGAAAAATATTTACTTTTTACCACAACATTCCTATTGTACTTTTGACTATTACCGTACTATACATTATTGGCGGCGTCGTACTGGCAATGTCATTATCTTCTATCGGACGCTACTACTAATTATACTTAACAACATCCTATTCCTAATACATACATTAATGAAATAGAAATTACGGAGGAAAATTTTAGTGTCTACAAATCCACGGTTCATCATTTGAATCTAGACATTGGAGGTGTAGTGCAGATCCATTTTCCACAGACATTAGCTCAGGCCGTTTTGGAAGGCCTATATAATAGAGGAGACTCGGGGAAAGACCCAGCAGGATAGAGACCGAGTCCGAAGCTACATACAGTAGATGCAAGATAACAAATTGAGGGGGTTAGTACCTCTTCCTCATGGTGGACAGGGTTCAAGCATAGTCATCTTTTAGACCCCAATAGCAGCAACAGTCCCACCCACCTTATAGACCTCCTCGAGGTTTGATGCACAGAGAGGTCGGAGTATGGGGCCTCCTCCTAGGGTCCCATCGGACACAAGGTTCCCAAAGAGCTCACTCAATAGGATCTCACCAATAGAGACTCGGCATACCATAGCCGGATCATCAGGGTCCACACCACAAACCTCTAGAGTACCGACTGGACCTACTACACAAGGGAGAGGATAAGGAGGATGTTTTGGTTGTGGTCTTACTGGACATTTTTGGAGAGACTACCCACATAACCCTAACAATAAGGGTAAGACACAAATCTCAGAGCCTATTGTCGGTGATATGGGGTGTAGTCATAGGATGTATGCAGTGGTCGAGAACCGCCATGTAGAGCATCGTAGTATAGTTATTGAAATTGTAGTTACCATTGGTTGTATTCTTACCTCCATCTTGTTTGATTCTCGATTCTTCTAATTCTTTCATTGCACTATATTTAGTAGAGTGATGTAGGCTTGTGGCAGCTAAGCAAGGTCATAGTGGTGGATTTGGGACCTTTCACCACTACCTCGGATCTCAGTATCCTTCCTTTGGGATCTTATGGAGTCATCTTGGGTATGGATTGGTTGTCAACACACAATGCCGAGTGGATTGTTACCACAATATTATATCTTATGTAGATGATTTGGGAGTTGAGTCAGTGATTTCAGGGGTTAGGAGACCCATTTTTATTCGCACCATCTCTACTATGCAGCTTAAGTGGTGTGTGTGATGGGGTTGTCAGATGTATGTTGTTACAGTTAGTGACAAATCAGAGGATGGGTCTAGTGGACCATCACTAGATGATTACCCCATTTTGAGAGAGTTTTCAGATGTCTTTCCAAGGGAGCTAACGGGGTTACCACCCCATGTGAGATTGATTTTCATATAGACCTAGTTCCGGGAGTAGAACCTATCTCATGAGAACCTTATCGGATGACCACACCAGAGCTATGTGAGCTCAAGTTGCAGCTTGAGGGACTTTAGGAGAAAGGCCTTATTTGTCCTAGTGTAACCCCTTGGGGCACACCTATGATTTTTGTGAAGAAGAAGGATGGATCCTTGAGGTTGTGTATTGATTACTCCAATTGAATAAGGTAACGATTAAGAATCATTATCCCCTTACATGAATTAATGACTTGTTTGATCGATGAATGGACCTGATTTTATCTAAGATTGATCTTAAGTCAGGTTACCATCAACTAAGGATTTTAGAGGCAGACATTCATAAGACTGCCTTCCATATGAGATATGGCCACTATGATTTCATAATGGTGCCTTTTGGTTTGACTAATGCCCCCGTAGTATTTATGAGTTTGATGAATAAGGTATTTAGGACCTTCTTAGATCGCTTCATGCTCATCTTCCTTGATGACATTTTTATTTACTCATGTATGCGTGAGGAGCATGAGGGGCACCTTCGCTTGGTTCTTCGCCTTCTTCGGGAGTAGAAGCTTTTCAAGAACTTGGAGAAGTGTGCATTCTTTCGAGATAGAGGTGCGAGATTTGGGCCATATCATTTTTGGGGAAGGTATCACCATCGATCCTTCCAATATTAGAGCTATTATGGATTGGCCAACACACACTACATGTGGTCGAGGTGTGCAGCTTCATGGGATTAATAGGTTACTACCAGAGATTTTTTCAGACTTCTCTCGGATTGCACACCCCATCACTTCCCTTCGAGAGAAAAGGGAATAATTTTGTTTGGTCGAGCATATGTGATCGTGCCTTCATTACAATAAAGGAATGCCTCACTATAGCACCTATTCTTGCAGTGTCGGATCCACAGGGTGAGTTTTTCATTTACACGAGATGCTTCTTTAGCAGGGCTTGGAGGTGTGTTGATGCAGGAGGGAAGAGTAGTGGCTTTTGAGTCTCACAAACTCAAATATTACGAGCTTAATTACCCAACTCATGATCTTGAGCTTGTGGTAGTTGTGCATGCTTTGGTTTGATGGAGATATTTTCTTCTTGGTCGGAGATTCACACTTAGGACAGATCACTTGAGTCTTTGTCACCTCTTCACGTAGCCCAATCTTAACGCTCATCAGTGGCATTGGATGGATTTGCTTTGTGAGTATGATATGGAGATAGAGCATGTGAAAGGGAAGGAGAATGTGGTGGCAGACACTCTCAAAGAGATGGAGACATGTGGCTATGGACACCTCAGTGAGCATAGATTTACAGAGCAGGCTTCTTCAAAGCAACTTCCTCTTGATAACCTTTTGTATTGCGGTTTGACCGAGAGATTGAGTCTCGAGAGACCCTCGAAGGGAATTTTGATGGTTTTTCTTTAGAGGCAGATGGTCTTCTTAGGCATAGAGGTCTAGATTTATGTTCCCAGAGATGGAGGCTTGAGGTAGGACATCTTGGCAGAGGCACATCATGCACCCTATTCAGCCCATCTCGGGGTAAAGGAGATGAAGGCCACCTTGAGACATTTATATCATTGGAGAGGACTTCGAGAGAGATGGCCTAGTTTTGTCATGATGTTTAGAGTGCCAAAAAGTGAAGGTCGAGCATCAGCATCTAGTTGGCCTTCTCTTTCCTCATGTTATACCGGAGTGGAAATGTGACACTATTTCCATGGACTTCATTGTTGGGCTACCAATGTCGAGATATCATCACGACGCCATCATGGTCACGATTGATAAATTGACAACAAAAGTGGCTCACTTTTCTCTGGTAAAGACCACTTATACAGGTAGTGTAGTGGCACAGGTATACTTGGATGAGATTGTCAGGTTGCATGGGATTCTGTGGAAGATCATTAGTGACCGCGATCCCTTGTATACTTCCCATTTTTAGACTACCATGCAGCATGCCCCCAGGATGAAGATTAATTTCAGCACAACATATCACCCTGAGATAAATGGATAAACTGAGTGGGTGAATCATATTTTAGAGGACATGCTCAGGATGTATGTGATGCATCAGCAGTCTAGATGGGTGGAGTACCTATACTTAGTGGATTTTACCTACAATAATAGTTTTCAGAGTTCTATAGGCATGGCTCCTTTTCAGGCTTTGTATGGTAGGGAGTGTAGGACACCTCTTAGCTGGGATAGGCTAGAGGATAGGGTTTCTCTTGGACCATCTTTGTTGTAGGACATGGAGCAGCAAGTGATTTTGATCAAAAATAGACTGCAGGAGGCACATGACAGGTAGAAGAAGTACGTAGATCATCATAGGACTGACCATAGTTTTGATGTGGGCATGAAGGTTTTTTTCATGTTAAGACACACATGAGCCCTATCTATTATGGAAAAGGTTCTAAGTTAGCTCCTAGATTCGTGAGTCCTTTTGAGATCTTGGAGCATATCGGCCCTTTGGCCTACCATATAGCATTGCTAGCTAGCTTGTCTCACATACAAGATGTGTTTCATGTTTCGGTTCTTAGGAGATATGTTACAGATCATTCTCATGTGTTAGATTGTACATCATTATAGGTGCAGGATCAAAGGGTGGATGATGAAACCTGTTTACATCCTGATCGCAAGACCCTAGGCCTTTGAGGCGAGAGGTTAATCGAGGTTTGGGTGTAGTGGGACGATATGATGAGAATACGGCTACATGGGAGGATGCTACTTTGTTACGATTTTAGTTTTCACATTTTTTCCAGTGACTTCGGGAGGAAGTCGAGTCTAAGGGGAGGGGATGTAGTGCCCACTTCCCTTTGACACTTTTTGATGCTAATCATGATCTTTGCGCTGATTATATTAGGGACATGATTATGGACTTTATTATAGTATGATGTTAAATGTTAGATCATGGATATTGTTAAATTGATTAAGTTATGATGCATGATGATTATTAGAGACATTTTATATGTTAATGATGATATCTTGTTGGACATATTATATGATGGATGTTGTTTGGACTTGTAATAATTAGATATTTTGATTAGACCTAGAAAATGAAAATTGGATTAAAATTGATGATGATATAGTTGTTAATGAAATTGTGAGTGATACTATTGATTTTCGTGATAATTGTTGTGATTCACATATATATTGATGATCTTGAAATTATATTTATATTCATTTGGATGTTCTGATATGGCCACAAGGCCGAAGGAGGTATTTGTGTTTTGTAGGTTAAAATATCACAACAAACATCGGGGATTGGAGACCAACCACATTGGAATTCTAGATGAATTCAACAAGGTCACCATGGCAACTAGTATTTGTTGTGTGTGTTTATTTTTTTGTTAGGGATTCCCATGGGGGAATCACCTTTAAATGTGACCAAGGGATTTTATGTTTTTATTTTATTTGGTCCTTTTGTTTAATTTTTGCATGTTTTTATGTGGTGCACTTACCCTTTCATTATTTATTTAATGTGGTGTTAAAATTGTGATTAATCATTTTGTTTAGTTAATTAATTCAAAGATGTCATAAGAATATAATTAATAGAGTTGTTGGCTATTTTTAAATGTTGTAAGAATGTGTAAGAATGTGAAAGTAAAGTGTAAGTGTCCTTGTAAGTGATGTGTAAGTTAACTTTTGAGTGTGAAACACTCCACCTTCTTAAAATTCAATTTGTCCTTGGAGGCTTACTTTGAGGCTTGTGGGACAAGTTAAACTTGTCCCATGCCTCTTAAATTTACATACCAACCTTGCCTATGGTTGGAGGGTTAGATTTAGAAAAAAATTTTTTATGCATTTTTACAAGTCAAGTTGAATGTTGTAATTGCACTTTTCTTACATAATATAATTTTAGTCCTTATGGGGTTTGGGATTGTTTGAGTGTGTAAATAAATCTATCATATTTTTCACCCACTTATTTATTATGCATTGGAGAATGAAGTTGACTTTTGGGGGTTAGGGTTGAGGATGTGTGATGTGGCATCCTACATGGATCCACCTCATCCTCTTCTCTTCCCTCTTCTATAAAATTTGAATTCTTTGCCTTGTTTTGGGTTGCTTCACTTGGGAGACTTCATTTTGGGTGAATTTTCTTGTTGTTTGGGAGCTCTTGCTTGGAGAAGTTTTGGAAGATTGTTGCATGCTTGTGCTTGGATTTTTGGATTGCTTGCATTGGGATAAAGCTTGTTGTTTTGGAATTTGGAATAACTCCATCATGGAGAGGTAAGAGATTGGCTCATGAAATGATCTTCTTTTATATATGTAAATGTTCTTGCATGTGATTGGTTTGGTATATGTGTGGGTTATTGGGTAGATGGCCTAGGAATGGTGTAGGATAAGATTGTGGGGTTATTTTGTGGGAGGCACAAGTGGTTTTAGGGAGGTATAAGGGTGGAGGGAGTTGGGATTTGGGTTCCACCTTACAAAGAAATAGCTTGCATTTCTTTACTCGTTATGGGGTGCCATAAGAGGTTGGCGAGACATAAGAAAATGTGAGGGATAAGGGGTACTTGGGAGAGGCATAAGGGCATGACAGGGTTGTGAATAATATATATATATATATATATATATATATATATATATATATATTGATGGGTTTTCTCGGTGGTGATACCCATTTTCCCCTTTGGTAGGCATAAGTAGAATCCCCATAGGTTCTTTCTCCTTTGGCTTGCTTGATGAAGCCTTTGTATTTTTTGTCATGTTTTAATGTAGTTGTAAACTACATTCTTTTTGGGGCTGTGTTTTATTGTGAAAATGTTGCTTGTATGTTTGTGGAAGCATGTTGTTGCCATGAGTTGGATCACATCTTTTATTGCATTGTGGTTGGGGATTGGGGGCCAATGAAGAAGGATGGATTCTCCTCTTCATTGGATGTCTTGGTTGGGTGGAGAGCATTTCCTTTCCCTACTCCTATTGTGATCAAATTGGAAGAATGAGGAGTATGCATGTTGTTGTTCGGAGCCGAGAAAAGACAGGTTTGATAGTCCCTCAGAAATGGAATCTCATTGTAACCTTTTCCACTTGAAGTGGACGAACTTGTAAATGGTTGTAATGGAAAGATGTTGTATTGATTACAAGTTGTATATTGAAATTTAAAAGAGTTATACTCTATTTTCTGTTTTGAAAAGAATGTAAAAGAAAGATACGTGTTTTTGTAAGTTGTATTTGAAACTAAAGGGAAAGGATGTTATAAGATTTCATTTAAATTAATGGAATTGGTTTTGTCTTGTCCACATGTTTTTATTCCATTGGAAATCTATGTTTAGCATTCACTATGAAATCCTTGTTTGAAAAGTTGTAAAGTGAAACACGTGAGAAGAAAATGTATTATTTTATTCTGTATATAATATATGTTTTGGAAGGAATAAAAGAAGAAAGGTTGCAATGCTATATTTTGAATCAATAAAGGATTGAATTACCTTTTTCAATTTGTGTTGTTGTTTTGAAATTTATCATCTACTATGTTTGAAATCTCTATTGTTGTAAAGAAGAAATACATGTGAGGAAAAATATAATGCTCTGTTCTCCTTGAAAAATGTTAAGACTGGAAATCAGAATTGTATTTTGGCTTTCGAATGGTTTGATTAAATCAACTAATGTGTTAGATTGGAATTGGAACATATTTTAAATACTTGGAAGAAGAAAGTGGCAAATAGAACCATTAAAATTTGATCCCTTTTTTTGTAATTTCAAACTAGCAATTATTAAAACAAAAAAATGCACAGTTCAAACCTGCAACAATAAAATAACAAATTAAATGATTAAATTGAAGTAGTAGGCCCTAAAATAATCCAATTAGAGAAAGACACTTAACAGAAATACTTCAAAAGTGGCAAAACCGAGTTCGAGTTTTCACATCATTTTTCATCAAAATTGTAAAATTTGAATTGGAATTCAATCAAACAAATCTACCTCAAAAAATTATCTAATTCCTCCTAAGAAAAACTCTCCATGTCTATTTGACATGTTGAGAGAGGAAGAAGATCAAATTGAATAAATCTCACAAGTTAAAATTTACTAGTTCGCACTATGAAAGCCTGTAGGCTGTTTTCTTAAAATTAACCCCTTAAAATTTATCAAAATAAAATTTAATGATCTTTGTGTAAAGAGGACATTGAGATATTTCCAAAAAGTCCTCATTTTCCCAAAACTGAGATCTCTATCAAAAGTTATGGCCTTATGAAGTTTTTCTTCCTTGGCGTCAAAAAAATGGGAAAATTTCTTGGCGAGCTCGCGGCCCGAATTTTTCCCTTAAGCACTTAGGAAATTTTTTGGGAAAATTTTCCAAATTTTCCCCACCATTTGCAGCCAATCGAAGCTCCACGTGGCACCATAGGGTGTTGGCGAGAGGAGGAACCATTTTAAAACTTAGCGCATCCAAAAAAATTTTGGAAAATATTCTTGTTTTTCCCGTCGACCTACGACCAATCGGGTGATACCACATGGCGTTATGACGCATCAGAGAGTAGCGAGTCCTTTTTGAATTTTTTTGCTTTAGAAAATTTTGGGAAAATTTTCCATGTTTTCCCCACTCGTCCACTACCCCACAACCAATCAGGAGCGGCCACGTGGCATGAGGAGTCAGCAGAGGCATGGGTCAATGTTACCCTCTTAGCCCTTCGGGCGTTAAACAAAATTTCTCCCCGCCACCCCACTTTCCCTGCATTGGCTTAGGTGATTCCACATGTCCCTTGCAGCTTGTGGACTTTCAGGCACAATATTGGCTTTTCGCCCCACGCGGAAATGTTTCCCAAATGTCTCCACCGCCCCACTCTCCCCGCACTGGTTTGAGAAGCGCCACGTGTCCCTTGTGGACTTGTGGACCCACGGAAGCATGGGTGAAAATGTTTTTTTTTCCCCCATCTGGAAATTTTTCCAATAGTCTCCCCGTGGCCTGCTAACCCGCCCTTTGGGAAAATTTTCACCCCTGGGCCCGCAGGCCCACTCTTGAGGAAAATTTTCACCCTAAGGCCCACCGGCCCATAACTTGAGAAGTATGAGGAGTTAGGAGGACTTATTTTTATCAATGGAAAGGTGGAGAAATTTTATATCCAATGAGAATGATTTAGAGAATTTTTGAATGTGTTAAGTATGATAGAAAGTAAGTTGAAACTTTAAGCCTGTTAGAGAGTGGGTATGGTGAAGTTTTACCCTCTGAACCTAATTGAGCCTTCTAACCCTAAATTTTGGACCTTATGACCTATGATAATTTTTAATTAGAGTAAAGTATGTTTTAGTGGATTAGAATTGATATGGAACTTGTTAGTGATAATTGTTTCCTTGTAACCTGGTTGTAGACTCTTTTAAACAAAAAAATTAATTAAAAAAAAATTATTCCATAATTTTTCCTAACTAATCCTAGGTTGTTTCTTGGGTCTCAAGTGGGTTGTTTTAGTGGGTGTTACACGAGGAGCATTTTTGAACACGTGGAGGCTTCTTCTTGATCTCTACTTAGTCATTTTTGAGTCTTTTCTAAGCCATTTTTAAGCCTGAAGACTTCAAACCTTCACCCATTTCTTTTACTTCTTCATGCACAGGGTCATTTAACCTTTCACTGACCTTCCACCCATTTTAAATCCCCTCAGTAACTTCATTTGTCATCCTTGAATGTGAGCTCATGGGTCAGTCATCTCCTTCATAATTTCCTTATGTGCGGGACTTGTCTTGGCCAAATTTTCTTGGAGGGTCGAATTTGGGATAACACAGTCATCGCTCTACTTACCGATTATGTTACGTGTTTACTAACCATGTTTTTTAAGAAAGATATGAGGAAACTAAGATGCCTCATATCCAAATCCTAAAATTACATTTAGTCATTCTTTTTCATTAAATATAACATCGTGATGTGATTTTAGTATAAAGATGTTGAAATAAATCAACTCTTTTCTTGTTGAACATGTAAGATTATTTATCTATTGAATTTGATTTTCCTAAATGCAATCATGTATTTATAGTCTTCTCGATTTCAAAGTAGGTCCTTGTATTTATGCGTGTTGACATCAATGGACTATAAAATATGAAAAAAAGTTTCAAAACATAAGGAGTTCGAGAATAAAAGTAAACACACCCAAAAAGGGAAGAATAAAAGCATCCAAAAAGGAAAGAATAATCTAATGAACTATCATTAATTTTATTAAATTATTGTTTAAATAATCTTATCATCTTCAAATTTTATATTTAGAAGTGGTTTTACACTAACGTCGATGCATTAAAACTAACCACATTAGGTTATAATTTAGGTCTAAAAAGGTACAAACAAAAGATTTATATATGAATACATTTAGGATGTATGTTTGGAGTTTAAACAATTGATAAGAGAGGGTTAAAGAATCATATATACATTACTCACAATTTCAGAAATAGTCACTAGAAAAATACATGACATACCACATCTAGAAAATGAGCCAAAAATAAAAACGTTCAAAAAAAATCAAAATAGAGAAATAAAGCCAAGACAAAACCCATTTCTAAAGATGTAGTCTTGTACTATAACTATAAAATGATTCCATAAACTATTTTAAAATGGGATATTTGTGTTGAAAAGATCTCAAACTCAAAATACCTTGTTAAATTTTCCCAAATTCAATATAAATCTCTACCATTTTTCTCCTTTTTGAAACCATAATACAACACAAAATGAGATTATAAAAATCTAAAAATTAAAAAGGACTATTATTAAAATGAATGATAACCAGATCATATCAAGCCAAGAACACAAATGCTAATCAAACACCACGATCAATAAGATTAAAGCAATTCACCCGAATTACTTTACATAAAACCTTTGCAAAACAAATGAGCACTATTATCATATATTATTATGGAACTCAATAAAATACAATGAGAATGGGCATTGCTTATATAAGAAAGGAATAAAAATCTAAGAACCACAAGGTCGTGGATCAAGCCATAAATCAAAGAAATAACAAGTCATCAAAGAACTAGTCAAAACCATAGATTTAGGAGAGAACTAGACATCAAGGATCTAGTCAATACCATAGATCAACGAAAGAACTATACCTAACAACTAGATAATATCTCCTAATATCTATATAAGATAAAAGAAATATTCACAATAAATGTAAATAAAGTACCTAGATGAACATGAGCTAAGTTAAATACCTACTCTAACAATTAGGATTCATTCTTATGCTTTTGTTATTAATAGTCCATAGAATTCTTTATCCTTGAATACAACTTACCAAATATAGTGTAATTAAAAAATGTAAAGGATGGAAGTTCCATACCTTTATACCTTTAATAGTCTTTTCATGTAATAAATAAATGTTAGATGCACTTATTTAAATAAATATTTCGTCCTTTTGCAATACTCTTCTCTAACTTATATGATTATTTATCCCTCTTATAATTATTTTAAATACACTAAAGAAACCGAATGCATGTGAATGGGAAAAAATGTGAAATCCCTATAGACGCAAAATAAGTATCTAATGGTACCAAAAATGAAGGAACGTGAATTAAATACACCTTTATTTAGTCACAAATACACTAGTGTTTGACAAGCATTGATGACCACCAAATTTATTATCCGCAAAAGAATATTGAATGAAATGGTAAAATAGAGGAACAATGGTTACCTTTGGTATTTTGAACAACCGCTCCACATTGGCAATCCATATTCTATTTGCAAAAATGAAAAAGATAAACACTTCAATAATTTACTTATGGCTCTTATATGTTTTTCTTTGTTTCTATCTACTTTTCTGTTGTTTATTATTTGAGGTTTGTTATGAGTAGACTATTGTGAATGTTCAATGCGGTTAACATTTATTGAAATAAAAATAGGGTAAGTCATAAAACCTTGGAGGATCCACCCGTCTCCGATGTTTTTTTCTTCACGCTTAATTTTGTTGTTTGTTATTTCTTAGGCATTGTCTATTTTTATTTTGTATTTTCCTTGGGTCGGTCTAGTTTGACTTATGCTACTCTAGGATCTCGCCTAATTTGTTTGCAATTTTGGGGTATGCCCTCATACCACCCACTTTTTTGTTGAAAGGTATCTTGTATCGTATTGAATTTTATATAATATAAAATATTTTTCATCAAAACCTTAGAGGATGATGTCTCAAATGAGAAGTCAACTACTTTGACAAGTTAGGTTAATCTCTTGTTCATTCAAACTGGAGCACATGATTTACAATTACATGTAGATTTGATGAAAGACAATTAGAGTCGATTCCCATTAATTATTTCTCCAACTTTAAACATGTGAATGATGAGTGAAATGAATCTTTTTCCTTAAATTAATATGAGCAGGCATAGGTAGGTCCTATAGGGGATTGGTATATTTCATCACTTTAATTTATTTCATTTTTATTATTATTTAATCATTTGTGAGATATTTTGTGTGAAAATTTTTAGAAACAATAAATTTGATGTGGAATAAGAATGTTTTGTACTAAATGGGTGAATCATTTAGTATAATGAGATTATCGATAAATTATTATAGAATGTCTCTCTCTCGGATCTATTATCGGCAATTACATAGAAAGTTTGTTTACTCTTTTTAGAAATTTCAAGCTATCTAAAAATAAACAAAATTTAGGGATTTCAAGGTGGGAGTAACCTTAGTAGTGTAATTGTTATCTTATCTATATGTAAAATTTTAATTGTAGTGCTTATCATCTTGATAAGCTATTGGATTCAAAATAATTTAGTTAATGAATGGAGAGGTGCAATCAAGTGAAAATTTGTAGTGCCCACTTCCCTTTGACACCTTTTGATACTGATCATGACACTATCGACTATATTATGGACATTATTATAGTTTTGATTTAGTATGATGTTAGATATTTGATCATGGATTATTGTTGACTTTGATTCTTATATGATGCATGATGATTATTAGAGACACTTTAGATGTTGATGATAATATACTTTGTTTGAGATGGTTATATTATGGATGTTGTTCGGACTTGTGATATTTGGATATTGTGAGTGGAATTCAACAAGGTCACCATGGCAACTAGTTTTGTTTGTGTGTGTGTTTGTTAGTGTTAGGGATTCCCATGGGAGGATCACCTTTAAATGTGACCAAGGGATTTTATGTATTTCTTTTATTTTTGGTCCCTTTGTTATGTTTTCATGTGTTTATTTTGTGATGCTTTTACACTTTCATTAATTATTAAATGGTGTGTAAATATTGTGAGTAATCATATTGTTTAGTTAATTAATTAAAATATTTCATAAGAATGTAATCAATAGAGTTGGTCATGTTTTAAAGTGTTGTAAGAATGTGTAAGTAATATGTAAGTGATGTGTAAGTTAAATTTTGAGTGTGAAACACTCCACCTTCTTGGAAATTCAAATTTGTCCTTGGAGACTGATTTTGGAGGCTTGTGGGACAAGTTAAACTTGTCCCATACCTCTTAAATTTACATACCAACCTTGCCTATTGTTGGAGGGTTAAATTTAGTTCTTTTTATGCATTTTTACAAGTCAAGTTGAATGTTGTAATTGCACTTTTCTTACATAATTTAATTTCAGTCCTTATGGGGTATGGACTTGTTTGAGTGTGTAAGTAAATATGTCATATTATTCACCCACCTATTTATTATGCATTGGAGAATGAATTTGAATTTTGTGTTGGAGTTGAGGATGTGTGAAGTGGCATCCTACATGGATCCACCTCACCCTCCTCTCTTCCCTCTTCTATAAAATTCAAATTTCTTGTCTTGTTTTGGGTTGCTTCACTTTTGGGAGACTTCTTTTGGGTGAATTTTCTTGTTGTGTTGGGAGCTCTTGCTTGGAGAATTTTTTGGAAGATTGTTGCATGCTTGTGTTGGGTTGATTTTTGGATTGCTTGCATTGGAAGGAGCTTGTTGTTTTGAACTTGGAACAAACTCCATCATGGAGAGGTAAGAGATTGGCTCTTGGAAATACTTTTCTTTTCCCTTTATGAATATGTAAATGCTCGTATGTTTGTTATTGTAATGGGATATGGCTAGATGGACTAGGAATGGTGTAGGAGAAGACTACGGGATTTATTATGTGGGAGGCACAAGTGTGTTGTAGGGAGGTATAAGGGTGGAGGGAGTTGGGATTTGGGTTCCACCTTACAAATAAATAGCTTGCATTTATTTACTCATTATGGTGTGCAATAAGAGGTTAGGTAGACATAAGGAAATGTGAGGAATAAGGGATACTTGGGGAGGCATAAGGAATGTCGGGGATTTGATACACTATCCTTTTTGGTAGGTTGTAGAATCGTGGTGATACCCATTTCCCCATTTGGGAGGCATAATAAGCATCCCCATAGTTCTTACTCCCTTGGTTTCCTTGATGAAGTCTTAGTATTATTTTTTCATGTGTTAATGTAGTTGTAAAACTACATTCTGTTTGATTGTGTTTTTATTTTGAAATATGCATGTTGAAAGATTGCATTATGATGTGGAAGCCTTGTTGTTGTCATGGGTTGAAATACATTTCTTATTACTTTGTGGTTGGGGCCAAGGGAAAATGAAGAAGGATGAATTATCCTTTCATTGGATGTCTTGGTTGGGTGGAGAGCATTGCCTTTCCACCGCCTTTGTTGTGATCAAATTGGAAGAAAGCATGTTGTTGATCTAGAGTGAGAGAAAAGATAGTTTGATAGTCCTTGTGAAATGAAATCTCATTGTAACCTTTCCCACTTGAATTGGATGACCTTATAAATGTTTGTAATGGAAATATGTTGTAGATTATCGAAGTGGAAATTGGAAACGTAAAAAAGTTATGTTGTGTTTGCTATTTTGAAAGAATGTGAAAGAATGATACTATTTTGTATACTGTACTTTGAAATCAAATGGAAAGGAAGTTGTATGATTTCATTTGAATTAATGGAAATGGTTTGTCTTGTCCATATGATGTTATTCCATTGGAAGTTTTGTTTTGCATACTCTATGAAATCTTTGTTTGAAAAATGTTAAAGTGAAACACGTGAATTTTCTTTTTTAAAATTTTGCCCTATGTTCAATAAATGATTTTGGTAGGAATAAAAGAAAGAAGTTGTAAAACGCCTTTGGAAATCAATAAATGAATGAAATGCTTTTCCCAAATTGCATTGTTAAATTGAATCTGATCATATCAATGTATTGAAATATCTGTTTGAAAGGAAGAAATGCGTGTGAGAAAAGTGTAGTATTTTGTCTCTTTGAAATGTGAAAAATTTGAAATCAATATTGCATTTTGGTCTTGAATGGTTTGTTTTGAATCAACTAAAATGTGTTAGATTGGAATTGGAACGTATTCTAAATACTTGGAAGAAGAAATGGCAAATAGATCCATCAAAATTTGATCCCTGTTATTTGTAATTTCAAACTGGCAATTATATGACAAATTAAATGATTGAATTAAAGTAGTAGGCCCTAAACAAGTTAAAATAGACTAAAACACTTAAGGAAATATCTCAAAACTTAGCAAAATCGGGCTCAAACCATTTTGTAGTCATTTTCTATCAAGAAACGGAAATGTTCAAATTACAAATCATTTAGACAAATTGAACCTTGAATCCTTCCTTAAATCCATTTAGGAACAATCCTCCATGTCTATTTGACATGTTGAGAGAGGAAGAAGATCAAATTGAATAGATCTAACAAGTTAAAATTTATCAGTTCACACTATAAAATCCTTACAAGTTGTTTTCTTAAAATTGACCCCTTAAACTTTATCAAAACCTAAAATTAATGATCTCTGTGCAAAGAGGACATTGAGAGATTTCCATAAAGTCCTTGTTTTCCCAAAACTGAGCTCTCTATCAAAATTTATGGCCTTCTAAAGTTTTCTTCACTTGGCATTAAAATTTTGGGAAAATTTTCCTTGGGGGCCACGGCCTGAATTTTTCCCTTGGGGCTTAGGAAAATTTTTGGGAAAATTTTCAAAATTTTCTCCCCGACCCATAGCCAATCAGAGGCTGCCATGTGGCACCATGAGGTGATAGCGGAGGGGCGGATCCTCTTTTGAACTTAATGTTTTGAAAATTTTGGGAAAATTTTCCAAACTTTCCCGCCGCCCGCAACCAATCAAGTGATGCCACATGGAATCACGAGTTATCGGTGGAGGATCGGTTCCCTTTTTATCTTTCACACTAAATTTTTTTTTGGAAAATTTTCCAAGTTTTCCCCACTGTTCCACTATCCTGCAACCAATCAGGGGCTGTCATGTGGCATCACGTGGTGTCGTCAAAGAGCGCGGTCTATGTACCCTCTTAACCCTTCAGGGCGTTAAGTTAATTTTCTCCTCACCTTCCCCATGTTGGCTTAGAGATACCATGTGTCCCTTTTTGGAATCACGATTGCGGGTGCAATGATGACTTTCACCCCACACGGGATAATTTGTGAAATGTCTCCCGCCGCCCCATTCTCCCCACACTGACTTGTGAAGCACCACGTGTCCCTTGTGGATGGTGGACCCGCGGGAGCGGGGGCGCAAATGTGATTTTTTCCCCACATGGGAAAATTTTTCCAAATGTCTTCCCATGGCTTGCTAACCCACCCTTTTGGAAAATTTTCACCCTTGGGCCCGCAAGCCCACTCTTGCGGGAAAATTTTCACCCCAAGGCCCATCGCCCATAACTTGAAAAATATGAGGAGTTAGGAGGACTTATTTATATCACTAGAAAGGTGAGAAAATTTCCTATCCATTCGGGGGTAATTTAGGAAAATTTTGAATGTGTTAAGGGTGAGAAAAATCAAGTTGAAACTTTAGGCCTGTTAGAGAGTGTGTATGGTGAGGAATTTCCCTCTGAACCTAATTGAAACTTCTAACCCTAAATTTTAGACCTTGGACCTATAATAATTATTAATAAAATAAAATTATACTCTATTAGATTAGAATTGTTTGGAACTTGTTAGTGGTAATTGTCGTCTTGTAACCTAGTTGTAGATTCTTTTAATAAAAAAAATTATTTTGTAATTTTTCCTAACTAATGCTAGGTCATTCTTGGGTCTCAAGTGGGTTGTTTTAACGAGCATTACACTTGGTATCAGAGAAGTGGTTCAAAATATTGGACCATTGGGCACACTAGAAAACTTGAGACATGAAACTTAAACCTAACACACTTTTAAATCTAGAAAACAACTTAGTTTAGAAATTGCATATTTTAGTAAACATGGAAATTGAATAAAACTTAGAAAAATGAACTAACTCTCGCCTTGGTTTGTGTAGGAGGCGTAGATGGGACGAGGGGGATTTTCACATAGACCTAGACTTACCACCACCAGATCATGTGTAGCAGCCATCCTACCCCATATTTTGCAGACTCTTTAGGATGTTAATGTTGCTCTACGCGGAGGATCAATAGGAGGACATGTAGCCAGACATGACAAAGTCCCTTCCATTGAGGGTCAGGTATCTCCTCGACCCAGTGAGGAGCATGGAGGAGAGAAATCCCATGTAGAGTTAGCCAGGGTAGAGTCACCATAGAGGGGACAAGGTGACCAAGTTTCAGGACATAGAGAGAGGTCTCGGAGCCCTACGCTTAAAGATGAGCATGCAGAGAGACCTAGAGGCCGTGCGGACCACAAATTGCAGAGATCACATCAAGGAGATCCTGAAGCTTCTACCATCACATTATTCTAGTGACATAGGTGGATTTTATTCCGAGGCCTATTTGGTGAGCTTGACCGGATGCTTCAAGCTCTGTCCTTGTTCTAGCAACATGAAAGCTTGTGTTGTGATCCATCTACTGAGGGATGGATCTAGTGTCTGGTGGAGGATAGAGGAGTAAAAGCTCCATGTTGATTATGAGATAGATACCTGGGAGCTCTTTGAGGAGCATTTTTAGAGCATATATTTGTCATGGAGGTTCATACATCATCGTATAGATGAGTTTCATGACCTCCAATAGGCATCACTTAAAGTGGCTAAGTATGAGATTAGATTCTTAGATATACTCCAAAGTATGTTGATTACATGCAGGGATGAGTAGGTTTGGATCCATAGGTTCATCTAGGGAATAAATCTAGACATTGGAGGTGCAAAGTGCGAATCCATTATCCACAGAATTAGCTCAAAGCCATCGAGAAGGCCTATATATACAGAGGAGACTCGGGAAAGACCCAGGATATGAGACCGAGTCCTGGAGTCGCATACGATGAGATGTAGGATAACATATCGAGGGGGTCGTACCTCTTCCTTATGGTGGATAGGGTTCGGCGTAGTCATCTTTTAGACCTCAACAAAGAAGAAAGCATTGCTACCCACCTTATAGACCTTCTCAAGGTTTAATGCACAGAGAGGTCGAGTATGGGGCCTCCTCCTGGGGTCCCATAAGGACACAGAGGTGCCCAGAGAGCTCACTCAATAGGATTTCAACAACAGAGACTTCAGCAGACCATAGCCGAATCATCGGGGTCCACACCATAGACCTCCGTGAGTACTAACTGACTTGCTACACAAGGGAGAGGATCGGAGGATGTTTTGGTTGTGGTCTTACCGAACATTTTTGGAGAGACTACCCACATAACCCTAACAACAAGGGTAAGACACAGATCTCAGAGCCTACTATCGGTGATATGGGGTGCATTCATAGGATGTATGTAGTGGTTGAGAACCACCAGGTAGAGAATCGAGTAAAGTTATTAGACTACGATTAGCATTGGTGGTATTCTTACCTCCATCTTGTTTGATTCTGATTCTTCTGATTCTTTCATTGCACCATCTTTAGTAGAGCAATGTAGGCTGGTGGCAGTTAGGTAGGGTCATAGTTGGGATGTTGAGATGGCTTATGGAGCCAAGATCTTTGTAGACTCCTTAGTTAAGGAGTGTGTGGTGGATTTGGGACCTTTCACCACTACCTCAGATCTCTCTCGTATCCTTCCTTTGGGATCTTATGGAGTCATCTTGGGTATGGATTGGTTGTCAGACACACAATGCCAAAGTGGATTGTTACCACAAGATTATATCTTATGTAGATGATTTGGGAGTTAAGTAAGTGATTTCGTGGTTTAGAGACCTGTTTTTATTCACACTATCTCTTTTATGCATCTTAAGCGGTGTGTGCGATGGGGTCATGTCGGATGTATGTTATTCTGATTAGTGACAAATCAAAGGATGGGTCTAGTGGACCATCACTAGATGATTACAACATTTTGAGAGAGTTTGCAGATGTCTTTCCAGGGGGAGCTACCGGGGTTACCACCCCCACATGAGATTTATTTTCATATAGACCTAGTTCCGGGAGTAGAACCTATCTCACGAGCACCTTATCTGGATGACCACACCAGAGCTATGTGAGCTCAAGTTGCAGCTTGAGGGACTTTTGGAGAAAGGCCTTATCCATCCTAGTGTATCCCCTTAGGGTGCACCAGTGATCTTTGTGAAGAAGAAGGATGGATCCTTGCGGTTGTGTATTGATTACCGCTAACTGAACAAAGTAACAATCAAGAATCGTTATCCCCTTCCACGCATTGATGATTTGTTTGATCAGATGAAGGGAGCCATGGTTTTCTCTAAGATTGATCTTAAGTCAGGTTACCATCAGCTGAGGATTTCGGAGGCAGACATTCATAAGACCGCCTTCCATACAATATATGGCCACTATAAGTTCACAAAGTGGTGCCTTTTTGTTTGAGTAATGCCCCCATGAGATTTTTGAGTTTGATGAATGGGGTATTTAGGAAATTCTTAGATCGATTCTTGCTCATCTTCCTTAATGGAATTTTGATTTACTCACGTACGTGTGAGGATCACAAGGGCACCTTCACCAGGGTTCTTCAAAGTGTCTTCATGAGTAGTAGCTTTATAGAAACTTGAGAAGTGTGCATTCTTTTAAACGGAGGTGTAGTATTTGGGTCACATCATTTCTAGGGAAGGTATCACATTCGATTCTTCCAACATTAGACCCATTATGGATTGGCTAGCACCCACTACTATGACCGAGGTGTGCAGCTTCATGGGATTAGTAGGTTACTACCGAAAAAAATTTGGGACTTCTCTCGGATTACACACCCCCAACACTTCCCTTCGGAGGAAAGGGAAAAGTTTGTTTGGTCGAGACAGATGTGAGCAGCCCTTCGGTACATTGAAGGAATGTCTCACTACAACACCTATTCCGTAGTGCCAATCCACACGGTGAGTTTTTCATTTGCATGGATACTTCCTTAGCAGGGCTTGGAGGTGTGTTGATGCAAGAGGAAAGAGTAGTGGATTTTGAGTCTTCAAACTCAAATATTACGAGCTTGATTATCTAACTCATGATCTTGAGCTTGTGGTAGTTATGCATGCTTTGGTTTGATTGAGGCACTTTCTTCTTGGTCGAAGATTCACACTTATGACAGATCACCTGAGTCTTCACCATCTCTTCACGCAGCCATTGGATGGAGTTTCTATGTGAGTATGATATGGAGATAGAGCATGTGAAAGGGAAGGAGAATGTGGTAGCAGACACTCTCAACAAATGGAGACTCGTGGCTATGGCTGCCTCGGTGAGCATAGATTTGTGGAGTAGGATTCTTGAAGAGCTACCTCTTGACGGCCTTCTACATTGCATAAATTGAGTAGGGATCAAGTCTCGCAGACCCCTCGAGGGGAAGTTTGATGGTTTCTCCTCAAAGGCATATGGTCTTCTCGGACACGAGAGGATGGATTTATGTTCCTAGAGATGGAGGCTTAAGGACATCTTATGTAGAGGCACATCATGCACCCTATTCATCCCATCCCGGGGTGAAGAAGATGCATGCCACATTGAGACAGTTATATCATTGGAAAGGACTTTAGAGAAACATGGCCTAGTTCGTGTCATGATGTTTAGAGTGCCACGAGTTAAGGTGAGTATCGGCATCCAGCTATCCTTCTCTTCCCTCATGCAATACCGGAGGGAAATGAGACACCATTTCCATGGACTTCATTATTGGGCTACCGATGTTGAGATATCACCATGACACCATCATGGTCACAGTTGATAAATTGACAAAAATGGCTCACTTTTCTCTAGTGAAGACCACTTATATAGCTAGAGCAATGGCACGGGTGTATTTGGATGATATTGTCGTTTCATGGGATTCCGTGGAAGAGCATTAGTACTCAATCCTTTGTACACTTCCCATTTTTATACTACCATATAGCATGCCCCAAGACGAAGATTAATTTCAGCACAACATATCACCCTAAGAAAGATGGACAGATCGAAATGGTGAATCAAATTTTAGAGGACATGCTTAGGATGTATGTGATGGATAGGCAGATCTAGATGGGAGGATTACTCGTACTTAGCAGATCTTTCCTACAATAATAGTTTTTAGAGTTCTATAGGCATGGCTCCTTTTCACGCTTTGTTTGGTAGAGAGTATAGATACACCTCTTAGCTGGGACAGGCTAGAGGATAGGGTTTCTCTTGGACCAGCTTTGTTGTAGGACATGGAGCAATAGATGGTTTTGATTAGATAGAGACTACAGGAGGCAGAGGACAGACAAAAAAAGTATGTAGATCAGCACAGGACCGACCATAGTTTTGATGTGGGCATGAAGGTGTTCCTTCGTGTCAAGCCAAATAAGAGGCCTATCCGTTATGGAAAAGGTTCTAAGTTAGCTCCTAGATTCATTGGTCGTTTTGAGATCTTGGAGCGTATTGGCCCTTTGGCCTACCATCTAGAATTTCCACCTAGCTTGTCTCGCGTACATGAGGTGTTTCATGTTTCTATTCTTAGGAGATATGTTGCAGATCTTTCTCATGTGTCATAAGAGGTTGGGGAGACAAAAGGAAATGTGAGGAATAAGGGGTACTTGGGGGAGGCATAAGGAATTTCATGGATTTGTTATACTATCCTTTATGGTGGGTTGTAACTCAGGTGGCGATACCCATTTCCCTATTTGGGAGGCTTAAGAAGCATCCCCTATAGTTCTTGCTCCTTTTGATTGCTTGATTAAGCCTTGGTATTATTTTTTCATGTGTTAATTTAGTTGTAAAACTACATTCTATTTTGGACTACGTTTTATTTTGAGATGTGCATGTTGAAAGATTGCATTGTGATTTGGAAGCCTGTTGTTGTCATGGGTTGAAATACATTTCTTATTGCTTTGTGGTTGGGGTTGGGGCCAATGAAGAAGGATGGATTCTCCTTTCATTGGATGTCTTGGTTGGGTGGAGAGCATTGCCTTTCCCCTGCCTTTGTTGTGATCAAAATTGGAAGAAAGAGAAGAATGCATGTTGTTGTTCTAGAGCTGAGAAAAGACAGTTTGACAGTCCCTTGTGAAATGAAATCTCATTGTAACCTTTCCCACTTGAAGTGGATGACCTTGTAAATGTTTGTAATGGAAAGATGTTGTACTGACTGCAAGTGGAAATTGGAAATGTAAAAGAGTTATACTCTGTATGTTGTTTTGGAAAGAATGTGAAAGAATGATATTGTTTTGTATATTGTACTTTGAAATCAAATGGAAAGGAGGTTGTATGAGTTCATTTGAATTAATGGAAATGGTTTTTCTTATCCATATGATGTTATTTCGTTGGAAGTTTGTGTTTTTCATACTCTATGAAATCTTTGTTTGAAAAATGGTAAAGTGGAACACGTGAAAAAAATGTAATATTCTCGCCCTATGTTCAATAAATGATTTTGGAAGGAATAAAAGAAAGAATTTGTAAAACTACCTTTTGAAATCAATAAATGAATGAAATTATTTTCCCAAATTGCATTGTAAATTGAATATGATCATATCAATGTATTGAAATCTCTCGTTTGAGAGGAAGAAATGCATGTGAGAAAAGTGCAGATTTTGTCTCTTTGAAATGTCAAAATTTGAAATCGAGATTACATTTTGGTCTTGAATGGTTTGTTTTGAATCAAATAAAATGTGATAGATTGGAATTGAAACATATTCTAAATACTTGGAAGAAGAAATGGCAAATAAATCCATCAAAATTTGATCCTGTCATTTGTAATTTCAAACTGCAATTATCTAAGTCAAAAATGCACAATTCGAACTGCAACAATTAAATGACAAATTAAATGATTGAATTAAAGTAGTAGGCCCTAAATGAGTTCAAATAAACTAAAACACTTAAGGAAATATCTCAAAACTTAGCAAAATCGAGATCAAACCATTTTGGGAGTCATTTTCTCACAAGAAACGGAAATGTTCAAATCGCATATCATTTAGAAAAATTAAACCTTGAATTCTTCCTTAAATACATTTAGGAACAATCCCCATGTCTATTTGAAATTTTGAGAGAGGAGGAAGATCAAATTGAACAAATCTAACAAGTTAAAATTTACCAGTTCACACTATATAAGCCTTCAGGCCATTTTCTTAAAATTGACCCCTTAAACTTTATCAAAACCTAAAACTAATAATCTATGTGCAAAGAGGACGTCTAGAAATTTCCAAAATTCCTCGTTCTCCCAAAACCAAGTTCTCTATCAAAATTTATGGCCTTATGAAGTTTTCTTCACTTGGCGTTAAAAATTTTGGGAAAATTTTCTCATGGCCCGCGGCCCAATTTTTCCTCGGGGCTTAGGAAATTTTTGGGAAAATTTTCAAAATTTTCTCCTCCGCCTCGCCACCTACTGACTAATCATAGGCTGCCACATGGCACCATGAGGTGATAATGCGGGGCGGATCCTCTTTTGAACTTAGCGTTTTCAAAAAAAATTGGGAAAATTTTCCAAACTTTCCCCACTGGCCCGCAACCAATCAAGTGATGCCACGTGGCATCACGAGGCATCGGCGGAGGAACGGTTCCTTTTTATCTTTTGCGACTCAAAATTTTTTTGAATTTTTTTCTAAGTTTTTCCCAGTTGTTCCATCGTCCCGCAACCAATCGGAGCCCCACGTGGCATCGCATGGTGTCGGTGGAGGTGGGGGTCTATGTACCCTCTTAGCCATTCGGGCGTTAAGTCAAATTTTTCCCCACCACCCCGCCTTCCCTATGTTGGCTTAGGAGATGCCACATGTCCCTTGTAGACTCGCGGCAGCACGGGCGCAATGATTACTTTCACCCCACGCAGGAGAATTTGCAAAATGTCTCCCGCCGCCCTGTTCTCCCCGCGCTAACTTGTGAAGCGCCATGTGTCCCTTGTGGACTGGCGGACTCGTGAGAGCGCGGGCGCAAATGTGATTTTTTCCCGTGTGGTAAAAATTTTCCAAAAGTCTTCCCGCGGCTCGCCAACTTGCCCTTTGGGAAAATTTTCACCCCTAGGCCTGCAAGCCCACTCTTGGGGGAAATTTTTCACCCCAAAGCCCACCGGCCCATAACTTGAAAAATATGAGGAGTTAGGAGGACTTATTTATATCACTAGAAAGGTGAGGACATTTCCTATCCATTGGAGGTAATTTAGGAAAAATTACATGCATTAAGGGTGAGAAAAATCAAGTTGAAACTTTAGGCTTGTTAGAGAGTGTGTATGGTGAGGAATTTCCCTCTGAACCTAATTGAAACTTCTAACCCTAAATTTTGGACCTTGTGACCTCTAATAATTATTAATAAAAGAAAATTATACTCTAGTAGATTAGAATTGTTCCGAACTCAAGTTAGTGACAATTTTTGTCTTGTAACTTGGTTGAGATTCTTTTAATAAAATTAAAATTATTGCATAATTTTTCTTAACTAATCCAAGGTTATTCTTGGGTCTCAAGTGGGTTGTTTTAATGGGCATTACAAAATCCATCATCAAGCATTATAAACATTGAGATTAGCCCTACTCAAAGGATAAAAGATAAACATTTTAATAATTTTTTTGTTTTTTTATATGTTTTCTTGGCTTCTATTTGTTTTTATGTTTATTATTTTCATTTGATATTGTGTATTGTATTTATAAATTCATTAATTATATATTTATTCATAGTATCAAACATGAGTTGGTAGTCAATTTTTTTAAAATATTGTTAATATCAAATGTCAATTAGTTATCATTGTGACAATCAAATACATATCAAATTTAATGTCTAGAATAAAAATGAATGTCACGTACAATTACAACCCTCACTTTGTCATTTTAGGGATGCCTCTCAATATAATTAACTATTACAAGTTATTATGCAATTATGAGGTCTATAAATAATATAAATATCAAATTTAATTAATTACTATATATAATAAAAAAAACCTCTTATATCAAGTTGGTCATAACTAATACGCACAAATGCTCTAAGAGCCATGATCTGCACCAATCAAAAAAATCAGAATAATTAAATATTGTTTTTTATTGATTATGTGTTTGATGCAGAATGTGACTCCCATTGAATTTGTGTGTGCTAATTAAAGATCACCCTTATATCATTAACGTCCTAACTATTTCAAACTTTAATTACATTTAAACAAGTAGGTAGCAATAAATAAAATATTGTTTGGTATTTAAGAGCAAATTACTCTACTCATAAAACAAAATTTAGTTAATCTATCATTTTGAAATAACTAAAGCTAAAATAACCCTTCATAGAAGAAACAAAGCTAACCTTCGTATTAGAACTATAGGAAGCCCTTAAAAATAGATCATTCATTCGCAATGTTATATGGCCTTCACTTGAGTGATGTACAATTGCTCTTAACACCACAAACCAAATTTTTGCATATTGTACAGGTGATCAAATGCCGGGAATTGACTGCGTATTTTGAATCTTATGGGAGTTATTTCTTTCAAATATTCCACCTTCATTTTGTCGTCATTGTCTGCCACAACCATGACTAAAAAAATATCATGGTAAGGGAATTGTAACATCTGCACCATTAACATACAAATACATTCTTAAGATGTTTTACTAGTTTTTTCAATTCTTGATTTTAAGGTTGTGAAAATATCTGTGCATTATCAACATGAATTGAATCCTTAAAAGTTCTACTATGAATTATCCTGTATTATTTATATAATATCTACCAAGTCCATCGGAATAAAAATATTTATGTTTCACACCTTTACATATGAGTAACAACTAATAGCTTTCATAAACAAGTTATTATACATGCTGTAATTTGTATTCCTCTTCAAAAAAAAAATCAATGTTGTAGATTTTAGATATGGAAACATCTATATTTTTTTACTTCCTAAAAATTAACTTGGATAAAAAGTTATCATCTCTTCTAAGCTTCAAATGTATTTCTAGGAGATGTGGGCTATATAATTATTATTATTTGAAGAAGATGATATATTTGATTAAGTTTATATTAGTTACTTGTTCCATATGGCATTCATTTGTTGCAAGAGTGAGCAAAATGAAATTTGTTTTTATTTACTTTTGGTAAAAGGATGAACAAGAGTTTTTTTTTACTTATTTCTATTTTATCATTGATGAAATCCTTCATTACAATCGTGACAATAATATGTGAAAGAAAAATAATGTTATTCAATCAAAGAATCATGTATATATTTCTACTAAATCATAATTGACTTCGTTTTCACATGACAAATCATCTATCACTTTGTATAAGTTTAAGTTATTCAAATAAGTACTCTATTGAGAAGAAGGTACATAACAAAGTTGTAAGTTTCACTAGAAACGAGAAAATGATAAGAACAACGCTAGGTCACGTATTTAAACTATGGTGATAACAACACAATCAACAAACAATCAATTAAATATTAGATGAAAAGGGCTTAATTTTAGTGTTATCTATGAAGTACGTAGACTCAAGAAATGCATATTACACCCCTTTCTTCCTTCTAGCATTTCACACAAGTGACACAAGATCCACATGTTCCTTGTCGAAAGAAAGAAGAGGATTTCCTACATTCTTTTAAACATTATTTCATTTTCCTATAATCCGACTCCATCTATCCCATTGTTCATCATCTTGCTTCATCATGTATTACTTCTTCTTAAGTCCTCCCTATCAATGTACTTATTATACCGCTCGAATGCAATTGGTACTTTAAACAACTTAAATATAGGAAACCATTTTTCCAATAAAACAAACTTATGTCTATACAAGAATGACTATACATTAAAAATTAATTATGATTTTGAATGTCCGTGCAATAAAACTTAATTAAATACATATGTATATTCATACAACTCAATTAATAATGTAACACACAGTGTTGCTCGCATCCGAAAAGTTTACCACCACTACTTTGTACTCGTATCACACACCTTTCGTCAGTGTCTTTCACAAAAATACACAGAAAAGAGTAAATACCATATCAGCATTAATAAGTTCAGTATGTAAAAAATAGAGTATATTACAGACAAGATATACAGAAATGAACATACTGCAGAGGAGGCCCATGCATCGCCTGGAGTCCATGTCATATTATCAATATTTGCAGGATTCCAATTGCCAGTACCGTACCATTTCCGATGATCTTGAACACTTGACTGAACTCTGCATGTTGCACCATTACAAACGTCATGACCACATCTGCTCCTACTGATTAGTGCAAACACACCCAGATAAATACATTATATGCTTAGATATAACTACGATAGTTGGACCAGAGAAGAGGTTTTTATTTCTACTCTAGTATACCAAAGCGGAGATGGTAAGAAGGCTGAGAACGCCCAGAAGCAGGAGCAGGGGGTGAGGCTTTTCACTCGGGAAGCCATGACTTTTTTTTTTTTTTGACTTGTACAATGGGGAAGACTGGTGTGTAAAATCGATGGTGGGAGTAGGCATTTTATAGCCAGAGTGGCGATGATACCACTGTAGCAAAGTATTCTATCATGCTTGGGATATGAAAATGAAGTGTGGGGTTCCTCGAGATGCGTTATTTTATAGCCATGATGGCCACAGTGGGCGTGTCGATCTTGAGAAAGGAAAATGAAATGTGTGGTTCTCACTGATTTTTGCTTCTATTTTGATTGAAATAACATCATTTTATATTCGTCACATGTTCAAACAAATGAAAGAACGACATACCCTGTCAATTTATTTCAATTTTAACATTAAGAGAATCTAGTGGAAATCAGCACGGAAGTTCCAAATTACAATTCATAATTGCTTGAAATTGTCAAGTAGTCGCATCTTCAAATGAAATGACAAAAATGTCACGTTTCACAAGAGTGACTGAACATTTAGTACAATTAATGGAAATATCTCCAGTGTGTGGTGCTTCACACTTCAATACGAACAAGAATGTGTTCTTTTATTTATTTTTATCAGTTATTTATGTTGAGAGTTTTTTTCCATCCTCTTAAGAGTCGGTATGTTAAGTAGTTAAATATTTATTAACCGACGGTAAAATAGAAAGTAAGTTTTATCAAATGGTGTTTTATATATTTCTATATAAAATTCCATTGATGTTATTACATCTAACATTACTTTATCTATTAAACAAAAATCAAGTGAACATGATAACATGAATTTCAAATGAGAATGCTGTTCTTGTATTTATTTTAATCTGTGTATTTGGGATCTTTTCTACTCACTAATTTTTAGTGAAATTGATTTTATTTTGTTCACATTTGAGTTCTATTATTGTATTTCTCAACATCTTCAATAAAAATATATTTGCAATTTATTTTTAAAAATTCACAAACATTATAAAGTTGACATGGTTAATGGGTTATCATTGAAACTATTAAGTGTATGAATTATTGAAGTAAATAATATGGATAAAAGGTAGAATAGCTGATTTAAACCCTTCAAAATGGCTCATGTATAGAGAAACTACAATCAATTTCTCAACACTACCCCATCAATTGTTGATGTCATCAAAAAGACAAATTTAATTTATAATCAATGTTGGTCTCATTTAAATCTATTAACAATATTAAATTCACCATGAATAATACCATCATTTAAATTTATTTTGAATTTCAATTATTTTATTTATGTTTTGTTAATTTATAAATTAACATAAAATAAAATAGAGATAAAAATATTTAAACATATCGAAATAGTACCGATATGGTCAAATTTCTCCGATAATCAAAGATACTTTTAGGTGCCATTAATAAATTTATTTTAAGGGGAATCGATGATCAATTAAATAATACTTGTCTCTTGCGAACCCTAGCTCCAATGCCTATAAGCAAACCCTATCTCCCATATTCACGGTGGTCATGGAAGCGGTGCCACACAGGTATTAGCGCACGACAAGTGTAACGCCATCATTTTGACACACCAAAACCCATGTCAAACTCCATCAATCACTTAGTGAAAAGAGACATTTTTTTTTTGGTTTAAAACACACTTGTGTTGTGTTTGTTAAAGTACTGGAACATTATTTTAATGTATCCGTCACTTGATTAATATTCTCTATTATCCAAAACTTAGCACAGATTAAAAATCCTTCCCGCCTACCCACATTAGGGTTATTAAATTAATTCATAATTTAATATTAATTTCACATATTTTTCTCGTTTAAATTTCCATAAAAAAATTGTTTCCTAAGTTACATTAAATTTTTAATTAAAATATCTCCCCAATATATTTTAATATTATTCCCTAAGTGCCAACACCCATGCCCACATTAATCTATTTAGCCACACTCTTAACTTTAATCATTTTAATTCTTTTAAATAATTTATTAAGCTACCCCATGCTCCAAATTTATCTGTAATTAACTTGACCCCAAGATTAGATTACTATAATGTCACATTCACATCTTCTATTTATTTACCCATAAGTCAAGGGGTCACATCTAAGCCTAGCTCACTTCTCCCATGTGAAATATACCCTAGGTGGCCCTATTAACTAATTAAACCAACCTCATTTTAAAACATACCCATTCCCACAAAAATGCCCACAACTTAAAAGGGGGAGGATCTAATCTACACCCTTGGATTAGATCTATTAGGGCCCTTAGATCTTAGGTTGCCCTAAAAACCCTAAATCATTCTTATGGGTTCCTCTTATTCACTTTTTCCTAATTTCTTTTCATTTGCCCTTGAAGTTTGAAGGAGGAGAGGAAGGAAGCCATGAAAGCTTGTGGGAATTCTTATGGAGGTTCTAGATGTAGATTGTGCCTTTAAAGGGTTTGTAAGATGTGTATTTTTTTGTTAATTTTGTGTTTAAGGGAGATATACCCTATTCTAGTTATCGTATTGTTTTCCCCCTTTTTTTGTTTTTACTACAAGCTAAATCTAATATATATAAACACATTTTAATATAAAATAATATATATATATATATATATATATATATATATATATATATATATATATATATATATATATATATATATATATATATATATATATATATTCCTTTTAATATTAAAATGTGTTTATTTTATGTATAAGGGTGTATATATATAATAAACATATATACCCTATTCAGTTATCTATATTATTTGCCCTCTTTTTTGTTTTTACTACATGCTTTTATATATATATATATATATATATATATATATATATATATATATATATATATATATTCCTTTTAATATTAAAAATTAAAAATGTGTTTATATATATGCATTTAACTAAGGTTTGGTTATGCATTAGTTTTGGGTCGAAATGTGTTTTATGGTCATGCGGTTTCAATATTAAATGGATATAGGTTTTGGGATGGGCAATGGCATGGCCGACCCACCCCAACTTATATTAAATAACCATGGGGAGGGGTTCGCCTCCCCCCCCCTTATTATTAATTTTTATTTATTTAAATTTATTTTATATAAATATATATATATATATATATATATATATATATATATATATATATATATATATATATATATATATATATATTATTATTATTATTTTAAAATCTTACACACACACACAAACATATAAGTAAAAACATGGGATTTATGGTTTTAAAGAGATTTGCACAAGTGAAGAGAAATAATTTCTTCATTTGATAGAATGGATAATCGTATACATTTTTTTGGTACCATTGTTTCATTTATATCAACAATGATAAACTCGCCATTTGAAGGGAAAAATAAATGTAAACATCAATCAATTACCCGCTCATATACAAATGTAAACAATGACAAAAAGATTTTAAAAGGGAAAACCAAATACATTTCATTTTATTACTACTTCAAGTAGGAGAAATTTCAATGTGTAAATAAAATGTACACTTGATTTAAGTTGCAGATTTTATTGGGTACGACAATCAACAAAATACAACATTCAAATGCGGCATTTCAATGTAGACATCTCTCCATTTAGTAGTTCATATCATATTTGAATAATTTCTTACAAAATCTTAAAATTATAATACAAAGCCCTCAACTCAAAGGTGGACACAACTTGATAAAATTTACAAAAATTTATTTCCTCTTTGTCTTCTACACAATGTAACTCTATTCAAGCCATCAACTTTGAGCTCCTTCTTTTCTTCCTCTCCAAATCACAACAACAAGAAAGGGGGCATATGAAACACTCACCTCCCAACCTTATTCCAATTAGAAGATGAAGCCAACCTTCTCATTAGCCCCCGAACCCCAACAATGGAGAAATAGGGAATGTTTACAACCATGGAAACCCCTCACATAGGCTTCAACAATACATACATTCACACCAACAAAACTAGAAACACATACAATGATGAGAACACATGGACAACCAAAATAAAGTCTACAACCATTACAAGTACATAAGCTCAAATCTAGAGCCGAAGGAGAAGAGAAATGTGAGAATAGCCACCTTTTACCTCCTAAGTGAAATAAGGGTCCACCCAATAACCTCCAAGTGCACATCACAACACTCAAAATATACTTATCTCTCCCCATTTCAAAATAAATAAAATGTAGCAATATTTTCCTTTTCTCTCCCTATAGGTGGAACACCCTACTCACACTCTCCACAATACCTCACAACTCCCATTTCCCTCCCCAATGGTCCCATTTTCCTTCTCCACAAACTTTAAGGTCAAAATATACCCAATCCCATGCAAGAACTCATACATTCATTCACATTTCAATAGAACATAGAACAAGGAAAATAAAATTCAAGGTATAGACCCTACCTTGTTATTGCATAAGCAAGCACATTCAATATTCAAACCAAAACTTCAAACTTCTTCTAAGTCCAAGCCAATTCCCAAAAGCAAGCTCCTAATGAAGGAAAAATAGATGGATACAACGAAGGTCACCATGGAAACTTGTGTAATGTTGTTGTTTTGTTTTATTTTGTTAGGGGGTCCCCATGGGGATGACCTCCAATTGTGACCATGGGCTTTGTGTGCAATTATTTCCTTTTTCTTTTATTTATCGTAGAGTATGTGATTTATTTTGTGATGTAATTTATTTAATCATTTTTGATTAATGTGCCTTTATTAAGTAATTTAATCATGTTATTAAGTTATATGGGGATGTGACAAAAGGGGCCATTTATTAGAGTAGTTGGTCTTTTGGATTTTGTGATTTTGATTGAGTGTAAGTGACTTTGAGTGTTGTACACTCTACCTTACTTTGGAATTTTGGATTTTGGATTTTGGATTAATGGCCATTTCGTGAGGCTTATGGGATAAGCTAATCTTGTCCCACACCTCTTAATTTCATATACCAACCCTACCTATGGATTGGGGGGTCAAAAATAGACCCCATTATGTGTTTTGTAAGACAAAAAGTGACATTTATTGCACTTTTCTTACATGGATTTTAAATTATGTCCTTAGGGGGTGTGGGTTTGGATTGTGTGTGTAAGAGGCTTGTAATTCCTCTCAACCACCAATTTATTGTGCATTGGGGTTAAGGTTTGACTTTTGATGTGGAGTTGAGGATAAATGATGTGGCATCCTACATGGAGCCACCTTGCCCTCCTTTTCCCTATTTATATATATGCAAGTCTATTTGTTTGTTTGGGGCTTACTTCATTTTATTTGTGCTCTTGTATTTTGTATTTGGAGAGTTTTGGACTGCTTGTTGAATTTTTTGAGCTTATTGGAGTTGGATTGAGCTTGAAGTAGTTTGGTGTATGACTCTTTGATCAAGTTTTGCCATGGAAAGGTAGGAACTACACCCTTGTTTTAATTGTTTTCTTTTATATGTATATATTTGTATGCAAATGAGTGGTTTGTATGCTTGTTGGGATATTGGGCAGAATGCCTAAGTATGGTGTAGGAGAAGGCTATGGGTATCTTATATGTAGGGAGGAATAAGATTTTATTTCATGTTTTGGGAGGGAGTTGGGTTGGGTGCCCCACCTTGGATAAGAAAATGCTTGCATTTCTTACTTGGTTCTTTTGAGGGAGACATAAGAGATTGTAGGGAGGCATAAGAGAATGTGGGAGGCATAAGAGGATATTGAGGGAGGCATAAGAGTTGTGTAGGGGTTTGAGATATATTTTGGAGGGTTTTAAGGTGGGCACCTAATCCCATTGGGAGGCATAAGTGATCTCCCCATAGATCCTTGCTCCATTGGCTTTACATTTTCAAGCCTTGTGTATTTTGATAGTTTCATGTTTTTTATTATATATTATGTTGAATGTGTTTTGAAATAGTTGTGAAATTTTTATTGTGATGTGGAAGCTTTGTGATAGTTTCCATGAGTTGGATCCATCATTTATTGCATTTTGGTTGGGGCTCAAGGGCCAATGAGGAGGATAACTTCTTCTCCTCATTGGATTATTGGTTAGGTGGAGAGTGTTTCCTCTCCCCCATTTTTCTTGTTGTTGTTGAAGTGATGAAATTTCAGAGCTCTTGTTGAAGATTTGGGACTTGTATATTTTGTAGAAGTCAAAGGAAACCCTTCATTGTAGAATCTTCACTTGTAATTCCCACTTAGGTGGAAGACTAGTAATATTGTATTTAAAAGAAAAGGTGTATTGTATATTTTGTTTATAAGTTGTAATGTATTGTTGGAAAGAAATCTCTTGCATTGAAATAAGTGAGCTATGCTCAAAGAAAAATAAAGTTCATTATTTTTTGTTCAATTAAATTATTGTAAAAATGAAAGGAAGAACATATAAGTTGTAAATCATTTACAATATATTGTTAACCAATCTAAATGTGGAATGGAGTTTTTGTAGTTGAACAAATGGTTGTAGTAGTAATGGAAAGATGTAATAAATTATAATGAGTAATTTTGTTGAAAATTTGCATTTGGTTGTGGAAAGGAAAACAATAATACTAGAAATAGATTAATCTTTATTGTTACTTTTAAACTTAAAAGAAATTTTGTTAGAAGAAAATAAAAATTGTCTTGTAGTTGTTTTCTTGTTACTATTGAATTGGGAGATATTTGAATTTAGTAATTTAATTCATGGACTGAATAAATGGTTAAACTCTTCAAATGGAAACTTAAGGCACATAAATTCAACTAAGAAAAAAGTGTAAATCACTCTAGTAAAATTTGTTTTTGGAAAAATTGTGAAATTGATGGTTCTGTTTTCAAAGAACATAACTGATGCCCTATGCAAAGCGGCAGTATCTTAACCACCACTCAGGAAAGGTAGTGGTTTGCGAATCGTCACCCAAGTAGGGTGGTGGTCCCGTGGATCACCGACTAACTTGGGTGGCGGTTTCATCAATATCGGTGGAAAATTAAAATCCGTGACTGGGAAATTTTAAACTTGTTTTATTAAAAATTCAAGCCTACAAATATGAAGAGGAAATCACCAGCAAGCCATGAGGGCATAAATTCATTTTTCTAAACATGGAAAATATTTAAATGGGCATCTAAATGTATTCAATCTCACAGATTAAAATGGAAGTTGGGTTTTACCCAAATAGAAGACTCAAATATGGAATTAACTATATAACAACTCTAAATTTGGAGTGAAAACCTCTACAATCTTCAAATGTAAGACATTACAATAATAAATCCATAATCTAAACTAAACTAAGCTTGATTCTAGTGAATTACTTTATGGCTTCTTCCCTCCTAGCTTTCATGGCTTCCACTCCTCCAACCTGCAAAATTAAAGAAAGAAAAGAGACCAAATGAGGAGGCTAGGGCAAGAAAAATGATTTAATAAAATTCCATAAGGATGGTTAGGGTTAGCTTGGAACTCTAAGATCTAGTGGCCACAATTGATTTGATCCAAGGGTTAGGAATCAACCCTACAATTGTTAGGTGGAAATATGTATTATGGGTTTTTTAATAATTTAATGTATGTGAAAATGGGTGAATGGGGCCACGTAATACCCTTGTATGGTAATTTAACTATATAACTCTTCTAGTGTGTTGTAGTAAATGATTCAATGGACATTAAAGAAAATAATTGAAGAATACTAAGGTAACTAAGGATAAGGGTTTATTAAATGTGGGTTTGAATGTTAATTTAAGAGGGAGAAACCACTTAACCAAGTAAATTAATTTATGGAACTCTTCCTAGTAGATTGTACTCAAAATGGACCTTATGAATGGATTAAGATATTTAATTAATAATAATCTAGACCGGATCTATCCAATGTAATGTAGCAATATTAGTAGGAATTAATTAAACATTTTATAGGGTTTGACACCGTTGTAACCCTTTAAAACAAAAAAATGTTTAACTTTCTAGATAATTATTTAAGGTTTAATGTTGGTTTAGAACGTCAAATTTTGGGCATTACATTTGGTATCGAGTTGTGGGTTCAACATTTGGACCCCGGGCACACTGGAAACATAAAACATAACAAGGAAATTAGCATAACTCTAAACCTAGAACACACAATTTTACATGATATTTTAAATGTAGAAAACTAAAAAACCTAGAATGATGAAATAACTCTTGTCCTAGTCTACACAAGAGGTGCAGACTAGACGAGGGGTTCTTGCATGTGGACCTAGACTTACCACCCCCAAATCACAAAGTAGCATCCATATTTCCTTAGATACTTCAAACATTATGGGGTGTTAATGCGATTATATGTGGAGGATAATTAGGGAGGAAGACCTAGATGCAGGATAAAGAGCCATCGGTAAAGGCTCGTGCATATTCCCGACACAGTGATGAGTATAGGGAAGAGAACTCCCACGTGGCATCAGCCAGATGAGATTCACCACAGAGTGGTCATGGTGACAGGGCATAAAGGACATAGAGAAATATCTCTGAGCCCTAAGTAGTGTGATGATCATAATGAGATACCTAGAGGTAAATAGTCTACGGGGAAGACCACATCAGAGAGATCTTGAAACTCCATCCATCTCATTTCACTGGGGAATTTCAGGCAGAGGCATGGTTAGTCAGCTTGAACGGATCCTTCAAACTATGTCCGTGTACCAGTAATATGAAGGCTCGTGTTTTCATCCACCTTCTGAGAGACAAAGCCAAGGTTTTATGGAGGAGGCTAGGAGCGAAGCTCCATGTGGATTTTGAGACAATCACTTGGAAGCTCTTTAAGGAGCAGTTTAGGGCGAGATACTTATCCAAGAGGTTCATTCAACGAGAGGATATATGGGTTACATAACCTACCTCGGACATTCATGATGGTGGCGAGTAGTAGAGAGTCACTTCTTGGACTTACTTTAGTGTGTAGACTACATACGGGACAAACAAGTGAGGATCCACGGGTTTAGCAAGGGCTCGAACTCGGACATTGGAGGAGAAGTACGCATTCATTTTCTAGAGACACTAGCAGAGGCTGTGAGAAGGCCTACATTACAAAGGAGAGCGGGGGGAGGACGTAGGAGGCCGGAGATAGAGTACGCAGTAGTATCCTACATATGCAAGATAACAGATTGAGGGGGTCAGTTCCTCCTCATGGTAGACATGGATCTGCATAGTCTTTATTCATACCACAACAACAACCACCTCAGTAGTAACATAAAGAGCCAACTCTCCCTCCATTTAGGCCTCCAAAAAGATTCGATGCTCGAGAGGACGTAGTATGGGGCCTCCTCCAAGGGGACCAGATTAGGAATCGAGGCACCGCTTAGAGCTTAGTCAGCAAGAGATCATTAGCAGTGACCATAATAGTCCATATCAGGATCATTAGGATCCACAACACAAACCACTAGTGTAGTGCCCACTTCCCTCTTACACCTTTTTATACTTGATCTTGATACTTTTGATTATATTATGGACATTATTATAGTTTTGATTTAGTATGATGTCGAGATATTTGATCATGGATTATTGTTGATGTTGATTCTTATATGATGCATGATGATTATTAGAGACACTTTATATGTTGATGTTGTTATCTTTGTTGGACATGGTTATATGACGGATGTTGTTCGGACTAGTGATATTTGGATATCGTAAGTAGCCCTAGAAATGGAAAATTATTGGATGATGATATAGATGTTGATAAAACTATAATGATATTGTTAGATTACTTTGATGTTGTTGTGGTTCATGTATCTAGATGATTATGAAAATTTAATTATATTTATATTATTTTGGATGTTCGATATGGCCATAAGGCCGAAGGAGGTATTTGTATTTTCCAGAGTTAAAATATCACAACAAACATCGGGGATTGGAGACCAACCTCATTGGAATTCTAGATGAATTCAAGAAGGTCACCATGGAAACTAGTTTTGTGTGTGTGTGTGTTTTTTAGTGTTAGGAATTCCCATGGGGGTCACCTTTAAATTTGACCAAGGGATTTTATGTTTTTCTTTTATTTGGTCCTTTTTGTTTAATGTTTGCATGTGTTTATTTTGTGGTGCAACTTACCCCTTTCATTATTTAATTAATGTGGTGTTAATATTGTGAGTAATCATATTGATTTGTTAATTAATTAAATGATGTCATAAGAATGTAATTAATAGCATGGTTAGATTGTGTAGTAAATGTTGTAAGTATGTGTAAGTGACTGCGTACCAAAATTGTAGGGTATTGTACCACCGGAACAATGTTACACATGCCCCAATGATGATATAGGTCACCTCGCAAGGTGTTCGGGATCCAGAGAAGCTCACGAAGTATATGTTAGCATCCAAAATGCTTTATCATTGTTCCTCTTGCTTTATTTTATTCCTCCGACTTCTTTTAATTTTATCCACCTTCGCTCTTTCCCATTATTCTCGGTATTCATATACCCCCGGAATATGTTAGGATACGATGCATATGACATACCACTCCTAGGTCTTGAAGCATACTACGATCAACTAAATAGACAACCATCACCCTCGTTCTCAACATGGGTTGACAACTATTCAACTAATCGATTTTCAACACAAAATCTACCTCAAAGGACTAGATATAGTTCTTCTTTCCAAATAGAGGAGTTGGATCAGCTCACTCAAACGCAACAACCAAAGCCTTCAAGCTCAAACAATATGACGCTCACTGGAGAATCTGGTTCATCTCCTCAGGTGTTTCTTAGACCACAAATTAGTAGACAATCAGATCCATATCTATTGTTAGATGACGAATACTTAGCACATTATGCTAGGAGTGAACAATGCTCTCAAAATATGTACCCATCTATAGGAGGTTTGCAAACACAACCCGAGGTCTCATTCCAAGAAAACACCCCCATCCCTCCACCTATAGGAAATGCCCTCGGTGAAACTTGGTAGGGCACTAATCAATTCATAGTTGGGTACCATATGCCTATACAACCTCAAGGTATACAACAAACACCACTAAGGCAAAATACCGTGTCTTCACCAAACGAGGTCATCTCAACCTTAGTTGAGAAAGTTAGAGGGTTGGAACTTGCTCAAGCAAGTCAAAATTCACAATTCATGCAGGCAGGAACTTCCAATCCTCCACATCATCCTAGCCAAGTAGACCTCCTCATAGGAATAGGCACGTTGGGCATGCCTCCTCAGTATTCACAACAAACACCAACTAGAACCACATTTTCTAACGCCGCTCCAGTGGAAAATATGATACCTCCCAGTTTAGTACAAAACAATCCATTCTGAGCAATGCTCCTCCATACTTAAACATGTATTCCAAATCACCACAGGGAGATATGTTCTCTTCTCCTGGCATATTCACTCAACCACAAGGATTCCCTTATGCCCCTGCAAATACATATGCTACGCCATATCAACAACCCATTCCACCTCCACCCCCTCAGCAAACACCATCAATGGTCAAAACCTATGCAATAGGAACTTATTCAAAATATTTGAAAGAACCTTTAGACTTCACTATACGAAGCGTCATGCTTCCAAGACCTCTCCCCGATCTACCCAAGTACAAAGGAGAGGGAGACCCAAATGCACATATTAAGGCCTACGCCACAGCCATTCAAAATGCTCCCTTGGGATGGAGTTTTTGTTAAAATATTCCCCAAAACTTTAGAGGGTATCACCCTCAATTGGTATTACAGAATACCTGAAGCCTCAATACATTCATTTAAACAACTCGTTTCAGATTTCATCAAGGCATTCGACATGAACAAATTGTTGAGAATAGGAATCAAGGAATTCTTGCATATTAAACAAGAACATAATGAATCTGTTGCTCATTTCATCCAAAGATGGCGTATAATCCTCTATTCTTCAGCAAGCACTCCAAACATGGATCAGATGGAACTATGTGATTTATTCCTGCATTCTCTCAAAAAGAGATACATGAAAAAGTCTAGAAGTTTCCCTTTAGGAACTTATGATGAAGTACTCGAGAGTGCTCTCCAAATAGATCAAGCTGCAATAGATAGTGGTCACAAGACATATGGAACAAATGGGAGGTTAATCATCCCCAACCAAAACACTACAACTTATCCTACTACCACAAACACCAATCAAGGACCTAAAATCCTTAACAAAAGCCGTGGAGTTACAACAGATCGAGTGACTAACAAAACTAAAAAAGTAAACATTGTAAATGTTCCACCACCGCTAATAACCAACAAAACAAAATTTCACCCCAATAATCAATGCGGAGGATTTTAATCGTCCCTAATGACAACAATAACAACAACAACAATGGCATATCCAGACACAGGGTCCAAATAAAAACTCAACTAGATATCAAAACCAAAGAGAACAAATGTAAAACTTTAATCCTAATAGTCAACAGTTCAATCAGAATTTTGGACCACAACACGTGCCAAACCAATAACCTAGGAGTTATAATCCCAACTCGTATTGTGGTTTCCACAAAATTCAAGGCCATGACACTAGGACTTGCTGTGATTACAATAAGTTCATGAAACGTTTGCGAAGAACAAAGACAACTCTTCATAGATAAGTTCTTAACAGCATTCTACGTGACACCGATGCCAAATACTTTCATAGGGTCAACTTCACTTCATGAAGCCTCAACTTCACTAAATCCACCTGTCGCACCACAATTAGGAAATCAACCACGAACCAAGATAGTTGGTCTAGTGGAGTTAGATCTTGAGCTGCGCACGTAGAAGCCATAACAAGAAACTAAGAATATTCTTCTCAACCAAATCCAATCTATCCACTAGAACCGATAACATTCAAAAATATTGGTAAAACCCGTGGGTGCTTATGATTTAATTAGTGACTTAAAAAGACCTTCTCTCACATCTCCTTTTTGGATTTGTTGAAAAATTATCCTACCTATAGGGCTGCTCTTTTAGAAGCACTAGGTGCAGGGTCATTTAATTAACATCACTCCACCTCCCGAAACACAAGTAAACCATATAGACTTCGATATCCACCCTCCGGGCAGCCGAGATAGGATACTCGAATTTATATACAACATAAACAAAATGCCAACAGATGCTGAAATTACACATAGAGGTGATCGGCCTTGCATTTACAGGTGTGGCTTTACAATAATTATGTTAAATGTGCAATGGTGGATGATGGGGCAGTAGTTAACATTGTCCCCTTCTCTTTCCTTCAAAATCTAGGATATGGAGAAACAAACTGTTCCACAACAAGAAATATGCTAAGAGGTTATGATAGCCTTAAAGCTACTTCAATTGGGACTATAATATTACCAGTCACCTTAGGACCCAAGACAATCCTCACCGAGTTTTATATCATAGATCGGAAACCAACTATAATATGATCCTCAGTCAACCATGGATACATCGCATGAAAGCATTCCCTCTACGTTATTCCAGGAAATAAGATTCTTACACCTAGGAAATATATTCCTAGCAAAAGGTGTCCCAAAAACATTTGACATACATCTAGAGACCTAAAGAAAATACTAGGTGTTCACTTTGAGTTTGAACTCCCAACAAACCAACTTAAAAACCAATTGACTCAAAACCGGAAGAAAAATTAATACCTCTAAACAGACTAGAAATTACGAACTTAGTCAAGGGCATCCTAGCCCTCAAGGATGAAGCTAACGTTGTAGAAACAAAGTGCCATTAGGAACTACTACAAAAATTGCCGAATTCTGGAACAAGATCTACCAATTTTCCTACCATTTGATTCTCGGGTATGGGATGTACCCTAGAGTTGGTTCTCTTCCAAAGAAAGGAACTTTGCATGGTAGAAGTAACCAAAACAGAAGAAACAGACGTGAAGAATGTCCCAGCATCCATCTTTCCTAGTAAATATTGGACTCTCCATTTCAATGGAGCTAGATGTCACTATGGAGTTGGGGCAGGTGTAATCTTTACTTCTCTGAGGAAAGATCCTACCTTTTGCTTTTAAGTTGAATTTTGAATGTACAAACAACGACACTAAGTACAAAGCCCTCCTCCTTGGCCTCATCATAGCCAAAAAGATCGGTGTCAATAACATCAAAGTATTAGGAGACTCACAGTTAGTTACAAACCAAGTCTCTGAAGTATATGAGACTAAAGCTGAGCACTTACAACTCTATAAAACAGTGGTATTAGATCTAAGAAAAAGATTCGAATTCATATCCATTGAGGCAATCCCATGAGAACAGAACCTTCTCGTGGATTCAATAGCAACCTTAGCTTCACGTTTCACCCCAAGTAATGAGTTAGAAGATACAAGTTTCAAAGTATCACTTCGTACTGAACCATTGGTGAAGAAAATGTCAACAAACCCTCTGCTAACACATACAACTGAGAATGAATCTCCTATCTTACATCATGTTGATAGTGATAAAGTCACTCTCGAATATCTAAACACCTATGCAGAGCTACACCTTGCTCACAGTATAGTTGATCTTTCCTTAATACCACATTCCTCTTCCTACTTTGGAAATCCCACGGTAGAGTCTCCTCCACAAAAAGATCTCGATATCTACGAGATAGAAAATGAAGAAAGCCTGGAACTACCTCCAGCCCCACCTGAGTTTGAAGAAGGTAATGCTTCTTTGATAGAAGAAACCATTGACATAAACATTGGAATGGAGGAAGAACCAAGAATTTTGAAGTTAGGATCCTCGCTAACTCTGGAAGAAATAGAAACACACACCCAAATCCTCAAAGAACATCAAAAGGCTTTTGCATTTAATTATAAAGAAATGATAGGTATCGCACCACAAGTTGTGGTACATAATCTTGTCACTAAACCAGATGTGAAGCCAATTAAACAGAAGTCAAGACCAATGAAGCCAAAAGTGGCTCTCATGGTAAAAGAGGAAGTAATAAAACTTCTCCAAGTAGGATTCATCAAACCAGTCAATTATTCACAATGGGTATCTAATATCGTCCCCATTCTCAAAAAGAATGGGAAGATACGCATTTGCATAGATTTTTCGGGATATTAACAAAGCTTGTCCCAAGGATGATTTCCCATTACCATCCATTAACGTCATTGTTGACACAATAGCTGGATTTGAGCTTTTGTCTCTCATGGATGGGTTCTCGAGATATAATCAAATCAAAATATTTGAACAAGACCAAGCCAAAACCACGTTTATAACTCCCTGGGGAACTTATTGTTATGTTGTCATGCCATTTGGTCTTAAGAACGCCGATGCTACATATCAACGGGCAATGACGTACATATTCCATGATCTTATCCATAAAATTGTGGAATCATATGTGGATGACTTATTGGCCAAGGCCAAGAAGTGCTGTGATCACCCGGAGGTGCTCCGTATCATCCTCTCAGGACTAATTGAGTATGGTGTCACATTAGACCCAGAGAAGTGCATTTTCGGTGTAATAGGAGGAAAACTTCTAGGATACATTATATCTTCACGAGGGATTGATGTTGATCCGGCCAAAATACGGGCTGTTCTCAAAATGATCCCACCTTTGGATGAGTCTAGAATCAGGTCATTTCTTAGGAAACTCGGTGTAATCTGAAGGTTCATCCCAGATTTAAGATTTTCCATTCATCCAATCAACAATCTACTCAAGAAAGATTATAGTATTGATTGGGTGTTGAAAAAGCGCAATGAGGCTTTCGAAGTAGTTAAGCGCTTCTTGTTGTCACCACCCACACTAATGCCTCCCAAGCCAGACCGCCCTTTGATCCCATACTCACAAGCCACTCATGTCTCATTGGCCTACATGTTGGCTCAAGAAGACGATGATAAACGAGAACGCGCGATCTATTTCATTAGCCGAACGTTGCTCGATTATGAAATGCGTTATACACAAGTAGAAAGAGAATGCCTTGCCATAGTCTTTACCACAAAATGTTTAAGACATTACATGTTAAATCAAGAAACAAGGGTCATTGTGAAGACGGACCATTTACGAGACATTCCTCACGCAAGGGTCCTTGTCTAAGAAGGCTAGATGTTTCATAACCCTAATGGGAGAAATTGAGTTAACATTCATAAACCAAAACTCCATCAAAGGACAAATCATTGCAAACTGGTTAGCTGGCAATCCACTAAATGGAGGCGAGCTGGTAGATCTAGACTTTCCCGATGAATGTGTATTCTTTGTTGAAATCAGACCCCCCATCTCTACATGTCCCTGGTATACTGATATCATCAATTTTATCATGGACCATACATACTCGGAAAGTGCCACGTCACAACAAAAAAGGTGGTTACGCATTATTGCCGCTAAATATGTTGTTTTAGACCAAGTGCTCTATCGTAGAGCCTTCGACGGCATGCTTCTAAGATGCGTCGACATAGAAGAATCTAAGAGGATCCTTCATGAATCCCACAGTGGGATATGCGAGGGCCACTTCGGAAATCACGCCACCACTCACAAAATACATCGGATGGGCTATTTTGGCCCACTCTTGAGCATGACACGGTGGAATTTGTGCGTAAATACCACAAATGTCAAGAATTCTCTCATGAGATTCGGATGCCAACACAATCCCTACAACTAATAGAGACTTTGTGGACCTTCTCCACGTGGGTCCGGACTTGATAGGGAAATTCTCTCCTTCATCAACCGATGGCCATAATTTTATAATCATAGCCACTAATATTTTACCAAATTAGTGGAGGCCATGCCTCTCACCCCGTGCTAGGTTCGATGATTGCCAAATTCATTTTGAGCCAAATTATCTGTAGGTATGGTGTCCCACAACTCATTATCTCAAATAATGGCACGTCCTTTAAGAACGACAAAGTTCGTGAGCTATGTAGCAAGTTCAAAATAAACCATCACATGTCCTCTCTTTACTACCCTCAAGCCAACGAGCAGGTTGAAGCGACAAACAAAACGTTGAAAGCTATTCTCGTCAAAACAGTAAAAGAAAACAAATGAGATTGGCATTTAAAAGTATATCCAGCCTTATGGGCCCACCAAACCTCAATAAGAACACCAACAAGAGCAACTCCTTTCTCACTAGTATTCGGGGCAGAAGCAGTTCTCTCGCTTGAGGTTGAAATACTCGGTCTCCGCATCTCACTACAAGGGATTCTAGATGAAGAAGCTTATAGAGAGGCATGCCTCTCCTAACTAGAAAGCCTAGAAAAGGCCAGGTTAAACACCGAGTAGTGGCATAGAGCCTATGCTGACCGGATGTGCCAGCAGTATAACAAAAAGGTCTATGAGCAAGAAATATATGAACGAGATCTAGTTTTAAGACTAGACAGCCAGATTGATAAGAAAACCGATGAAGGAAGAAAGTTCTGGCCCAAATGGTTAGGCCCATATCGAGTCATGAAGGACTGTGGTAATGGTGCATATCTCTTGTGCACACTAGAGGGTGAGAAATTCAGTGAATCAGTCAATTCCTTGCATCTTAAATGGTTTTATGCATGAAGCATCAGCACTATTTGTATAATTATATCTACATTACATATTTATTTAGATAGATTCATTATGTTGACTCGTTTCATAAAATTTGGTGATCAAGGGACTTATCCTTAAGCAATTCATTACAAACTTCTGATAGTATTGGCAGAAGCTTTCAAATCATACTTCTTCATTTTCATAACATCATCAACTGTTTCAGAATCATTTCATCAATTAAAGCTAGATATGACAAAGTCTTAACGGTAGCCATACCAAGGCCTGCATGCTTGTTCTCACTTTTGGTTTCTTCCTAGGGTAGGTGTCTTGCCTATAGTCTATTCTAGAAGCTTCATGGTGTCACACCTATCCCGCGTATATATATCTTTGGAAATAAGAACATACTGACATTTTTCTCAAGTAAGTAAGTCAAATATAGATCAAACATAAAATTTTACTTTTACACATTTCCTTGCCCTACCAACCTTCGGTGTTGAGCTTTCATCTCTTACTAGTGATGTAGGGTTGGGAAAGGATGGGAATGCCTTTACTCACCTATGCCTTGTTCATGGTGATAAGCCCATGCTTCCTACTAGTAGCACGGGGGCAAGGTGTAGGGGTCCACATAAAGGTGTCGGTACATGCACCGTGAATCAAGTCTTGCCACTCATCAGCAGTCTCTGCAAAAAAAGGAGAAAAACAAATTAGAAAATGATCAAAAGGTAAAACCAATGATGAACAAAAAGAGAGGTAGCAACTAAGGTAATTCTAGCTAAGATAAATATCAAAATAAGAGTGGTAACTAGCCGGCTCGGATCTCTAGGCCTCTAAGAAGGATCTCTCGGGATCCGCGCCCACTATGGATGTCACTTTGCTTGATGATGTCCTCCTCCCACATCACGGGACAACATGGCATCTGTCATGGACTCGTCCTCTCCGCCTAAGTCACGAGAAATTAAATCCTCTAAGACTAGAGTCTCCCTCTCTGCGCTTGCTCCGCCCTCTCGGCCCATAAAATCTCCCGAGTGTCATGCCACTCGGGATCACTATCCTCTCCCCACCCAACTCATCGACCTCCATGTCCTCGGTCTCCTCCTCCTCCATCTCTCCCCGTGAACTCCTCAGACTCGAGTCTATATCAATGGGGTCATCACTGCTATGGGCAAGACCGGCGGTAATCCGAAGTAAAGGTGCCTGAGGAGCACCAAATATCACTCAAGCACGTACCACCCTCTTGGATGCAATAGGGACACCGGGAGTAACAACAGTCTAACCACGGCCTCTAGGATCTGCTACCAATCCGGCACTATGATAAATCTTCACCGGGAAATCCTCGTGCTATGATTATTTACTAATGCACAGCCTTTAGTTTGGTGGATGTAATCTGGAAACAAAACAACAAACATAACACAAGAATACCATCGACTATGATAAGACGGAATGATGACAAATCTGAAATATCAAAGTAAATTATAATATTAACATGAAATTGTTACAATCTCACCCATGAGGTACTTCAAGTGTTATTGAATTCACTTGCCTTTCACCTTGAGACTATGGGAGAAACTTTACAATTACACCTCTCAATGGCTTCTTCAACACACCTTTAAACTGATGGCTTCCTTTACACACTTCATACAATATTTCTCACTACTTCCTTCTATGCTAAATGAGGGGGGTGGCCTCTTTATTTATAGACTTCTAGGCTTATCCATCTTATCTCTAAGATAGAATAAGAAATCCACTCTAACGAATCATATTCCATACCTTAACTCTTATCTGTACATGTAAGCTTATCTTTTAAGATAAGATAAACCTTATCATTTCACATGGGTTCCACATTTTTAGACTTTTTACAAATAAAATATACAAAATATTTATGACCTCACTCCTTGTCCTTATTACCAATATAATATTTCTAATTCCTAATCATGTAGACCTTACTTCTCTACTTACCCCAACTTTGACATTTTAACATTACCGGACCACTTACGACAAATATTTACTTTTTACCACAACATTCCTATTGTACTTTTGACTATTACCATACTATACATTATTGGTGGCATCATACTGGCAGCTTATCTTCTATCAGACGCTACTACTAATTATACTTAACAACATCATATTCCTAATATATACATTAATGAAATAGAAATTACGGAGGAAAATTTTAGTGTCGACATCTTCCCCCTTCCTAGCTTCTACTCCGTCCTTGGAGTAGACTATTTTGGTGCTTGGAAAATCTTCAACTTGTCGTGGTTGACCCATTTCGTAATGGGAGTGCCATCCAATTCCTCCAGTTGGTACGTACCATTTTCATGCACAGCTGCTATTTTATAGGGCCCCATCCATTTTGGAAGAAATTTTATGTCTTCTTTTTTTGTATCTAGAATCATATACTAGAACCAAGTCATTCACATGAAATGGAGACCACCAAATCTTTTGATCAAAGTATTCCTTCTGCTTCATTTTCTTCTTATAGCTTGTATCATTAGCTATTTCCCTCATTTCCTCTAGCAAATGAAGATGTACCAACCTTTCTTTTACTGAATCACTTTCATCCATTCTTTCATTTTTCATTACTCTGACCATGGGAATATCAAACTCAATAGGAAGAATTGGATCAATGCCATAAGCCAACCGAAATGGGAGTATCCTGTTCTTTGACTTTGATGTTTCCCTATATGCCCATAATGCTACATGAATCCTTTTATCCCACTTATGTACTGCTGCAATTTGCATCTTTTGCTAGAATTTGACACAACACAAAATTTGTTCGTTCCACCTGTCCATTTGTGCTTGGCTTGTATGTTGTTTCCTTCCTGTGCTTAATAGAAAATTTATTGACTAGGGCTTCTACTACCTCATTAATGAAGTGGCTTCCTTGATCTGTTACAATTTCTAATGGACAACCAAATCTGGTGACAATGCGTTCATATATGAACCTTGCCACCTCATCCATGGAAGTTGTTTTCAATGGCCTAGCTTCAACCCACTTGGTTAAATAATCTATGGCAACTACAATATATTTATTTTGGGGTGAGGTAGTTGGAAGTGAACCTACAATGTCTATTCCCCACTTTTCAAAGGGAACAAGTGGAAGAATAGGACATAATGGAGCTAATGAAGTCTTACGGTTACCATGTGTTTGACAAATATCACATGTCTTACAATAATTATAACAATCTTTAAAAAGAGTGGGCCAGTGATAACCTACATCCAAGATCCTTCTTGTTGTAAGTTGTCTAGAGAAGTGCCCTCCACATGTACCATTGTGGAATTCTTCTAGCAGTTCCTTCCCTTGATCACGTCCAACTGCCCTCTTGTACTTTCCATCAGGTCCTATTCGAAATAATACTCCATGCGAAATAGAATATGGACGAGTGACTTGAGTAATCTTTCTCTTAGTCTTTGCATTAGCACCATCGGAAACTTGAATTCATTCGAGATAATTCCAAATATCTATGTATTCATAAAGATTGTGTCGAGGATAACAATGTTGCATCTGGGAAATCATCATCATCACAAGATGAAACTAAATCATCATAGGCTCGAGAGAGTGCATCTACATTGACATGCTTCTTTCTGGCCTATCTATAATATCAAATTCAAATTCTTGTAGAAAAAATATCCATCTTCTATCCTCCCGATGGGTTAGGCTTATTGACAATATATTTTAGAGCACGATGATCTGCATTACAACTATAAATTTCTTCCCTAGCAAGTAATTTCTAAACTTCTTTACAACAAAAATGATAGCTAGAGCCTCTTTTTCGATTCTGTATAATTTACCTCAAGCCTTTGCTCATTTGTCTGCACTCCCAAAGTAAATTGGATGTTCATTCCCATTTTCATCCTTTTGGATCAAAGTACTTCCTAGTGTTGCATTTGAGGCATCGAGTGTACACAATGAATGGCTTGCTCCAATCTGGATTCTTTAAAACAGTGAAGACACCAGGGCATCCTTTAGTTGTCCAAAAGCTTCATGTCGTTATTTCTGGTTCATAAGTAACATCCTTCTTGAAGAAGGCTGGGTTAGTGGTCATGCAATCTTTGAGAAATTCTTGATGAACCTTCTATAGTAACCCACATGGCCTAAAAATGATCTCAACTTACTTCTATTCATAGGAAATGTTAAATCTTTGATTTTGAAAATTTATCAAGATTAGTACCAATACCATCTCAGGATACTGACATGCCCTAACAAAACACCTTTAGAACATCCAAAGACACACTTTGTAGGGTTTAGTGAGGCTTGTGCTTCATCTAACCTTTGAAATGTTGTCTCCATTTGATGCAGTGGTCCAACTTGCTCCCATAGAACATCTAAAGACACATTTTTAGGGTTTAGTGAGGCTTGTGCTTCATCTAACCTTTGAAATGTTGTCTCCATTTGGTGCAGGTGGTCCAACTTGCTCCCATAGATGTAAAAATCATCCAGAAATACTTTGATGAAGGTCCCAATGTAGGGTTTGAACACCCTATTCATCAAATTCTAGAATTTTTCCGAGCATTACACAACCCAAAAGGCATAACTCTATAAGCAAACGTTCCCCAAGGAGTGGTGAGCGTGGTCTTGGTGATCTTTCTCTCGCTATACGAACTTAGTTGTAGCCGCTATATCCATCAAAGAAAAACTATAGCACTCTGGCCGGCCATACTTCGTCCAAGATCGATCTGAAAATGGAAGAGGGTAATGATTCTTCTTTGTTGCCTTATTGAGCTTCCCTGTAATCAACACAAATGCGTAGCTTCCCATTCTTTTTTATTGAGATCACAATGGGAGAAACCCATTCTAAATTCTCCATAGCAAATATGAGTCTTGCATCAAGCAACTTATCTATTTCTTCTTTTACGAGTCTTGGAAATATTAGGATTCATTCTATATGGCATTTTCTTTATAGGCTTAGCACCATCTACCACTCAATAGAATGTTCTACCCAACTTACTTGATGGAGTTCCTTGTAATCAAAAGTGAATATGTGTATGTACCTTGAAAGAGCCGGGAGGTAGGATTACTTCTCACTCTCCATCACAAAGCATCACCAATCTTTATTTGTTGGAGATGATCATCAACTTCTTCTTGAGATAATTTTATGGGGTCATGAGTCGGTGTGGTGGAAGGATATCCATGATCAAAACATCAACCTCACTTTTTCATCTTCGATGTCCACTTCACTGGTACTAGAGTAATCATAGGATGTCCAATCATTAGTTTCATCACTTGAATCCACGAGTTTTGCCTTATGATGTCGAGGATCACTTTTATCTTCACCCTCTCTCTACCACGTCCAAGTGTCATGAAGCCTTCATTCCGTGAGTTTCTTGCATGAACTCTCCTTAGCCATGGTCTTTCCAGCAGGATTGGGTACGCAATGTACCATTTTCATCACTGAAAGTCTACCACACATCAACACCCATAACAGAGATATTGCCACATTTGAAACTACACCTTCGGTTTAGTTTTCCCTTTATTTAATGACCTTAACATAAGTGTTGAAGGGTGATCAATTTTAAACCCAGCATATTCATTATAGACTCGGTCATTACATTAACTGCAGCACCTCCATCAACTAAGACATCATGAATTGAAATACCATTACATAATACCTTAGCTTGTAGAGCATAGGGATCCGCCTCTGCCTCCAAAACAGGGACCTCAACCTCCTTCCTTCATCGAGCATTGAGTCCACTTCGCAACTCCCGCCTCTTCTCAGAAGACATAGCCAAGAGTTGACCATATGTAATATTTGCAGGCCTTTTGGAAAGATCTTCCAAGATGGAGTATGGTCCTTGCCCCTGTGAAATCAGAAAATCCTACACACCCAACTTTCTTCTCCTATGTTTCTTACTAGTTTCTCCTTTCATCTTCTTAGGATCATTTCCATCTTGATTATCTTTTTCTTTCTTTCTTTTTGTTACAAACACATCTACTTCATTATTTCTGCTCTTATCTACTACATCAAAAGAATTCACAGGTGCTTTTCCTTTATCATTATCTCCTTTACCAGATGTAGAAGCTCTATCTAGACAATTATACTTATAATGACCCTTTTTATAACAACCATAACATACAACTTCAGAAATATTTCTTTTTGGACCTCTATCTCCTCCTTGAGAACTAAATTCTTTTCCTTGAAGAAGATTAATAGTTAACTGACCCATCTTTTGAGCAGATCTTCATACTCAGTAGATGTACTAGGAGAAAGATTTGTGCTCACCAAGAGTGGTTGTGGATTATGGACCAAAGGTGTTGGTGTAGGCTCTACTTTAGCAACAATTTCTTTGGGCTCCTCTTCCATGCTTTCTTCTTGCCTTCTTGCAATCTCCTTTACTTGTTCAATGGTAGCTGGGCGGTCATACTTCACTCGTTGTCTGATCTCTTGGCTTCATCCCAAGAATGAAGTGCTTACATAGGAGATTATCCACGCCATTCATCAACCCATCCACTAATCCTTCCTTCCGGATCTGGGCATCGAGCTTTCTCCTTAGCTCTAGAACATGAGCATGATAATCCCTTATCTTCTTCTTCTCTCCTTGGGATAGCTTTGTGATATCGATCATGAGATCTGCATATTTCAGTTGTTCACCAAATTCTTTAAGAAAACTTTCAGTTAATAAATCCCATGAATTTTTCACATTATCACCTAGTGTTTCAAACCACCTAAGTGTTGAACCATCCAAAAGGTAGGAAAAATTCAGTCCATTGTTCCCTTCTTATGAGGCCATTACAAATACAAGATCTTTAAACTCTTGAATGAAAGAAGAAGCATATTCATTAGATTGAGATGAAAAAATAGGAATCTTTCCCATTTTCAAAAGTAACCACCGTGAAATACCAACCCACAAGTACAATCAACAAGACTTATGTGCACAAATAATTGGAATCACTATACTAGAAAGTGACTTTACACCTTTACTAGAAAATAGAAATGACCACGGTAAACTATGGTAAAACTTGACTTACTTTGTGGTAAAAGCGACTTTCTTGTGGTAAACACTATTCACGATAAAAGTGAAGTTCTTTTGCGGTAAATACTATTCACGGTAAAAGTGACTTTCTTGTGGTAAATACTATTCACAGCAAAAATGACTTTACCATGGTAACTACTATTCACGGCAAAAATGACTTTACCATGGTAACTACTATGCACAGTAAAAACAAGGTTACCCTCCAATTGATTTTTGACTAAGTGGGAATATCTCTCCAGAAAATCCACCAACGAGGAATGGTCCCAGCAACGGAACCAAAATGTCATCACCAATCCGGCACTATGATAATTCTTCAAGGGAACTCCTCGTCTATGATTATTTACTAATGCATAGCCTTTAGTTTGGTGGATGTAATCTGGAAACAAAACAACAAACATAACACAAGAATACCATCGACTATGATAAGACGGAATGATGACAAATCTGAAATATCAAAGTAAATTATAATATTAACATGAAATTGTTACAATCTCACCCATGAGGTACTTCAAGTGTTATTGACTTCACTTGCCTTTCACCAAGACTATGGGAGAAACTTTACAATTACACCTCTCAATGGCTTCTTCAACACACATTTAAACGATGGCTTCCTTTACACACTTCATACAATATTTCTCACTACTCCCTTCTATGCTAAATGAGGGGGGTGGCCTCTTTATTTATAGACTTCTAGGCTTATCCATCTTATCTCTAAGATAGGATAAGAAATCCACTCTAACGAATCATATTCCATACCTTAACTCTTATCTCATACGTGTAAACTTATCTTTTAAGATAAGATAAACCTTATCATTTCACATGGGTTCCACATTTTTAGAATTTTTACAAATAAAATATACAAAATATTTATGACCTCACTCCTTGTCCTTATTACCAATATATTATTTCTAATTCCTAATCATGTAGACCCTACTTCTCTACTTACCCCAACTTTGACATTTTAACATTACCGGACCACTTACGACAAATATTTACTTTTTATCACAACATTCCTATTGTACTTTTGACTATTACTTGTACTATACACTATTTGTGGTGTCGTGTTGGCGCGCCGCCGTTATCTTCTATCGGACACTACTACTAATTATATTAACAACATCCTATTCCTAATACATACATTAATGAAATAGAAATCACGGAGGAAAATTTTAGTGTCGTGAGGACCTCCCCTAGCCTCCCGAACTGATCTGAACACTGGCACCATTGGGGAAGCATGTCAATATAAGCAAGGCCGAACTGCTAAGGCACTCGATCAAAGGGGTGTGTCTCTACCTTCCCCGTCCTATCCACAAGTTTCCCTATAGTAGAGCAGAAATCAAAGTGAAGGTCTCCTCGCCCCACAACCCTGTCATGGCCTAATAAGGTGTGGCCTCCATATCCTCAGTAGTCAGGGAAGCAACTAGCTGGTGGGGTGCTCTAAGCACCATCATCTCTATCCATCTAGCTGCCCTCACAGCTCCGGGATCCGCCACCTCTATGCCTCTCCCATAAGGGATGATGCGCTCATAGACCCAACTCATAACTAAGGTCGGATGGCTCAGTGACTGTCCTTGTAATCAAACCACCATGTATAAGTCGTGATAGGTGGTCCCAAGTATATCAGCTCCCCAGGCATAAATCCGACCATGTGCCTCAATCTATGTAATGATGGGGGTCCAGCAGTAGAGTAAAGTATCCCCTCCCTTATCTCAATCTCTCAAAGCAAGGATGCCCATATTGGCCTAACGGATCAGAGGGATGGGCAAGCTAGGAATAGAACAGACCTTCACCCCCTTCTTCGAACTAGTGGAGACAACTGCATCTCCCATATAGGTGGCCCACTGAGTCACCTGAGCTCTGGATACTATTGTATCAAATGAAAGTTTCCTCCCATAATCGGACTCCCAAAATGTGGTAAACATCCTCTACGGTGATAGTCCACTCACCCCTAACACTGGGGGTGGAAGGTGTTACGATCTACATCCCAGTAAGAGAATAAGTCAAATAGTATGTGACTAGCAGTGTAATGTGGGGAACCCGTGCGATCCTCAGTATACCTACCCTCTGAAGAGTATCCTGCTCATCTTGAGAGAGTGCATCTAGCATTGTTGGAAGCCTCTCTCTCTCTCTCTCTCTCTCTCTCTCTCTCTCTCTCTCTCTCTCTCTCTCTCTCGGCTCCATCTGATGTACTCTTCCTTCTTCTATAAAACACACAAAAACATGAAAAAGGAGCAAGTTAGTATCAAATTGCATTAAAAAAATAATTAAAGCAAATAACAATACTAAAAATGCAAAAATAAACTCAAATCAATGTTATTTTAACATTACAGAAGAGAACCGCCGCCAGCGGGCGGCGGTTCCACAACCGCTGCCTTAAAAGGTGGCGGTCCTATAACCGCCACCCTGCTCAGGGCAGCGGTCCTATCCCACATTTCAAAATAGGTCGCGTGCCCTAAAATGCTTAAAAATACAAAAATTTGACCGTTTTAGCTAAAACAAAAGCCTACCCATTAGGTGCCCCCTAAGAGACACATTTAAAACTGACATTTCTAAAAATGACCCCCCCAAGACAAATATTTTGACATTTTAACATTTTTAGTGCAAAAACGTTAAAACAAGAAGAACTAACCTGAGATCTCGCAGGTCGATGTTCCACTCGAGGCATGATCACTATCTCACTACGAACGTTTCGACTATACTCTCGTCGAAAACCGTCACCATGGGTCCCAGAGCTCAAAAACTATCAAATCGACACGCGCAAATGAATAGGAAAATGGTCCCATTATATATATATATATATATATATATATATATATATATATAGTGTTTTGACTCATTTTGAATGCCCCTTTCGCAGGTTTAGAGCACCAATGGAGGTAAGTTCTCATCCCCACGCAAATGGTAAGTCCTCATTTCATACTAATTTAGTATTTATTTTTTGATTTGTTGTCTATCTGCACTTGAGTCTTATTTCCATTTTCCAAGTAGCGGGAACTTGGATGGCAACATTTCGACACACGGCGTGTTAGGTATAACTTCTAAAGATTTCCATTTTGGGACCACCATACTCGGACCCACCATTTTATGCCTCTTCATGGGTAAAACACTTCTCGAGGGGGAAATATGTATGTACCCAAAATTGTAGAGTCTTGTACCACCTTGGGCGATGTTACACATGCCCCAATGATGATATAGGTCACCTCGCAAGGTGTTCAGGATCCAGAGAAGCTCACGAAGTATATGTTAGCATCCCAAATGCTTTATCCTTGTTCCTTGTGCTTTGTTTTATTCCTCTTCCTTCCTTTTCTAAGCATTTTGACCTTTAGTGATGAAACCGCCACCACGGCGGGGCGGTCCTTCACGCATTTTCCAACATGTTCTTTTGATCACGACTTGTGTAATTTTAAACTTTTACAAGCTTTTCTCAACTACCTTAGCTTGTATTAATGTTTTATGTCCCCTGGAATAGTGTTTCTTCATTGTTTAATGGTAAAAGAGTTCTAATAGGAATTACCTTTGGGTGAATGTGAAATCTATAAATAGCCAGCTTGTTTTCAAGAAAATGGCCCCTCAACTTCTCATTTTCCATTGTTTAAGTCTGTCAATTTCTTGTTTAGAAGCTCATTTTGTTTTCATGTTTGCATCCATGCTAGTTTTCCTTTCTTTATTGGAAGCCATTCGATCTTCTTGCTTCAGTCTTGTTCATTGTTGTCCATACAAATTAGTCTAGAGCAGAGTAGTGTCAGTTATAGATTGAATTCATTAGAGTTGTAGGTTGTGTTCTTCACAGAAGGTAGATTCTAGAATCTCTCGGTACCCTTGTGTTGTATTCCCACAATAAATCCCGCTAGGAATTACATACGCCAAGCTCTGTCACTTGCGCTATCCCTCTCCTACTCGCATTATATTCAGTCTATATCCAAAGTGTCATTGTTCAAATACCTTCTTCTATTGATGCTAGCATATACACGCTCTTCTGGGTTCACGTGAACACAAAAGAATGAGGAGATCATTCTGAGGGGTCAAAGTCATACACTACTAGATTTTCCACTGTTACTGCAAATTCCAGGTTTTATCTGTCAAAGTTCTAGTTAAAACATATCAAATAGAGTAGTGAAATATTTCATTTCAGTTAAATTTCATTCTCGATATTGCCAGGGAAGCTATGGGGATTGATAGTTTCTAAGAAACTATGATTCATTCCTCACTTTTGAGGTAGGATCGAGAATCTTTCAATTAAGTTAATCAACTATCTAGTTATTTAGGATAAAACTCACAACTGCACAGGAAAGTAGCTACACCAGGCTACCTTGTTTGTTTTAATTTTGTTATTAGATTAGTTTTCATTTTCTGAATATATTAGATTAGTTGCTCTTTCAATTCCATTCAAAATCTTATCAAAAATACAAAAATAGAGGAATATATATATATATATATATATATATATATATATATATATATATATATATATATATATATATCTCACATAGTTAGTTTATTTCATTTCGATTAGGCTTATATTGATCTTGTATGACAATCACGGACCTAGGAGCCTGGGAATAGGTTTTGAGCCAATCATGCATCAACCAAATATTGTTGCAGTAATAACCGACATAGACCAAAATCTCGAATCAGGTCTTCCAAACAACGGACCTACAATAAATCACTCACGATTAAGGGGATTAAGCATAGAAGATGACAAAGCACACACGTTCGGTCAAATTAGAAAAATTATAGATTGCCTTGATAGATATTTGTATGACTGTAGAAGGACTTGAAAAAGGGAAACCATTCGATTGTGATCCACTAGTCCCACAAACCGGACACGGAGACCTCCTCGTTGATATAGACACTAGCTTACGTATCCAAGTTGCCAGAACACCTGTTAGGTACTCCAAGAAAATCGTGCAACTTCTAGTTCTAAACGTAGAGGCCGAAAAGGCATATGACTACTGGATACTCGGAATTAGGAATTGATTCTTCACATGACCATAGGAGGTCCATAACAACCATGAACTTATGGTTGTGATCCAAAGGTCCCACAACCCAACGGGCCTACAAATCAATCCAACGTTGACGCTGGTTTGTGAACATTAGTGTTTAGATCCTCTCCACTCCCACCAGACATTATCACACAACTATCATTATTAAATGTAGCAGCTAATCAAGCTAAATATTTCTGGACTAGACCGGAGAATCATCCATAAGGCACCAAAAAGATCCACTACATATTTATCCATTCCATTTTCATGACCTTGTCGGGAGACATATACGAAGCACCCACAAGGTTATCTTCCACGTATTCCACAACCCATAGATCGGATCACGGTAGAGCTTGATATTGATTGGAGCCTTCGAGTAGCTATCCTCACCGAACGATCTATCACACCGGTTCAGGTTAGGAGGGCCTTCTTTGCCTTAGATTTACAGATCCCGCTATTACGTGTTGAAGACATAAGATTACCTAACTAGCTTATCTGCATCCCGTGTGTATTCCATCCCCACCGGCTATCTCGGCACGACCTCGGGAGGTCGGGTGTGAGGAAGAGTCACTTGTAGATTCCCATGCTTGCATGTCACTTTTCCATCATACAATGACCTTGTAAGTGATGTGTAAGTTTACTTCGAGTGTGAAACACTTCACCTTCTTGGAAATTCGAATTTGTCCTTGGAGGTTGATTTTGGAGGCTCGTGGGACAAGTAAAACTTGTCCCATACCTCTTAATTTTATTTACTAACCATACCTATGGTTGGAGGGTTGAATTTAGACCTTCTTAATGCATTTTGATTTGACTAATTGTAAGTTTTAATTGCACTCTTCTTACATTTTTAATAAATTCAGTCCTTATGGGGTGTGGGATTTTTGGAGTGTGTACATAAACTGTCATATTATTCACCCACCTATTTATTATGCTTTGGAGAATGAATTGAATTTGGTGTTGGAGTTGAGGATGTGTGAAGTGGCATCCTACATGGATCCACCTCATCCTCTTCTCTTCCCTCTTCTATAAAATTCAAATTTCTTGCCTTGTTTTGGGTTGCTTCACTTTTTGGAGACTTCTTTTGGTGAATTTTCTTGCTGTTTTGGGAGCTCTTGCTTGGAGAAGTTTTTGGAAGATTGTTGCATGCTTGTGTTGGGTTGATTTTTAGATTACTTGCATTGGAAGGAGCTTGTTGTTTTGAACTTGGAACAAACTCCATCATGGAGAGATAAGAGCTTGGCTCTTGAAATGCTCTTCTTTTGTTTATGCAAATGTTCTTGTGTGAATGTTTTGGTATATATTGGGTATAGATAGTCTAGGAATGGTGTAGGCGATATGTTGTTAGGGGAGGCATGAGGGAGGTATAAGGTTGGAGGAGTAGGGAATTTGGGTTCCACCTATTAAATAGCATTTATATATAAATTGGGGATATAAGATTGTGAGGAATAAGGGTACTTGGGAGAGGCATAAGGGTATGTGGTTTGATTATATTCCATTTCCTCGTTGATACCCATTTCCCCATTTGGGAGGCATAAGAAGCATTCCCCATAGTTCTTGCTCCTTTGGCTTTCATGGTGAAGCCTGAGTTTTGTGTGATGTCTTTCATTTGGTTGTAAAACTTTTTTTTTTTTACTGTGTTTTTAATTTGAAATGTGCTTGTTGAAAGATTGCTTTGTGATGTGGAAGCTTGTTGTTGCCATGAGTTGAAATACATTTCTTATTACATTTTGGTTGGGGCTCGGGGTCAATGAAGAAGGATGGCTTCTTTTTTCATTGGGTGTCTTGGTTGGGTGGAGAGCGTTGCCTTTCCCCTGCCTTTGTTGTGATCAAAATTGGAAGAATGAGAAGAATGTATGTTCTTTTTCCTCAAGTGAGGAAAGACAGGTTTGTGAGGTCCCTTGTGAAATAAAATTTCATTGTAACCTTCCCACTTGAAGTGGATGATATTATAAATGTTGTAATGGAAATATGTTGTACAGATTTGTAAGTGAAATTTGAAATGTAAAAGAGTTATACTCTGTATTTTGTTTACAAAGAATGTGAAAGAATAATACATGCTTGGTATACTATATTTTGTAATCGAATGGAAAGGAAGTTGTAAGTTATTTTGGAAGCAATAAATGAGTTTAATGTTTTTCTCAAATTGCATTGTTGTATTTGAATCTGATTATTTCAATGTATTGGAATCTCTGCTTGAAAGAAGAAAATATGTATGAAGGATCGTGCATAACTCTATCTTTGAAATGTGAAAAATTAAAATTAGTATTGCATTTTGGTCTTGAATGGTTTGTTTTGAATCAACCAAATGTGTTAGATTGGAATTAGAACATATCCTAAATACTTGGAAGAAGAAATGGCAAATAGACACATTAAGATTTGATCCCTGTTATTTGTAATTTTAAAATTGGTAATTAATTAAACCAAAAATGCATAGTTCAAACCTGCAAGCAATAAATAATAATGAAACATTAAAATTAAACATGCTAGGGTGTAAACGAGTTCAAATTGACTAAAACACTTAAGGAAATATTTCAAAACTTAGCAAAATCGGGCTCAAACCGTTTTTACGGTCACTTTGTCAATAAATGGAAGTGCTCGAATTTGTAAGTCAATCGAAAAAATTGAACATTGAATCCTTCCTAAATCCATTTAAGAACAATCCTCCATGTCTATTTGACATGTTGAGAGAGGAGGAATCTGAGCTCCTGTGAATCTGAGCTCCTTTGAAAAGTTATGGCCATCTAAATATCTAGGTTAAGGTTTTCTTCCTGTCGAGTTAGGGGTGTCAACGCTCAAAATGTTGCGCCTCCTGAAGGTGCGCCATAGAACTAAAAATTTGGTGCCTGCACCCTCCAACCTACGCTAGGGCATAAATTTTTACATATCAACACCTTCTGATCTGTGCCTCCCATAACAACTTTTTACATGTCCATACCTTCTTCTGCGCCTCCATCTACGCACAAATTTTACATGTCGACACCTTCTGATCTGCGCCTCCAACCTTGTGTGCCACGGCGTAACTTTTTAGATGTCCATACCTTCATATATCTGTGCCTCCAAGTTGCACCATGGCATAAATTTTTACATGTCGACACCTTCCTTTCATGCGATCTACGCCTCCAGGTGAACTTTTACATGTTGACACCTTCTGATCTGCGCCTCCAACCTATTAAGGTGGTTGGTGTCAATAAATTCATATTTTGCCTCAGTTAATGCACTTTCAAAACCCAAAATGAAGGATTTTGATTTTCCTTGATTTCCATATTCTTCTGTTTATATTTACCCGAGGGGAGATATATACAACAAAAACTTTAAGCATGTTAGAGAGTGGGTATGGTGAATTTTTACCCTTTGAATCTAATTGAACCTTCTAACCCTAAATTTTGTACCTTATGACCTCTAATAATTTTTAATCGGTACGAGTATGTTCTAGTGGATTAGAATTGATCTAAAACTTTTAGTGACAATTGTTTCCTTGTAACCTGGTTGTAGACTCTTTTAAACAAAAAAAATTAATTAAAAAAAAATTATTCCATAATTTTTCCTAACTAATCCGAGGTTGTTTCTTGGCTCTCAAGTGGGTTGTTTTAGTGGGCATTACATGAGGAGTGTTGTTCAAACACGTGGAAGCCTCCACTTGATCTCTATACTTAGCCACTTTTTGAGCACATTTCGAGCCATTTTTAAGCACGAAGACTTCAAACCTTCACCCCTTTCTTTTACTTCTTCATGCACGGGTCATTTAACCTTTCACATGCCATGCCACCCCATTGTAGAGCCCTTTTGTAACTTCATTTGTCATCTTGGAATGTGAGCTCGCGGGTTTGAGTCATCTCCTTCATAATTTCCTTATGTGCAGGACTTGTCTTGACCAAATTTTCTTGTGGGGGCAAATTTGGGATAACATTCCTTTCTCCACTTACAGATTATGTTACATGTTTACTAACCATGCTTTTTTAAGAAAGATATGAGGAAAATAAGATGCCTCTATCCAACTCCTAAACATTAAATTTAGTCATTCTCTTTTCATTAAATATAACATTGTGATGTGATTTTAGTATAGAGATGTTGAAATAAATCAAATCTTTTCTTGTGACAACATGTAAGATTATTTATCTGTTGAATTTGATTTTCCTAAATGCAATCATGTATTTATAGTCTTCTCTATTTCAAAGTAGGTCCTTGTATTTATGCGTGTTGACAACAATGGACTAGAAAATATGAAAAAAGTTTCAAAACATAAGGAGTTGGAGAATAAAAGTAAACACACCCAAAAGGGAAGAATAAAAGTGTCCAAAAAGGAAAGAAAAATCTAGTGAACTATCATTAATTTAATTACAATTATTGTTTAAATAATCTTATCATCTTTAAATTTTATATTTAGAAGTGATTTTACACTAACGTGGATGCATTAAAACTAACCACGTTATGTTATAATTTAGGTCTAAAAAGGTACAAACAAAAGATTTATATATGAATACATTTAAGGTTTATGTTTGGAGTTTAAACAATTGAGAAGAGAGGGTTAAAGAATCATATATACATTATTTACAATTTCAGAAATAGTCATTAGAAAAATACATGACATACCACATCTAGAAAATGAGGTAAAAATAAAAACATTCAAAAAATCAAAATAGAGAAATAAAGCCAAGATAAAACCCATTTCTAAAGATGTAGTCTTGTACTATAACTATAAAATGATTCCATAAACTATATTAAAATGGGATATTTATGTTGAAAAGCTCTCAAACTCAAAATTCCTTGTTAAATTTTCCCAAATTTAATATAAATCTCTACTATTTTTCTCCTTTTTTGAAACCATAATACAACACATAACGAGATTATAAAAATCTAAAAATTAAAAAGGACTACTAGTAAAATGAATGATAACTATATTGTACCAAGCCAAGAACACAAATGTTAATCAAACACCACGATCAATAAGATGAAAGCAATTCACTTGAATAACTTTACATAAAACCTTTGCAAACAAATGAGCACTACTATCATATATTATTATGGAACTCAATAAAATACAATGAGAATGGGCATTGCTTATATAAGAAAGGAATAAAAATCTAAAAACCAATCAAGGTCGTGGATCAAGCCATAAATCAAAGAAATAACAAGTCATCAAAGAACTAGTCAAGACCATAGATTTAGGAGAGAGAACTAGACATCAAGGATCTAGTCAATACCATAGATCAACGAAAGAACTATACCTAACAACTAGATAATATCTCCTAATATCTATATAAGATAAAAGAAATAAATTCACAATAAATGTAAATAAAGTACCTAGATGAACATGAGCTAAGGTAAATACCTACTCTAACAATTAGGATTCGTTCTTATGCTTCTCTTATTAATATTCCATAGAATTCTTTAGCCTTGAATACAAGTTACCAAATATAATGTAATTAAAAAATGTAATGGATGGAAGTTCCATACCTTTATACCTTTAATAGTCTTTTCATGTAATAAATAAATGTTAATGCATATTTCGTCCTTTATGATAATCTTCTCTAACTTATATGATTATTTATCCCTCTTATAATTATTTCAAATACATTAAAGAAACTCGAATGCATGTGAATGGGAAAAACATGAAATCCCTATAGACGCAAAATAAGTATCTAATGGTACCAAAAATGAAGGAACATGAATTAAATACACATTTATTTAGTCACAAATACACTAGTGTTTGACGGGCATTGATGACCACTGAATTTATTATCCGAAAAAGAATATTGAATGAAATGATAAAATAGGAGAAACAACGGTTACCTTTTGGATTTTGAACAACCGCTCCGCTTTGGCAATCCACGTTACGTTTGCAAAAATGAAAAATATAAATACCTCAATAATTTTCTTATGGCTCTTATATGTTTTTCTTTGTTTCTATCTACTTTTTTTTGTTTATTATTTGACGTTTGTTATGAGTAGACTATTATGAATGTTTAGTGCGGTTAACATTTATTGAAATTAAAATAGGGTAAGTTATAAAACCTTTGAGGATCCACCCGTCTCCGGCATGTTTGTTGTTGTTACTTAATTCTTTTGTTTGTTCTTTCTTAGGTGTTGTTTATTTTTATTTTTTATTTTCCTTGCCTCGCCTAGTTTGACTTTTCTTTGCTCTAGTATCCGCTAACTTTGTTTCTAATTTTGAGGTATGCTCTCATACCGCCCACTTTTTGTTGAAAGACATCTTGTATCGTATTGAATTTAATATAATATAAAATATTTTTCATCAAAACCCTAGAGAATGAGATGTCACAAATGAGAAGTCAACTACTAACAAGTTAGGTTAATCTCTTGTTGTTCAAACTAGAGCACATGATTTACAATTACATGTAGATTTGATGAAAGAAAATTAGAGTCGATTCCCATTAATTATTTCTCCAACTTTAAACATGTGAGTGACGAGTGAAATGAATCTTATTCCTTAAATTAATATGATCGGGCATAGGTAGGTCCTGTAGGGGGATTGGTAGATTTCATCATAGCTTAATTTATTTACTTTTTATTATTATTTAATCATTTGTGAGATAGTTTGTCTAAAAAAATTTAGAGCAATAAATTTGATGTGGAATAAGAATGTTTTGTACTAAATGGGTGAATCCATTTAGTATAATAAGATTATCAGTAAATTATTATAGAATGTCTCTCTCTCGGATCTATTATCATCAATTGCACGCAAAAAGTTTGTTTACTCTTTTTAGAAATTTCAAGCTATCTAAAAATAAACAAAATTTAGGGATTTCAAGGTGGGAGTAGCCTTAGTAGTGTAATTTTTATCTTATCTATATGTTAAATTTTTATTGTAGTGGCTATCATCTTGATAAGCTATTGGATTTAAAATAATTTAGTTATGAATGAAGAAGTGTAATCAAGTGCAAAAGTTGTAGTGCCCACTTCCCTTTGACACCTTTTGATATTGATCATGACACTGTCGACTATATTATGGACATTATTATAGTTTTGATTTAGTCTGATGTTAGATATTTGATAATGGATTATTGTTGACTTTGATTCTTATATGATGCATGATGATTATTAGAGACACTTTATATGTTGATGATGATATACTGTTTGACATGGTTATATTATGGATGTTGTTCGGACTTGTGATATTTGGATATTGTGAGTAGACCTAGAAATGGAAAATTATTGGATGATGATATAGTTGTTGATAAAACTATAATGATTTTGTTAAATTGCTTTGATGTTGTTGTGATTCATGTATCTAGATGATTTTACATTCTCAATTATATTTATATTATTTTAGATGTTCGATATATGGCCACGAGGCCGAAGGAGGTATTTATGTTTTGTAAGTTAAAAATATTACAACAAACATTGGGGATTGAGACCAACCACATTGGAATTCTAGATGAATTCAACAAGGTCACCATGGTAACTAGTTTTTTTTTTGGTGTGTTTGTTAGTGTTAGGTATTCCCATGGGGGATCACCTTTAAATGTGACCAAGGGATTTTATGTATTTCTTTTATTTTTGGTCCCTTTGTTATGTTTTCATGTGTTTATTTTGTGATGCTTTTACACTTTCATTAATTATTAAACGGTGTGTAAATATTGTGAGTAATCATATTATTTAGTTAATTAATTAAAAGATGTCATAAGAATGTAATCAATAGAGTTGTTGGTCATGTTTTAAAGTGTTGTAAGAATGAGTAAGTAATATGTAAGTGATGTGTAAGTTAACTTTTGAGTGTGAAACACTCCACCTTCTTGAAAATTCGAATTTTTCCTTGGAGGCTGATTTTAGAGGTTTGTGGGACAAGTTAAACTTGTCCCATACGTCTTAAATTTACATACCAACCTTGCCTATGGTTGGAGGGTTAGATTTAGACCTTTTTATGCATTTTTACAAGTCAAGTTGAATGTTGTAATTGCACTTTTCTTACATAATTTAATTTCAATCCTTATGGGGTATGGGTTTGTTTGAGTGTGTAAGTAAATTTGTCATATTTTTCACCCACTTATTTATTATGCATTGGAGAATGAAGTTTACTTTTGGGGTTGGGGTTGAGGATGTGTGATGTGGCATCCTACATGCATCCACCTCATCCTCTTCTCTTCCCTCTTCTATAAAATTTGAATTGTTTTCCTTGTTCTTAGGTTGCTTCACTTGGGAGACTTCATTTTGGGTGAATCTTTCTTATTGTTTTGGGAGCTCTTAATTGGAGAAGTTTTGGAAGATTGTTGCATGCTTGTGCTTGGATGTTTTGGATTACTTGCATTGGTATAAAGCTTGTTGTTTTGAAACTTGGAACAACTCCATCATGGAGAGGTAAGAGCTTGGCTCTGAAATGCTTATGTTGGGTTGATTTTACGATTGTTTACATTGGAAGGAGCTTGTTGTTTTGAACATGGAACAAACTCCATCATGGAGAGGTAAGAGCTTGGCTCTTGGAAACACTTTTTTTTTTTCCCCTTCTATGAATATGTAAATGCTAGTATGTTTTTTATTGTTATGGGTTGTGGGTAGATGACCTAGGAATGGTGTAGGAGAAGACTCGTGGGGTTTATTATGTGGGAGGCACAAGTGTGTTGTAGGGAGGTATAAGGGTGGAGAGAGTTGGGATTTAGGTTCCACTTTACAAATAAATAGCTTGCATTTATTTACTCATTATGGTGTGTCATAAAAGGTTGGGGAGACATAAGGAAATGTGAGGAATAAGGGGTACTTGGGGAGGCATAAGGAATGTCGTGGCTTTGATATACTATCCTTTTTGGCAGGTTGTAACTTTCAGGTGGTGATACCCATTTCCCCATTTGGTAGGCATAATAAGCATCCCCATAGTTCTTACTCCTTTGGCTTCCTTGATGAAGCCTTAATATTATTTTTTCATGTGTTAATGTAGTTGTAAAACTACATTCTGCTTTTGGACTGTGTTTTTATTTTGAAATGTGCATGTTGAAAGATTACATTGTGATGTGGAAGCCTATTGTTGCCATGGGTTGAAATACATTTCTTATTGCTTTGTGGTTGGGGGTGGGGGCAATGAAGAAGGATGGATTCTCCTTTCATTAGATGTCTTGGTTGTGTGGAGAGTGTTGCCTTTCCCTACCTTTGTTGTGATCAAATTGGAAGAAAGAGAAAATGCATGTTGTTGTTATGGAGTTGAGAAAAGACAATTTGATGAAATCCTCAGTGAAATGAAATCTCATTGTGACCTTTCCCACTTGAAGTGGATGACCTTGTAAATGTTTGTAATGGAAATATGTTGTCAGATGACTACAAGTGGAAATTGAAAATGTAAAAGAGTTATGCTCTGTATGTTTGTGAAAGAATGATATCTGTTTTTATATTGTACTTTGAAATCAAATGGAAAGGAGGTTGTAGGAGTTCATTTGAATTAATGGAAATGGTTTGTCTTGTCCATATGATGTTATTCCATTGAAGTCTATGTTTTGCATACTCTATGAAATCTCTATTTGAAAAATGGTAAAGTGGAACACGTGAAAAAAATGTAATATTCTCATTCTATGTTCAATAAATGATTTTGGAAGGAATAAAAGAAAGAAGTTGTAAAATTGCCTTTGAAATCAATAAATGTTCAAATGAAATGCTTTTCCCAAATTTCTTTGCTAAATTGAATTTGATCGATCAATGTATTAGATTCTCTGTTTGAAAGGAAGAAATGCGTGTGAGAAAAGTGCGATTTTTTCTCTTTGAAATGTGAAAAATTGGAAATCGAAGTATTGTATTTTGGTCTTGAATGGTTTGTTTTGAATCAAATAAAATGTGCTAGATTGGAATTAGAACATATTCTAAATACTTGAAAGAAGAATTGGCAAATAGATCCATCAAAATTTGATCCTCATTATTTGTAATTTCAAACTAGCAGGAGACACGAGATGGGACGAGGGACTTCTTACATAGACCAGCTTACCACCACCGAGATCATGTTGTAGAACCATCCTACCATAGATTTTGCAGACTCTTCAGGTTTTGTTAATTTCACTCTACGTGGAGGATCATTAAGAGGACGCACATCCAGACATGACAAAGTACCTTCCATTGAGGGTCGTATCTCTCCTCGACCCAATCGGGAGCATGGAGGAGAGAACTCCCATGTAAAGTCAGCCAGGTAGAGTCACCACAAAGGGGATAGGGTGACAAGGTTTTAGGACATAGAGAGAGGTCTCGAAGCCCTAGGCTTAAGGATGAGCATGCAGAGAGACCTAGAGGCTGTCAGACCATAGTTATAGATCACATCAAGGAGATCCTGAAGCTTCACCATCACATTATTCTGGTGACATAGGTGGATTTTAGGCAGAGGCCTAGTTGGTGAGCTTGAGCAGATGCTTCAAGCTCTGTCCTTGTTCTAGCAACATGAAATCTCATGTTGTGATCCATCTACTTGAGGGATGGAGCTAGTGTTTGGTGGAGGACGGAGGAGCGAAAGCTCTATGTTGATTCTGAGACAGCTTACACAAGAGCTCTTTCAGGATTATTTATGGGGCAAATATTTGTCATGGAGGTTCCTACAGTAGCGGATAGATGAGTTTCATGACCTCTGAAAAGCATCACTTACAGTGGCTGAGTATGAGAGTAGATTTCTAGATCTACTCCAGTATGTTGATTACATGTAGGATGAGTAGGTGTGGATCCACAGGTTCATCTGGGGTCTAAATCTATACGTTAGAGGTGCAATATAGATCCATTGTCCACAGACATTAGCTCAAGCCATCGAGAATGCCTATATAGCAGAGGAGACTTGGGGAAAGACCCAGTAGGCTAGAGATCGAGTCCAGAGCCGCATACAGTAGATGTAGGATAACAGATCGAGGGGGTCAGTACCTCTTCCTCGTGGTGGACAATGTTCAGCATAGTCTTATTTTAGACCCCAATAGCAACAGTAGTCCTACCCACCTTATAGACCTCCTCAGAGGTTTGATGCACAGAGAGGTCAGAGTATGGGGCCTCCTCCTAGGGGTCCCATTAGGACACAGGGTGCCCAGAGAGCTCACTTAGTAGGAGCTTTCCAACAGAGACCTCAAGCAGATGCAGCCTGATCATCGTGTGGTCCATACCACGATCTCTAGAGTACCAACTGGACTGCTACACAAGGGAGAGGATCAGAGGATGTTATGGTTGTGGTCTTACTAGACATTTTTTGAGAGACTACCCACATAACCCTAACAACAAGGGTAAGACATAGATCTTAGAACCTACTCACAAGTGATATGGGGCACAGTCATAGGATGTACAAAGCAATCAAGAACCACCAAGCGAGCATCAAAGTACATTTATTGAGACCGATGTTAGCATTGGTTGTATTCTTACCTCCATCTTATTTGATTCCGATTCTTCTAATTCTTTCATTACACTATCTCTGTAAACTCCTTAGTTAAGGAGTGTGTGGTGGATTTAGGACCTTTCACCACTACCTTGGATCTTCATATCCTTTCTTTGGGATCTTATGGAGTCATCTTGGGTATGGATTGGTTGTTAGCACACAAGGCCAGAGTGGATTGTTACCAAAAGATTATATCTTATGTAGATGATTTGGGAGTTGAGTCAGTGATTTTAGGGGTTAGGAGACCCGTTTCTATTCGCACCATCTATACTATGCAGCTTAAGCAGTGTGTGCGATAGGGTTGTCAGATGTATGTTGTTACATCAGTGAATGATCAGAGGATGGGTCTAGTGGACCATCAATAGACGATTACCCCAATTTTGAGAGAGTTTACAAATGTCTTTCTAGGGGAGCTACCAAGGTTACCACCCCCACGTGATATTGATTTTCATATAGACCTAGTTCCGAGAATAGAACCTATCTCACGAGCACCTTATCAGATGACCACACCAGAGCTCTGTGAGCTCAAGTTGTAGCTTGAGGGCCTTTTGGAGAAAGGCCTTATCCATCCTAGTGTATCCCCTTGGGGTGCACCGGTGATCTTTGTGAAGAAGAAGGATGGATCCTTGCGGTTGTGTATTGATTACCACCAACTGAACAAAGTAATGATCAAGAATTATTATCCCCTTCCACACATTGATGATTTGTTTGATCAGATGAAGGGAGCCACAATTTTCTCTAAGATTGATCTTAAGTCAGGTTACCATCAGCTGAGGATTTCAAAGGCAGACATTCATAAGACCACCTTCCATACAATATATGGCCACTATGAGTTCACAGTGGTGCCTTTTTGTTTGACTAATGCCCCGCAGTATTTATGAGTTTGATGAATGGGGTATTTAGGACCTTCTTAGATCACTTCATGCTCATTTTCTTTGATGGCATTTTGATTTACTCACGTATGTGTGAGAATCACAAGGGGCACCTTCACCAGGTTCTTTAGTGTCTTCGTGAGCAGCAGCTTTATGAGAGCTTAGAGAAGTGTACATTCTTTTAGATGGAGGTGTAGTATTTGGGTCACATCATTTCTAAGGAAGGTATCACCGTCGATCCTTCCAAGATTAGAGCCATTATGGATTGGCTAGCATCCACTACTTTGACTAAGGTGCGCAACTTCATGGGATTAGCAGGTTACTACCGGATATTTGTTCAGGACTTCTCTCGGATTGTACACTCCATCACTTCCCTTCAGAGGAAAGGGAAGAATTTTGTTTGGTTGGACAGATGTGAGCGGGCCTTGATGATGTTGAAGGAATGTCTCACTATAGCACCTATTCTTGTAGTTTCGATCCACAGGGTGATTTTTTTGTTTACATGGATGCTTCCTTAGCAAGGCTTGGAGGTGTGTTGATGCAGGAGGGTAGAGTAGTGGCTTTTGAGTCTCGTAAACTCAAAGATTACGAGATTAATTATCTAACTCATGATCTTGAGCTTACGGCATTTGTGCATGCTTTGGTTCAATGGAGGCACTTTCTAGCTTGGTCAGAGATTCACACTTAGGACAGATCACTGAGTCTTCGCCACCTCTTCACACAACCCAATCTTAATGCTCGTCAGCGGCGTTGGATGGAGTTTCTATGTGAGTATGATATGGAGATAGAGCATGTGAAAGGGAAGGATAATGTGGTAGCAGATGCTCTTAGTAGATGGAGACATGTGGCTATGGCCACCTCAGTGAGCACGATTTGTGGAGCAGGATTCTTCAGCAGCTTCCTCTTGACAGCTTCTACATTGTAGTTCAAGCAGAGATCGAGTCTCAGAGACCCCTCGAGGGGAAGTTTGATGGTTTTCCTATAGAGGTAGATGGTCTTCTCAGGCACAGAGGCCGAGTTATGTTCCCAGAGATGGAGGCTTGAGGCAAGACATCTTGGCAGAGGCACATCATGCACCCTATTCAGCCCATCCTGGGGTGAAGAAGATGCATGCCACCTTGAGACAGTTATATCATTTTAGAGGACTACGGAGAGACGTGGCCCAGTTCGTGTCATGATGTTTAGAGTGCCAGAGAGTTGAGGCTAAGTATCAAAATCCAACCGGCCTTCTTTTCCCTCATACAATACCAAAGTGGAAATGAGACACCATTTCCATGGACTTCATTGTTGGGCTACCAATGTCGAGATATCACCACAACGCCATCATGGTCACGGTTGATAAATTGACAAAAGTGGCTCACTTTTCTCCAATGAAGACCACTTATACATATAGAGCGGATGGCGGTGTATTTGGATGACATTTTCAAGTTGCAAAGGATTCCATGGAAGATCATTAGTGACTGTGATCCTTTGTACACTTCCTATTTTTGGACTACCATGCAGCATGCCCTCAGGATGAAGATTAATTTTAGCACAACATATCACCTTGAGACAGATGGACAAACTAAGTGGGTGAATAAGATTTTAGAGGACATGCTCAGGATGTATGTGATGGATCAGTAGTCTAGATGGGAGGATTACCTGTACTTAGTGGAGTTTTCCTACAATAATAGTTTTCAGAGTTCTATAGGCATGGCTCCTTTTTAGGATTTGTGTGGTAGAGAGTGCAGGACACCTCTTAGGCCGGGACAAGCTAGAGGATAGGGTTTCTCTTGGACCATTTTGCTACAGACATGGAGCAGCAGTGGTTTTGATCGAGACAAAGACTATAGGAAGCAAAGGATAGACAGAGAAAAGTATGCAGATCAAAGACAGACCACCATAGTTTTTATGTGGGCATGAAGGTGTTCCTTCGTGTTAGCGCAGCATAAGAGCCCTATCTGTTATGAAAATGGTTCTAAGTTAGCTCCTAGATTCATGGGTTCTTTTGAGATCTTGGACCATATTAGCCCTTTGGCCTACCATCTAGCATTGCCACCTAGCTTGTCCCGCATATATTATGTGTTTCATGTTTCTGTTCTTAGGAGATATGTCACAGATCTTTCTCATGTGTTAGATTAGACATCATTGCAGGTGTAGGATCAGGGGCAGGTGATGGTGGAGCCCGTTCGTAACCTAGATTGCAAGACATTGAGCCTTTAAGGTGGAGAGGTTGATCGAGTCCAGTACAAAGTGGGACATATATGATGAGACTACACTACATGGGAGGATGCTACTTTGTTGCGAGTTTAGTTTCCACATTTGTTCTAGTGACTTCCAAGAGGAATTTGAGTCTAAGGGGAGGGGGATGTAATGCCCACTTCCCTTTGACACCTTTTTATATTGATCATGACACTGTCGACTATATTATGGACATTATTATAGTTTTGATTTAGTATGATGTTAGATATTTGATAATAGATTATTGTTGACTTTGATTCTTATATGATGCATGATGATTATTAGAGACACTTTATATATTGATGTTGATATACTATTTGACATGGTTATATTATGGATGTTGTTCGGACTTGTGATATTTGGATATTGTGAGTGGACCTAGAAATGGAAAATTATTGGATGATGATATAGTTGTTGATAAAACTATAATGATTTTCTTAAATTGCTTTGATGTTGTTTTGATTCATATATCTAGATGATTTTAGATTCTCAATTATATTTATATTATTTTGGATGTTATGATATGGCCAAGAGGCCGAAGGGGGTATTTTTGTTTTGGGTTAAAATATTACAACAAACATTGGGGATTGAGACCAACCACATTGGAATTCTAGATGAATTCAACAAGGTCACCATGGCAACTAGTTTTGTTTGTGTGTGTGTTTGTTAGTGTTAGGGATTCCCATGGGGGGATCACCTTTAAATGTGACCAAGGGATTTTATGTATTTCTTTTATTTTTGGTCCCTTTGTTATGTTTTCATGTGTTTATTTTGTGATACTTTTACCCTTTCATTAATTATTAAATGGTGTGTAAATATTGTGAGTAATCATATTGTTTAGTTAATTAATTAAAATATGTCATAAGAATGTAATTAATAGAGTTGTTGGCCATGTTTTAAAGTGTTGTAAGAATGTGTAAGTAATATATAAGTCATGTGTAAGTTAACTTTTCAGTGTGAAACACTCCACCTTCTTGGAAATTTGAATTTGTCCTTGGAGGCTGATTTTGGAGGCTTGTGAGACAAGTTAAACTTGTCCCATACCTCTTAAATTTACATGCTAACCTTTCCTATGGTTGGAGGGTTAAATTTAGACATTTTTTATGTATTTTTACAAATCATGTTGAGTGATGTAAATGCACTTTTCCTATATAATTTAATTTCAGTCCTTATGGGGTATGGACTTGTTTGAGTGTGTAAGTAAATCTATCATATTATTCACCCACCTATTTATTATGCATTGGAGAATGAAGTTGACTTTTGTGTTGGAGTTGAGGATGTGTGAAGTGGCATCCTACATGGATCCACCTCACCCTCTTCTCTTCCCTCTTCTATAAAATTCAAATTTCTTGTCTTGTTTTGGGTTGCTTCACTTTTGGAAGACTTCTTTTGGGTGAATTTTCTTGTTGTGTCGGGAGCTCTTGCTTGGAGAAATTTTTGGAAGATTGTTACATGCTTGTGTTGGGTTGATTTTTAGATTGCTTACATTGGAAGGAGCTTTCTATTTTGAACTTGGAACAAACTCCATCATGGAGAGGTAAGAGCTTGGCTCTTGGAAATACTCTTCTTTTCCCTTTTATGAATATGTAAATGCTGGTATGTTTGTTATTATTGTGGGCTATGGGTAGATGGCCTAGGAATGGTATAGGAGAAGACTATGGGGTTTATTTTGTGGGAGGCAAAAGTTTGTTTTAGGGAGGTATAAGGGTGGAGGGGGTGGGATTTAGGTTCCACCTTACAGAGAAATAGCTTTTATTTCTTTACTCGTTATGGGGTCTCGAAGAGGTTGGGGAGACATAAGGAAATGTAAGGAATAAGGGGTACTTGGGGGAGGCATAAGAAATTTCAGGGATTTGATATAATATTCTCGTATGGTGGGTTGTAACTCTAGTGGTGATACCCATTTCCCCATTTGGGAGGCTTAAGAAGCATCCCCTATAGTTCTTGCTCCTTTGGCTTGCTTGATGAAGCCTTAGTATTATTTTTTCATGTGTTAATGTAGTTGTAAAACTACATTCTGCTTTAACTGTGGTTTTATTTTGAAATGTGCACGTTGAAAGATTGCATTGTGATGTGGAAGCCTATTGTTTCCATGGGTTGAAATACATTTCTTGTTGCTTTGTGGTTGGGGTGGGGGCCAATGAAGAAGGATGGATTCTCCTTTAATTGGATTTCTTGGTTGGGTGGAGAGCGTTGTCTTTCCCCTACCTTTGTTGTGATCAAAATTGGAAGAAAGAGAAGAATGCATGTTGTTGTTCTGGAGCTGAGAAAAGACAATTTAACAATCCCTTGGAAATGAAATCTCATTGTGACCTTTCCCAATTGAAGTGGATGACCTTGTAAATGTTTGTAATGGAAAGATGTTGTACTGACTACAAGTGGAAATTGAAAATGTAAAAGAGTTATGCTCGTATGTTGTTTTGGAAAGAATGTGAAAAAATGATATTGTGTTTATATTGTACTTTGAAATCAAATGGAAAGGAGGTTGTATGAGTTCATTTGAATTAATGGAAATGGTTTTTCTTTTCCATATGATGTTATTCAAATGGAAGTCTATGTTTTGCATACTCTATGAAATCTTTTTTGAAAAATGGTAAAGTGGAACACGTGAAAAAAATGTAATATTCTACCCTATGTTCAATAAATGATTTTGGAAGGAATACAAGAAAGAAGTTGTAAATTGCATTTTGAAATCAATAAATGAATGAAATGTTTTTTCCAAATTACATTGTTAAATTGAATCGTATCATATCAATGTATTGAAATCTCTATTTGAAAGGAAGAAATGCGAGTGAGAAATGTGTGTATTTTGTCTCTTTGAAATGTGAAAAATTGGAAATCAATATTACATTTTGGTCTTGAATGGTTTGTTTTGAATCAAATAAAATGTGTGAGATTGGAATTGGAACGTATTCTAAATACTTGGAAGAAGAAATGGCAAATAAATCCATCAAAATTTGATCCCTGTTATTTGTAATTTCAAACTAGCAATTATCTAAGTAAAAACACACAGTTGAACTCAACAACAATAAAATGACAAATTAAATGATTGAATTAAAGTAGTAGGCCCTAAATGAGTTCAAATAGACTAAAACACTTAAGGAAATATCTCAAAACATAGCAAATTCGGGCTCAAACTGTTTGGGAGTCATTTTCTGTCAAGAAATGGAAATGTTCAAATTGCAAATCATTTAGACAAATTAAACCTTGAATACTTCCTTAAATCTATTTAGTAAAAATCCCCCATGTCTATTTGACATTTTGAGAGAGGAAGAAGATCAAATTGAACAAATCTAAGTTAAAATTTATCAGTTCACACTATAAAATCATGCGCAGCCATTTTCTTCAAATTGACACCAGTAACTTTATCAAAACCTAAAATTAATGATCTATGTGCAAAGAGGACATTGAGAAATTTCCGAAAGTCCTTGTTTTCCCAAACCGAGCTCTCTATCAAAAGCTATGGCCTTATGAAGTTTTCTTCACTTGGCATTAAAATTTTGACAAAATTTTCCTCATGGGCCCGTGGCCCGAATTTTTTAATATTAAAATGTGTTTATTTTATGTATAAGGGTGTATATATATAATAAACATATATACCCTATTCAGTTATCGGTATTATTTTCCCCTTTTTTGTTTTTACTACATGCTAAATCGATATATATATATATATATATATATATATATATATATATAACACATTTTTAATTTTAAAAATGTGTTAAAAATGTGTTTATATATATGCATTTAACTAAGGGGTGGTTATGCATTAGTTTTGGGTCGAATGTGCTTTATGGTCATGTGGCTTCATATTAAATGGATATGGGTTTTGGGATGGGCGCAATGGTGACCCACCCCAACTTATATTAAATAACCATGGGGAGGGGATCGCCCCCTCCCCCTGCCCTTATTAATTTTTATTTATTTAAATTTATTTTATATAACACAAACCCACATAACCGTGTGTGTGTGTGTGTGTGTGTGTCTATATATATATATATATATATATATATATATTTCTTTATTATTATTATTTTAAAATCTTAACACACACACAAACATATATGTAAAAACTGTGGGATTTATGGTTTTAAAGAGATTTGCACAAGTGAAGAGAAATAATTTCTTCATTTGATAGAATGGAAACTAATCGTATACATTTTTTTGGTACCATTGTTTCATTTATATCAACAATGATAAACTCGCCATTTGAAGGGAAAAATAATGTAAACATCAATCAATTACCTGCTCATATGCAAATGTAAAGAATGACAAAAAGATTTTCAAAGGAAAACCAAATACATTTCATTTTATTACTAGTTCAAATAGGAGAAATTTCAATGTGTAAATAAAATGTACACTTGATTTAAGTTGCAAATTTTATTGGGGTACGACAATCAATAAAATACAACATTCAAATGCGGCATTTCAATGTAGACATCTCTCCATTTAGTAGTTCATATCATATTTGAATAATTTCTTACAAAATCTTAAAATTATAATACAAGCCCTCCACTCAAAGGTGGAGACAACATGATAAAATTTACAAAAATTTATTTCCTTTTGTCTTCTACACAATGTAACTCTATCCAAGGCATCAACTTTGAGCTCCTTCTTTTCTTCATCTCCAAATCACAACAACAAGGAAGGGAGCATAGGAAACACTCACCTCCCAACCTTATTCCAATGAGAAGGTGAAGCCAACCTTCTCATTGGCCCCGAACCCCAACAATGGAGAAATAGGGAATGTTTACAACCATGGAAACTCTTCACATAGGCTTCAACAATACATACATTCACACCAACAAAACTAGAAACACATACAATGATGATGAGAACACATGGACAACCAAAATAAAGTCTACAACCATTACAAGTACATAAGCTCAAATGTAGAGCCGAAGGAGAAGAGAAATGTGAGAATAGCCACCTTTTACCTCCTAAGTGAAATAAGGGTCCACCCAACCTCCAAGTGCACATCACAACACTCAAAATATACTTATCTCTCCCCATTTCAAAATAAATGAAATGTAGCAATATTTTCCTTTTCTCTCCCTATAGGTGGAACACCCTACTCACACTCTCCACAATACCTCACAACTCCCATTTCCCTCCCCAATGGTCCCATTTTCCTTCTCCACACACTTTAAGGTCAAAATATACCCAATCCCATGCAAGAACACATACATTCATTCACATTTCAACACAACATAGAACAAGGAAAATAAAATTCAAGGTATAGACCCTACCTTGTTCTGCAAAAGCACATTGATATTCAAACCAAAACTTCAAACTTCTTCTAAGTCCAAGCTAATTCCCAAAAGCAAGCTCCTAATGAAGGAAAAGTAGATGGATACAACGAAGGTCACCATGGAAACTTGTGTAATGTTGTTGTTTTGTATTATTTTGTTAGTGGATCCCAATGGGGGATGACCTCCAATTGTGACCATGGGCTTTGTATGCAATTATTTCCTTTCTTCTTTTATTTATCGTAGAGTATGTGATTTATTTTGTGGTGTAATATATTTAATCATTTTTGATTAATGTGCCTTTATTAAGTAATTTAATCATGTTATTAAGTTATATGGGGATGTGACAAAAGGGCCATTCATTAGAGTAGTTGGTCTTTTGGATTTTGTGATTTTTATTGAGTGTAAGTGACTTTGAGTGTTGTACACTCTACCTTACTTTGGAATTTTAGATTTGGGATTAATGGCCATTTCAGAGGCTTGTGGGATAAGCCAATCTTGTCCCACACCTCTTAATTTCATATATCAACCCTACCTATGGAATGGGGGATCAAAAATAGACCCTATTATGTGTTTTGTAAGACAAAAAGTGACATTTATTACACTTTTCTTACATGGATTTTAAATTATGTCCTTATGGGGTGTGGGTTTGGATTGTGTGTGTAAGAGGCTTGTAATTCCTCTCAACCACCAATTTATTGTACATTGGGGTTAAGGTTTGACTTGTGATATGGAGTTGAGGATAAATGATGTGGAATCCTACATGGAGCCACCTCGCCTCCTTTTCCCTATTTATATATATAAAGTCTATTTGTTTGTTTGGGGTTACTTCATTTTATTTGTGCTCTTGTATTTTGTATTTGGAGAGTTTTGGACTGCTTGTTGAATTTTTGAGCTTATTGGAGTTGGATTGAGCTTGAAGTAGTTTGGTATATGACTCTTTGATCAAGTTATACCATGGAAAGGTAGGAACTACACCCTTGTTTTAATTGTTTTCTTTTATATGTATATATTTGTATGCAAGTGAATGGTTTGTATGCTTGTTGGGATCTTGGGTAGAATGCCTAAGTATGGTGTAGGAGAAGTCTATGGGGATCTTATATGTAGGGAGGCAAAATATTTTATTTCATGTTTTGGGAGGAGTTGGGTTGGGTGCCCCACCTTAGATAAGAAAATACTTGCATTTCTTACTTGGTTCTTTTGAGGAGACATAAGAGATTGTAGGAGGCATAAGAGAATGTGGGATGCATAAGAGGATATTAAGGGAGGCATAAGAGTTGTGTAGGGGTTTGAGATGTATTTTGGAGGGTTTTAAGGTGGGCACCTAATCCCATTGGGAGGCATAAGTGATCTCCCCATAGATCCTTGCTCCATTGGCTTTACATTTTCAAGCCTTGTGTATTTTGATAGTTTCATGTTTTTGATTGTATCTTGTGTTGAATGTGTTTTGAAATAGTTGTGAAATTTTTATTGTGATGTGGAAGCTTTGTGATAGTTTCCATGAGTTGGATCCATCATTTATTGCATTTTGGTTGGGGCTCGAGGGCCAATGAGGAGGATAACTTCTTCTCCTCATTGGATTATTGGTTAGGTTGAGTGTTTCCTCTCCCCATTTTCTTGTTGTTGTTGAAGTGATGAAATTTCGGAGCTCTTGTTAAATATTTGGGACTTGGATCTTTTGTAGAAGTCAAAGGAAACCCTTCATTGTAGAATCTTCACTTGTAATTCCCACTTACGGTGGAAGACTAGTAGTATTGTATTTAAAAGAAAAGTTGTATTGTATATTTTGTTTATAAGTTATAATGTATTGTTGGAAAGAAATCTCTTGCATTGAAATAAATGAGCTATGCTCAAAGAAAAATAAAGTTCATTATTATTTGTTCAATTTATATTATTGTAAAAATGAAAGGAAGAACATATAAGTTGTAAATCATTTACAATATATTGTTAACCAATCTGAATGTGAAATGGAGTTTTTTGTAGTTGAACAAATGGTTGTCGTAGTAATGAAAGATGTAATAAATTATAATGAGTTATTTTGTTGAAAATTTGCATTTGGTTGTGGAAAGGAAAACAATAATATTGTCTTGTAGTTGTTTTCTTATTACTATTGAATTGGGAGATATTTGAATTTAGTAATTTAAGTCATGGAATGAATAAATGGTTAAACCCTTCAACTGGAGACTTTAGGCACATAAATTCAACTAAGGATAAACTGTAAATCACTCTAGTAAAATTTGTTTTGGAAAAATTGTGGAATTGATGGTTTTGTTTTCAAAGAACATAAGCTTGACACCCTATGCAAAGTTGCAAAGTATCTTAACCACCGCTCGGGAAAGGAAGCGGTTTGCGAATGGTCACCCAAGTAGGGTGGTGGTCCCAGGACCACTGACCTAACAGGTGGCGGTTTCATCAATATCGATGGAAAATTAAAATCCGTGACTGGGAAATTTTAAACTTGTTTTATTAAAAATTCAAGCCTACAAATATGAAGAGGAAATCACCAGCAAGCCATAAGGGCATAAATTCATTTTTCTAAACATGTAAATATTTAAATGGGCATCTAAATGTATTCAATCTCATAGATTAAAATGGAAGTAGGTTTTTCCCAAATAGAAGACTCAAATATGGAATTAACTACATAACAACTCTAAATTTGGGTGAAAACCTCTACAATCTTCAAATGTGAGACATTACAATAATAAATCTACAATCTACACTAAACTAGTCTTGATTCTAGTGAATAACTTTATGGCTTCTTTCCTCCTAGCTTTCATGGCATCTACTCCTCCAACCTGTAAAATTAAAGAAAGAAAAGAGACCAAATGAGGAGACTAAGGCAAGAAAAATGATTTAATAAAATTCCATAAGAATGGTTAGGGTTAGCTTGGAACTCTAAGATCAGTATCCACAATTGATTTGATCCAAGGGTTAGGAATCAACCCTACAATTGTTAGGTGGAAGTATGTATTATGGGTTTTTAATAATTTAATGTATGTGAAAATGGGTGAATGGGGCCACTTAATACCCTTGTGTGTTAATTTAACTATATAACTCTTCTAGTGTGTTGTAGTAATGATTCAATGGACATTAAATAAAATAATTGAAGAAGACTAAGGTAACTAAGGATAAGGGTTTATTAAATGTGGGTTTGAATGCTAATTTAAGATGGAGAAAACCACTTAACCAAGTAAATTAATTTATGGAACTCTTCCTAGTAGATTGTACTCAAAATGGACCTTATGAATGGATTAAGAATATTTAATTAATAATAATCTAGACCTGATCTATCCAATGTAATGTAGCAATATTAGTAGGAATTAATTAAACATTTTATAGGGTTTGACACCGTTGTAACCCTTTAAAACAAAAAAATGTTGCAACTTTCTAGATAATTATTTAAGGATTAATGTTGGTTTAGAACGTCAAATTTTTGGGCATTACATTTGGTATCAGAGTTGTGGGTTCAACATTTGGACCTCGGGCACACTTGGAAACATAAAACATAACAAGGAAACTTAGCATAAATCTAAACCTAGAACACACAATTTTACATGATATTTTAAATGTAGAAAACTAAAAACCTAGAATGATGAAATAACTCTTGTCCCGGTCTCACGCAAGAGGTGCACTGAGACTAGACGAGGGTTCTTGCATGTGGACCTAGACTTACCACCCCCAAATCAAGAAGTAGCAGCCATATTTCCTTAGATACTTCAAACATTATAGGATGTTAATGCCATTATATGCGGAGGATAATTAGGAGGAGACCTAGCATGCGGGATAAAGAGCCATCGATGGCTCGTGCATATTCTGACACACAAAGATGAGTATAGGGAAGAGAACTCCCATGTGGCATCGGCTAGATGAGAGTCACCATAGAGTGGTCATGGTGACAAGGATACGAGACATAGAGAAATATCTATGAACCCTAAGCAAAGGTGATGATCATAATGAGATACCTAGAGGTAAATAGTCTATAGGGGAAGACCACATCGAGAGATATCCACGAAACTCCATCCATCTCATTTCATTGGGGAATTTCGGAAGAGGCATGGTTAGTCGGCAGACGGATCCTTCAAACTATGTCCGTGTACCCATGTAATATGAAGGCTCATGTTGTCATCCACCTTCCGAGAGACGAAGCCAAGGTTTTATGGAGGAACTAGGAGCAAAAGCTCCATGTGGATTTTGAGACAATCACTTGGAAGCTCTTTAAGGAGCGGTTTAGTGCGATACTTATCCAAGAGGTTCATTCAACGAGAGGATATATGGGTTACATAACCTACCTCGGACATTCATGATGGTGGCGAGTATGAGAGTCACTTCTTGGACTTACTTTAGTGTGTAGACTACATACAAGACAAGCAAGTGAGGATCCACGAGGTTTATCAAGGGGACTTTGAACTTTGGACATTGGAGAGGAGAAGTACTCATTAATTTTCTGAGACACTAGCAGAGGCTGTTGAGAAGGCCTACATTACAAAGGAGAGCGGGGGGGAGGACGTAGGAGGCCGGAGATAGAGTGCGAGTAGTATCCCTTCATATGCAGATAGCAGTTGAGGGGGTCGAGTTCCTCCTCGTGGTAGACATGGATCTGCATAGTCTTTATTCATACCACAACAACAACCACCTCGGTAATGTAACAACAGCCAACTCTCCCTCCATTTAGGCCTCCAAAAAGATTCGATGCTCGAGAGAGGGCGTAGTATGGGGCCTCCTCCAGGGACCGATTAGGAATCGAGGCACCGCTTTAGAGCTTAGTCGAAGAGATCATTAGCGGTGACCATATACCGATCCATATCGAGATCATTAAGATCCACAACACGGACCACTAGTGTAGTACCCACTTCCCTCTTACACCTTTTTATACTTGATCTTGATACTTTTGATTATATTATGGACATTATTATAGTTTTGATTTAGTATGATGTCGATATTTGATCATGGATTATTGTTGATGTTGATTCTTATATGATGCATGATGATTATTAGAGACACTTTATATGTTGATGTTGTTATCTTGTTGGACATGGTTATATGACGGATGTTGTTCGAACTAGTGATATTTGGATATTGTAAGTAGCCCTAGAAATGGAAAATTATTGGATGATGATATAGATGTTGATAAAACTATAATGATATTGTTAGATTGCTTTGATGTTGTTGTGGTTCATGTATCTAGATGATTATGAAAATTTATTTATATTTATATTATTTTGGACGTTACGATATGGCCACGAGGCCGAAGGAGGTATTTGTATTTTGCAGGTTAAAATATCACAACAAACATCGGGGATTGGAGACCAACCTCATTGGAATTCTAGATGAATTCAAGAAGGTCACCATGGAAACTAGTTTTGTGTGTGTGTGTGTTTTTAGTGTTAGGGATTCCCATGGGGGTCACCTTTAAATGTGACCAAGGGATTTTATGTTTTTCTTTTATTTGGTCCCTTTTTGTTTAATGTTTGCATGTGTTTATTTTTATGGTGCACTTACCCCTTTCATTAGTTAATTAATGTGGTGTTAATATTGTGAGTAATCATATTGATTTGTTAATTAATTAAATGATGCCATAAGAATGTAATTAATAGAGTGGTTAGATTTTGTAGTAAATGTTGTAAGTATGTGTAAGTGACTCAGTATGCGTACCTTAAATTTTAGGGTACTATACCACCAAACGATGTTACACATGCCCCGATGATGATACAGGTCACCTCGCAAGGTGTTCAGTATCCAGAGAAGCTCACGAAGTATATGTTAGCATCCAAAATGCTTTATCATTGTTCATCTTGCTTTGTTTTATTCCTCGACTTCCTTTTCTAAGCGTTTTGACCTTTAGTGATGAAACCGCCGCTCTGCAGCAGGCGCGATCCTATAACTGCAGCCCTACTTAGGTCGGCGGTCTTGTAACCCGCCGCCCTACTCGGGCGCAGTCCTTCACACATTTTCCAGCACGTTCTTTTGATCACAACTTGCGTAATTTTCAACTTTCACCAACTTTTCTCAACCGCCTTAGCTTGTATTAATGTTTTATGTCCCCTGGAATAGTTTTTCTTCTTTGTTTAATGGTAAAAGAGTTCTAATAGGAATTACCTTTGGGTGAATGTGAAATCTATAAATAGCTAGCTTGTTTTCAAGCAAATGGCCCCTCAACTTCTCATTTTTCATTGTTTAAGTCTGTCAATTTCTTGTTTAGAAGCTCATTTTGTTTTCATGTTTGCATCCATGCTAGTTTTCCTTTGCTTTATTGGAAGCTATTTGATCTTCTTGCTTGATCTTGTTCATTGTTGTTCATACAAATTAGTCTAGAGCGAGTAGTGTCGTAATAGATTGAATTCATTAGAGTTGCGGGTTGTGTTCTTCACGGAGAGGTAGATTCTAGAATCTCTCGGTGCCCTTGTGTTATATTCCCACAATAAATCCCATTAGGAATTTCATACGCCAAGCTCATGTCACTTGCGCTTATCCCTCTCCTACTCGCATTGTATTCGATCTATATCCAAAGATTTCATTGTTCAAATACCTTCTTTTGTTGATACTAGCATATACACGCTCTTTTGGGTTCATGTAAACATGAAAGAACAAGGAGATCATTCGAGGGGACAAAGTCATACACTCTTTGGATTCGCCATTGTTACAGTAAATTCCAAGTTTTATCCATCACAAAGTTCTAGTTAAAACATATCAAATAAAGTAGTGAAATATTTCATTTCGATTAAATTTCATTCTCAATATTACCGGGGAAGCTATGGGGATTGATAGTTTCTGAGAAACTATGATTCATTCCTCACTTCTGAGGTAGGATCGAGAATCTTTCAATTAAGTTAATCAACTATCTAGTTATTTAGGATAAAACTCACAACTACACAGGCAAGTAGCTACACCGGGCTACCTTGTTTGTTTTAATTTTGTTATTAGATTAGTTGTCATTTTCTGAATATATTAGATTAGTTTCTCTTTCAATTCCATTCAAAATCTTATCAAAAATACAAAAATAGAGGAATATATATATGTTGTAGATATATCTCACATAGTTAGTTTATTTCATTTCAGTTAGGCTTATATTGATCTTGTATGACAATCACGGGACCTAGGGAGCCTAGGGAATATGTTTTTGAGCCAATCGTGCCTCAAATCCAAATACTTTTTGTAGCAAAAGCGACATAGACCAAAATCTTAGAATTGGTGGTCTTAGAACAACAGCAGACCTACAAAAATCTGCTCACGATTAAAGGGATTAAACATAGAAGATGGCAAAGAACACACGTTCTAGTCAAATCGGACAAATTATAGATTGCCTTAATAGATATCGCCTTATGATTTGTAGAAGGACTGAAAGAGAGAAAACATTCGGTTTTGATTCACTAGTCCCACAAATAGATACGGGAGACCTTCTCGTTGATATAGACACTAGCTTACGTATCCAAGTTACCGAACACTTGTTAGGTACTCCAGAAAATCATACAACTTCTAGTTCTAAACATAGAGGCTGAAAAGGTATACAAATACCGGATACTCAAAATCGGGAATTGATTCTTCACATGGCCATAGGAGGTCCACAACAACCACGAACTTACGGTTGTGATCCAAAGGTCCCATAACCCAACGAGCCTAAAAATCAATCCAACATTGATCTTTGGTTTACGAACATTAGTGTTTAGATCCTATCCACTCCCACGAGACATTATCACACAACTATCATTATTAAACGTAGCAGCTAATCAAGCTAAAGATTTCTAGACTAGACCAGAGAATCGTCCATAAGGCACCAAAAATATCCACTACATATTTAGCCATTCCATTTTCATGACCTTGTCGGAGACATATACGAAGCACCCACAGGTTATCTTCCATGTATTCCACAACCCATAGATCGGATCATGGCAGAGCTCGATATTGATTAGAGCCTTCGAGCAGCTATCCTCACCAAATGATCTATCACACCGGTTTAGGTTAGGAGGGCCTTATTTGCCTTAGATTTATAGATCCCGCTATTGCATGTTGAAGACATAAGATTACCTAACTAGCTTATCTGCATCCCATGTGTATTCCATCCCCACCGTTGTCTCGGCATGACCTCGGGAGGTCGGGTGCGGAAGAGTCACTTGTAGATTCCCATGCTCACATGTCACTTTTCCATCATACAAAATTGGTGAAACCGACGTGAAACTTCCTACCTTCTGGTTCGGAGTCTTATTTCTACTTGTTCTTCCAATTAGTTTAATTTTTATTTTCCACCTCTTTAGCCTCCACATCAGCTTCACCAACAAAATTAGTGAACTGATGTGAAACTTCTTACCTTCTGGTTTGGAGTCTTATTTCTAGTTGTTCTTCCAATTAGTATACTTTTTGTCTTTTCCACCGCATTAGCCTTCACATCAGCTTTACCAACAAAATTGGTGAAACTTACATAAAAGGAACAATTGTTTCACTTTCACACTCTTCTTTTAATTTTATCCACCTTCGCTCTTTCCCATTATTCTATGGGTATTCATATACCCCGAATATGTCGGGATACGATGCATATGACATACCTCTCCTAGGTCTTGAAGCATACTACGATCAACTAAATAGAAAACCATCACCCTTGTTCTCAACATGGGGTGACAACTATTCAACTAACCGATTTTCAACACAAACTCCACCTCAAAGGACTAGATATAGTTCTTCTTTCCAAATAGAGGAGTTGGATCAGCTCACTCAAACGCAACAACTAGAGCCTTCAAGCTCAAACAATATGACACTCACTGGAGAATCTGGTTCATCTCCTTAGGTGTTTCTTAGACCACAAATTAGACAATCAGATCCATATCTATTGTTAGATGATGAATACTTAGCACGTTATGCTAGGAGTGAACAATGCTCTCAAAATATGTACCCGTCTATAGGAGGTTTACAAACACAACCCGAGGTCTCATTCCAAGAAAACACCCCCATCCCTCCACCTATAGGAAATGCCCTCGGTGAAACTTGATAGGGCACTGATCAATTCATAGCTGGGTACCATACACCTATACAACCTCAAGGTATACAACAAACACCACTAAGGAAAAATACCGTGTCTTCACCAAACGAGGTCATCTCAACCTTAGTTGAGAAAGTTAGAGGGTTGGAACTTGCTCAAGCAAGTCAAAATTCACAATTCATGCAAGCAGGAACTTCCAATCCTCCACATCATCCTAGCCAAGTAGACCTCCTCATAGGAATAGGCACGTTGGGCATGCCTCCTCAGTATTCACAACAAACACCAACTAGAACCACGTTTTCTAATGCCGCTCCAGTGGAAAATATGATACCTCCCGATTTAGTACAAAACAATCCATTCCTGAGCAATGCTCCTCCATACTTAAACATGTATTCCAAATCACCACAGGGAGATATGTTCTCTTCTCCCGGCATATTCGCTCAACCATAGGGATTCCCTTATGCCCCTATAAATACATATGCTACGCCATATCAACAACCCATTCCACCTCCACCCCCTCAGCAAACACCATCAATGGTCGAAACCTATGCAATAGGAACTTATTCAGAATATTTGAAAGAACCTTTGGACTTCACTATACGAAGTGTCATGCTTCCAAGACCTCTCCCCGATCTACCCAAGTACAAAGGAGAGGGAGACCCAAATGCACATATTAAGGCCTACGCCACAACCATTCAAGAATTGCTCCCTTGGGATGGAGTTGTTGCTAAAATATTCCCCAAAACTTTAGAGGGTATCACCCTCGATTGGTATTCTGAGAATACAAAGCCTCAATACATTCATTTAAACAACTCATTTGAGTTCATCAAGGCATTCGACATGAACAAATTGTTGAGAATAGAATCGGAATTCTTGCATATTAAACAAGAACATAATGAATCATTGCTCATTTCATCCAAAGATGGCGTATAATCCTCTATTCTTCAACAAGCACTCAAAATATGGATCGGATGGAACTATGCGATTTATTCCTGCATTCTCTCGGCGAGAGAGATAAATGAAAAGTCCAAAGTTCCCACTAGGAACTTATGATGAAGTACTCGAGAGTGCTCTCCAAATAGATCAAGCTCCAATAGATAGCGGTCACAAGACATATGGAACAAATGGGAGGTTAATCATCCCCAACCAAAACACTACGACTTATCCTACTACCACAAACACCAATCAAGGACCTAAAATCCTTAACAAAAACCATGTAGGAGTTACAACAGATGGAGTGACTAACCAAACTAAAAAAGCAAACGTTGTAAATGTTCCACCACCAGTTAATAACCAACAAAACAACAATTTCACCCCAATAATCAACGCGCGTGGATTTTAATCCTCCCCAACGACAACAATAACAACAACAACGAAATGGCGAGATCCGGACACGGGGTCCAAATAAAAACTCAACTAGATATCAAAACAAAAGATAACAAATGCAAAACTTTAATCCTAATAGTCAACAATTCAATCAGAATTTTGGACCACAACACGTGCCAAACCAACAACCTAAGAGTTATAATCCCAACTCGTATTGTGGTTTCCACAAAAATTGAGGCCATGACACTAGGACTTGCCGTGATTACAATAAGTTCATGAAAGTTTTCCGGAAGAACAAAGACAACTCTTCATAGAGATATGTTCTTAACGATTCTTTGACACCGATGCCAAATACTTTCACAGTCGGTTTCCCCTCAAAATGCACCTCTTAAGATCTTGATGATCCACTTCCAAATCACAATAGCAATAATAAATTAAATCCAAATGGGATGAACAAAGGTGTAATGACGAGAACTAATGATCATGAAGCCTCAACTTCACTAAATCCACCTGCGCACCACAATTAGGAAATCAGCCACGAACCAAGATATTTGGTCTAGTGGAGTTAGATCTTGAGCTGCACGAGAAGCCATAACAAGAAACGAGAATATTCTTCTCAACCAAATCCAATCTATCCACTAGAACCAGATAACATTCAACAAATATTGGTAAAACCCAAGTGGGTGCTTATGATTTAATTAATGACTTAACAAAGACCTTCTCTCACATCTCCTTTTTGGATTTGTTGAAAAATTCTCTGCCCATAGTAGGCTGCTCTTTTAGAAGCACTAGGTGCAGGTCATTTAATTAACATCACTCCACCTCCACGAAAACAAGTAAACCATATAGACTTCGATATCCACCCTCCAGGGCAGCCAAATAGGGATACCGAGTTTATATTCGACATAAACAAAATGCCAACAGATGCTGAAATTACACGTAGAGGTGATCCGGCCTTACATTTACAAGTGTGGGTTTACAATAATTACGTTAAATGCGCAATGGTGGATGATGGGGAAATAGTTAACATTGTCCCCTTCTCTTTCCTTCAAAAGCTAGGATATGGAGAAACAAACTGTTCCACAACAAGAAATACGCTAAGAGGTTATGATAGCCTTAAAGCTACTTCAATTGGGACTATAATATTACCAGTCACCTTAGGACCCAAGACAATCCTCACCGAGTTTTATATCATAGATCGGGAAACCAACTATAATATGATCCTCGGTCGACCATGGATACATTACATGAAAGCAATTCCCTCTACGTTATTCCGGGAAATAAGATTCTTACACCTAGGAAAGATATTAAATGTAGCAAAAGGTGACCCAAAACCATTTGGACATACTAGGGATATTAACAAAGCTTGTCCCAAGGATGATTTCCCATTACCATCCATTGACGTCATCATTGACCCAATAGCTAGATTTGAGCTTTTGTCTCTCATGGATGGGTTCTCGGGATATAATCAAATAAAAATATTTGAACAAGACCAAACCAAAACCACATTTATAACTCCCTGGTGAACTTATTGTTATGATGTCATGCCATTTGGTCTTAAGAATGCCTACCATTTTATATCATCAGAGTAATGACGTACATATTCCATGATCTTATCCATAAAATTGTGGAATCATATGTGGATGACTTGTTGGCCAAGGCCAAGAAGCGTTGTGATCACCCGGAGGTGCTCCGTATCATCCTCTCACGACTAATTGAGTATGGTGTCACATTAAACCCAGAGAAGTGCATTTTCGGTGTAATAGGAGGCAAACTTCTAGGATACATTATATCTTCATGAGGGATTAATGTTGATCCGGCCAAAATACAGTTGTTCTCGAAATGATCCCACCTTCGGATGAGTCTAGAATCAGGTCATTTCTTAGGAAACTTCGGTGCAATTCGAAGGTTCATCCCAGATTTAAGCTTTTCCATTCATCCAATCAACAATCTACTCAAGAAAGATTATACTATTGATTGGGTAAAAACTTGAAAACTGATAGGGCTTTGAAGTAGTTAAGCACTTCTTGTTGTCACCACCCACACTAATGCCTCCCAAGCCAAACCGCCCTTTGATCCCATACTCACGAGCCACTCATGTCTCATTGGCCTACATGTTGGCTCAAGAAGACGATGATAAATGAGAACGCGCGATCTATTTCATTAGCCGAACATTGGTCGATTATGAAATGCGTTATACATAGGTAGAAAGAGAATGCCTTGCCATAGTCTTTGCCACAAAACGTTTAAGACATTACATGTTAAATCAAGAAACAAGGGTCATTGTGAAGACAGACCATTTACAGACATTCCTCATGCAAGGGTCCTTGTCTAAGAAGGCTAGATGTTTCATAACCCTAATGGGAGAAATTGAGTTAACATTCGTAAACCAAAACTCCGTCAAAGGACAAATCATTACAGACTAGTTAGCTGACAATCCACTAAATGGAGGCGAACTGGTAGATCTAGACTTTCCTGATGAATGTGTATTCTTTGTCGAAACCAGACCCCCCATCTCTACATGTCCCACAGTATCGATATCATCAATTTTATCATGGACCATACATACTCGGAAAGTGCCACGTCACAACAAAAAAAAGTGGTTACACATTATTCTTTGCTAAATATGTTGTTTTAGACCAAGTGCTCTATCGTAGAGCCTTCGGCGGCATGCTTAAGATGCGTCGACATAGAAAAATCTAAGAGGATCCTTCATGAATCCCACAGGTGGGATATGCGAGGGCCACTTCGGCAATCACGCCACCACTCACAAAATACATCGGATGGGCTATTTTTGGCCCACTCTCAAGCATGACACAATGGAATTTGTACGTAAATGCCACAAATGTCAAGAATTCTCTCACGAGATTCACATGCCAACACAATCCCTACAACCAATAGCAACTTTGTGGCCCTTCTCCACGTGGGGTCTGGACTTGATAGGGAAATTCTCTCCCTCATCAACCGATGGCCATAATTTTATAATCATAGCCACGGAATATTTTACCAAATGGGTGGAGGCCATGCCTCTCACCCCTGTGCCAGGTTTGATGATTGCCAAATTAATTTTGAACCAAATTATCTGTAGGTATGGTGTCCCACACTCATTATCTCGAGATAATGGCACGTCCTTTAAAAGCATGCGAAGTTCGTGACCTATGTAGCAAGTTCAAAATAAACCATCACATGTCCTCTCTTTACTACCCTAAGCCAACAGAGTAGGTTGAGCGACAAACAAAGCGTTGAAAGATATTCTTTCAAAAGGTAAAAGAAAACAAATGAGATTGGCATTTAAAAGTATATCTAGCCTTATGGGCCCACAAACCTCAATAAGAACACTAACAAAAAGCAACTCCTTTCTCACTTTGGTATTCGGGCGAGAAGTAGTTCTCTCGCTTGAGGTTGAAATACCGGTCTCCGCATCTCACTGAAGGATTCTAGATGAAGAAGCTTATAAAGAGGCATGCCTCTCTAACTAGAAAGCCTAGACAAGGCCGGGTTAAACACCGAATAGTGGCATAGAGCCTATCTTTGACCGGATGTGCCGCAAATATAACAAAAGGGTCTATGAGCAAGAAATATATGAGCGAGATCTAGTTTTAAGACTAGACAACTGCCAGTTGATAAGAAAACCGAGTGAAGGAAGAAAGTTACGGCCAAAATGGTTAGGCCCATATCGAGTCATGAAGGACTGTGGTAATGGTGCATATCTCTTGTGTACACTAGAGGGTGAGGAATTGATGAATCGGTCAATTCCTTTCATCTTAAATGGTTTTACGCATGAAGCATCAACACTATTTGTATAATTATATCTACATTACATATTTATTTAGATAGGTTCATTTTGTTGACTCGTTTCATAAAATTTGGTGATCAAGGACTTATCCTTAAGCAATTCATTACAAACTTCGATAGTATTGGCGAAGCTTTCAAATCATACTTCTTCATTTTCATAACATCATCAACTGTTTTAGAATCATTTCATCAATTAAAGGTAGATATGACAAAGTCTTAACGGTAGCCATACCAAGGCCTGCATGCTTGTTCTCACTTTTGGTTTCTTCCTAGGGTAGGTGTCTTGCCTATAGTCTATTCTAGAAGCTTCATGGTGTCACACCTATCCCGCGTATATATATCTTTAGAAATAAGAACATACTGACATTTTTCTCAAGTAAGTCAAATATAGATCAAACGAGAAAATTTTACTCTTAGACATTTCCTTGCCCTACCAACCTTCGGTGTTGAGCTTGCATCTCTTACTAGTGACGTAGGGTTGGGAAAGGATGGGAATGCCTTTACTCACCTGTGCCTTGTCCATGGTGATAAGCCCATGCTTCCTACTAGTAGCATGGGGCAAGGTGTAGGGGGTCCGCTTGACAGAAAATGTCAAAAGTCATAAGCAAATAGTTCAAACAAACTTTTGAAATATTGAGTCAAAACAAATGAATCAGATGTCCAAAATTCCAAGAGAGTTCAAAACCCTGAAAACCATATTTTGTCAACCAAGTGGCCATCTACGGATCTAAGTCTGGATAAACTACAAAGCAAGTTGCATTCTAAACTATGGAGTCACTTGAGTAAGATAGGTTTGTAGCGTCCTAATTTGGTTCCACCAACTCTTTGTCTATCTCCCATCATTACCATTTCAACACACCTCATAGCTTGTGCCCTTTCTAGCTCTCGGTGGTGAGCCCTCACATCTTACTAGTTGTGTGGAGTTAGGAGTGGGGCAAGTTCATCTACTCACCATACCAGCTCATCATCACATTTTGTCAAAACAATATGAAGTACCCGAGAAAATTGCTTATAGAAACTAAAGTTCAAGATCAAATAGTGTCCACATCATCATCATACATCAGCATCACGAAATATAAAAAAGAAAACATTTGTGATATTTTTTTTCCATTGCATACATTCTGAAAAGCATATAAAAACAAAAATTTACAAACATCTAATATACATGTGAAAATGAATCACAAAACTCTAGGTACAAAAGAGATCTAGATCGAAAAGAGATGTTAGATCGTGTGTGTGTGTGTGTGTGTGTATATATGTATATGTGTGTGTGTGTGTGTGTATATATATAATCCCTAGGTTTTATGTACTGGATATGCCATCATGCACTAGGTAGTTGTTGAAGGCTCCCCTGCATCCATGGATAGCTCGGCATGAGTCTTCTCCATGGGGAGCATCAGGGTATCAGTACATACCGATAGTGAATCAAGTCTCACCACTCATCAGCAATCTCTGCAAGCAAAGGAGAAAAAAAAATTAGAAAATGATCAAAAGGTAAAACCAAGGATGAACAAAAAGAGAGGTAGCAACTAAGGCAATTCTAGCTAAAATAAATATCAAAAGAAGAGTGACAACTCACTCGGATCTCTAGGCCTCTAAGAAGGATCTCTGGGATCCGTGCCTACCACGGATATCTCTCTTGCCCGATGTCCTCCTCCCACATCTGGGACAACATGGCATCCTGCCATGGACTCATCCTCTCCACCTAAGTCCTGAGAAAGTAACTCCTCTGAGACTAGAGTCACCCTCTCTGCGCTCTGCTCTGCCCTCTCGGCCTATAAAATCTCCTAAGTTTCATGCCACTCGGGATCACTATCCTCTCCCCCACCCAACTCACTGACCTCCATGTCCTCGATCTCCTCCTCCATCTCTCCCCCTGTGAACTCCTCAGACTAGGAGTCTATATCAATGGGGTCATCAGCTTTGTATGGGCAAGACCGGTGGCAATCCAAAGTAAAGGTGCCTGAGGAGCACCGAATATCACTCGGGCACGTACCACCCTCCTAGCTGAAAAGGGACACTGGAGTAACAACAGTCCAACCTCGGCCTCTAGGACCTCCCCTAGCCTCCCGAACTGATCGAACACTTTGGCACCATTGGGGAAGCGTGTCCAATATAAGCAGGCCGAGAACTACTTCAAGGCACTCGATCAAAGGGGTGTGTCTCTGCCTTCCCCATGTCCAATCAAAAGCTACCACCTGTAGTAGAGTAGGAAATCAAAGTGAAGGTATCATCACCCCTGACCTGTCATGGCACGAATAAGGTGTGGCCTCCATATCCTCAGTAGTCAAGGAAGAAACTAGTTGGTTGGGTGCTCTAAGCACCATCATCTCTGTCCATCTAGCTGCCCTCACGGCTCAGGATCCGCCACCTCTATGCCTCTCCCATAAGGGATGATGCGCTCATAGACCCAACTCATAACTAAGGTCGGATGGCTCGGTGGTACTGTCCTTGTAATCAAACCACCCTGTATAAGTCGTGATAGGTGGTCCCAAGTATATCAGCTCCCCAAGCATAAATCTGACCATGTGCCTCAATTTGTGCGATGATGGGGGCCCAACAGTAGAGTAAAGTATCCCCTCCCTTGTCTCCGATCAATCTCAAAGCAAGGATGCCCATAATGGCCTAACGGATCAGAGGGATGGGCAAGCTAGGAATAGAACAGACCTTCACCCCCTTCTTGAACTAGTGGAGACAATTGCATCTCCCATATAGGTGGCCCGTTGACTCACTTGCTCTGGATATCTTGTTGTATCAAATGAAAGTTTCCTCCCGATAATCGGGACTCCCAAAATGCATAAACATCCTCTAGGGTGATAGTCCACTCACCCCTAACACACTAGGAAATTGGAAGGTGTTCCGATCTGCATCCCGATAAGAGAATAAGTCAAATAGTATGTGGTAGCAGAGTGTAATGTGGGGAACCCGTGTGATCCTTAGTATACACCCCTCAAGAGTATCCTGCTCATCTGAGAGAGTGCATCTAACACTCTTTGGAAGCCAATCTCTCTCTCTCTCTCTCTCTCTCTCTCTCTCTCTCTCTCTCTCTCCTCTCTCTCTCTCTCCCTCTCTCTCTCTCTCTCTCTCTCTCTCTCCCTCTCTCTCCCTCCCTCCCTCTCTCTCTCTCTCTCTCTCTCTCTCTCTCTCTCTCTCTCTCTCTCTCTCTCTCTCTCTCTCTCTCTCTCTCTCTCTCTCTCTCTCTCTCTCTCTCTCTCTCTCTCTCTCTCTCTCTCTCTCTCTCTCTCTCTCTCTCTCTCTCTCTCTCTCTCTCTCTCTCTCTCTCTCTCTCTCTCTCTCTCTCTCTCTCTCTCTCTCTCTCTCTCTCTCTCTCTCTCTCTCTCTCTCTCTCTCTCTCTCTCTCTCTCTCTCTCTCTCTCTCTCTCTCTCTCTCTCTCTCTCTCTCTCTCTCTCTCTCTCGATCTCTCTCTCTCTCTCTCTCTCTCTCTCTCTCTCTCTCTCTCTCTCTCTCTCTCTCTCTCTCTCTCTCTCTCTCTCTCTCTCTCTCTCTCTCTCTCTCTCTCTCTCTCTCTCTCTCTCTCTCTCTCTCTCTCTCTCTCTCTCTCTCTCTCTCTCTCTCTCTCTCTCTCTCTCTCTCTCTCTCTCTCTCTCTCTCTCTCTCTCTCTCTCTCTCTCTCTCTCTCTCTCTCTCTCTCTCTCTCTCTCTCTCTCTCTCTCTCTCTCTCTCTCTCTCTCCCTCCCTCCCTCCCTCCCTCCCTCCCTCCCTCTCTCGCTCTCTCCCTCTCTCTCTCTCTCTCTCTCTCTCTCTCTCTCTCTCTCTCGCTCTCTCTCTCTCTCTCTCTCTCTCTCTCTCTCTCTCTCTCTCTCTCTCTCTCTCTCTCTCTCTCTCTCTCCCTCTCTCTCTCTCTCTCTCTCTCTCTCTCTCTCTCTCTCTCTCTCTCTCCCTCTCTCTCTCTCTCTCTCTCTCTCTCTCTCTCTCTCTCTCTCTCTCTCTCTCTCTCTCTCTCTCTCTCTCTCTCTCTCTCTCTCTCTCTCTCTCTCTCTCTCTCTCTCTCTCTCTCTCTCTCTCTCTCTCTCTCTCTCTCTCTCTCTCTCTCTCTCTCTCTCTCTCTCTCTCTCTCTCTCTCTCTCTCTCGATGTACTCTTCCTTCTTCTACAAAACACACAAAAACACGCAAAAAGGAGCAAGTTAGTATCAAGATTGCATTAAAAAAATCATTAAAGCAAATAAGAATACTAAAAATGCAAAAATAAACTCAAATCAATGTTATTTTAACATTACAAGAGAACCACCGCCCGAGCAGGAGGCGGTTCCTGAACTCACCGCCTTAAAAGGTGGCAGTCCTATAACCACCACCCTGCTCAGGGCAGCGGTCCTATCCCACATTTCAAAATGGGTCGCGTGCCCTAAAATGCTTAAAAATACAAAAATTGACCGTTTTAGCTAAAACAAAAGCCTACCCATTAGGTGCCCCCCTAAGAGACACATTTAAAACTGACATTTCTAAAAATGACCCCCCAAGACAAAGATTTTGACATTTTAACATTTTTAGTGCAAAAACATTAAAACAAGAAGAACTAACCTGATATCTCATAGGTTGATGTTTCGCTCACGTAGGCATGATCGCTATCTCACTACGAACATTTCGACTATACTCTCGTCGAAAACCGTCACCATGTGTCCCAAGCTCAAAAACTATCAAATTGCTCAAAAAAAATGGTCTATATAAATATATACATATATAATGATATAGGAAAATGGTCCCTATATATATATATATATATATAATTTTAACTCATTTTGAATGCCCCTTTCGCAGGTTTAGAGCACCAACGGGGGTAAGTTCTCATCCCCACGCAAATGGTAAGTCCTCATTTCATACTAATTTAGTATTTATTTTTCGATTTGTTGTCTATATCGCACTTGAGTCTTATTTCCATTTTCCAAGTAGCGGGAACTTGGATGGCAACATTTCGACACACGGGCGTGTTAGGTATAACTTCTAAAGCTTTCCATTTGGTACCACCATACTCGGACCCACTGTTTTATGCCTCTTCATGGGTAAAACACTTCTCCAAGGGGGAAATATGTATGTACCCAAAATTGTAGGGTATTGTACCACTGGAACGATGTTACACATGCCCCAATGATGATATAGGTCACCTCAAGGTGTTCGGATCTAGAGAATCTCACGAAGTATATGTTAGCATCCCAAATGCTTTATCCTTGTTCCTTGTGCTTTGTTTTATTCCTCTGCCTTCCTTTTCTAAGCATTTTGACCTTTAGTGATGAAACCGCCACCTGGCAGGGCGGGTCCTTCACGCATTTTCCAACACATTCTTTTGATCACGACTTGTGTAATTTTCAACTTTCACCAGCTTTTCTCAACCGCCTTAGCTTGTATTAATGTTTTATGTCCCCTAGAATAGTGTTTCTTCATTGTTTAATGGTAAAAGAGTTCTAATAGGAATTACCTTTGGGTGAATGTGAAATCTATAAATAGCCAGCTTGTTTTCAAGTAAATGGCCCCTCAACTTCTCATTTTCCATTGTTTAAGTCTGTCAATTTCTTGTTTAGAAGCTCATTTTGTTTTCATGTTTGCATCCATGCTAGTTTTCCTTTCTTTATTAGAAGCCATTCGATCTTCTTGCTTCAGTCTTGTTCATTGTTGTCCATACAAATTAGTCTAGAGCAGAGTAGTGTCAGTTATAGATTGAATTCATTAGAGTTGCAGGTTGTGTTCTTCATAGAAGGTAGATTCTAGAATCTCTCGGTACCCTTGTGTTGTATTCCCACAATAAATCCCGCTAGGAATTACATACGCCAAGCTTTGTCACTTGCGTTATCCCTCTCCTACTCGCATTGTATTTGGTCTATATCCAAAGCTATCATTGTTCAAATACCTTCTTCTATTGATGCTAGCATATACACGCTCTTCTGAGATTCACATGAACATGAAAGAATGAGGAGATCATTCTGAGGGGACAAATTCATACACTACTAGATTTGCCACTGTTCTGTAAATTCCAGGTTTTATCTGTCAAAGGTCTAGTTAAAACATATCAAATAAAGTAGTGAAATATTTCATTTCAGTTAAATTTCATTCTCAATATTGCCAAGGAAGCTATGGGGATTGATAGTTTCTAAGAAACTATGATTCATTCCTCACTTTTGAGTTAGGATCGAGAATCTTTAACATAAGTTAATCAGCTATCTAGTTATTTGGGATAAAACTCACAAGCGCATGCAAAAGTAGCTACACCGGGCTACCTTGTTTGTTTTAATTTTGTTATTAGATTAGTTGTCATTTTCTGAATATATTAGATTAGTTGCTCTTTCAATTCCATTCAAAATCTTATCAAAAATACAAAAATAGAGGAATATATATATATATATGTTGTAGATATATCTTGCATAGTTAGTTTATTTCATTTTAGTTAGGCTTATATTGATCTTTTATGACAATCACGGGACCTAGGGAGCCCAGGGAATATGTTTTTGAGCCAACCGTGCCTCAACCAAATATTGTTGCAGCAATAACTGACATAGACCAAAATCTCAGAATTCAGGTCTTCCGAACAACAATAGACCTACAAGAAATCAGCTCACAGTTAAGGGGATTAAACATAGAAGATGACAAAGCACACACGTTCTGGTCAAATCAGACAAATTATAGATTGCCTTGATAGATATTTGTATGATCAGTAGAAGGACTCGAAGAGGGAAACCATTCAGTTGTGATCCACTAGTCCCACAACTAGTCACAAGAGACCTCCTCGTTGATATAGACACTAGCTTACGTATCCAAGTTGCCAGAACACCTGTTAGGTACTCCAAGAAAATTGTACAACTTCTAGTTCTAAACGTAGAGGCCGAAAAATCATATGACTACTTGGATACTTGGAATTAGGAATTGATTCTTCACATGACCATAAGATTTCCATAACAACCACAAACTTATGGTTGTGATCCAAAGCTCCCACAACCCAACGGCCTAAAAATCAATCCAACGTTGACGCTGGTTTGTGAACATTAGTGTTTAGATCCTCTCCACTCCCACCAGACATTATCACACAACTATCATTATTAAACGTAGTAGCTAATCAAGCTAAATATTTATGGACTAGACCAGAGAATCGTCCATAAGGCACCAAAAAGATCCACTACATATTTAGCCATTCCATTTTCATGACCTTGTCGAGAGACATATATGAAGCACCCACAGGTTATCTTCCACGTATTCCACAACCCATAGATCGGATCACGGCAGAGCTCGATATTGATTGGAGCCTTCGAGCAGCTATCCTCACCGAACGATCTATCACACTGGTTCAGGTTAGGAGGGCCTTCTTTTCCTTAGATTTACAGATCCCACTATTACGTGTTGAAGACATAAGATTACCTAACTAGCTTATCTGCATCCCGTGTGTATTCCATCCCCACCGGTTGTCTCGGCATGACCTCGGGAGGTTGGGTGCGAGGAAGAGTCACTTGTAGATTCCCATGCTTGCATGTCACTTTTGCATCATACAATGACCTTATAAGTGATGTGTAAGTTTACTTCGAGTTTGAAACACTTCACCTTCTTGGAAATTCGAATTTGTCCTTGGAGGTTGATTTTGGAGGCTCGTGGGACAAGTAAAACTTGTCCCATACCTCTTAATTTTATTACCAACCATACCTATGGTTAGAGGGTTGAATTTAGACCTTCTTTATGCATTTTGATTTGACAAATTGTAAGTTTTAATTGCACTCTTCTTACATTTTTAATAAATTCAGTCCTTATGGGGTGTGGGCTTTTTGGAGTGTGTATATAAACTGTCATATTATTCACCCACCTATTTATTATGCTTTGGAGAATGAATTGAATTCAGTTTTGGAGTTGAGGATGTGTGATGTGACATCCTACATGGATCCACCTCATCCTCTTCTCTTCCCTCTTCTATAAAATTCAAATTTCTTGCCTTGTTTTGGGTTGCTTCACTTTTGGGAGACTTCTTTTGGGTGAATTTTCTTGTTGTTTTGGGAGCTCTTGCTTGGAGAAGTTTTGGAAGATTGTTGCATGCTTGTGTTGGGTTGATTTTTGGATTTCTTGCATTGGAAGGAGATTTTTGTTTTGAACTTGGAACAAACTCCATCATGGAGAGGTAAGAGCTTGGCTCTTGAAATGCTCTCATTTTGTTTATGCAAATGTTCTTGTGTGAATGTTTTAGTATATATTGTGGTCTGTTGGATAGATAGTCTAGGAATGGTGTAGGAGAAGACTATGTTGTTATTCTCGTGGGAGGTGCAAGTGGTTTTAGGGAGGTATAAGGGTGGAGGGAGTAGGGAATTTGGGTTCCACCTTACAAAGAAATAGCTTGCATTTATTTACTCGTTATGGGGTGCCATAAAAGGTTGGGGAGTCATAAGATAATGTGAGGAATAAGGGGTACTTGGGAGAGGCATAAGAGCATGATAAGGTTTGAAATTATATTCATATATATACATATATTTTGGTTGGTTGTACTCAGGTTGTGATACCCATTTCCCGTTTGGGAGGCATAAGAAGCATTCCCCATAGTTCTTTCTCCTTTGGCTTTCATGGTGAAGCTTGAGTTTTGTGTGATGTCTTTCATTTGGTTGTAAAACTTTTTTTTTTTTTTACTGTGTTTTTAATTTGAAATGTGCTTGTTGAAAGATTGTTTTGTGATGTGGAAGCTTGTTGTTGCCATGAGTTGAAATACATTTCTTATTACATTTTGGTTGGGGCTCGACGGTCAATGAAGAAGGATGGCTTCTTTTTCATTGGATGTCTTGGTTGGGTGGAGAGCGTTGCCTTTCCCCTGCCTTTGTTGTGATCAAAATTGGAAGAATGAGAAGAATGTATGTTGTTTTTCTGAAGCTAAGGAAAGACAGTTTAACAGTCCCTTGTGAAATAAAATTTCATTGTAACCTTCCCACTTGAAGTGGATGATATTATAAATGTTGTAATGGAAATATGTTGTCAGATTTGTAAGTGAAATTTGATATGTAAAAGAGTTATACTCACGTATTTTGTTTACAAAAAGAATGTGAAAGAATAATACATGCTTGGTATACTATATTTTGTAATCAAATGGAAAGGAAGTTGTAAGTTGTCTTTTGGAATCAATAAATGAATGTAATGCTTTTCTCAAATTGCATTGTTGTATTTGAATCTGATTATTTCAATGTATTGGAATCTACTTTGAAAGAAGAAAATATGTATGAAGGATCGTGCATAACTCTGTCTTTGAAATGTGAAAAATTGAAATTAGTATTTCATTTTGGTCTTGAATGGTTTGTTTTGAATCAACCAAATGTGTTAGATTGGAATTGGAACATATCCTAAATACTTGGAAGAAGAAATGGCAAATAGACACATTAAGATTTGATCCCTGTTATTTGTAATTTTAAAACTGGCAATTAATTAAACCAAAAATGCACAGTTAAAACTTATCCGAAAGCAAGAAATAATAATGAAACATTAAAATTAAACATGCTAGGGTGTAAACGAGTTCAAATTGACTAAAACACTTAAGGAAATATTTCAAAAACTTAGCAAAATCGGGCTCAAACCGTTTTGCAGTCATTTTTTGTCAATAAATGGAAGTGCTCAAATTTGTAAGTCAATCAAAAAAATTGAACCTTGAATCCTTCGTAAATCCATTTAAGAAAAATCCTCCATGTCTATTTGACATGTTGAGAGAGGAGGAAGATCAAATTGAATAAATCTAACAAGTTAAGATTTACCCGATTCACCTTTGTATAAGCCTTCGGGATGTTTTCTTAAAATTTACCCCTTAAACTTTATCAAAACAAAAAAAATTGAGCTCAATGAAAAGAGGACATTGATATATTTCTAGAAATTCCTTGTTTTCCCCAAACCGAGCTCTCTATCAAAAGTTATGGCCTTCTGAAGTTTTCTTCCTTAGCGTTGAAATTTTGGGAAAAAAATCGTTGGCTGGCAGTCCATGCGGCCCAAATTTTCCTTTGGGACTTAGGAAAAATTTTGGGAAAATTTTCAAAATTTTCTCCACCAGCCCACATCCAATCAAAGGCTACCATGTGGCACCATGAGGTGCCAAGCGGGGGATGGATCCCCTTTTTAACTTAGCACTTTCGAGAAAATTTTGGGAAAATTTTCCAAATTTTCCCCGCCGCCTACAACCAATTAGGTGATGCCATGTGGCATCACAAGGCATCGCGGAGGAACGGGTTCCTTTTTGTCCTTCGTGTCTCGAAAAATTTTGGAAAATTTTCCAAGTTTTCTCTGCTACTCCACCGAAACTGTGCAGCCAATCAAGGGTTGCCACGTGGCATCACAAGGTGCCGACATAGCGCGGGTCTTTGTACATTCATAGCCCTTCGGGGCATTAAGTCATTATTCTCTCACCGCCCGCCTTCCCCACATTGCCCTAGGAGACACCATGTGTCCTTTATGGGCTTGCAAGGAGCACGGGCGCAAAGATGTATTTTCACCTGCGCTAGAAAATTTGCAAATGTCTCCCGCCGCCCCACCTTTCCTCGTTTTCCCTGCGTTGCCTTAGGGAGTGCCACGTGTCCTTTGCGGAGCACCCGTGGGTGTGCGGGCATAAATTTTATTTTTTCCCCACATGGTAAAAATTTTCCCAAGATCTCCCTGTAGCCCGCCAACCCACCCTTTGGGCAAATTTTCACCCTTGGGCCTGTAGGCCCACTCTTGGGAAAACTTTTCACCCCAAGGCCCGCCGACCCATAACTTGAAAAATATGATGACTTATAAGGACTTCTTTATATCCCTAGAAAGGTGAGGAAATTTCCTATCCAATGGAATTAATGTAGGAAAATTTTGAATGCATTAAGGGTGAGAAAAATAAAGTTGAAAATTTAGTTATGTTAGAGAGTGTGTATGGTGAGGAATTTCCCTCTGAACCTAATTGAAACTTCTAACCCTAAATTTTGGACCTTGTGACCTCTAATAATTATCAATAAAATAAAATTATACTTGTAGTAGATTAGAATTTATTACAAACTTGTTAGTGACAGATTGTTGTCTTATAACACGGTTGTAGATTCTTTTAATAAAAAAACTATTATTCCATAATTTTTCCTAACTAATCCTAGGTTGTTCTTGGATCTCAAGTGGGTTGTTTTGATGGGTTTTACACTACTAGAGTACTTGTAGGAGCTGCTTCTCCTTGGAGGGGACTTGGTAGTTTCTATGGGTGCAGAGTACTTGTCTTTCATTGGAGTAAGTGCCCTTAAAACCCTAACAACAAGGGTAAGGCACCGCCAAAGCATACAAGAGGAAAATTTCTAGAGCCACAAGATATATGGAGTGGCCGAGAACCATCAGTGAACACCAGAGTGCAAGGATTGAGATGACTTGTAACATTGATGGCATTTCTATTTCTATTTTATTTGATTCAGGCTCCTCATATTCTTTTATTTCTCCATTTGTAGTAGAGCGATGCAGTTGGTGGTAGTTAGGAAGATTCATAGTTGGGATGTGGAGATGGCTTCTAGATCCAAGCTCACAGTGGACTCCTTATTCAAGGAGTGCATAGTTGACCTAGGACCCTTTTCCATGACCTTTGATCTTTGTATCCTTCCGTTGGGTTCCTATGGGATTATTTTGGGCATGGATTGGTTATTTATACACAGGATAGGTTTGATTGTTACAATAAGGTAATATCATGTGCAGATGATTTGGGATTGAAGACGGTAGTGGGATTCATGAGAGCCACATTTATTCACACCATATCCACTATGCAACTTAAGCGGTGTGCATGATGAGGTTGCAAGTTGTATGTTGTCATAGTTAGCAAGAGATCTGAGGATGAGTCTAGTGGGCTATCACTTTTTTATAATCATATCTTGGGGGATTTTTCATATGTTTTTCCAAGGGAGCTACTAGTTTACCTCCCCTATGTGAGATAGATTTTCACATTTATCTAGTTTCAAGAGCAGAGCCTATCTCACGGGCACCTTATAGGATGACTACGCCTGAGCTCTGTGATCTCAAGTTGTAGCTAGAGGGCCTTCTTGAGAAATGCCTAATCTATCCTAGTGTGTCCCCTTGGGGTGCACAGGTGATTTTTGTAAAGAGTACATGGCTTTCATTGGAGTAAGTGCCCTTACAACCCTAACAACAAAGGTAAGGCACTAGTTTCAAAGCATACATTAGGAAAAATTTCTAGGAGCCACAAGATATATGGAGTGGCCGAGAACCATCAGGAAGAACACCAGAGTGCGGTGATTGAGATGACATGTAGCATTGATGGCATTTCTATTTCTTTTTTATTTGATTCAGTTCCTTAGATTCTTTTATTTCTCCATTTGTAGTAGAGCGATGTAGGCTAGTGGTAGTTAGGAAGATTCATAGTTGGGATGTGGAGATGGCTTCTAGATCCAAGCTCACAATGGACTCCTTAGTCAAGGAGTGCATAGTTGACCTAGGACCCTTTTCCATGACCTTGGATCTTTGTATCCTTCCGTTGGGTTCCTATGGGATTATTTTGGGCATGGATTGGTTATCTATACATAGATCTAGGTTTGATTGTTACAATAAGGTAATATCATGTGCAGATGATTTGGGATTGAAGACAGTAATAGTGGGATTCATGAGACCCACCTTTATTCACACCATATCTGCTATGCAGCTTAAGCGGTGTGCATGATGAGGTTGAAAGTTGTATGTTGTCATAGTTAGCAAGAGATCTGAGGATGAGTCTAGTGGACTATCACTTTTTTATAATCATATCTTGGGGATTTTTCATATGTTTTTCCAAGGAGCTACCAGAGTTACCTCCCCATGTGAGATAGATTTTCACATTTATTTAGTTCAAGGAGCAGAGCCTATCTCACGAGCACCTTATAGGATGACTACCCCTGAGCTCTGTGAGCTCAAGTTGTAGCTAGAGGGCCTTCTGGAGAAATGCCTAATCTATCCTAGTGTATCCCCTTGGGGTGCACAGTGATTTTTGTAAAGAGTACTTGGCTTTCATTGAGTAAGTGCCCTTACAACCCTAACAACAAAGGTAAGGCACCAGTTTCAAAGCATACATTAGGAAAAATTTCTAGGAGCCACAAGATATATGGAGTGGCCGAGAACCATCAGGAAGAACACCAGAGTGCGGTGATTGAGATGACATGTAACATTGATGGCATTTCTATTTCTATTTTATTTAATCCAAGCTCCTTAGATTCTTTTATTTCTCCATTTGTAGTAGAACGATGTAGGCTGGTGGTACTTAGGAAGATTCATAGTTAGAATGTGGAGATGGCTTCTAGATCCAAGATCACAGTGGACTCCTTATTCAAGGAGTGCATAGTTGACCTAGGACCCTTTTCCATGACCTTGGATCTTTGTATCCTTTCGTTGGGTTCCTATGGGATTATTTTGGGCATGGATTGGTTATCTATACACAGGGCTAGGTTTGATTGTTACAATAAGGTAATATCATGTGCAGATGATTTGGGATTGAAAGACAATAATAGTGGGATTCATGAGACCCACATTTATTCACACCATATCTCATGCTATGCAATTTAAGCGGTGTGCATGATGAGGTTGCGAAGTTGTATGTTCTCATAGTTAGCAAGAGATCCGAGGATGAGTCTAGTGGGCTATCACTTTTTATAATCATATCTTGGGGATTTTTCATATGTTTTTCCAAGGGAGCTACCAGAGTTACCTCCCCATGTGGGATAGATTTTCACATTTATCTGGTTCCAAGAGCAGAGCCTATCTCACGGGCACCATATAGATGACTACGCCCAGCTCTATGATCTCAAGTTGAGCTAGAGGGCCTTCTTGAGAAATGCCTAATATATCCTAGTGTATCCCCTTGGGGTGCATAGGTGATTTTTGTAAAGAAGAAGGAAGGATATTTTTTATTGTGTAATTATTATCATTAGATGAACAAAGTAATGATCAAGAATCGTTACCCCTTCCACGTATTGATGATTTGCTTGATCAGATGAAGGGGGCCACATTATTTTCTTCGAGATAGATCTTAAATTTAGATATCATCATCCGAGTATCACGGAGGAAGATATTCATTAAACAACCTTCCACACGAGATATGGCCACTACAAGTTCATAGTAGTGCCTTTTGGTCTGACAAATTCCCCCGCAATATTCATGAGTTTGATGAATGGGGTATTCTGGACATTTTTAGATCACTTCGTGCTCATATTTCTTGATGAAATTTTTATTTAATCACGCACATGTGAGGAGCATGAGGAACACCTTCGCTAGGCTTTGCAGTGTCTTAGAGAGTAGAAGCTTTAGGGAACCTGAAAAGTGTGCATTCTTTTAGTCAGAGGTGTAGTACTTGGGTCACATCATTTCTAGGGAAGGTATCATCATCTATCCTTCCAATATTATAGATATTATGGATTTTCCCACAAAAACTAGTGTGATAAAAGTGCATAGTTTCATGGGGTTGGTAGGTTACTATAGGATATTTTTCATGACCTTTCTCAGATTGCGCACCCCATCACTTCCCTTTAGCGGAAAGGGAAGAATTTTTTTGTTCGATGGATGTGAGCAGGACTTTAGTACACTGGAGGGATGCCTTACATTAGCATTAATTCTTGTTGTGTCGAGACCTTCAGAGGGATTTCTTTGTATGTACGGATTCTTCCTTGGCAAGACTAGGAGGTTTTTGATGTAGGAGGGCCATGTGGTTTCCTTTGAGTCTCGTAAACTCAAAGATCATGAGCTCAATTATCCGACTCATGACCTTGAGCTTAGTAGCACTTGTACATGCTTTGGTGTGTTGGAGTCATTTCCTTTTGGGCAAGAGATTTATTCTCAGGACAAACCATTTGAGCTTACATCACCTCTTCACGCAACCCAATCTCAACACTCACAATGACGTTTGATGGAGTTTCTATGTAATTATGACATGGAGATAGAGCATGTGAAGGGGAAAGAGAATTTTGTGCTAATGCACTAAGTAATCGAAGACATTTGGCTATGGCTACTTCAATGGGTACATATTTGTGGAGTAGGAATTTGCAATAACTTCCTCATGATAGTTTCTACCTTGCAGCTAGATAAAATATTAAGTCTTAGAGACCCCTTGAGGGGATTTTGATGGATTTTCATTAGATTCAGATGGAATTCTCAAGCACAGAGGCCAGATCTATGTATCTAGGGATGGTGGTTTAAGACAGGAAATCTTGGTAGAGGCTCATCATGCACATTATTCAGCCCATCCAAGGGTGAAGAAGATGTACACCACTTTGAGACAGCTATCCCATTAGAGAGGTCTTCAGAGAGATGTAGCTCGGTTCATGTCATGCTCTTTAGAGTGTCGATGGTGAAGACCGAGCATCAGCATCCATCCGGATTTCTTTACCCACATGTTATTCCTAGAGTGGAAATGGGACACAATTTCCATGGATTTCATAGTAGGGCTACCAACATCGAGATACCACCACGATTCCATCATTGTCATGGTGGATAGATTGACAAAATCTTCTCATTTTTCTCAAGTAAAGACAACTTATATAGCTAGTGTAGTAGCGAGAGTGTACCTGGATGAGATTCTTAGACTGCATGGGATTCCATGGAAGATTATTTATGAATGCAATCATTTGTACACTTCTCAATTTTGGACTACCATCCAACAAGTTCTTGGGATGAGCATCAACATTAGTACATCCTATCATCTAGAGACAGATGGACAGACAAAGTGGGTAAATCAGATCTTAGAGAATATGTTGCGGATGTATGTCATGGATCACTAGTTTAGGTGGGAGGAGTACTTGTATTTTGTGGATATTTTCTACAATAATTTTCAAAGTTCAATTTACATGGCTCCTTTTCAGAATTATATGGAAAAGAGTGCAGGACACCATTGATTTGGGACACATTGGAGGATAGAGCATCTCTTGGACCATCTTTGTACAAAGATATGGAGTAGCATGATGTTTTTATCTAAAAGAGGTTTCAGGAGGCACATGATAGGCATAAGAAGTATGTAGATCAGAGGAGAGTTGATCGTAGTTATGAGGTAGGCATGAAGGTGTTTCTTTGTGTCAGACCTCATAAGAGTCCTATCCGTTATGGAAAATTCTCTAAGTTGTCTCCTAAATTTTTGGGTCAATTCGAGATCTTAGAGCGAGATCATTCCCTTAGAGTATTGTCTAGCCTTGCCACCCAGCTTGTCTCATGTGCATGATGTGTTTTATACATCTGTTCTTAGGAGATATATTTCATATCCTTCTCATGTATTTGATTGGACCGCATTGTAGGTGTAAGAGCAAGGGCAGATGATGGTGGATCCCATGTGTATTTTAGAGGGTAGGACCCTAGGCCTTTGAGGCTAAGAGATTGATCAAGTGCGAGTCCAATGGGGTAGGTATAATGATATTGCTACTACATGGGAGGATGCTACATTATTACGAGTCCAGTTTCCACACCTATTTAAGTGAATTCTAGGGAGGAAGTCAAGTCTAAGGGAGGGGGATGTAGTTCCCACTTCTCTTCAATACTTACTATATTTTGATTTTGATTATTGTTGACTATAGACATGGATATTATTGTATCATTTTGGTTAGAATGATGTTAGATGATAGATATATTCGACTATTAATGGATTGATTCATATTATGATTTGTGAGGATTGTTAGAGGCATAGAGAGATCCATTTTATATTGATGTTGATGATGTGTTGTTAGCATATAGATATTACTGACATTCAGAATTCTCCACAAGTTGACTATGATTTAGCGTTGGAACTAATCTTGTGATCTTATTGATATTGATGAAATGGTAGATTTGAGATGTTGTTAAAATTATAAACAAATGATAACATTGTTAGTTTAGATGATGATTTAATTATATGAGGATGTTTATTGGTTGATATGTGTATATTCTATCCTTGATGTATTTAATGCGGCCATGAGGCTGAAGGAGGTATTGTGTGATTTTGCAGGTAATTATATCACAACAATCAAAGGGGAATTGAGACCAACCACAACAAAATACTAGATGGATACAACGAAGGTCACCATGGCAACTTGTGTAATGTTGTTGTTTTGTTTTATTTTGTTAGGGGTCCCCATGGGGGATGACCTCCAATTATGACCATGGGCTTTATGTGTAATTCTTTCCCTTTTCTTTTATTTATTGTAGAGTATGTGATTTATTTTGTGATGTAATCTATTTAATCATTGTTGATTAATGTGCCTTTATTAAGTAATTTAATCATGTTATTAATTTATATGGGGATGTGACAAAAGGGGCCATTTATTAGAGTAGTTGGTCTTTTAGATTTTGTGATTTTTATTGAGTGTAAGTGACTTTGAGTGTTGTACACTCTACCTTACTTTGGAATTTCAGATTTGGGCTTAAGGGCCATTTTTGGAGGCTTGTGGGAAAAGCTAAGCTTGTCTCACACCTCTTAATTTTATATATTACCCCTGCCTATGGATTGGGGGGTCGAAAATAGACCCCATTATGTGTTTTGTAAGAAAAAAAGTGACAGTCACTTTTCTTACATGGGTTTTAAATTATGTCCTTATGTGGTGTGAGTTTGGATTGTGTGTGTAAGAGGCTTTTCATTCCTCTCAACCACCAATTTATTATGCATTGGGGTTGAGGTTTGACTTGTGATGTGGAGTTGAGGATAAGTGATGTGGTATCCTACATGGAGCCACCTCACCCTCCTCTTCCCTTTTTCTATATATGCAAGTTTATTTGTTTGTTTGGGGTTACTTCATTTCATTTGTGCTCTTGTATTTTGGAGTTGGAGAGTTTTGGAGTGCTTGTTGAATTTTTGGAGCTTTTTGGAGTTGGATTGAGCTTTAAGGAGCTTGGTGTGTGACTCTTTGATCAAGTTCTACCATGGAAAGGTAGGAACTACACCCTTGTTTTAATTGTTTTTTTTATATGTGTATATTTGTATGCAAGTGAATGGTTTGTATGCTTGTTGGGATCTTGGGTAGAATGCCTAAGTATGGTGTAGGATAAGGCTATGGGGATATTATATGTAGGGAGGCATAAGAGTTTATTTCATGTTTTGGGAGGGAGTTTGGGTTGGGTGCCCCACCTTGGATAAGAAAATGCTTGCATTTCTTACTTGGTTCTTTTAAGGGAGACATAAGAGATTGTAGGAAGGCATAAGAGAATGTGGGAGGCATAAGAGGATCTTGAGGGAGGCATAAGATTGTGTAGGGGTTTGAGATGTATTTTGGAGGATTTTAAGGTGGGAACCTAATTTCATTGGGAGGCATAAGTGATCTCCCCATAGATCCTTTCTCCATTGGCTTTGCATTTTCAAGCCTTATGTATTTTGATAGTTTCATGTTTTTTATTGTATCTTGTGTTGAATGTGTTTTGAAATAGTTGTGAAATTTTGTATTGTGATGTGGAATCTTTGTGATAGTTTCCATGAGTTGGATCCATAATTTATTGCATTTTAGTTGGGGCTCGGGGGCTAATGAGGAGGATAGCTTCTTCTCCTCATTAGATTATTGGTTGGGTGGAGATTTTTGCCTCTCCCCCATTTTTGTTGTTGTGATTGAAGTGAAGAAATGGTGGAGCTCTTGTTGAATATTTGGGACTTGGAGATTTTATATAAGTCAAAGGAAACCCTTCATTGTAGAATATTTTCTTGTAATTCCCACTTAAGGTGGAAGACTAGTAGTATTGTATTTAAAAGAAAAGATGTATTATAGATTTTGTTTATAAGTTGTAATATTTTGTTGGAAAGAAAGCTCTTGCATTGAAATAAGTTAGCTATGCTCAAAGAAAAGAAAGTTCATTATTATTTGTTGAAGTTACATTATTGTAAAAATGAAAGGAAGAACATAGAAGTTGTAAATCATTAACAATGTATTCTTAACAAATCTGAATGTGAAATAGAGTTGTTTGTAGTTGAACAAATGGTTGTAGTAGTAATGGAAAGATGCAATAAATTATAATGAGTTATTTTGTTGAAAAATTGCATTTGGTTGTGGAAAGGAAAACAATAATACTAGAAATAGATTAAGCTTCATTCCTACTTTTAAACTTGAAATAAATTTTGTTGGAAGAAAATAAAAATGATTTTGTAGTTGTTTTCTTGTTACTATTGAATTGGGAAATCTTTGAATTTAGTAATTTAAGTCATGGAATGAATAAATGGTTAAACCCTTCAACTGAGACTTTAGGCACATAAATTCAACTAAGGATAAATTGTAAATCACTCTAGTAAAAAAACAATTAGAAAAATTGAGGAATTGATGGTTTTGTTTTTAAAGAACAAGACCATCACCCTATGCAAAGTGGGTCTCTAAACCTCCACCTAGGAAAGCCAGTGATTTGCTAATCGTCACACAGGTAGGGCGGTGGTCTAAGGACCATCGACTCGCCTTGCAAGCGATGGTTTCATCACCGTCGCCGAAAATTAAAATCTGCGACTAAGAAATTTTAAACTTGTTTTATTAAAAATTTAAGCCTGCAAATATGAAGAGGAAATCACCAACAAGCTATAAGGGCATAAATTCATTGTTCTAAACATGTAAATCTTTAAATGGGCATTTAAATGTATTCGCTCGCATATATTAGAATAGAAGTACGTTTTTTCCCAAATAGAGACTCAAAATGGAATTAACTATATAACTCCAGATTTGGAGTGAAACCTCTACAATCTTCAAATGGAATACATTACAATAATAAATCCATAATCTAAAATAAAATAAGCTTGATTCTAGTGAATTCATTCATGGATTCTTTCCTCCTATATTTAATGGAATCCACTCCTCCAACCTGCAAAATTAGGGAAATAAAAGAGACCAAATGAGGAGGCTAGGGTAGGAAAAAGGATTTAATAAAATTTCATAAGGATGGTTAGGGTTAGGTTGGAACTCTAAGATCTAGTGGCCACAATGTATTTGATCTAAGGGTTAGGAATCAACCCTACAATTTTTAGGTGGGAATATGTATTATGGGTTTTAAATAATTTAATGTATGTGAAAATGGGTGAATGGGGCCACTTAATACCCTTGTATGTTAAGTTAACTATGTAACTCTTCTAGTGTGTTTTAGTAAATGATTCATGGACATTAAAGAAAATAATTGAAGAGGACTAAGTTAATTAAGGATAAGGGTTTATTAAATGTGGGTTTGAATGTTAATTTAAGAGGGAGAAAACCACTTAACCAAGTAAATTAATTTATGGAACTCTTCCTAGCAGATTGTACTTAAAATGGACATTAGAAATGGATTAAGAATATTTAATTAATAATAATATAAACGAGATCTATCCAATTTAATGTAGAAATTTTTGTAGGAATTAATTAAACATTTTACAGGTTTGACACCCTTGTAACCCTTTAAAACAAAAAAAAAAAGTTACTCTTTCCGGATACTTATTTAAGGATTACTGTGGGTTTGAAACGTTGAATTTGTGGGTGTTACGGACCCTACCTTTCCATTACAATCACATTCAATATCCAAGCCTAAAATTCACACTTATTCCAAGTCCAAGCCAATTCCCAAAAGCAAGCTCTCAAGTTCCAAAACAAGTAACCAAGTAAAATCACCAAGGTAAGCATATAACAAAACCAAGTAACCCCAAAACTCTAAAATAACTCAAATAATGTAATTCCCACTCCTCTTCAACATTTATTGAACTATGATTTTTATTTCAAATTGATTATAATCTTGAACCTTGCTACTATATTCTAGTTACCATACTAATAAGATACATGAGACACAATGATTACTATTGTGTTCTGATTGTTATTGACTATATGGTTGTAGTGTGGACTTTGATGTACATTATTATATATGGTTTGATTAACCTTTTGGATAGACAATATGGAGGTGTTAGACTCTTGACATGATGTGACTTATGTGATGGATTTTATATGCTTGATTTACATATCAGTATTGATGTTGTAAGTGTTACTATTGTACTGACACATTGGACTTGATTTATGGATAGTTCTAGATGATTGTTGATGTTATGATCTTCGTACAAATTGATGGATTGATAAATTGAAATGTTAAAATGTTATCAATTGTGTTAATTGATTCTATGTTTAATTAGATATTTGAGGTTTCCCTATGTAAATATGTATGTGACTCGACACATCAATGTGGCCATGAGGATGGAAAGGTGTCCATGGGGGTCAATGTTATATTCTTTTTTCCCTTGGTTGGTGAAATTTAATGTGTGTGTGTTTTATTTTGTGTTATGTTTTAATTGTTGGAAATTGTAATCACTTTATTAGTAAGTAATAATGTTTTTTAATTAAGCTAATCCTACTTAATTTGTTAACAAAAAATTGGGATGTGAAAATTGGTTAATTAAGAGGGTAGATAGTCCTTGAAATCTTGTGAATGTAAGTGAGATTTATGTTGGTTTGTGTGTGATGTACTCCACCCCAACTTCAAAATTCAGATTTTGACTTGGGAGGCCTTTTGGAGGCTTGTGGGAGAAGCTAAGCTTGTCCCATGCCTCTTAAATTTACCCAACAACCCTACCTATTGTATGAGGAGTTAACTTTTTACTTATTTATTCTTTTTGGAGTGTAAAACAGTGAAAATAATTGCACTTTCTTACTTTTCACAATAAATTTTCCTTAGGAGACTTGGTGTGTAAGTTTGAGTGCCATGTGGGTTTCTCATAGTTCTTACATGCTCATTTATTATCTTGGGAATGGTGTTTTATTTGATTTTGGGAATGGAGGAATGATGCGGTTGCATCCTACATGGAGCCACCTCATCATCATCACATCCCATTTCTATTTATTAATGGAGTTTGATGGAGTTGGAGTTACTTGCTCATTTTCCTTCTTGTGCACTTTTGGGGAATGGGGAGCTTGTTGAAGTTGATTTTGGAGTGTGCTTGGCTTGAAGATGTCAAAATCTTATGGAGTGATGGAAGCTTGGTAGAGAGGTAGGATCTCCACCTTTGTTCTTTCTTATTTATATTTGTAAATATGATTATTGTGTTTGTTAATCATTGTATGAGTGTTGTATTTTTCGTTGTTTTGTATGTTGGTTAGTTTTCCTTAAGATGGGAGTGGGAGAAGGATTTATGGGACCATTGGGGAGGAATAGGAGATGTGAGACATGCATTTTGGAGGGAGTGTGATTGGGAGTTTCACCTATGGGGAGTGAAAAGGAAAACTTGTTCATATTTTTGCATACTTGAAAGGGGAGAGATAAGGATTTTTATTGATTATTTTGTGCACATGGAGGCTTTGGGTGAAACTCCTACTTCACTTGGGGTGGGGTAGGCGCCCTCTCCCCCAACACTAAACCCCACTACATTAAAATAAAACTCGTCCTATTTGATTTCTTTGCCACTATTTAAATATACAATGGGCCTTACTAATTTTGAATGTTGTCTCATTAAATGACTAAACCGCTGCTAGAGTATAATGTGTAGTGTATATATATATATATATATATATATATATATATATATATATAACATTTTATATATTTAAAAGAAAATTTTGGGTATTTCTAAAATGAAACTAAATAAACATTTTCTTTATATAATTATATATATACATATGTGTGTATATATGCATATACTTATTAAGTATGTATGGATTCTTCTTATTTCCCAAATGGGTATATCCTCATTGTCTATTCATTTAGCCTACAAGTAAGATATTATACAAAAAATATGGAGGGGAGATCAATACCCACAAAGGAAATGGGTAGATCCTTGTCTTAAACACAAACGTAAGAAAAGGAAAGCTTCTAACCCTCTCTAATTACCTTCATGGCTTCACATCCTTCTCCTCCTTCCTTAACCTACAAATAAAACAAGAGAAAATGAGAAAAAGGTTTAAGAAATGAAAATAAGAAACCCCATAAATATTGTTAGGGTTTCATTAGCCTAACCTAGATCTAATGGCTCAAATAGATTAGATCCAATGGTGTAGGATGAACCCTACACCACTTAAGTGATAGGGATTTTGGTGGGAATGTTTTAAATTAAAATTATGGGTAATGTTTTTAATGGTGCATAATGGGGTTAGTTCTAAATGTGCAACCTTGACCCCTTTTATGAAATAAAATAGATATTAATGTACATAATCCTAAACTAGAGTATTATTATTCTTGTCTAGAATAAATTTGGAATTTAATTAGGGTTCATTAATTAAATAAATAGATTTAAAGGAAATTATTGGGGCTAAGTAATGAAAGGAAAGATGAGGATTATTTAAATAAATTATTGGTTCTTAGTAAGAGAAATTTAATCGTAACTCTAATTGGGGATTTATTAAATTTTAATTAGTCGTTATTTTAAATTTTGATTGCCATGTAATTGTATAAAATTTTATAATTAAGATTTAGTTAAATCTTGGCTAATGCATAAACCTTAAATAAAATTATTCCATAATTTTCTTTGTTTTCTATCGGGTTCTATCGAGACTTTTGTTGGAAAAATGTGGGTGTTACAAAAAAATAGAAAATGTGGAGAGGATGGTGAGGTGGCTCCATGTAGGATGCCACATCACTACTCCTCCAATCCACCTCACAAGTCAAACACAAAGACCAAGACTCATAAATGGGTAAGGTGAGGATATGAAAAATTTCATTCAACACACAAACATCCACTCCATACTTCCAAGGACACAATTAAAAGGGTTTGTAAGAAAGTTCAAATTAATTACCTTTTTCCTTAAAAACACATAATGATGGTTACTTTTTACCCCTCACTTCATAGGTATGGTTAGTAGGAAGGGTTAAGAGGTATGGGACAAGTTTAACTTGTCCCATAAGCCTCCAAAAGTGGGCTCCAAGCCCAAATTCGAGATTTGAAGGATGGGGTTGAGTACACAACTCAAAATCAAAAGAAATCCATTTAAAATTAGTAAGATAATAAGGACCGTCTACCACATTAAATGCCCCTTTATCACATCCTAAATTAGCATAATCAACATGATTAATTAACTAAACAAGAGCACATTAATTAAGCAATAATAAAGTGAGAATACATTACAATTAAAGAAATCACATACACAACAAAATAAATAAAATAAAAGAAGAAAAAACAATGCACAAACCCATGCCACATATGAGGTCACCCCCATGGGGACCACCTAACAAACTCAACAATAAAACTACAATACACACGAACACAAAGTTGCCAAGGTGGCCTTGTTGCAAACATCTGATATTCTTCCATGGTTAGTCTCCTAGCCCCTTCTTGTTTATTGTGATATAATTTCCTGCAAATAACCAAAACAATACCCCTTCGGCCTCAAGGCCATATCAATTACATCAAGCAATAAAACACATACATATCTATCAATTAACATCATCATATAACATAGCTAAATCATCATCAAGGTTAAGCAATTCTATCAATTGTTTACAATTTCTAAACATTTAAATTCTACCATTTTCACCAACATCTAAACAATTGATAGATCGCAAGACTAACCCAATCATCTAAACACAATCAATAGGTCAAGAATCCAAAATGTCAGTATTTAACAAAGCAACTAGAAATCATTATGTATAGAAGTATCTATCAATGTCCTCCATATCCCCAAATAGTCCATAATAAATGTCAAAACATCATGATAATCACAATATCCATAGTTTCTAACAATAATCTATCAAAATATCAAACAATTCCCATGTCACTAAGTAATCGCTGATCATAATCATAACAAAATAAGTGTCGAAGAGGAGTGGGTACTACATCCCCCTCTCCTTAGATTTGACTTCTACCTATAAGTAACGGAAAGAAGTAGGGAAACAAAGCATACAAATAGAATTCATGCCTTCCACGGGGTTTCATTACTTCAAAGCAAAAGTGTGTCCCTTAGAAATCATGTTTGGTCCAACACTATTTTAAAAAGAGAAGGGAGACTATTAGGCATAGATAAAAAAACCTCCTCCAAACAATATTTCTAGCATTAAAACCCTTAGACAAATCTCTACAATGTTAACCAAGTTACAACACAGAACATTTAAACAGAAAATTGGCGATTGGATCCCAATGAATGACAACTAAGGTCCATGAAGAATAGGAAAATTTGTGTACACAAGGTGTCCACATAGCCACACATGGGTGCAACACACAGTAAAAAGGAAAGATAATACTTCCACTTAGGTTGAATTACACTTCAAGGTTCGTTCTTTAGGGACAAAGTTAACAAATACCAATCAGCACCTTAATTTTTTTATGATAAAATAGACCTCCTTATAGGACCATCTAATTCAGGGCCACACAAATGAGGCTTAACAACAAGGAAAACACCTAATTTTAACAAAAGTGTTTACAAGGATGAAGACTATTCATATGAAGTACTTTATATAATTTGGAAGAACTCACTTAACTTTTCATGGTGACACTAAGCATACTATTGGCCACAAGGTTTCCATAACTTGAATTTTTACCCAAATATCATAACACATAACCACTAATCTTGATTTAGAAAACCAAATCAATTAGACAACATTTCCATTTTTTGGTGATAGGCAATCTTTTCCCATACTATCATATTGACACAAGAGATACCATTCTCTCTATATAATCAAATGAAATTTATTAATTTTAAACCCACCCTAGCTCAAAATAATCTTAAAATGAACACAAGCTTAATATTATAACACATAGGAACACTCAAGTGCGTTATGAGACAATAGGAAACAAAGAGGTCCAACTAATAATTTACTAGAGCAGATCACACCCAACATTCCTATTGAATCTTATGAAAACAACCCGCCCTTTTCTCATCCCCCAAGGTCAAAGTGGGGGAACAACATCATGTTTCTTCAAAAGGAAGGATAGGTTCCAAGATTCCTCCATATCCTTAATATATGTTTTATAATCTTGTCAATAAGCCTAGGTCACTAACGGCCTATTCGAAACACAAGAAGGGTGCCTCTCTTAAAACTAGAGATATAGACTCACTCCTAAAAGACCACAAATCATACACCTATCGAGCTAAGAGGAAAATGATATGATGGCCTCAAAGGCTCCATCAAGGAGGATTTCACACATTTATGTTCAAGGGAGTAAAACACGGCTAGAATACATCACTATCAAAAAAATTACTTCATTATTCATAGTAGGCGGATAGTTTTAAAGCTTTGGTTAGTTACCACCAAAGTGGAAATATGAACGTAGGGCCCACCAATATGATCATAAAAATTATTCCATTCTAACAAGGTGATAATATCCTTATGCATACTTCTAAAAATTCATACTAACCAGTGAGAGGTCCAAAATAATCTAGCATGTAACTTACATTATAAACATTATACATATGTTTATTGTTTGATATAACAAGGAGGTATAATAATTTTACTATCATGCTTTTAACTTTGGAGTTCATTACGAGATTCGTACTAATTTTTATACTATTCTAGCATTGAAACAACTTATTCTTTCATGATTTATAATTATGGTATTATATCGCGTACTAATTACCATAAAAGATCATGATAATTTTACAAATAATAACATAATATATGTTATATTAAGGTTATATATATATTTGATACATTTTTATAATATTTCAATATTATTTGTAACACCCAAAATCTTAGGGCACAATTGAGATTAGATACTCATACAATAGCTCAAGGGAATTTTTACATTAGCTCAACCATTCGATTGTGTCCTCTATAAATTTTAGGGCATGCAATAGCAATTTTATACAATCAAGGTTGTTTATTTATACATTATACTTGTGTTCAATCCCATAAAATTATTTGTTCCATATTCCAAATTATAAAACACAAGTTATAATTACGTTTTCCAAACATATTTATTATAAGTTTTCTAATTAATGCATTCCTTATATTACGATATCCCATATCTTGTGTCATTAGGGTCATCACCAATGTTGGCATGATATCTCACCATTCTATATAGGTGGAAAAATTTATCCATTCTACTTCTAGGGGAGTATATCAGGATTCTTTGTTATCTTCCACATATTTTTTATTTATTTTATTTACTACAAGGTTAGAGTAAGGAACCATCTTCCTAGTGTCCAAATTTACTTATTAAGTTTCAAAATCCAAGCCTCCTAATTAGAGTTATAATATGCTCAGTTTATCACATTACCAATTGAATTTTAATGAGTAGGAAGAGCTAAGCTTATCACATTATTAAGTTCATAGAATAAGAGGTCATTAACCAAAATGGAACACACCAAGTTTACAAGATTTTTCCCAAAGTTACATGCATCACCGATGCATTCCAGTGAGTCTCCACAAGTATCGATAAGAGATACAATGAATATGTACCTTATGAAGTTATAAATTTGCTTTTACGAGTTCAAGGATTTTAGATCGGTGTGAGGGAGAAAAAATGTTTACAGTTTATACTCAAAATAGGTTCACTAAATAAGAGAGAGAGTTTCCAAAAAAATTATACTTCCACAAGATACCTTCAACCAAACAACCAAGATGACAAGGGGTTTTACCCCATAGACACCACACTTCCTCACCAAGAGGACATCAAAATATCAAGTGATAGTCGAATGATTTACTCAAAACATAGCCTCTAAGGCCTAGAGTTATAGACCTAGATGAAATATTATGACATAAAAACAACCACGGTTGGAAAATTAAAACCTATAAAATCCAAATCTCTAAGCACAAAGCAAAAAAAGAGCCCAAATGCATCCAAATCTATCTAAACATAACTCGATACTAATGGATTATAATGTGGTATACCTTAAACCATTTTAAGATATTACGACAAGGGTATATCTATCTATGGGTCCTCAAGATCAAAATAAGCATACTTATTTAAGCACAAAGCTCAAAAGAGCTTGATTATAACCATATTTATCCAGGTATTTATAGTCCAAAATTCCAATCTTTTCTTAGTTAACACAAATAAATCGAAGTTGGGACTCCAGGTATGCCCATCGGCGATCCATCATATCCCAACAATACACTATCCACCAAAAACCTATAATTATTCAAGAGTTAATTCGTCCCTAACATAATCCATAAGTTCATACTGAGTGTCACATCTATCCGAAAATGAATAAAACCCATACTAGGGTGCAAGAATAACATAATCATCGTCAAACTACCAACTATACTACACAACACGAAGAACCCTCTCCTTAGGAAAAGCTGAGTATCGAAGGGGAGGTCACTCTAAGGTCCTAGACACATAGATTCCCATCACTCCAAAACCAAAGACATGATCTGAAGCACCTAGGATGACAATCAAGACACCTAGGGTACCCCATACAACGAGAGAACATAATAGAACCAGCTCATCGTAAAAAATGAATAAAACCATGTAACATTCTTGACAACATTTAGCCAAATGGCCTTTGAGGAAAACAAGCTTTGAGTTACCAAACAAAAATAAAATCCAAGAAATATCGGCAATCAAAAGAAATGGCTAAGTAGCCACATTTCAATCCTTAAAAAAATCACAATAAGAAAAAAATAAAAGAAGATCCTCAGAGCTTCTCAACAAATCATAAAAATAAAATGCTAGTCCTTGATAAAATAATTCAAGTTCATAATATAAAACACATGAAATATTCACATCACAGATTTCTCACCCTTCGTGGGCCGTGGTAGGGGTGCTCTACATCGATTGCACATCTCAGAATATACATAGAAAATAGGATCTAATGTGACATCATGTAATTATATCTATTCTCCCATATGCGGATTAAGTTCTCAAAGTGACAAACAACACCAACGTCTGCAAACACTGATAACCATACCCAACTTTCAAAACCACTAAAGAAAATGGGAGTTCTAAACAACTAATCAACCTCTTGATCTCCTCTATAATGGCCCCGAACGTTAATTCTAGAACTAATTCCCAAGACTTTCACAAAAAAAATCAAAATCTATATAATGGAGGGTCTCTACATGTCAACACCATTGCACGACCATAACGAAGACCTAGGAACCCATCATCCAACATCTTTGCAAGGAACAAAACTCCTATCACTTAAGAAGTTCATAAGAATATCATGATGAATTAACATTTCTCAATAACTGGGATCAACAGGATGCCCACTTAGGCGAGTGCAACAATCCAAACAAATTTTATTATTGTTATTATTATTTTAATCCCAAAGGTTCAAATGTCCTAGGTTTAGTTTTCACTAAATGGTTGTTGTGTTCCCATGTTTACACAGGGTTCAATTGTTGAATCCATGGCTCAGATACCAAAGTGTAACACCCACATTTTTACGCACGAAAACTAATGTCAAACTCCATCAATCACTTAGGAAAAAATGGCAGAAATTTTTTGGTTTAAAACACACTTGTGTTGTGTTTTTAAAGTACTAAAGCACGTTATTTTAATGTATCCATCACTTGATTAATATTCTCTATTATCCAAAAATTAGCACAGATTAAAAATCCTTCCCACCTACCCACATTAGGTTTATTAAAGTAATAACTAATGTGATATTAATTCGCATATTTTACCCACTTAAATTTCCATAAAAAAATTGTTTCCTAAGTTACATTAAATTTTTAATTAAAATATCTTCCCAATATATTATAATATTATTCCCTAAGTGCCAACACCCATGCCCTCATTAATCTATTTAGCCACAATCTTAACTTTAATCATTTTAAATAATTTATTAAGTTACCCCCATGCTGCACATTTATATTTAATTAACTTGACCCCTCGATTAAATTACTATAATGTCCTATTCACATATTCTATTTATTTAGCCATAAGTCAAGGGATCACATCTAAGCCTAACCCACTTCTCCCATGTGAAATATACCTAGGTGGCCCTATTAGCTAATTAAACCAACCCCATTTTTAAACATACCCATTCCCACAAAAATGTCACAACTTACAAAGGGGGAGGATCTAATCTCAACCCTTAGATTATATCTATTATGGCCCTTGGATCTTAGGTTTCCCTAAAAATCCCTAAATCATCCTTATGGATTACTCTTATTCACTTTTACTCAAATTTCTTTTCATTTGCACTTGTAGGTTTGAAGGAGGAGAGGAAGGAAGTCATGAAAGCTTAGGGTATTTCGTATGGAGGTTCTCGATGCAGATCATGCCCTTCAGGGTTTGTAATATGTGTAATTTATTTTTGCTAATTTTGTGTTTAAGGGGAGATATACCCTATTACCCTATTTTCGTTATGGGTATTGTTTGCCTTTTTTTTTTAACTACATGCTAAATCCATATATATATATATATATATATATATATATATATATATATATATATATATATATATATATATATATATATACACATATACACGCATTTAACTATGGGGCGATTGTGCATTAGTTTTGGGCAGATTGTGCTTTATGGCCGTGACTTCAATATTAAATGGATATGGGTTTGGGGATGGGTGGTCATGGCCGACCCACACCTCATATTATATATGGTGGGGTGGGTAGACCATGGCCGCCCACCCCCAACTTACAATAAATAACCATGGGAAGGGGTTTGGCCTTGCCCACCCCCCTTATTATTAAAAAAAATTAATAAAAATCCCACATAACCGTATATATATATATATATATATATATATATATATATATATATATATATATATATATATATACTTTTATTATTTTTTATTAAATATTAACTCATATATATATATATATATATATATATATATATATAAAAAATGGGGATTTATGGCTTTAAAGAGAGTTGCTCAAGAGAAGAGAAATAATTTCTTCATTTGATAGAAAAGGAAACTAATTGTATACATTTTTTTGTAACATTTTTTCATTTATATCAACAATGATAAACTCTACCATTTGAAGGAGGAATAAATGTAAACGTCAACAAATTACATGCTCTATACAAACTTAAAGAATGATAAGAACATTTCAAAGGGGAAAACCAAACACATATTTCATTTTTTAAATGTACACTTGATTTAAGTTTCACATTTTATTGGGGTATAAAAATCAACAAAATACAACATTCAAATGCCTCATTTCAATGTATACGTCTCTCCATTCAAAGGTTCATATCAGATTTGAGTAATTTATTACAAAACCTTAAACTTATAATACAAAGCCCTCCACTCAAAGGTGGAGACAACATGATAAAATTTACAAAAATTTCTCTCTTATTTTTCTTCTACACAATGTAACTCTATTCAAGCCATTAACTTTGAGCTCCTTCTTTCCTTCATCCTCAAATCACAACAACAAGGAAGGGAGCATAGGCAACACTCACCTCCCAACCTTATTCCAATGAGAAGGTGAAGCCAACCTTCTCATTGGCCCCGAGCCCCAACAATGGAGAAATAGGGAATGTTTACAACCATGGAAACTCTTTACATAGGATTCAACAATACATACATTCACACCAACAAAACTAGCAACACATACAATGATGGCAACACATAGACAACCAAGATAAAGTCTACAACCATTACAAGCACATAAGCTCAAATATAGAGCCAAAGGAGAAGAGAAATATGGGAACCACCTCCTTTTACCTCCCAAGTGAAATAGGGGTCCACCCAAAACCTCCAAGTGCACAACAAAAACTCAAAATATCCTTATCTCTCCCCATTTAAAAATATACAAAATGTAGCAATATTTTCCTTTTCTCTCCCCATAGGTGGAACACCCTACTCACACTCCCTCCACAATACCTCACAACTCCCTTTTCCCTCCCCAATGGTCCCATTTTCCTTCTCCCCACACCTTCCTTAAGGTCAAAATATACCCAATCCCATGCAAGAACACATACATTCATTCACATTTCAACACAACACACAACAAGGAAAATAAAATGCAAGGTATAGAACCTACCTTGCCATTGAAAGCACCTTTAATCTTCAAGCCAAAAATTCAAAATTCTTCCAAGTCCAAGCCAATTCCCAAAAGCAAGCTCCCAAGTTCCAAAACAAGTAACCAAGAAAAATCACCAAAGTAAGAAAGTGTGTAAACAAACCAACCAACCCCAAAACTCCAAAATAACTCAAATAAATAGAAAATGTGGAGAGGATGGTGAGGTGGCTCCATGTAGGATACCACATCACTACTCCTACAATCTACCTCACAAGTAAAACACAAATACCAAGTCTCATAAATGGGTAATGTGAGGATATGAAAATTTCATTCAACACACAAACATCCACTTCATACTTCCAAGGACACAATTAAGAGGGTTTGTAAGAAAGTGCAATTAATTACCTCTTTTCCCTTCAAAAACACATAATGAGGGCTAATTTTGACCCCTCACTTCATAGGTATGGTTGGTAGGAAGGTTTAAGAGGTATGGGACAAGTTTAACTTGTCCCACAAGCCTCCAAAAGTGGGCTCCAAACCCAAATTCGAGATTTGAAGGATGGGGTTGAGTACACAACTCAAAATCAAAAGAAATCCATCTAAAATCAATAAGATAACAAGGACTATCTACCACATTAAATTCATTTTTCACATCCCAACTTAGTATAATCAACATGATTAATTACTAAACAAGGGCACATTAATTAAGCCATAATAAAGTGAGAATACATTACAATTAAAGAAATCACATACACAACAAAATAAATAAAATAAAAGAAGGAAAGAAATACACAAACCCATGGCCACATATGAGGTCACCCCCATGGGGACCTCCTAACAAAATCAATAATAAAACTACAATACACACGAACACAAAGTTGCCAAGGTGACCTTGTTGCAAACATCCGATATTCTTCCATGGTTAGTCTCCTAGCCCCTTCTTGTTTATTGTGATATAATTTCCTGTAAACAAAAACAATACCCCTTCGGCCTCAAGGCCATATCAATTACATCAAGCAATAAAACACATACATATCTATCAATTAACATCATCATATAATGTAACTAAATCATCATCAAGGTTAAGCAATTCTATCAATTGTTTACAATTTATAAACATTTCAATTCTACCATTTTCACCAACATCAATGAGATCACAAGACTAACCCGATCATCTAAATTTAATCAATACGTTAATAATCCAAAGTGTCACTATATAAAAAAATTAACTCGAAATCATCATGTATGTATATCTATCAATGTCCTAAATATACCCGAAGTCCATAATAACATCAAAACATCATGATAATTGCAATATCCATGGTGTCTAAGAATAGTCTATCAAAATATCAAATAATTCCCATGTGACTAAGCAAATACTGATCATAATCATAGAAAAATAAGTGTCGAAGAGGTGTGGGTACTAGAGAAAGCTTGACAACATCACAACCGGTTCTCGCGACATAGATATATTAGCAAACAGAGGTGGTAATGTGGTTGTTGCATTCCCAAACCCTAGCAGCAGCTTCACATGTGGCAGCCTTAAAAAATTAAACCCTAAAATACTTCCCGCAAACCACACTATCTCTAGTCACAAAGGCGGAAATGGAGATAACACAGATCCTCAAGGTCATTTCCCGAGTGCCTAAAGGACATGAATGGATCGGGGGTGGCTAACACTCAGCAGGGGATGTTAGAGGGGGTGAAAATAGAAACTCTATCCCTCCCGCGTCTTAATCACAGAGCTAGGGTGGTGGCAAGGGTATTTAACAAGAAAATGGGGAGGCTACCCACTTGTATGGATCTCGATGGATATGGATGGAGTACTCGGTTGTCCCTCCTTTGTTGATATTGTATCCAAGTAGATAAAAATTAATCCAGGATTGCTTTGGTAAGCTCTTGAAACCTTCTTAGGAGATCCCGACTCAAACTAGATGAGGATCTACTTCAAAAGGCTATCAATGAGGAAGAAAATATTTCCGAAAGCAGTGGTCTCATCTACATGTTTCACAAATTTTTGCAAATTTATCAACTCTATGATTGGATTGCTCAAATATGGAGAGAAAAGATATAAGGTAAGATTGAGCTTTATCCTTGTGCTAAAAATATTTCATTGTTGTCTTTGAAACTCCTTAAGATAGGGATCTGATTTTTAATCAACATTGGGTTTAGGATGACCATGGGGTCATGTCCAAGCCATCGTATCTATCTTTTGATCCTTTAAAAGAATACTTTGATACCTACCCTATTTGGGTTCACTTTCCAAGACTTCCACTTCAACTTTGGAACATATCTTTCCTGCTTGCTATAGGTGATACTCTAGGCCCATGTGTAAAATTTGATGAAAAGACCTCTATTCAGACCCATACTAATTATGCTCGAATCCTTGTAGATCTTGATACCTCCTAAGCGTTACCAAAAAAATCAATATGTAAATTGGGTAAAGACTGGATGCGAGAGGTTAGACTACGAGTGTGTTGCTTTCAGATGTCGGTGTTGCTTCCAAACTGGTCACATTATAGAGGATTGTGAACATTTTAAACCCAAGATCAAACACAAGATCAACATCTAACAATATACCCCCATACATACCGGTTGTGGAATCTAGTCCCCCCCTCAAGTAGACTCACCCATCATAGAATATCTTCTCGATTTCAAAGGGAAGAAGGAAATGAGGATTGGATGGTGGTGGATAGGAAAAATAAGGGATATGCTAAAACTAAATCCCCACCATCTCGACAAGGCATGAATCGCTTCCTAGTATTCGCTTTCATTACTACATCCGTGTTGTTGGCCTACTATGTTGCTTCCGGGAAGTTGTTGCGTTGTAAAGATGTTGTTTTATGCTTGATTTAAAGTCAGTAAGACTACTAGTATTTGGTTATGTTCTTGGTAGACTATTTTTTGTTGTTGGGCTAATTTGTTAAATCTTGATTTTGATCACTTTTTGTAATGCTGAAATTGTTTAATCTGGATTTTGAGCCATGTTATACAAGGGTGTAGTCCCATTCAAAAAACTATTTACCAATAATAAAATTAATTAATTAATTTTAAGGAGCTATGACCATTTTATTTGAATTTTACAAACACATTCTAAAATATTTTGTTTTTAATTGTATATGGTTATTAAAGGTGGTAATCTTTTAAAGGTTGTCATTTAATCGAACATGTTTTGTGAATTATTCATAAAAATGATGTTTTTATTATTATCACATGGTATTATAGATTTTTATCATTTATGAATTAATTTGTGTATATTAAATATGGAATATCAATTATTTATGTGTAGTTTTCAGTTTTATGATGTTTTGAATATTGTTCCATCGATGATTAATATATTATTAATGAATTCCAAATTTATTAGTGAAAAATTAAACTCATGGGGAAAATTATTCTTCACATTAAGTTATGTGGTTATTTATATTTCCCTCTTCATAATCAACGACCTTGTGTTCGGTTTCTAAATCCTTAACTTTCTTTTATTAGGCGCAGGAGAAAAATAAACAATAGTATCTCAAATCTCTCATATCCCTAGTTTGGTTTATTTTTCATAATATATATCACCGAATTTACCACTCAAGCATAATATTTGTGATATGTTTCACTTATGGGAATAGAAAAAAATGTTATACAATCGGAAGGCTAACACTCTACAACTTTCATAGATATAGATCACAATGATGAGGAAGAGACACATTTATTATAAATTTTAAATACTTTCATAAGTTGATGTATCCACCGTATGGAAATTGATTATCTACAAACCTTAAAAATCCTTGAGATTTTTGTTAAAATGATGTAAAAAAAACATAATAAAAAATTAGAAAAAAAGATAATGTGTTAATTTAAATAAATATAGCTTTGAAATTCAATATTTATTTACTTACACATTCTAAAATATATCTATACATGCTTATGATAGATCGTGTTTTAGAGGAGAATATGGTTCAGGGGAATAGAAAGAGAAAGGCTCATAAAAATGTTGTGTATATTTTGGTAGAGTAAATTAGCACATAGAAAATAATCTTGGTATTCAATAATCTAACTTTACAAAGATTTAACCATATTTATATGAATGGTCTCCTCTTATTTTTAGGATGCCTATAACAACTACAACCTTTACACAAGATTTTTAAAACAAATGTCCTAATATAATAACAAATGACAAATATCATATTTTTGTGAGTTTGGTAAAACAACCCAACACTCGCATATTAATATCTCACACATTATAATATTAACATGAGCACTAATTAATTAATTACTAATATTCCCCACCTTAGTGCGAACATGGGGAAAACATCAAACCTGTACCTGCACCTGCTTTCGCGATCATGTGATTTTCCTTTGGATTATCACAAACCAAAAGTTGGTTTTCCATCGGTTAACCAAAAATTGAGAGTAAGGTGGTTTTCTAGTGGTTGACCAAAAACCACAAAGGGGTGAAGTTTTTCAAATGGTTTACCTACAACCATATCACGATGTGCTAGGTACATCCATCAGCTCTCATCACATTTCACTGCAGGGAATAACATAGGAAATTATGTTGAATTTTGTTGCTCATACACACATACAAAATTCTAAAATAGTGGAAATGGAACATTGGATCATGCTCCCCCTCAATGTCAAATTTCCACTCATTGAAAACAGGAACACCGCAAATAGGCACACAAAGCAGAAAAGCACACTACCCAAAATGAAAGCAAACACACACACCACAAAAATGCCACCATAATTGATATATGGACCCATCATTGGTGATCGACGAGAGGTCGATGCTCGACCTCCACCTCCGATGCCTCCATCCTCCAATGATAGGTCGCTAACTCGGCTTGATGTGATCATGGAGCTCAAGTTCACATACCTCGGTCGGATGTTGGATACCATTGAAAATGCACTGTAACACAATTTTTTTATATGAATATTTGACTTCAACTCTTGACAAAATGACTTGACGAATTTTAACTCTTTTGACGAAAAATGATAATTTCAACATGACAAATGATGATGACTCACAAATTTAACATAGACATATGACACGTACACACTTACTTTTGGCTTTATATGTCTTTGATGACTCTAATAACATGTAACATAATTTCACACTAAACAAAATAACTATGACTAATGGAATATTTAATGTAAAAAATAACATTGACTAAAAAAATTATTGACCCCTAAAAATAATGACCTAATGTATAGACTATATATTCAAATTATGGAAGAGTCATATTTTTAAATCTCTGTTATGGACTAAATGAAATGAAATCGACTTTCTAACCTAAATACCTTTATGATTTGAATTGATGAGGACTTCACATCATTGACGGAAATAAGGTTTTTCACATAACTACAAAATTAAGTTGAACGAATGTCAATGTTGATGTCGATGCTAGGTGTGTTAGGGGAAATTGGATCGGTCATCATTGTTGAATCACAACAACATATCTCTTGCTGCAATCACCTCCCAGGAGTGTCTTCCAAATGTAGATGGAAAAAATCAATACATGAATAATATTCTCAAAAATACAAGAAACAATCGCCAACAACAACAAACAAAACCTCAAATATGTCAAATACATGTATCGGCATTTGATGAGAATTTTTGTATGCAAATCACATTGATTTATATTTAGGTGACATGAATGGAGGAACCAATCAACTATTAATGGTGTGTTCTGAATTACTCAGCTAGGAGATGAAGTTTGATCCAAATAAACAATACACTATTCTCAAATCATTTTTATTATCAATACATCACCATACCTTTAACATTCCATTGTTGTGCCTCAAAAGTATTCACATTATTATCAATGGATAGCGATTAACAATTTTTGTTCAAACTAAAAGATCTCATTGTTGGATCTCGATGATGGAAGGTTACACAATCATCAAAGATTAGTAAGAGAAGGTGTCCTCATAAAAACCCTTTCACAAGCTCAAAATTTGTTTGCATGCAAAAATCTAGTATGGAGAATTTATGCAAAACTGGTGACAAGGATATGAAGTCAATAAGTCTATCCACACATATACTAGATCACAGATAATAATATTTTCTCATCCTCAGAGGTGAAGCACAATGCAACAGCCCCTATACTTGCTTTCACAGAGCCACACTCGCTCTGATACCAAATATTTTGGTAGAGTAAATTAGCACATAGAAAATAATCTTGGTATTCAATAATCCAACTTTACAGTACAAACCATATTTATAGGAATGGTTTCCTCCTATTTTTTAGGATGCCTATAACAACTACAACCTTTACAGAGAGTTGATAAAAACAATTGTCCTAATTTAATAACAACTAACAAATATCATATTTTCGTGAGTTTGGTAAAACAACCCAACACTCACATATTAATATCTCACACATTATAATATTAACGTGAGCACTAATTAATTAATTCCTAACATTGTAATACACGGTTCCAAGTTTAGTAGTCAAAGAATATGTGATTAGTATAAGTGGAGATATAGTAAATGGGGAATCCTATATAATTGTGATACACCTTTCATTATATGAATAATCAATTTTCAAATATTAATATTAAAATTAAAATTAAATGTTTGAAATTAGAAATGTAAAAAAGGAAATGAAAAATATGTCACAATGTAGCAATTGTATTGGAATTTAGTTACATAGTTAACAAACATAATCAATTCCAATTCATAAGATATTTTCAAGTTGAATTAAAAACAAGTTGGGTATTTTGTTGACAAAAATAAATCATATCATATATTTGTTCAATATGAAAAATATATTTTCATATGATTTCCTATGTAGTGCCCAACGTTTTTTTAAACAAAATAAAGAAATATAATTAAAATAATAATAATAAACGAGATATTTAATAAACAAATGAAGGAATTAAAAATACATATATAATTAAATGATAACAATAAAATGGAGTTGGTGGAGCAGGTTTGGAAATGGAGGTGGAATAATTTTAATGGATGTAAGTGAGATGGAGACGTGGGGGAGTATGGCATGTACAAGACATTTTAGCAAGTATGGCCGCTCAAAACATCCTTTATGACCTGTCATGTTCCGTACATAATAATTCAACAACTTTATTTGTGATCCAAAATCCTTAACCAAGCTAAAACCCAAGGCAATGTGGTAAATTTTAGCAGCATTTGGATAGTTGCAGCGACTGGAAAACTTAATAAAATAAACATAATGTTGGGGGAAACTACTACCTACTAATATTATGTTTGTTATATGCAGAGGAATAAGAGAAAGAATCAATGGATTAAATTTCACCCATTGTTTGATATAATGTTTTTATTACTTCTTTTCCACGTGCTTCGCCTAGCTTGAGGTTGAGGGTTCCCAACTTACTTCTTGTCTTATAACCACTATCACATCCTACCATTTTCTCACATTATTTTTGGGTATTAGGTATAATCTTAGATAAATGAGAGGATTTTTATGCGGCAGCACAAGTCTTTTGGTATTTTTGGGTCTTTAGTACAATCTCAGGTAAAAGACTGGATTATTTTGCTACAACACATGGATCAGAGTGATATAGTGCATGTGAAGGTTGAGCTAATTCCTTGAATTTAGGAGGGATATATGCATAGATTTATCCATAGATGACATGTTTATCACCAACCATAGTTGTTAGCTTTATTTTTGGGTTTGTGATGCACAACTATTTATCGGTTAATAGTTTTTTATCTATAATGGGATGCTTCATGGGCCAAAGAAACAAAAAGAAGTAGGTTTGAACAAAGAGTGGATAAAACAATGAATCTCTATAACAACAAGTCATTACTTCTTCCAGAGCTCGAGGGAGGTAGTGGGGCCGATTCACAAGAATCTCAAAACAACAATGGAGGACCTTGTTCGCCCTCCAAGTTTCGGGAGAAAAGTGAGAACAATATAACATATTCACCGATCCGATCAAAAATAGGCCTAGAGTGTTATCAACACCATATAGCTATAGGAGGATAGAGAAAGATATCCATAAGGAAATATATGCAATTTTGAACATGAAGAATAGAAACCACAAAGAGTTTCTCCCCCTTCACTTGGTACAAAGCAAGCTCCTCCAGATTCTGAAAAGATAACCTAGTAGGGGCTATTCACGTAGTTTTGTCAAGTTAGCCCAATATTTGGTCTTGTATGCTTAGACAGAAAGGATTTTAGTGGTCAACCAATACCCCTTCCATCTCCAACATTCCTTCATGAAAATAGTGGTGTTGTGCACTGCAATGGCCTCGTAGACATATATGCAAAATGTGGAAGCATAAACAGCACATGAACTATTTGACTAAATGTCTTATAAAAATGTGGTTTTGTGGACTATTAACTACAAGATATGCACTGAAATGGTTTTGTTGAAAAGGCTTTGGAAACTTTCATGTATATGCAATTGGCAAAGTGGATTGTTGTTGGATGTTATCTTTGCAAATCCCTTATAACCATGTATACAAAATGTGGAAGTGTATAGAAGGTACATAAACTGTTTGATTAAATGCCTCAAAGATGTGTGTGGTTTCATGGACTACAATTATTGTTGGACATAAAAATGGTTTTGTGGAAAAAGTATTTAGATACTTTCAAGAAAATGAAAATGGATAAGTGTTCCAATTGCACGCAAATCACTTGACCAAATTCTGGAAGAGGAATGAAGCTTTGTGGAATGCGGGTGAACTTTCCTAGAACCTCATGCACTATGGACGTTAATATTTTCAAACATGGTCTCCTTACCTTCATCTTTTATAATTTTTGTATAATTTGGTTTTTCATTTGTAATATAATAGAAATGTTAAACCATTAGATGCTTAAACATTTGGTTATTTTAAAACAAACTTGTATCGCAAAACAATAAAACATCACCTTGTGACTTACGCATTGCAAATAAACCTTAAACTTAAACCCACCTTCTCAAATGTTTAGAACTCAATAATCGAAATGGATAGTTGCAGCCCCTCAAGTGGGCTAGTTGAGTTTGAGTTCATCATTAAACCTAGTTATCATCCTTTCATAAAATTAGGTAAATTGTAATTTTTGAAGACTCACAAAACAACCTTTTGGGCCCCGGAAAAGGGATGGAAAGTTTTGTCTGTGTCCCTCATTATGTGGGGAGTTGTATCAAGATTTATATTGACCCCGAGTGATCGTTTGTGCTCTCTTCTCTACCCCTCTAGGTGCCCTATTACCCCATTCTTGTAGTTCTAGGAAGCTGCTAAAACTAAAATGTTCACATTTGTTTCGTCTCATCATTTGGGTCCCCGAGTAAAGGAGCGCTTTTCCGCCTTCGTAAACCTCTAGTATTTATAAAAAAACAATTTCTTACAACATTCAGTTTAGAGAAAATACATTTCTAGATAGTTTGACAATGGGGTTTTGTAAGCCTCTAGTCATAGTTTGACTAGGTCAAACTGAACCAATTACGACCGGTCGCTTCGAAAAAATCATCGTCGTTTGCAACCCATTTGAAAATTCACACTTTTGTAAACTCGATGTATTCTCAATACATAGGAAGGAGCGTAGGAGTATTCTCATGGAGATTCCATCCATCAAAAGTTGGTTTTCGGATGTGGTTTCTTAGCCCTCGAGCTAAAATTGGTTGTTGTTACAACTAGCCCAATTACGACCGATGGCCCCGAAAAACTAGTTGCTAATTATAAATCATTTTCTAGTTATGAATTCTATCATTTCCTATGAATTATTGGTATATAGGAGTACATGTAGGAATTTACCCGTTGTGCATCACCCAATAGAATGCATCTTTTGAATGCAATTTCTTAGCCTATGAGCTTAAATTTGAGCTTTTTGCAACTAATAGGAAAATGTAAAAAGAAATTTGTAGGACCCCATCAAGTTACTAAACCATCATGGAAACTTATTGAAACTTGTAAATAACTATTTGAAACTCTATCTTGTGGCTTGTTGTGTGAAATTTAACTTTTGGGAAAATAGTGTTTCTCTCTCTTCCTATCTCTTTCTCTTTCCTCCCTTAGTCAAGAAATGTAATGAAATGAAATGAATATATGCCCTAACACTCTCTTGTTGCGTGTGAAGTATTAATATGATGTAAATCGAAAATTAAAAATGATAATTATGCTATATTTAGGTGGATGCCATGCCAGTGATTTATCATTGATTTCATGCTCACATGGTTTTACAGGATGCAAGTAAGATGGCAAAATGACGTGGTTGCAATTCATTGTGTATTATTGTAATTTATGTATGTTAATGGAGAAATGCACACACACACACACACACACATTGATATGTTATAGTAAAGTTTATTATTGAAACTTTGTAATGTGTATGCATTACTGAAGTGTTAGGGTTGTTTGGGAAATGTGTACCTAACTATGAGTGACGTGTTGATTCCAAATTATGTATTGTAAAAAAATTGGATATATGTGTTAAAAGAAATTAAATTTAATAGCTTATAGTGCATTTCCAATGTGTAATTGATGATTAAATAATTGATGTGTTGTGTTCCTTAACTTGAAAATGTAATAAATAAATCTAAACAAAACAATCAACCCTAGTATAAAATTCATGTATAACTACCCTTCATGTGTGATTATTTTTAGCATTGAAAACTAAAACCTTAGGATGAAATTAAATCTTTACACTTGATGACACCTTCTAGCTTAAGTAAATAAAATCCCAAGCTCGAGTTTACCGTCATAAAGATGCATGCTTAGCGACACCGTTGTGAATAGGAACAACATGTTCAAACATTATCTAGAGCATGTGGTTCCCTTATAGGACTGGTAATCATGTGTATAGTAAGAAGAATGTCTTCTCTTAAGGTAGTGCTCCATAGGAAACCAACTTCAAACATAGTGTAAAACACTCTTGGACCGACACACGTGATGAGTGGCAAAGATCACCAACTAACCTTGAAAGTCACATGTAAGAGTTTAGATCATAAATGATATTTATACCAAATTTCTATTATCGTTTGGTTTTATGGTGCAATGTAACGCCCACAATGATCTACTCTCAAAACAAAGAGAAATAATAATTAATAGTCAAGTTTACGGTAAAAAAATTGTTTAAAAGTGTTTGCAAGGTTAGACATTTCCACAATTAATAAATTATTGGTTAAAGTATTTCTACGTGAAGCTTGTGAAAGTTAGAATTTAATTAATAATTAATTATTATTAAATTACTTCCTAAGAAAATATTTACGGTTTAAAGCATCTACTAAGCTCCATTAGTTTAATTAGTTATCAACTACCAAGGTTACATTATTTTCTAACTCAAAGGTTTAATTGTTTTTCCTAGCCACTAAGAGGCCTCATTCACCCCATTTCCCATGCATTTTATTTTAATTATTTATTTTAAATTTCACAATATACCCTCCACTTAAGTGAGGTAGGGTTTAATTTGGGCCATTAGATTGAATCTATCCTAGCCCTTAGATTTAGGTTTCCCTAAATTTCCTTATGGTTATCTTTTATTTCTATTTTCCCCAAACAACCTCATTTGATCATTTCTTGTTTGCGGGTTTTAGGAAGAGGAGAAGGAAGAGGAGCCATGAGAGCAATAAGTGCATACATGGAAAAATTTCTCTTGGTTTTTAGTTGTAAATATTTTACTATTGCAATATTACTTATTTGTTTAATATAGAGATCCTACCATGGATCTATTTTGTTATTTAATGAAAACATTTTCTTATTTTTGAGTTCAAAGAATTGGGAAAATCCCCATTTCATTAAATCTATGGATTTTTACACATTGGGTGCCCATAAAAGATATTTGGAAGGCTTAAACAATTAAATTCAATTAATTACTAGTTGTCAGAAGTTTCCTTTTTATGGTTTTAAGCTTAGATTTCAATTAAAGGTCAATTTGGGCTTTGTACAAGAAAATTTTATTTTTCCATTAAAAGTGATAAAACCACCGCCCTACGCAAGTCGGCGGTCCCGTGTGCCGCCACCCCGCTCGGGGTAGTTCATCAACCACCATTCTATGTTGGGCAAAGTGGTTCTAAAACCGATGCTCTGCATAGGTGGCGGTTCTATTCCCCAAAAACAGAACCTTCAAATAATGCATTTTTTTGATAGTTTTGAACTTAAGATGGTTTTTTTAATGAAATAATAGTTTTAACTAAGGTGTCTTCCATTCATTGGTTTCTAGATTGATAATATATCTAGTTTCCTAACTAAAAATACATAACATCAACTCATTCTCTATTCTTTCCTTACAATAAAATGTAAAATTGAGTACAACATCAACTACAATCTATTCTCTTTCACATTCAATTTTGCCAAAAAAACAACAAGGAACTCAACAACACTTCTTTTCAACACATCTTTCTTCTCCAAATATACATATATATCTATATTGTAACTTTAAATACATACAAATTTAGGAGAGTTTCAGTTCAAGCCAACTACACAACTTAAGCTTCTCCTTCCACTATAACATTACAATGGAAATATGAAAACTAAAAGTTGCAATATCATTCTTTTACAATAGAAGGACTTCAAATCCATTTCTTTCACTATGACTAGTCCTTTCCAACAAGTAAACAACCAAGAGTTTTCTACATTCACTAAATCAGTTCAACTTGGAATAAATGAAATATTACAAAACTTTCTTTCAAACATACAAAAGTTACAATCTTCCACTCTAAGTGGGAATAATAATATGATCAAATTACAACATAGAGATTCTTCAACAAGGTCAAAAAAAAAGTCTTCATTTCAAGGTCTTCTCCAAACTTTATAGCTTCAATCTTGCATTCTTCAATTCTTCAAAACTTGGATCACATTACAAAGAAAGGGGGAATAAGTGATGCTCTCCACTCCAACCTTTAATCCAATAAGAGGATAATTCATCCCCTTATTGGCCCCCGAGCCCCAACCAAATAACAATGAGGGATCTTGAGCAACATTTGACAACTTTTTACAAGAATGGCTTCCACAAAAACATACAATCCATAAACATTCAACACATCCAAATGGACATACTCAACAATATTTACAACTTTTTCAAACAACACATAGGCTTGATATCAAACCAAAAGGAGAAAGGAATATGGGAACCACCTCCTTTTACCCCCAAGTGAAATAAGAATTTCACCCAAAGCCTCCATGTGCACAATACAAACAACAAAACATCCTTATCTCCCCCTTGAAAGTATGCAAAAATATGTCCACGTTTTCCTTTTTACTCCCCATAGGTGAAACTACCGATCACACTCCCTCCAAAATACATGTCTCACGACTCCCTTTTTCCTCCCCAATGGTCCCATACTTCCATATCTCACTCCTTCTTAAGGAAAACTACCCAACCACATAAAAAAACACATTCACAACACTCGTGCAATATTCAACAAGCACAACTTTCATATACACAAACATAAATAATAAGATAAAAAAAGGTGGAGCTCCTGCCTCTCCATCAAGATTCCAAGAGTCTTCACTCCACAAGCTTTTTGACACCTTCAAGCCAAGCACCCTCCAAAATAAAATCCAACAAGCTCCCAATTCCAAAAGTGCAAAAGAAGAAAAATAAACATGTAACCCAAAATCCATCAAATTCAATCAATAAATATAAATGGGATGTGAGGATGATGAGGTGGCTCCATGTAGGATCCCACTTCATCATTCCTACATTCCAACTCACAAGTCAAACACCATGCCCAAGGTGATAAATGAACATGTAAGACATATGACATGCCCACATGACACGTGAACTTACACACCATGCCTACCAAGGACAAATTAATTGTGGTAAGTAGGAAACTGCAATCATTTTCACTTTTACACTGCAAAATGCATAAATAAGCCTAAAATTTACTCCCAATACCATAGGTATGGTTTTTTGGTGAATTTAAGAGGCATAGGACAAGCTTAGCTTGTCCCACAAGCCTCTAAAAAGCCTCCTAGTCAAAATCCGAATTTTGAAGGTTGGGAAGAGTACACAACACAAAATCCAACACAAATCCAACTAATGCCCATAGTATTTCAAGGACCATCTACCCTCATAATTATCCAATTGTCACATCTCTATTTTAGTTAACAAGAATTAAGTTGGATAAGCTAATTAAGACACATTAATAATTACTAATAAAGTGACTAAAATTTTCCAAGAATTAAATACACATAACACAAAATAAAACACACACAAAATTAAAAGGAGGGAAAACATCACACCCCATGGGAAACCTCATAACTAGGCATGTAATAACACCGCATAAACATTAAACACAATTTTTCAAATTTGGTCATGTTGCAAAACACCCGACATCCTTCCATGGTTGGTCCCCTATCCCCTTTCAATGTATGTGATAAAATATCCCTGCAACACAACATAATACCTCTCTAGCCTCACGGCCGCATCAACAACATCGAGAAATAATATATACACATAGAAATCAATAATCGTCATCCAAAATTAAGTAATTCTATCATCTATCAACATATCAAATAATTTTATTCTAACATCCATGAGATTATAATTCTACTCAGAACATCCAAAGTATAACGTGTTAGTATAAAATCCAAATAATGCAAATCAACATATATCAAATTTTCTACCACCGGCATCCGTGTCTCATAATCAAACTAAGAATCACAACATATCAATAGTCCAAATATCTACATAGTCTATCATCTACTAATCAAAATATAATAATCAAAATGTCTAAGTATCAATCCAACAATAATCTCATCACAATGAAAATAGTGTCGAAGAGGAGTGGACATTACATCCCTCTCCCTTTAGACTCGACTTTTTCTCGAAGTTTGAAATAGGTGTGGAAACCGGGTCCGTAACAAAATAGCACCCTCCCAAGTGGTTGAGTCTCGTCATACTTATCCCACCGGAATCGTACATGCTCAATATTGTGGCCTCAAATGCCTAGGGTTTTGTGCTCTATGCGATGCACACAGGCTCTACAAATCATGTGCGCCTACTCCTGCACCTATAATGTGGTCTAATCCAATACATGAGAGGGATCTGGAATGTATCTCCTAAGAACATAAACATGAAATACATCATGGACACGAGACAAATTGGGTGGCAAGGCTAGATGATAAGCTAAGGGACCAATCCGCTCCAAGATATCAAATGGACCCACGAATCTAGGAGCTAACTTAGAGCCTTTTCCATAACAGATAGGGCTCTTATGAGGTCTGACATGAAGAAATACCTTCATGCCCACCTCATAGCTATGGTCAACTCTCCTATGATCTGTATATTTATTTTGTCTATCATGTGCCTCCTAAAGTCTCTGTTTGATCAAAATAACCTACTGCTCCATGTCCTATAACAAATTTTTTCCAAGAGATACTTTGTCCTCTCGATCTTTCCCAACTCAAAGGTGTCTTATACTCCCTGCCATAAAGTTCCTGAAATGGAGCCATACCAATAGAACTCTAAAAGTTATTATTATAAGAAAACTCCACTAGGTACAAATACTCCTCCCACCTTGACTAATGGTCCATGATGTACATCTGAAGCATGTCCTCTAAAATTTTGTTTACCCGCTCTGTCTCTCCATCTATATTTGGATGATATGTTGTACTGAATTTGATACGCATACCAAGGACATGTTGTATAGTAGTCCAAAAATGAGATGTGTATAAGGGATCATGGTCACGAATAATCTTCCATGGAATCCCATGAAATCTTAAAATTTCATCTAAGTATACTTGTGCCACTTCACTAGTTGTATAGGTAGTCTTCATCAAGAAAAATGAGCCACTTTCATCAATCTATCCACCATGACCATGATGGAATCGTGGTGGTATCTCAACGTTGGTAGCCCTATTATGAAATCCATGGAAATGGTGTCTCATTTCCACTCCGATATAACATATGGGTAAAGAAGGCCAACTGGATGTTGATGCTCGACCTTCACCCTCTAACACTCCAAACAATGTGACACAAACTGAGCTACATATCTCTGAAGACCTCTCTAATGGTAAACTATCTCAAGGTGGTGTGCATCTTCTTCACCCCTGGATGGGTTGAATAAGGTGCATGATGAGCCTTTGCCAAGATATCCTATCTCAAACCTCCATCCCTAGGTACATAGATTCATCTTAGGTGTCTGAGCATTCCATCTAACTCTAATGCAAATCCATCAAACTTCTCCTCAAGGGGTCTTTGAGACAAAATGTTTGATTTAGTTGTAAGGTAGAAGTTGTCATGTGGAAGCTGTCGCAAAATATTTCTCCCCGAGTTTGTACCCACTGAAGTAGCCATAACCAAATGTCTCCATCAACTCAAAGTGTCTGTAATCACATTATCCTTCCCCTTCACATGCTCTATCTCCATGTCGTACTCATATAGCAACTCCATCCAACGCCGTTGACAAGCGTTGAGATTGGTTTGCATGAAGAGGTGAAGTAAGTTCAAATGGTTTGCTCTAAGAATGAACCTCCTACCAAGAAGGAAATGACGTCAATGCACCAAAACATGCCCCACTACCGAAAGCTCAAGGTCATGATTCAGATAATTGAGATCATAATCCTTGATTTTGTGAGACTCAAAGGCTACAACACATCCTTCATATATCAAAACACATGTTAATCCTACCAAAGAAGCATCTATACACACGAAGAAATCCTTGAGGATCAGACACTACAATAATTGGTGTTTTCATAATTCATTCCTTTAATTTACTTAAGGTCTTCTCATATCCATCGAACCAAACAAACTTCTTCCCTTTCCACTAAAGGGAAGTGATGGGGTGCGCAATCCAAGAGAAGTCCTAAACAAATCTCCTGTAGTAACCTACCAACCCCATGAAACTATGTACCTTTTTCACATTGGTTGGTGCGGTCCAATCCATAATAGCTCTAATCTTGGAAGGATCAACTATGATACCTTCCCCAAAAATGATGTGACCCAAGTACTAAACCTCTAACTGAAAAAAGGCACACTTCTCTAGGTTCCCGTATAGTTGTTGCTCACAAAGACATTACAGAACCTAACGAAGGTGATCCTCGTGCTCCTCATACATACGTGAGTATATTAGAATTTCATCAAGAAACACGAGCACGAAGAGATCCAAAAATGTCCTGAACACTCCATTCATCAAACTCATGAATACTACAGGGGCGTTCATCAGACCAAATGGTACCACCGTGAACTCATAGTGGCCATATCTCGTGTAGAAAGTTGTCTTGTGGATATTTTCCTCTAAAATCCTCAAAAGGTAGCTTGACTTAAGATCTATCTTAGAAAATACAATGGCCCCCTTCATTTGATCAAATAAATTGTCTTTCCGAGGAAGAGAGTAATGATTCTTGATTTTTACTTGTTTTAGCTCCCTATAATCCACACAAAAATGCAAAGATCCATCCTTTTTCTTCACAAAGATCACTTTGGTGCACCCCAAGGAGATACACTAGGATGGATTAGGCCTTTCTCAAGAAGGCCCTCCAACTGCAACTTGAGCTCACATAGCTCAGGTGTGGTCATCCTATATGGTGCGCGTGAGATAGGCTCCACTCCTAGAACCAAATCAATACAAAAATATATCTCACATGGGGAGGTAACCCTGACATCTCACTAGGAAAACATTGGAAAAATTATGCAAAATGTGGTGGTCATCAAGTGACATTTCGTGATTCGAATCCTCTAATCACCACTATACAATGTGATGGTGAATAACCGACAACCTCTTCTCACACAATGCCTCAACTTCATAGTGGATATGGTATGAATAGAGATGGGTCTCCTGACTCCAAAAATCATTGACTCCACTCCCAAATCGTCTACACAAGATATAACCTTTCTATGATAATCAACTCTAGATTTATGCATGACAAACCAATCCATGCCCAAGATAACTCCATATGAACCTAAGGGAAGGATACAAAGATCCAAAGTCATGGTGAAGGGTCCTAGGTCCACTACAAACTCCTTAACTAAGGAGTCCACTGAGAGTTTGTCTCTAGAAGCCATCTCAACATCCCAACTAAGGCCATTCCTAACTACCATCATCCTGCATCGCTCTACTAAAGATGGAGAAATGAAAGAATCTGATGATCCTGAATCAAATAAGATAGGGGTAGAAATACCACCAATGCTACATGTGGTCTCAATCATCGTGCCCTCATGCTCTACCTAGTAGTTCTTGACCGTAGCATAAATCCTATGGCTACTTTTCATATCACCAATTGTAGGCTTTAAAACATGTGCCTTACCCTGATTAGAAGGGTTCTCAGGTCACTCTCTCTAATGATGACCATGTACAACGCACCCATAGCAACTACCTAGTCCTCTCCACTGAGCAGATACTCCTCCAAGTGGCCTGATAATCTATGTTGTAGATCATGATGAACCTTTCATATATCTATGTGGGTGTTGTGGTGGGTTTACCCCTACTGATTGTGTGTAAGGTGGAGCTTGGGTCCTATTAGGCCCCCTAGTTGGAGTTCCCATACTACACCCTCTCTGAGCATCATGACGTTGTGGAGGTCAAAAGGGTATTCGAGTCTGCTGATCCAGAGGAGGATGAGGCCTAAAGGAAGATTGTGTTGAAGTGTTTCCACCATAAGGAGGAGGAGTTGATCCCCTCGACCTACTATCATGTAACTAATGTATGTGACTCCTCACTTTGTCTTAAGCATGTTGAGTCTTCCCTTGTTTCATCTGCAATATAGGCCTTCTCCATAGCCTCTAATAGAGTCTATGGGAAATGAATGCGTACTTCCCTACCCAAGTCTAAGTTCAGGCCCCTGATGAACTTGTGAACCTTAACCTGCTCATCCTGCATGTAGTCCACATACTGAAGCAGATCCAAAATTGACCCTCATACTCTGCTACCATCATGGAGGCATGTCGCAGATCATGAAACTCATCGATCCACTATTGGATTAATATCTTGGATATGTATTTGCTTCTAAAGTACTCCTCAAAGATCTCCCAAGTGACTATCTTAGAATCTACATGGAGCTTCTACTCCTTAGTCTTCTACCAAACTTTGGCTCCATCTCTTAGAAGGTGGATAGCAATACGAGATTTTATGTTGCTATTACAAGGACATAGCTTAAAGCATTCGCTCAAGCTAACCAACCATGCCTCGGCCTAAAATCCTCTTGTGTCTCCAAAAATTTTGGCGGGTAAAACTTTATTATCTCTATTATTTGATATGTCACTATCGATTGTCGTCCCTGGTATCTTTACATGAACATCCCTCGGCCTAGGGCTCCTAGATCTATCTCTATGTCCCAAAGCTCTATCTTTGTAATGTCTAGGCTCATGTTTAAGGACCCCTTATCTATTCCACACCTCATATACAAAACAAGATGGGAGCTAGTTTATCATCATCTAGGCTTTTTTTAGTTTTCTAAATTTTATTCGTTTTAAAATATCATGCAATGTTGGGTGTTCTAGGTTTAGAGTTGCGCTAGGTTTTCTTGTTGTGTTTCATGTTTCCAAGTGTGTCTAGTGTCCAAGTGTTGAACCCACATCTCTGATACCATGTGTAATGCACACAAATTTCTACTCTCAAAATAAAGAGAACTAATAAATTAATAGTTAAGTTTACGGTAATATTTTTTAAAGTGTTTGCAAGGTTAGACATTTCCAAATTTAATAAATTCTTGGTTAAAGTCTTTCTACGCAAGGTTGTGAAAGTTAAAATTTAATTAATAATTAATTATTATTAAATCACTTCCTAAGAAAATATTTACGGTTTAAAGCATCTACTAAGCTCCATTAGTTTAATTAGTTATCAAGCACCAAGGTTAAATTATTTTCTAACTCAAAGGTTTAATTGTTTTGCCTAGCCACTAAGTGGCCACATTCACCCCATTACCCGCATTTTATTTATTTATTTTTATTTTAAATTTCACAATATACCCTCCACTTAATTGAGGTAGGGTTTAATTTAGGCCATTGATTGAATCTCTCCTAGCTCTTAGATTTAGGTTTTTCCTTATAGTTCTCTTTTTATTTCTATTTGCCCCAAACAACCTCATTTGATATATTCTTGTTTTCTTGTTTAGGAAGAGGAGAAGGAGGAGGATCCATGAGAGAAATAAATGCATCCATGGAAAAAATTCTCTTGGTTTTAGTTGTAAAGATTTTACTATTATAATAATGCTCATTTGTTTAATGTAGAAATCCTACCATGGATCTGTTTTGTTATTTAATGAAAAAAATTCTTATTTTTGAGTTCAACAATTGGGGAAAGCCTCATTTCATTAAATCTATGGATTTTTACACATTGGGTGCCCATAAAGAGATTTGGAAGGATTATAAAATTAATTTAAATTAATTACTAGATGCTAAAAGTTTCCATTAAATGGTTTTAAGCTTATATTTCAATTAAAGGTCAATGGGTTTTGCAGACAGACGGATTTAATTTTTCCATCAAAAGTGATGAAACCACCGCCTATGCTAACATATATATGTTACCATATTTAAATGAAAATGCAAATGCTAGAGCATCCATCTCATTTCTGCGTGGGAATGGTCAAAAATGTGACACGGATAGGTTCATCATCATTTATCATCATCGTAAACTATGATTCCCTTCTTAATTTTTCTCTTAATAATCTATGGTAATTAGAAGTACGCATACTTAAACCAAAATTTTTATTAGGAAATCAAATTATGTGGATTTATTTTTGATAAAGGGACTTGGAACTATATGGAATTGATATTTTGATGTGGGATCTCAAATTATATTGTATGGTATTTCACACAATTATTTTTCCCCATGATTATGATAACAAGAATTATGTTAGCCAAAACAACAACAAGATATTGAGTCATCTTTGTGCCTTCAATTAGAAATCCTTCCTTTATAATGGATTTATAGGTTTTTGGAATCACTACAATTACACTATTATGTGCTTCAATAACATAAGTGTTGAACTAACAAAACTAACAAAATCTTAAACATTAAAATGTGCTTTAATAATATAAGCATTGAAAATAGAAAATATATTAGGAATACATTATAAGACATATCCTAAGGATCGTAACATATTTGAAAACTTTGAATATTATTAAAAATATAGTTCACATGCATTGTAACGTAGGGACGAAACATGACATTAAATCCCAACACATAACGATGGAATCAAATCTCCACCGAACTTGTAAAATTAAAAATGTAAAATGTTAGAGAATAAATGAATCTCTAGTGCCTCCAAAAGATTAGAAATTAAAACCATTTGTGCATATTATTCATCATTATATTATTCATGACATCGATAATCAAAGAATGTGAATTCAATTTCGATAATAATTTCAAGGCGAATGAGGTCACAGGGCATTTGTTTCAAATGCCATGTTCCTATATAAATACTTCCTTTATCGAAAAGCAAATGCCATGCAAAATACATAAGTATTCAATTGAAAGGGACAACATAGAAAGGAACAAAACTATTTTCCATTTAGGTGTTTTTAGTTTTTATTTTTCATGGTGTTGAGCTTTGAGATGACAATGATTAGCGGTGATGTTTTTAATATAAAAATTTGGATACACCGTAGAATAAATGTTCAAAATTTTATGAGGTAATGAATAAAAAAACAAAATGTGAAAAGTATTATCAAGATCAATAGTTTCAAGAAAAGAACGTGTTGGCGAAATAATTTTTTGATTGGAAAATTAGTGGATTCTCACCAATAGTGTGTGGGACTGAGTCCCTCTACTTGAATGGGGCAGCTCCATTTATTGAAAACAAGGAAATGAAAACAATCTAAACTAATTTTCAGGGTGGCCCAAAGACCAAGATCACACAAGAATACTTCCCTAAACCTGTGGCAATTGTTTGTATTTAATACAAGAGAGGAAAATTATTCGGTGAAGGGGTTACAAGAGAAAAAACGAGAAAGGGGTTTTAATCAACAAATAGCAAAGTAGAATTTGTTGCATCAAAACTAGAACGTTTCACTTGCATCAATTAGAAGAATCCATTTGCATAGAAAAAGAGGAAAAATCAACAAGAAACACCAAGTTTAATTGCATCATGTCAGCAAAAATTACAATGCTCTGGAGTATAAGCTAAGAAGGAGATAGAATCAGAATAAAGGAGGAACCGAGGAAACGAATGCACTTGATTTTAGAAATACAAAGGGGAGCTATCAAACAAGTACTAACCATTTCCTCAAAATGTGTGTGTCATTCATATTTATAGTGCAAAGACTAACTTTTCATCTCCCCACATGACCTTTCACCTTCCTTCGTGACTATTGACTTTTCAACTTCTGAACTTTGGTGTTCCTTCACCACTGTGACCTTTCGAATTCCTAACCTTTGGTGTCCTAGTTGTCGACGTCAATACATTTCTCTTGTTCCGTGCCATCAACACATTCTTATCATTCCCGATCATCATCAAAAGATTGCTCCTCCCCCATCATCAATGAGAATCTTTTGTTCCTATTTGTCATCGAATTTTCACTCCCAAACATCAAAAAAATCTTCATGTTCCCATCCAACATCAAAACCCTATTCCCGACTAGTAATCTAACCTTTTTGTTACTAGTCGGTAACACATTTTTCATGTTCCCACATTTGTGTTATCGTGAACACTTTGGCATCTTAGGAAAAAAATTAAGTTTTCATTTTTGGGGTCAAACCTTAACAAATTTAATTGTATAATATATGAAAATTATGAAAAAGTGCCAATGAATCCAATGAGCATACTTAGAAGTCCTAAAATGAGTTTTTCATCATGATTTACCCAAATTTCCACTTTTACCTTGAGGTGTGTGCCACTAAACTGAGTGATAAGAAGAGTTTATGATCACCACAAAATAATAGATTATATGGGCTATGAAGAGAACTAATATAATTTCGTTTGAAATTTGAATGGAATTTCAAATCTTCATGAGTCTCATGAAACCTTTCATACAAGTTACACCTAATACAAAGACCTTTTGTCGCACTGTCGATGATTTTCTACCTCTCAAAATTCCCAAAATCTTTCTTTGATGATTCCAACATGAATTAGGATATTTTATCTCTTCAATGCCTAGGGTATGAGCTTCTAACTCTTTACAGGGCTCCTAAAATTCTTCAAACAAGGTGACTAGCATTTTTAGAACATGCATTTCCTAATACCTTGCTCATAAAGACCTTGATCTTGTATAACTTGCTCCTAAGCATTTATTTTCTTCCAAAAATTTCTTCAAATACCTTTAATAATCACATATCTCTTTCACACAATGCTTAGAGGCATTCGATATTCTTGGTACATCCTGAATGTGCTTTGTGCAGTGCCATCAATATGAAAATCAGCCTTTTAGGCCTCCAGAGCAACTCCTTCTAGGTGAATCATAATAAGCTCATGAATTGTTTTCCACAAACTTACCTCGCACACAAAAACACTTTAAAAATCTAATTAGCACATCCCTATCAGCCATGATGGGGATTACATAGTCATAGACATTGCTAGATGGCAAGTTCACATTTCCCGTTCAGGATTTTTTAGTGTGGGCTTGATTATCATGGCCAAAATTTCAAATTTTTATGCTAGACATTTAGCATGACAACAACTTGTCTCTAGCTTGGGGACTTGTCTCAGATTGAACAAAGTGAAGATGGGGCAAGTAGGAATCCCAGAATCTCAAGACACTAAGAGGACCAGTGCCTTATCCATTGGGCTATAGGAGTCATTGCAAAACAAGGGTGGATATAAAAAAAAAAATTTATTAAACACAACACAAAACAAAAATGAACACATGACACATAGGGAAAAAACACACCTATATTCACCTATGGTACATGCGGGGACAACCCGCTTTCACTTTGTTTGTATAATTTCATATATCCCACTACGAGGCAATTCCAAGTGAGTGTCATCCAGATAAGATAGTTGGAAAGTATTCTCTCCACATGTGTCTCATATCTGAAATGGGCCAAGCCATAATGAATCAAACTTTCCATGGCTTCCTTTTGGTTCTCTCCTTTTATCCCATAGTAGGACAAGATCACCAATCTGAAAATCTCTTTTCTTTGCCTTCTTATCAAAAAATTTCTTTACTTTCAATTGATATTCCTTTATCCTATCAACGACCAACACCCTATCTTCACATAGCTTCTCCAAGTACAAAATCCTTTTATCCAGTGAGTCTCGGTACTCACCATCTTCTACTACTTTGATCAATTGCAATGCTGACAACTCTACAGTTATTAGAACCTTTGCATTTATCCCATATAGGAGTTGAAATGGAGACATACCAATATCTCTTTTTGGAGTAATCCGATCAGCCCATAGTGCATCATATAGCTTCTTGTGCCAATTTCTTTGATTTAGATCTACAAGTTTCCTCACAATTGTCACAAGATTCTTATTACTAGATTTTGCTTGACCATTCCCCTGAGGATAATAGTCAGATGCATGGGATAAGGATATTTTGTATCCATAGAGAACTTAGTTAATTCCATAGAAGAGAAATAAGTGGCATTATCAACAACTATCTTCTATGGAATGCCAAAATGGACAATAATATTTTCTTTGATGAAGTTACATATCGTTTCCGAGTTGGCTTGTTTGACTTGGGATGGCTTCCACCCACTTAGTGAAGTAATTTGTTGTTGTGAGCATGAATATATGACCTACACTAGAATGAGGATTGAGAGAACTAATGAAGTCCAGACCCCATTGTTGGAAAGGCTCTTCAATCACCATTGGTCTAAGTGGAAGTGCAGTGAGTTGTGGTCTTCCCACAAACTGTTGGCAAGGCTCACATTTAGATACCCATTTCGAGCATCTTGAAATAGAGTAGGCCAGTAGTACCTCCCCTAAAGGATCTTGTGTGTAATGACCATGGCACAGAAATTTCCACCACAAGTTTGGTCATGATATGCTTTCAGAATCTGCTCTTGTTGCTCTTTGTCCACACACCTTAAGAAACATCCATCAAGGGTTCTCTTATAAAATACATTGATCCAAATCACATATCTAGAATCTTTGAGCTTGAGAGTCCTTCTTTTCTTGTAATCCATATGCTTTGGACAATCACCATACATGAGGAAGTAGGAAATATCACTGTACAACTCATTGGTGGTATTTATGAAGAGTACTTGGGGCAATTCCTTACTTATGCATCTCATAGAAGAATGACATTCTTTGTCTTCATACTTTTTTAGAAGAGACTTGTCTTCAGCTATCAACTTACATAACCCATTTCCCCTAATCAGATTATATGGCCTTATCTCCAGGTCATATTCTTGAATATTCAACACCTGGTTTCCTCTTTTTGCTCCAATATTTTGTTGAGTCAAGATAGAATTTATAGATGATCCAGGGACCGTTACAATGGGTGAGAATGTAGGATGTAGAATCTGAAATTCTTGACTACCTTGACCACTACATAAGTGTGCTTTTCAATGGGGGAGTATTTGAACTTGTGATTCTTCAATGGGTAGCTCATGAAGGAAATAGGAGACTCGAGTCCTTCCTTATTCTTCTAAACTAAAATAGCTCAAATAGTGTGCTTAGATGCATAACAATACAAAATGAAATCTTTATTGAAATCAAGACATACCATGGTTGGAGCTTTGGCTATGGCCTTTTTGATATACTCAAATGTTTCTTTTCCTTCCTTGCTCCACTTGAAACTCTCTTGAGGCTTCATCATTTTAGTAATATACTTTATTAACTCAGCAAAATCTAGAACAAAGTGGTGAAGGAAATTGACCTTACCAAAAATGAATGAACTCCCTTCTTTCTTGTTGGAAAGGATAGATTTTGAATAGCTTTCACCCTTTCTGGATCAATCTTTGTTCACAATATGTCCCAAGAGCTTTCCTTTAGTCACTCCAAAGATTGAATTTTTGGATTCAATGATATGCCATGTTCTCAACACCTTAACAAAACTTGTTCAAGGTGTATCAAATGTTCTTTCCTCTTCTTAGAGAAGATTGTGAGGTCATCTAGATACATGACAATACATTTTTCTTCAAATCCTTGAAATCCAAGTCCATTGCTCTTTGAAATGTGGCCCCAACATTGATGAGACCAAATGGCATCCGCCTATAGGAAAAGGTTCCCCACAAAGTTGTAAAAGTAGTCTTATATTGATCTTCTTGAGAAACTTCAATTTGATTATATCTGGAGAATCCATCCAGCATGGAAAGCATTTATGAACTAAGCTTGTAAAATCTGATCCATGATTGGAAGTGGATAATTGTCCTTTAGAGAAGCTTGGTTTAGATTCCGAAAGTCTACATAAATTCTTGTTTGTCCATTTTTCTTCCGACAAGGGAAAATATTTTCCACCCATGTAGACTGATGGATTGGAAAAATGATCCTTGCATTTAGCATTTACAAAACTTCCTCTTAGATTGTTCCAGTAATATATGGATTATATTGTCTTTGTTTTTTTTTTAGAATGGATTTGCTTCAAGCTTGAGTGGTATCCTCAGTGTTGCTCTTTTCAGTTTGAAAGATTTCAGTTCATCATAAGAGTATGCCAATACATCTGAATATTTTTTCAATAATGAAACAAAGTTTCTCTTTTCCTCTAGTGAGCAACATTTCCCTATATTCACAAATCGAGGTTACTTCTCTGTTCTAATATTTACCTTCTCAAAATTAATGAGAGCTCTTGGGAGATTCCTTAGCTTTATCTTTCACATATCTATCATGCCTATCAAACAATTCTTCAAGCAAGACTAGGCCCTTAGGAATCTTATTACCTTTTAGCATGAGCACTCCATCGAATCAACTTCTTCAACTTCACCTTTGTCTTCTTTTGAATTTGAATCCCTATGTTGGTTCTCACTTCCTTCAAAGAAGAGGTTATTGAAATTATCTCTTTGTTCTAAGAAGGCCAAGAGCTGATTGTCATCATTGAAAACTTGCCAATGATTTACATTATCGGGCACACTGGGTCTAAAAACCATCTCTATAGAATATTTCTCTTTATCAAAAGAGGGGTGTGGTACCATCAAAGACCCTAACACAACAAGAGAATCATCCTTTTCATTTTGTTCACGGGGAATAGCTTGTATAGAGAAATCATCAAAGGATTCAATGTAATCCCATACTCTATTTCTATAAATTTTTAGCCGTGAATTCTTCACTTGGTACTGATTCCAAACTTGTTTCACAATTACCTCTACATCTCCTAGGCATCTCAATTGTTTTATTCCCATGGAATCAGCTACATCCATGCCTAAGAGAAGGCTTCATATTCTGCAATATTATTTTTGTATTTTCAAATTGGAGCTTGAAAGAAAAAGGAAACAACTCACCTGATGGAGAAATCAAAACCACACTAGCTCTGGATCTTGAACTATAATGACTTCCATCAAACTCCATGGTCCATAGTCTATCTTCATCTTCTTCTGATATGAGAGGCACATCATCATTTCCTCTAGAATTCATGAAGTAATTCCCATGTCCGTTGTCTTGATAAAGAATATCTCGCCTTAGGATCTTCTGATTTTTACACTATATATTTCATTTTTCTCATTAGCAACAACTTTTTCATTTGGCCCTTGACTAGAATATTTTTTGAAGACCAGTCCATCTAAATTTATCCTCCCAAATCTCTATAGAAGCTTCTTCTCAACAACATCCCATATGAGGCCGGAATGTTTGCTACTAGGATAGTCAATAAGCACTTTCTTCTCAGGAAATCAACTAAAGCAACTTGGGCATCCTTTATTCTTCCCACAAGTGGGACTTCTTTAGTTTCCATAGAATAAAACTGACCTTTAGCCCGTGTTAAAGTCAGACCAAGGGCATTAGCTACTTTTATTGGCATCACATTGTCAGAAGCACCTGAGTCTATGATATAATTGTTCAATTGGTAGCCTCCAATAAGAAGAGAAAGGTAGAATGGTTCAACTTTATCATTCTTGGATGCACTTAGGGCTAGCATGTTTTGAGATGATGGGGAAGGAGGAGTCGGTAGTAACCCTTTGGAAGAGGGTGTGACATAATTGGGATTTGGGTTACTACCTTTAATAAACTAGACTAGTTTATCAAATTGTTCTGGATGGGTCTGCAAATATTTGGACTCAAGAGATTTGGACCTTAAATTTTTGACATGATCTATGATATCAAAAGAGGATGAAGTAAATGTCTCTAAGGTGGTGGAAGCTTTGGGAGGAGATACAAATTTGGGAGCAGGGTCACTTTAGCAGAAGAGGTAGACTTGGAGGCTACTACTGAGCCTTTTAGGTACCTCACAAGTTTTTAGACACATTTAATGTTTTGGAAGTAACATTAGAAACCTTAGAAGAAGATGTTTTAACAAATGTAGACTTAGGAGACTTACTTGTTTCAGTTGTGATCTTCTTGGCTGCCGGAGGTCTAGTTTTTCTTTAGTAAAATTCATAGAATGAGGAAGAGCACCTCCTCTATTTATTACTTTATTATACAGAGTCACCATGGGATAATTTGCATCTTTCTTCTTCTTAGGGGTAGAAACAAAAAAACTTTTCTTTTTTGATTGAGAACGAGTGAACACCGCACAAGAGAAACTTAGTGCATCACCTTCTTCACTTTCATCTCCGGATGAGTATTCAAAATACCCGATCTCAACATCATCAACTTCTTCAATTTCCAGCCCATATTCTTCATCATCATCCTCATCTTTTTCACAATCTCATCTCCATCATCACCTCGTGTATCACAAGTTGCATTTACAATGAGCCTCTCTAAAGCAAGTCTTTGAGGTGGTGGGCCGATCCTTTGTCTATTTGGAAAATAGTTTTTAAGTGCCTCTCTACACACAAAAACTTAAGCCAATTGCTTCTTGAGAGACAAGACATCATTAGCCAATTTATGAACTAATGAATCTATGGTACCTACATTTGATATTTTGCCTCTCTCATTACCATGACCTTTCTTTATCTTTCTGACATGATCGAGATCATCCTCCACTTCAATTGTAAGATTTTGTGCTTCATACAAATATGTTGGTTGAGTTCTTCTCAACATATAACTCACCTCGGGAGGTTGGGCATTTGTGAAAAATGTATTTTGTTATCTTCAGTAGGTCATGCTACATTAGGAGTCTTGTAAAACAACCTATTGAATTTCGCCATGAAATCCCTCATAGGTTCAAAGTGTTCTTTTTTCAGTTGAGACCACTGGACCAATAGTGCATGATCATCCTCTGCAGGTTTGAATTTCTTTTCAAACTTGGTCTTCATGTTGCTCCAGTTAGTTATAGACCTCGCAGCAAGTGATAGAACCAACCTATTGATGCATCTTGAAGATTCTACAAAAAGGCAGACTGATACATCTTTATGTCTGATTCCCAACACTCCACAAGCAGTGATGAAGGTCGCAAGGTGATCATCTAGATGTTGCTTCCCATCACCATCAAACTTGGGAAAATTCTTTCTCAACCCTCTAGGTAGATCATGCAGAGGTGGGGTGAGCTAAAGGACTTGTATTTTGCCCTAGGGCAGTGGTGCTTGTTGAGCCATTGGTGGTTCTTCCTTTTCGACTTCTTCTTCTTCTTAAAATCCTTCAAGAACAACTTCGATTCTTTCAATATCTTCTTCGACAACTTCATCTTGTAGGGGAACATAGTTCAAAGGTTTGACTGCAACTCCATCAGTAGAGGACTCAAAAGACAAAGTATGATCAAATTGTGGGGAGTGTTGTTGACCTGATCTTCTTGAGATTTGATTGATAGGAATTCTGAAATCAGATTGCAACTATTCTTCAAAGTTAGGATTAGACACATCACTAGCTCTGGAAAATCTTGTATATCTTCATTATCCAAATTTGAATGTACAATTCGAACAAGATTTCTTCTAGGCTCTCCTTTACAAGTTCTTGAACTCGTCTCACTCTATCTAAGGCTTTTGCACGTTATTTTTAGAATCTAGAATTCTTGTAGCAGATGGTAATGGAAGAAGCTCAATCTATTGTGCCAAATAGCATCCCTCAAGTCCGATGCAATATCCTCTTGGGTATGGAATAGAAGCTCAGGTCTAAGGACTGAGGGATTACTAGGGATAGCCATGAGTGAAAGACATGAGGCTCAATGACTTTTCAAGTTCAAGATTTTTTTAATTTTTGGAATGTACATTTTTTTAGATTTTGTGGAATTAAAATTGGGTGTAGATATGTTGAATCTGCCCCATGGTGGGCGCCAAAAACTGTTGGAGAAACAATTTGTCGATTGGGCAAATTAGTGGATTTTTAACTAATTTTCAATGTAACCTAAAGACCGAGATCACATAGGAATACTTCCCTAAACATGTGGCAATTGCTTGTATTTAATACAAGAGAAGAAAATTGTTCGATGAAGGGGTTAAGAGAGAAAATTGAGAAAGGGATTTTAATCAACAAATAACATAACAGAATTTGTTGCATCAAAACCAGAACATTTCACTTGCATCAATTAGAAGAAACCATTTGCAAAGAAAGAGGAACAATCAATAAGAAACACAAAGTTTTATTGCATCATGTTGCACAAATTACAATGCTCCTGGAGTATAAGTTGAGAAGGAGATAGAATTATAACAGATGAGGAATAGAGGAAATGAATGCACTTGCTTCTAAAAATACAGTGGGAGCTAGCAAACAAGTATTAACCATTGCCTCAAAATGCATGCACCATTCATATTTATAGTGCAAGGACTAAATTTTCATTTCCCCACATGACCCTTCTCCTTCCTTCATGATTGTTGACTTTTTATCTTCTAACCTTTGGTGTTCCTTTTCCACTGTGACCTTTCGAATTCCTGACCTTTGGTGTCCCAGGTTGATGGATGTCAATACTTTTTCCTAAACATCAACATATTTTCTCATTCCCAACCGTCATCAAAAAGTTGCTCCCATTGTCAACATAATCTTTATGTTCCCATCCGTCATCAAAATTTCGCTCCCGAACGTCAACATAATCTTCATTTTCCCAAGCTGGCATCAAAACGCAATTCCTAGCCAAGAATACAACTTTTTGTTACTCGTTGGTAACACTTTTTCATGTTTCCGGCTAGTAACACTTTGGCATCTCAGACAAAATTTTATATTTTCATTTTCGAGGTCAAAAATTAACAAAAGTTGGCTATATAATATATGAAAAATTATGGAAAATGGTCAATGAATCCAATGGAAATACTTATAATTCCTGAAAATAAGTTTTTCATCTTTTTTACCAAAAATTTCACTTTAACCTTGAGGTGTGCCCCACTAAACTGACTGATAGGAAGAGTTTATGATCACTATAAACTAACACATCATATGGGTTGTGAAGAGCATTGAATATATTTTCATTTGAGTTTTTGATGGGCTTTCAAATCTTCATGAGTATCCTGAAACCTTTTAGGACAAATTACAACTAATACAAGGGCCTTTGTGTTGCATTGTTGGATGATTTTCCACCTCTCAAAATTCCCGAAATCTTTCCTTGATGATTCCAACATGAAGAAGGATCTTTTATCTCTCCAATGCATGGGGTATGAGCTTTTAATTCTTTATAGGGCCCCAAACTCAGATGGGAGTATTCAATGTGTTACTACGAGTACAAAACAGTGGTGGTGGACTTCCCATATGGGAGCATGGGACCTGACTTTTGCTAGTGCTAAAGCTTCCTATTTTATCTCTACACAAAAAATAAAAATCATAAGACCCTGCTAACACTAAAATATTCTATATTTTCTCTCTCGGATCCAAAATATAGAATATTTTCTCTCTCGCATCCAAAATATTAAGAAAAAACAAAACAAAACAAAAGACTATTTTAGCTGTTCCATCAAAAAGAAAAAAGGGTCACCGTGAATCTGTAATTTCCATGCGAGAGTGAAGCCTTGAAAAGACATGTCACCACATTATTCTGGTTACGGATACCACTACTATCCCGTGAAATCTCCATTAAATGTATTAAATGTCATGATAGTTTTTATCTTATCTTCAATCCCATGACGTTTTTTTCATTTCATCTCAACGTGTACGGTATGACTATGACTATTAAATCACGTTATTTTGATGATGAGTATTTTATACAACTAGACTATAGTGTCTTTTAATAAAATCCACTCTACGAACAGCCGGAAAATTGACAACCTCCAGACAGAGATTTGACGCCCGTTTTGGACTTTTTTGTTTATTTTAATCGTATTTTATATTTTGTAAAATTGTTAGTCCGTTCTTATTTTGATGTGAAAGAATTTGACAAAACTTTCATTATCACTATGAACACATTCAATATAAATATAAGTGTAATTACATAGATATTTAAATAACATATTTTGTTAAAAATGTACTTATATTTAAGCTTACCCCAAATTTGTAAATACAGCAAAAAAACAATGTATTTTTTAAATTATTAAATAAAGAAAATAAATTTAACAAAGATGGATGGGTTGTTTAAAATCCCTTAATGTCATAGATTATTGGTTTGACCGGTGGAGTCAGGCATCAAATCTTATGCAAGCCTGCAGACGAGTCCAGACTACTTTTTAACTATATTGCAAATTTACGCGTATACAACTTGTAAAAAATTTGTGGCCTCTAGACAATTAGACATTGAAAAATTAGTAAACCATCTAATTTTGGAATAATGTTCGATAAGTATATGTAAGCTCAAAAATCAAACTTATTTGTATTTATACGAAGACAAAAAATTATGAAAAAATGTATATAAAATTTACAATCACTATACAAACAAAAAGTCATCATTAATTTTTGATTTGATAGATAATAATTTGAAATTTCAGACCTCACTCCACGGTGAGAATGTGGTGTTGTATTTTGAAAATAACCATTAGAATACTTCCATTGAGACTTTAATTTGTTCCACCAAATCAAGAAACGTAGATAACACACTTAATTGTTCTATGGGTTTGGAGGTGCCATTATTGATGTATTATTTAAAGATTTATAGGAAATTTTAGCTTATTTCTTGTCATAAGAGTGGATGGTTGCACATTTATTCGTATGGAAAGGGTTATATAGATTTTATCATGAGGAATCACCATCTTAACAAGATTCATTAGCAATGCATTCTTATTTCAATATAGAAACTATAGGTTTGTAATTTCAATGTTTAGAGATAGTTTTCCTTATGCAACCATTCCTAGTGTAAATATTTGATACACGCGTGGATGGATGAGACATTTCTTAAATGGTGCAGATTCTGCAAATAGGTGGTTATGGTGAGCCTACAATAGTTGATGGAGTTGCACTCTTATGTCATTCCTTATGCTTGCTTAACCATGTCTCAAGTTATGGAGATGGTTTGAAATAGTACTTAGGAAAATACTTGAGGAAAAGGGATTTGCAACCTAATTGTACTTTGTGCTAGCAATTCTCAATAACCTTATACCCCAATCTACAATAAATAGTTTTCAACATATTTATAGATTTAGATTGCCCACTTTGCTCGTAGGTTCTTTTACACATACATTGATGTTATCCAAAGCGGTATGGTGTTTGTGATGCCTTTGGTGTTAGAAAGCATCATCCAAATCAACGGTCAATATCTTATTTAGTGATAAATTGTTTGATTTCATTGTTCATAGATCTAATCGATAATGTCGTTGAACTTATTGAACATCCCTTGATTGATACGTAAGGGGCCATCCATGGGGAAAATGGAAGGAAGAAGAGTTCATTCCTCTTAGCAAGGTGTTGTGAAACATGTCTCGTCATCTGTCGAGAGCATAAGTTTTGAGAGTAATTATATTTATCCTAAAATGAATTGCTACTTTCAAGCCAAAGGGTGAAGTCGAGTATTCTTATATCATAAGGATGGAAGGATCTATGTAGTGAGCAAACATGGTGATCATGAGCTAATCGGGGGTGAGTGTGCCATCAAGGCGTGCTTGTAGATGTTGGCAGAGAAGAACAACTTAAAAGAGTGACTCGCTACTTTTACTATATGGTGTTGAGAGCGAAGACACCTCTATGTTTGTTGAATAATGATATGCCCAAAGAGAGAGGCAATAATAACGGGTAAAATTTTGTGTGCAACGCCTATATTTATTTCATATAGATATAACTAGAGTGTAGATATATGTTTAATATATTTTTAATTCAATTCAATTTAAATATTAATGTCAATATTTCTAATTTTGATATTATTATAACACAAATTTTATGATATAACAAATGACATCAATTGATTAAAATATAAAATAAACCACCTTCAAAATTGGCAAACAAAATATTTATTGCTAATAAGTGAGAGGCGTCTATTTGACAAATTTATGAAAAGACCCATTATCTTTTGTATTTCAAGTATGCCTAGGATTAATAACAATGGTATATACAAATAAACATAAAATTATATTTTACAAGGGTTAGGATGAGATCGACTTTGATAACTCGATCCCACTTGTCAAACCAAAAATATGTGACGTTAATTGGTTTCAAACAACCTATTCATCCTTGTTGAATATATATATATATATATATATATATATATTTTATTATATATATATATATGTATGGGTATATTTATATATAATTTTATTTACATGTTGGGTAATTTTTAAGAATTATATGTTCAATATAAACACATTTTCAATAAAATATGTTATTTAAATATCTATGTAATGTTGTACTTATATTTATATTGAATGTGTTCATAGTGATAATGATGGTTTTGTCAAATTCTTTCACATCAAACATGGACGCTACACTGCTTTACACTTTGTAAAATATGATTAAACCAAACAAAAATTTCTAGGACGGGTGTTAAATCTCAGCTCGACAAAGGGGAGGAATATTCTCCCCACAAAATGCACTACATACATCAAATCGACCATGCCATCCGCCGCCACGTAACGTGACGGTTAGGACTTAGTTTATTTTGTGATTTGGATTTGGTTAAAAATTACCCTCCACATTTCAAACACAACTAATTTGTTTAAAAACAAGAAAACAATGATGTGAGTGCTAAAGTGCGGGTCCCACTGATACATGCACATACATGTGTATAGTGTTTTTCTATGGGTCAATCTTAGGCATGGGATACATTTTATGTGGAGAATAACTTTGGACTATACCGGGAAGAATCAAAGTATATGCGACGTATCCTATACCTAGATAAATAGGCAGTACAGTCAATATTATCTTCTATTGTAATTAATTACATTGTAATTTGTAATTACTGCATTTATTTCAATTACATTCACTAAATGCGACTGCTCTCATTTCTTTGAACATGTGAGAAATTTAGAAATTAGAAGATAACCCTGCTCTACCGAGGACCGCACATTTCATTTTCCCTGCCCAAACCCTAAAGGCCACGCGTCATTTTCCTTACTGTGGTGGGGGTGGAAGCCAGCGTTTATACTGGCCGCGTCTCGGTCATTCCCTCTATAAAATACCTATTCTCCTTCACAGTTTCTCTATAAAGTATTTTGTAACGACGTCAATTTTGATGTGACTACTTGTCACTCTATTTATAATAGTATAGATCTAAGTTCATTTTATTGGTAAAATATTTTTCTACAACAAGAATTATTGTTTATTTGTTATTAGAAAATCTTAGAACAGTGGGTTTACATTCATAATGTATTACAACTAATCATATTACTTGATCCATTTTAGATCTGAACACATAAAAAAATTGGGCATAATTACAATAGGGGTTTATAGAAATGTATTTGGTTTTGTCACAATTTTAGAGATGGCCATCAACAATAGTTAACATTATATGTCCAAATAATGAACCAAATAATATCTATAAAATCAAAGAAAATATATAAAAAAATCAACGCAAGCCACACTACTACAATGGAACCATACACTTTTTTCGAAGTTGTAGCCTTTTACAAAAACCAAACAATGTTTTTGAAAGTATTTCTAAATCATGTATCTTAGTCAATGTGATTTTCCATTCCCATTCGGAATAAAATTGATAATTTTTCATAAAATTCGATTAGATTTATAGAAAACAACTATATATCCTTTCTTGGATTCGCAAGTGTTATCACAAATATAACTTGTAAAACAATTTATATTAGAGGGATTATACTATCCATCTATTACTATAATAAGCCCTATCCTTTTCTAAATTCTTGGAATCACCATGCCAACAATAATGTAATTTAATAGTATAAAATTATACAAGTTCCCAACCCTTATGTTTTCAATAATCTAATCAATGAAAAATTAAATGTTATATGATCTTCTCTAAATGTGCAAGATGTGCTTTTAGCACCATATTCTTTTGAAGTCAAAAAGTCATTTCTTTTTCAATATTATTATTCTATATCTATCATATGATTGTCCGATAGACCCTAATACACTTAATATATGTAAAGACTTTTGAATTCAAATCAAAGTCTTATTGGCATTCATGACAAAACATAATGTATAAAACGACCCCAAAAAAAAAGGCCAAAACCGTACAAGATCCAAAAGAAGATTTAAAATTCTAACAAATAAAAAGAGGAAAATATAACTATAATGATCAATGAATAATTTTTATGAAAAATAATTTCAAGATAAAATTTCTATCTTCTAATTTTTCTAGTGGAAAATGTTTTTGCATCACCAGATACTAAAAATAATCACATTAAATAACAATTTCAATCTAGGTACAAATCTAAACAAGGGAAAGTACAAAACATGGAAAAAGTAGTAAAAAAATAAACCGAGAAATAATTATTCCCTTTTATTATATTTTATCCTTTTATCACTACCATATAACTTTTTAAGAATATTTTAGTAGATATGGTATTAGATTCAATGATATACCCTACTCTTAAGATTGGATAACTTCATTCACATTTCCTCAATTCATTATGGACATTAAAATAATTATTCTTTATTGAAACTATAATAAGATTGTCAAATTTCTAAGAATGTTAAAATTAAGAGGAATGTATTATCCCTCCATTAGTGTTTGGCCCCAGATTTTGTAAATTCTTAAAAACAAAATGGAAAATATCGTATTGTATTAGGACTAATTTTTTCTTTTTTTCTTTTTTGAAAGACATTGGTGAAAGGATAGGTTGTGCACATGAAGGTCCAAAGCGTGATTTAACACACTTCAAAACCTCCAATGTTAAGATGTACCGAACTTTGATGTAGTTTGTGGCACAACTAAGGTCCTTGTTAGTGTGAAATAATAGCACCCCCAAATGAGTTCTAAAAATCTACTTTTCTAAGGCGATTCATCCGGTGTGATTGCATAACATTGAACTTTCCCCAAGTGTGTGGGACCTTGCAAAATGGGAAAGCTCTCCAGATTAAAGGTTGGTTCCTTATTCCTCTATTTAGATGCATACGTGAGAATTTGCAGAGGATCTATCTCTATACCTAATCTAAAACTTGCCAAGGAGACAGGGATAAGAAAGGGGTACAAGAAATAAACAATAACTAAACTACAAGGTGATGCACCGAAGGAATGATGAACACTAGTTCTGCTGATAGACACAAACCAACAAATACATGCAATAATCAAACACAGATAACTAGATTTATAACGAAAGACTAGATGCGAGAAAAAGAGACAGAAGGATCTAGAATCGATCAAAAAGTGTTTTATTACTTCTAGATTAATACAATACATTACAAAATAGCCAGGAGGCAAGAAATATATTGCAACTTTGATGGAAGGCCTGAAATTCCACAAATTCCTTTGCTAGAAGAAAAGGGATCCGGCAAAATAAGGAATGTCCAACCCAAAGTCATGAGCCCAACTCCTTCTTTTATAGATGTAACAAAGAGGGAGAAGAAAAGAGGCAGGAGACTTGATTCGAAACTCAACTACTTGGCCGACAATGCCCCTGCAAATCCTACCCATGATCTATCGAGCCTAGTTCCCCATGCCTGCTTGTCATATGAGAGAAGATGGAAGACCAAAATCTTAATATCCGGGTAGTGGAAGCCATCGGATCCCGCACTAATGGAGTGGAAGACATTTTCTAGACTTTCTCTTTATTCTGCTCTTGATTTAGCGTCATGCCAACACTTGGCATCCTCCACTGGTCTACCTCATTGCTTTGACTATTCAACCCGACCCTGTCCCCTTTTGAAACGGACGCGTGGAGGCTTGGCGCTTGTTTAAGCCTACCCCTTTGATCTGTATCTTTGGAGGAGCGTTGTTCGAACACATGGAGGCTTCCGCTTGATCTCTATACTTAGTCATTTTTGAGCATGTTATGAGCCATTTTTAAGCCTGAAGACTTCAAACCTTTGCCCCTTTTTTTTCCTTCTTCATGCACAAGGTCGTTTAACCTTTCACAGGCCCTGCCACCTCATTGTAGAGCCCCTCTACAACTTCATTTTTCATCCTGGAATGTGAGCTCATGGGTGTGAGTCATCTCCTTCATAATTTCCTTATGTGCAGAACTTGTCTTGACCAAATTTGTCGGGGGGTGAATTTGGTATAACAGTTTGGTGACTCATGGGGACATCTACCCGGTAGATGAATGGACCAAAGGGCCTTTAAGCATCCATTGGGCATGGAGTCAAGAATGATGGCATGACACCGATCCTTCTTATAAAAATGAACTCCTCGACTATCTCGCACTTTGCTAACCTTTTCCTTACTCAAACCCACCCGAAGGCTGCACTCTCAATTTTCATAAGAAAACTTTGAAATGGAGTTTTTGAGAGTAGAAAATTATATTGACCGGGTTTTCACCTATCCCCAAACCAAATGTTTCAAATGACTTAAGTTTCTCTGGATTTGTTCCCTTTTAGAGCTAAAGCAATCATTCTGACCGCTATGAGTCTTCTTGCCATGAATATTGAAGAGCCTAGCCTTATGCACCCTTGAGCAAAACGGACAAAACTTATATACAAAGACTAAATCATGCATGCCTCAAATGAGATATGTAGAGTGTGCATAAGCACTTCTTCTCGTCGTTGAAAGTAAATATACTCCTACTCTTACACTAACCAGAGAGAAAGAATGTTAAACAAAGCCTGTCATAGAAGGAGAAGTAGCTTCCCTTTCTTAAGAGGGGTAGCGATGTAAATTATTTGACACTAAATATAACTACCTATATGAGTTAAAAACAGTTATAAGCCCTGTCCTCTACCCAAATCATCAAGGTATTAACATTAATGGAAAATACCTCCTCAAGCTAGCTTCAGACCGGACTTTTAGAGGTGTTGATGATGACCCTTGGTACTTTGATGCTCATCCTCATGCCCTGAAGTAGGAATGACTGGTTTTGGTTTCTCCTTTGGCTCAAATGAAGCCAAGTACTTGATTGGGCACGGCCCGATCCTTTGATATGCCCATTTCTCTAAAATTCAACTCCAAAAATGGAGTCTTCTTGTGGACCTTCTTGGGTGGATTGTGTGGGAGAAATGGTGATATCTTTATGCCCTTTGCTGCAATTGAATGCTCTCCTCCATGACATCAGTTTCATATGCTTGGAAGGTGGATGAAGGAGGAGAAAACAATAGAAACTCAACTGGTTCTTCTCCATCAAAAACAGTCCTCCAAATCAGACAAATAAATTACCTCATTGTTGTTCTATTGAAAATGTTCAACCTCTTCCATGGTGTCCTCTTGGTCTACAACTTGATTACCATGGCTCCCTTCACTATCAAACATGTAGTTTGAAAGATCAAACTTTTCCTCAAAATCGAGAGCTTGAAGGGGATGAAGTGGGAGGAAGAACTAAAGGTTCTTCTCAGAGCCTCGCTCCACACTTCGTGCCTCTAAAATCGTATGGTCCTCCTCATGTTCTTGCTCTTCTTCTCGCTGCAAACTCGGCCTCACCACCACCGGTTCTTCAATCTTGACCTCCTCTATTGGCTTGACCATCAAGGGATCTTTGAAAACCCAAATTTGGCAGCCCAACTCTTCAGAGTGTTTGTCACTTATTTTCTATTGGGCTCCTATTCTTGTTGTTCTCCTTGACTAGATTCTTGAGTCTCTTCCCAACATGGGCTTGGGAAAGCAAGAGGAGTGGCAGGTTGGGGTTCAACCATATTTGTAATTATTTGTGGTGGGAAGGGAGGTGCAACTTATTGTTTTTTTGAGGGGATGACTATTTGGAAGGGAAAAGGATAGAAGAACTAAGATGAGGTGGAAGACTAGGAGATGGAGAAATGAAATCAACACTTGGGCAAAGCAAGTGAGGGGGTTGACTCTTGCCTCTGCTAAAATGGTAAAGATTGAGGAAGAGAAAATGAAAGATAGGGAGCTGGTGATTGACTTATCCATTGACAAGGTTGTCTCGCACTTTTCTCATAAGCTTTAATGTCCTCAATCCACCGAGTAAGCTAAGGTAGTAATTCAACCATGAAGTCAAGCTTCTCCCGAGGGTCAGTAACGCCTTGGAAAAGGGCTTTCCCATGGACAACATGCCCTCGCAACCAATCTTGAATGCCTTCATTTGTGCTATGGAAATGGATCGCACCATGCTACCCTCCATTTTTGAATCTTCTCCAAGAGACCAAAGATCTTCCATTTGATTTTTCTCATTATATGCATATCCCTGCTTCTGATAAGCTTCATGGCCAAACTAGTTCGACACTACTCATATGGGCAAGCATAATGGTTCGGATCTGATCATAATGTTGATTTGGAGGAGTTGGGAAATACATTGGAGGTGTAACATACTCAGTAGCTACAAGTGTGAGTTCCATGAAGGGAATGAAGTCATGATTGCACAACCTCATGGAATGGGAGAAAATGAAAGAGATGGAAGAAGAAAATGGATTAAAATGAGTGGAAATGGATGGAAAAGGTCTCGCAATCGGAATAGAATGGGTTTTTGACCAGATGGAGTCGCTGCCGATGTGCTTGTATGTGCCTCAAAAGGCTGAATCCCACCAAGAACACATCAACTTGATGAAATAAAGTGAAGACCTCTGGTCCCACCGGCATGCCAAAATTGTTAGTGGCACACGGTGGTGTTGGATTTGTTGTTTTTTACATGAGACACTAAGAGAAGATGAAATATCTAACCCCAATTTCCCACCGGGTATGCCAAAACTATTAGTGCGAAATTACAACACCCCCGAATGAGTTTTAAAAATCTACTTTTCTAAGGTAGAATCATCTGGTGTGATTGCATAACATTGAACTTTCCCCAAGGTGTGGGACCTTGTAAAAGTGGGAAATCTCTCCAGATTAAAGGTTGGTTCCTTATTCCTCTATTCAGGTGCATACATGAGAACTTGCAGAGGATCTATCTCTATACCTAATCCAAACTTGCCAAGGAGACAGGGATAAGAAAGGAGTACAAGAAATAAACAATAACTAAACTATAAGGTGATGCACCGAAGGAATGATGAACACTAGTTCTGCTGATAGACACAAACCAACAAATACATGTAATAATCAAACACAGATAACCATATTTATAATGAAAGACCAGATGCGAGAAAAAGAGACAAAAAGGATCTAGAATCGATCACAAACATGTTATATTGCTCTGCAGATTGATATAATACATTACAAAATAACCAAGAGGTAAGAAATATATTACGTATTTGATGGAAGGCCTAAAATTCCATAAATTCCTTTCTTAAAAAAAAAAAAGGAGTCTCGCAAAATAAGGAATGTCCAACCCAGAGTCATGAGACCAACTCCTTCTTTTATAGATGTAGCGAAGAGGGGAGAAGAAAAGAGGCGGGATACTTGATTCAAAGCTCAACTACTTGGCCGACAATTCCCCTGCAAATCCTACCCATGATCTGTCGATCTTGGTTCCCCACACCTTCTTGTCGTATGAGAGAAGATGGCAGACCAAAATCTCAATATCCGGGTAGTGGAAGCCATCAGATCCCACACTAACTGAGTGGAAGACGTTTTTCAGACTTTCTCTTTATTCTACTCTCGATTTAGCATCATGTCGACACTTGGTGTCCTCCGTTGGTCTGCCTCATTTCTTTGAATATTCAACCCAACCCTGTCCCCTTTTGAAACGGGATGTGTGGAGGCTTGGCGCTTGTTTAAGCGTACCCCTTTGATCTGTATCTTTGAGGTGTAGTGTCCACTTCCCTTTGACACATGTTTGATACTAATCATGATGCTATTGATTATATTATGGACATGATTATGGACTTTATTATAGTATGATGTTAAATGTTAGATCATGGATTATTGTTGACTTGATTCAGTTATGATGCATGATGATTATTAGAGACATTTTATATGTTGATGATGATATATTATTGGACATGGTTATATGATGGATGTTGTTTGGACTTGTAATAATTGGATATTTTGATTAGACCTAGAAAATGAAAATTGGATTAAAATTGATGATGATATAGTTGTTAATGAAATTGTGAGTGATATTGTTGATTGTCATGATAATTGTTGTGATTCACATATATATTGATAATCTTGAAATTATATTTATATTCATTTGGATGTTCGGATATGGCCACAAGGCTGAAGGAGATATTTGTGTTTTGCAGGTTAAAATATCACAACAAACATCGGGGGATTGGAGACCAACCACATTGGAATTCTAGATGAATTCAACAAGGTCACCATGGCAACTAGCATTTGTTGTGTGTGTGTTTGTTTTTGTTAGGGATTCCCATGGGGAATCACCTTTAAATGTGACCAAGGAATTTTATGTTTTTCTTTTATTTGGTCCCTTTTGTTTAATTTTTGCATGTGTTTTATGTGGTGCACTTACCCTTTCATTATTTATTTAATGTGGTGTTAATATTGTGAGTAATCATATTGTTTAGTTAATTAATTAAAAGATGTCATAAGAATGTAATTAATAGAGTTGTTGGCCATGTTTTAAAGTGTTGTAAGAATGTGTAAGTAATGTGTAAGTGATGTGTAAGTTAACTTTTGAGTGTGAAACACTCTACCTTCTTAGAAATTCGAATTTTCCTTGAGGATTACTTTGAGGCTTGTGGGACAAGTTAAACTTGTCTCATGCCTCTTAAATTTACATACCAACCTTGCCTATGGTTGGAGGGTTAGATTTAGACCTTTTTAATGTATTTTTACAAGTCAAGTTGAATGTTGTAATTGCACTTTTCTTACATAATTTAATTTCAGTCCTTATGGGGTATGGGCTTGTTTGAGTGTGTAAGTAAATCTATCATATTATTCACCCACTTATTTATTATGCATTGAGAATGAAGTTGACTTTTGGGGTTGGAGTTGAGGATGTGTGATGTGGCATCCTACATGGATCCACTTCATCCTCTTCTCTTCCCTCTTCTATAAAATTTGAATTGCTTTTCCTTGTTTTGGGTTGCTTCACTTGGGAGACTTCATTTTGGGTGAATCTTTCTTGTTGTTTTGGGAGCTCTTGATTAGAGAAGTTTTGGAAGATTGTTGCATACGTGTACTTGGATGTTTTAGATTGCTTGCATTGGGATAATGCTTGTTGTTTTGAACTTGGAATTCAACTCCATCATGGAGAGGTAGGAGCTTGGCTCAAATGCTCTTCTTGTATATATGTAAATATTCTTGTGTGATTATTTTGGTATATTTGTGGGTTGTTGGGTAGATGGCCTAGGAATGGTGTAGGATAAGACTACGGGGTTATTTTGTGGGAGGCACAAGTGGTTTTAGGGAGGTATAAGGGTGGAGGGAGTTGGGATTTGGGTTCCACCTTACAAAGAAATAGCTTGCATTTTTACTCGTTATGGGGTGCCATAAGAGGTTGGGGAGACATAAGAAAATGTGAGGGATAAGGGGTACTTGGGGAGGCATAAGGGTATGACAGGGTTGAATGAATGATATATATATATATATATATATATATATATATATATATATATATATATATATATATATATATATATGTATATATATATATATGTATGTATGTATATATGTATGTATGTATGGTATTGTATGTAGGCATAAGCAAAGATCCCCCATAGGTTCTTGTATGATGAAGCCTTTGTATTTTTGTCATGTTTTAATGTAGTTGTAAACTACATTCTTTTAGGACTGTGCTTCTTTGTGAAAATGTTGCTTGTTGTTTGTGTGGTGATATCCCATTTTCCCCTTTGGTTAGGCATAATGAAGAAGGTTGATCCCTCATAGGTTCTTGCCCTTTTGGCTTACTTGATGAAGCCTTTGTATTTTTGTCATGTTTTAATGTAGTCCCATGTAAACTACATTCTTTTAAATGGTTGCAATGCATGTTGTACTTTGTGAAAATGTTGCTTGTATGTTTGTGGAAGCCTATTGTTGACATGAGTTGGATCACATATTTTATCATTGTGGTTAACCCCTTTGGAACTGCTCGGGGCCAATGAAGAAGGTTGGCTTCTCCTCTTCATTGGATGTCTTGGTTGGGTGGAAAGTGTTCACGCGAACCCCTTCCTTTCCCCTACTGAACCCCTATGTGGCACCTATGTGGCGCTTATGTGACACATTTTGGCGTTGTGATCAAATTTTATACAAAATGTGCCAAGAATGAGGAGTATGCATGTTGTTAGAATTTTATTAGTTTCTAAAAATATAATTTTTATATTTTAGTTTTACTATTTATTTTTTATATTTTTCTAACATATGGTATTTTAGGACAATTGATCGTACGAGAAAAGATAGTTTGAAAAATTAAAATTATTATTTATTGAAGTCTTCCTTGTGAAATGGAATCCTTATTTATTGTAACATTTCCCACTTATTTGAAGTGGACAAACTTGTAAATGGTTGAACAATGGAAAATGTCATGGTGAAAAAATCAATTTTCTTCAAAAGAACCACCCGGGGACAAATATTCCTCTTTTATAACATAAGAAACAACGTTGTATATTGAAATGTAAAAGACTTATACTCTATTTTCTTTGTTTTCATGAAAAGAATGTGAAAGAAAGATATGTGTTTTTGTAAAGAAAGATGTTGTATTTGTAAACCAAAGGGAAAGGAAGTTGTAAGAGTTCATTTAAATTAATGGAAGTGGTTTTGTCTTGTCCATATGTTTTTATTCCATTGGAAATTTGTGTTTAGCATTCACTATGAAATCCCTGTTTGAAAAGTGGTAAAGTGAAACACGTGAGAAGAAAATGTATTATTTTGTTCTGTATATAATATATGTTTTGGAAGGAATAAAAGAAGAAAGGTTGTAATGTTGTATTTTGGAATGAATAAATGATTGCATTACCTTTTTCAATTTGTGTTATTGTTTTGAAATTGATCATCTATTGTGTTTGAAATCTCTGTTGAAAAGAAGAAATGCATGTGAGGAAAAATATAATGCTTTGTTCTCCTTGAAAAATGTTAAGACTAGAAATCAGAATTGTATTTTGGATTTCGAATGGTTTGATTAAATCAACTAATGTGTTAGATTGGAATTGGAACGTATTCTAAATACTTGGAAGAAGAAAGTGGCAAATAGAACCATTAAAATTTGATCCTGTTTTTGTAATTTCAAACTGGCAATTATTAAAACAAAAAAATGCACATTTTGAACCTCTAACAATAAAATAACAAATTAAATTATTAAATTGAAGTAGTAGGCCCTAAAAGAATCCAATTAGAAAAAGACACTTAACATAAATACTTCAAAACCTCAGCAAAACCGAGTTCAAAGTTTTCACAGTGCTTTAATGTCAAAATTGTAAAATTCAATTGGAATTCAATCAAATAGATCTACCTCACAAACTTATCCTAATTCCTCCTAAGAACAACTCTCTATGTCTATTTGACATGTTGAGAGAGGAAGAAGATCAAATTTAATAAAACTCACAAGTTAAAATTTACTAGTTTGCACTGTAAAATCCTGCAGCCATTTTCTTAAAATTGACCCCTTAAACTTTATCAAAATCAAAATTTAATGATCTCTGTGCAAAGACAACGTCGAGATATTTCTAGAAAGTCTTCATTTTTCCAAAACCAAGCTCTCTATCAAAAGTTATGGCCTTCTGAAGTTTTTCTTCCTTGGCGTCAAAAAATGGGAAAATTTTCCTTGGCGGGCCCGCGGCCCAAATTTTTCCCTTAAGCACTTAGGAAAATTTTTGAGAAAATTTTCCAAATTTCTCCTGCCACCCCACCAGCCACAACCAATCAGAGGCTGCCATGTGGCACCATAGGGTGTTGGCGGAGGGGCGGACCCCTTTTAAACTTAGCGCATCTGAAAATTTTGGGAAAATATTCCAAATTTTCCCCGCCGGCCTACGACCAATCAGGTGATGCCACGTGGCGTCACGAGGCATTGGCAGAGGAGCGAGTCCCTTTTCCTTTTTGTGCTTCAGAAAATTTTGGGAAAATTTTCCATGTTTTCCCCGCCATTCACTGACCCGCAGCCAATCAAGAGCGGCCACGTGGCATGAGGAGTCATGAGGCGCGGGTGAAAATTTATCCCCACCACCCCACTTTCCCGCATTGGCTTAGGTGATGCCACATGTCCCTTGTGGCTTGCAGACTTGTGGCGTAATGTTGGCTTTTCACCCCGTGGGAAATGTTTCCCAAACGTCTCCCGCCGCCCCACTCTCCCCGCACTGGTTTGAGAAGCGCCACGTGTCCCTTGTGGATTTGCGGACCCACGGGAGTGCGGGCGCAAATGTATTTTTTTTTCCCCATGTGGGAAATTTTCCAAAAGTCTCCCCATGGCCCGCCAACCCGCCCTTTGGGCAAATTTTCACCCCAGGCCCGCAAGCCTGCTCTTGGGGAAAATTTTCACCCCAAGGCCCACCGGCCCATAACTTGAGAAATATGAGGAGTTAGGAGGACTTATTTATATCAATGGAAAGGTGAGAAAATTTTCTATCCAATGGGAATGATTTAGGGAATTTTTTAATGTGTTAAGTATGAGAAAAATCAAGTTGAAACTTTAAGCCTAGTGAGAGAGTGGGTATGGTGAAGTTTTACCCTCTAAACATAATTGAACCTTCTAACCCTAAATTTTGGACCTTATGACCTCTAATAATTTTTAATCGAGTAAAGTATGTTTTAGTGGATTAGAATTGATTTGGAACTTGTTAGTGATAGTTGTTGCCTTGTAACCTGGTTGTAGACTCTTTTAAACAAAAAAAAGTTATTCCATAATTTTTCCTAAATAATCCTAGGTTGTTTCTTGGGTCTCAAGTGGGTTGTTTTAATGGGTGTTACATGAGGAATGTCATTCAAACATGTGGAGGCTTCCGCTTGATCTCTATACTTAGTCATTTTTTTAGCCTTTTTAAGCCTGAAGACTTCAAACTTTCACCCCTTTCTTTTACTTATTCATGCACAGGTCATTTAACCTTTCATAGGCCCTACCACACCATTGTAGTCCCTCTCTAACTTCGTTTGTCATCCTGGAATGTGAGCTCGCGGGTCTGAGTCGTTTCCTTCATAATTTCCTTATGTCCAGGACTTGTCTTGACCAAATTTTTTGGGGGGGGTGAATTTGGGATAACAGTCCTCTCTCTACTTACTGATTATGTTACGTGTTTACTAACCATGTTTTTTTAAGAAATATATAAAGAAACTAAGATGTCTCGTATCCAACTCCTAAACGTTAAATTTAGTCATTCTCTTTTCATTAAATATAACATCGTGATGTGATTTTAGTATAAAGATGTTGAAATAAATCAAGTCTTTTCTTGTACAACATGTAAGATTATTTATCTCGTTGAATTTGATTTTCCTAAATGCAATCATGTATTTATAGTCTTCTCGATTTCAAAGTAGGTCCTTGTATTTATGCGTGTTTACAACAATGGACTAGAAAATATGAATAAAAGTTTCAAAACATAAGGAGTTGGAGAATAAAAGTAAACATGCCAAAAGAGGGAAGAATAAAAGCGCCCAAAAAAGGAAAGAAAAATCTAGTGAGCTATCATTAATTTTATTACAATTATTGTTTAAATAATCTTATCATCTTCAAATTTTATATTTAAAAGTGGTTTTACACTAACGTCGAAGCATTAAAACTAACCACGTTAGGTTATAATTTAGGTCTAAAAAGGTACAAACAAAAGATTTATATATGAATACATTTAAGGTGTATGTTTGGAGTTTAAAAAATTGAGAAGAGAAGGTTAAAGAATCATATATACATTACTCACAATTTCAGAAATAGCCATTAGAAAAATACATGACATACCACATCTAGAAAATGAGGTAAAAATAAAAACATTCAAAAAAATCAAAATAGAGAAATAAAGCCAAGACAAAACCCATTTCTAAAGATGTAGTCTTGTACTATAACTATAAAATGATTCCATAAACTATTTTAAAATAGGATATTTGTGTTGAAAAGCTCTCAAACTCAAAATACCTTGTTAAATTTTTCCAAATTCAATATTAATCTCTACCATTTTTCTCCTTTTTTGAAACCAGAATACAACACAAAACGAGATTATAAAAATCTAAAAATTAAAAAGGACTATTAGTAAAATGAACGATAAACAGATCGTACCAAACCAAGAACAAAAATGCTAATCAAACACCATGATCAATAAGATGAAAGCAATTTGCTCGAATAACTTTACATAAAACCTTTGCAAACAAATGAGCACTACTCACATATATTATTATGGAACTCAATAAAATACAATGAGAATGGGCATTGCTTATATAAGAAAGGAATAAAAATCTAAGAACCTATTCAAGGTCATGGATCAAGCCATAAATCAAAGAAATAACAAGTCATCAAAAAACTAGTCAAGACCATAGATTTAGGAGAGAACTAGACATCAAGGATCTAGTCAATACCATAGATCAATGAAATAACTATATGTAACAACTAGATAATATCTCCTAATATCTATATAAGATAAAAGAAATATTCACAATAAAGGTAAATAAAGTACCTAAATGAACATGAGCTAAGATAAATACCTACTCTAACAATTAGGATTCGTTCTTATGCTTCTATTATTACTAGTCCATAGAATTCTTTAGCCTTGAATACAACTTACCAAATATAATGTAATTAAAAAAATGTAATGGATGGAAGTTCCATACCTTTATACCTTTAAAAGTCTTTTCATGTAATAAATAAATGTTAGATGTACTTATTTAAATGCATATTTCGTCCTTTGCAATACTTCTCTAACTTATATGATTATTTATCCCTCTTATAATTATTTTAAATACACTAAAGAAACTAAATGCATGTGCATGGGAAAAAACGTGAAATCCCTATAGGACGAAAATAAGTATCTAATGGTACCAAAAATGAAGGAACGTGAATTAAATACACCTTTATTTAGTCACAAATACACTAATGTTCGACAGGCATTGATGACCACCAAATTTATTATATGGAAAAATAATATTGAATGAAATGGTAAAACAGAGCAACAACGGTTACCTTTTTGATTTTGAACAACCGCTCAAAGATTGGCAATCCACGCTCGCTTTGCAAAAATGAAAAAGATAAATACCTCAATAATTTTCTTATGGCTCTTATATGTTTTTCTTTTTTTTCTTCTCGCTTTCTCGTTGTTTATTATTTGAGGTTTGTTATGAGCGACTATTGTGAATGTTCGAAAGTGGTTAACATTTATTGAAATTAAATTAGGTAAGTTATAAAACCTTGGAGGATCCGCCCGTCTCTCGGCATGTTTGTTGTTGCGCTTAGTTTTGTTGTTTGTTCTTTCTTAGGCGTTGTCTATTTTTATTTTGTATTTTCCTTGTCTCGGCCTATTTTGACTTTTGCTACTCTAGGATCTACCTAATTTTGTTTGTAATTTTGGGGTATACTCTCATACCGCCCACTTTTTGTTGAAAGGTATCTTGTATCGTATTGAATTTAATACAATATAAAATCTTTTCATCAAAACCTTAGAGGATGATGTCACAAATGAGAAGTTAACTACTGACAAGTTAGGTTAATCTCTTGTTCATTCAAATTGGAGCACATGATATACAATTACATGTAGATTTGATGAAAGACAATTGAGTCGATTCCCATTAATTATTTCTCCAACTTTAAACATGTGAGTGACGAGTGAAATGAATCTTTTTCCTTAAAGTAATATGAGCAGGCATAGGTAGGTCTTGTAGGGGATTGGTAGATTTCATCACAGCTTAATTTATTTACTTTTATTATTATTTAATCATTTGTGAGATAGTTTGTCTAAAAAAATTTAGAGCAATAAATTTGATGTGGAATAAGAATGTTTTGTACTAAATGGGTGAATCCATTTAGTACAAGAAGATTATCAAGAAATTATTATAGAATGTCTCTCTCTCGGATCTATTATCATCAATTGCATAGAAATTTTGTTTACTCTTTTTAGAAATTTCAAGCTATCTAAAAATAAACAAAATTTAGGGATTTCAAGGTGGGAGTAGCCTTAGTAGTGTAATTTTTATCTTATCTATATGTTAAATTTTTATTGTAGTGGCTATCATCTTGATAAGCTATTGGATTTAAAATAATCTAGTTATGAATGGAGAGGTGCAATCAAGTGCAAAAGTTGTAGTGCCCACTTCCCTTTGACACCTTTTGATACTTATCATGACACTGTCGACTATATTATGGACATTATTATAGTTTTTATTTAGTATGATGTTAGATATTTGATCATGGATTATTGTTGACTTTGATTCTTATATGATGCATGATGATTATTAGAGACACTTTATATGTTGATGATGATATATTGTTTGACATGGTTATATTATGGATGTTGTTCGGACTTGTGATATTTGGATATTGTGAGTGGACCTAGAAATAGAAAATTATTGGATGATGATATAGTTGTTGATAAAACTATAATGATTTTGTTAAATTGCTTTGATGTTGTTGTGATTCATATATCTAGATGATTTTAGAAATTATATTTATATTATTTTGGATGTTCTGATATGGCCATGAGGCCGAAGGAGGTATTTGTGTTTTTCAGGTTTGAATATTGCAACAAACATTGGGGGATTAGAGACCAACCACATTAGAATTCTAAATGAATTCAACAAGGTCACCATGGCAACTAGTTTTGTTTGTGTGTGTGTGTTTGTTAGTGTTAGGGATTCCCATGGGGGATCACCTTTAAATGTGACCAAGGGATTTTATGTATTTCTTTTATTTTTGGTCCCTTTGTTATGTTTTCATGTGTTTATTTTGTGATGCTTTTACCCTTTCATTAATTATTAAATGGTGTGTAAATATTGTGAGTAATCATATTGTTTAGTTAATTAATTAAAAGATGTCATAAGAATGTAATTAATAGAGTTGTTGGCCATGTTTTAAAGTGTTGTAAGAATGTGTAAGTAATATGTAAGTGATGTGTAAGTTAACTTTTGAGTGTGAAACACTCCACCTTCTTGGAAATTCAAATTTGTCCTTGGAGGTTGATTTTGGAGGCTTGTGGGACAAGTTAAACTTGTCCCATACCTCTTAAATTTACATACCAACCTTGCCTATGGTTGGAGGGTTAAATTTAGACTTTTTTATGCATTTTTTCAAGTCAAGTTGAATGTTGTAATTACACTTTTCTTACATAATTTAATTTCAGTCCTTATGGGGTATGGACTTGTTTGAGTGTGTAAGTAAATCTGTCATATTATTCACCCACCTATTTATTATGCATTAGAGAATGAAGTTGAATTTTGTGTTGGAGTTGAGGATGTGTGAAGTGGCATCCTACATGGATCCACCTCACCCTCTTCTCTTCCCTCTTCTATAAAATTTGAATTTCTTGTCTTGTTTTGGGTTGCTTCACTTTTGGGAGACTTATTTTGGGTGAATTTTCTTGTTGTTTTGGGAGCTCTTGCTTGGAGAAGTTTTTGGAATATTGTTGCATGCTTGTGTTGGGTTGATTTTTGGATTGCTTGCATTGGAAGGAGCTTGTTGTTTTGAACTTGGAACAAACTCCATCATGGAGAGGTAAGAGCTTGGCTCTTGGAAATACTCTTCTTTTCCCTTTTATGAATATGTAAATGTTGGTATGTTTGTTATTGTTGTGGGTTGTGGGTAGATGGCCTAGGAATGGTGTAGGAGAAGACTATGAGGTTTATTATGTGGGAGGCACAAGTGTGTTTTAGGGAGGTATAAGGGTGGAGGGAGTTGAGATTTGGGTTCCAGCTTAAAAAGAAATATCTTGTATTTATTTACTCATTATGGTGTGCCATAAGAGGTTGGGGAGACATAAGGAAATGTGAGGAATAAGGGGTACTTGGGGGAGGCATAAGGAATGTCAGGGCTTTGATATACTATTCTTTTTGGCGGTTTGTAACTCGATGGTGATACCCATTTTCCCATTTGGGAGGCATAATAAGCATCCCCCATAGTTCTTACTCCTTTGGCTTCCTTGATGAAGCCTTAGTATTATTTTGTCATGTGTTAATGTAGTTGTAAAACTACATTCTGCTTTTGACTTGTGTTTTTATTTTGAAATGTGCATGTTGAAAGATTGCATTGTGATGTGGAAGCCTATTGTTTCCATGAGTTGAAACACATTTCTTATTACTTTATGGTTGGGGCTCAGGGGCCAATGAAGAAATATGGATTCTCCTTTCATTGGATGTCTTGGTTGGGTGGAGAGCGTTGCCTTTCCCCTACCTTTGTTGTGATCAAAATTGGAAGAAAGAGAAGAATGCATGTTGCTGATCCGGAGCCGAGAAAGGCAGCTTCACGCCCTCTTGTGAAATGAAATCTCATTGTAACCTTTCCCACTTGAAGTGGATGACCTTGTAAATGTTTGTAATGGAAAGATGTTGTACTGACTACAAGTGGAAATTGGAAATGTAAAAGAGTTATGCTCTGTATGATATTTTGGAAAGAATGTGAAAGAATGATACTATTTTGTATATTGTACTTTGAAATCAAATGGAAAGGAGGTTGTATGAGTTCACTTGAATTAATGGAAATGGTTTTTCTTCTCCATATGATGTTATTCTATTAGAAGTCTGTGTTTTACATACTCTATGAAATCTCTGTTTGAAAAATGGTAAAGTGGAACACGTGAAAAGAAAATGTAATATTCTACCCTATGTTCAATAAATGATTTTGGAAGGAATAAAAGAAAGAAGTTGTAAAATTGCCTTTGGAAATCAATAAATGAATGAAATTCTTTTCCTAAATTGCATTGTTAAATTGAATTTGATCATATGAATGTATTGAAATATCTGTTTGAAAGGAAGAAATGCGTGTGAGAAAAGTGCAGTATTTTGTCTCTTTGAAATGTGAAAAATTGGAAATCATTATTGCTTTTTGGTCTTGAATGGTTTGTTTTGAATCAACTAAAATGTGTTAGAATGGAATTGGAACGTATTCTAAATACTTGGAAGAAGAAATGGCAAATAGATCCATCAAAATTTGATCCTTGTTATTTCTAATTTCAAACTCGTAATTATATGACAAATTAAATGATTTAATTAAAGTAGTAGGCCCTAAACGAGTTCAAATAGACTAAAACACTTAAGGAAATATCTCAAAACTTAGAAAAATCGGCTCAAACCATTTTGCAGTCATTTTCTGTCAAGAAACGGAAATGTTCAAATTGCAAATCATTTAGACAAATTGAACCTTGAATCCTTCCTTAAATCCATTTAGAACAATCCCCATGTCTATTTGACATGTTGAGAGAGGAAGAAGATCAAATTGAACAGATCTAACAAGTTAAAATTTATTAGTTCGCACTATAAAAGCCTATAGGCCATTTTCTTAAAATTGACCCCTTAAAATTTATCAAAACCTAAAATTAATAATCTTTGTACAAAGAGGACATCGAGAGCTTTCCAGAAAGTCCTCGTTTTCCCCAAAATAAGCTCTCTATCAAAATTTATGGCCTTCTGAAGTTTTCTTCACTTGGTGTTAAAATTTTATGGCTAATCAAAGGCTGCCACATGGCACCATGAGGTGACAGTGAAGGGGAAAATCCTCTTTTGAACTTAGTGTTTTTGGAAAAATTTGGGAAAATTTTCCAAACTTTCCCTGCCGGCCCGCAACCAATCAAGTGATGCCACATGGCATCACAAGTTATTGATGGAGGATCGGTTCCCTTTTTATCTTTTGTGACTCATAAAATTTTTGGAAAATTTTCCAAATTTTCCCCGTTGTTCCACCAGCCCACAACCAATCAGGGGCTGCCATGTGGCATCGCGAGGTGCTACACAGAGGCGCGGGTCTATGTACCCTCTTAGCCCTTCAGGGCATTAAGTCAATTTTCTCCTTGCCTTCCCGTGTTGGCTTAGGAGATGCCACATGTCCCTTGCAAACTCGCGGGAGCGTGGGTGCAAAGATGACTTTCACCCTGCGCGAGAGAATTTGCAAAATGTCTCCCGCCCCCCATTCTCCCCGCACTGACTTGTGAAGTGCCACATGTCCCTTGTGGACCGGTGGATCGACATCAGAAGAAGGGCGCGAATGTAATTTTTTTCCCCACGTGGGAAAATTTTTCCAAAATTCTCCCCGTGGCCCGCCAACCCACCCTTTGGGAAAATTTTCACCCCTGGGCCCACAAGCCCGCTCTTGGGGGAAAATTTTCACCCCAAGGCCCGCCGGCCCATAACTTGAAAAATATGAGGAGTTAGGAGGACTTCTTTATATCACTAGAAAGGTGAGAAAATTTCCTATCCAATGGGAGTAATTTAGGAAAAATTTGAATGTGTTAAGGGTGAGAAAAATCAAGTTGAAACTTTAATCCTGTTAGAGAGTGTGTGTGGTGAGGAATTTCCCTCTGAACCTAATTAAAACTTCTAACCCTAAATTTTAGACCTTGTGACCTCTAATAATTATTAATAAAAGAAAAGTATACTCTAGTAGATTAGAATTGTTCCAGAACTCATTAGTGGCAATTGTTGTCTTGTAGAATTTGGTTGTAGATTATTTTAATAAAAATATATATTTTGTAGTTTTTCCTAACTAATCCTAGGTTATTCTTAGGTCTCAAGGGGTTGTTTTAATGGGCATTACACTTGGTATCGTAGTAGTGGTTCAAAATATTGGACCATTGGGCACACTAGAAAATTTGAGACATGAAACTTAAACCTAGCACACTTTTAAATCTAGAAAACAACTTATTTTAGAAATTGCATATTTTAGTAAACATGGAAATTGAATAAAACTTAGAAAAATGAACTAGACTCTCACCTTGGTTTGTGCAAGAGGCACAGATGGGACGGGACGTGGGACTTTTCACATAGACCTAGACTTACCACCACTAGATCATGTTGTAGCAGCCATCCTACCCTAGATTTTACAGACTCTTCAAGATGTTAATATCGCCCTACGCGGAGGATTAGTAGGAGGACATGTAGCCGCATGACAGTGAGTCCCTACCATTGAGGGTCGGGTATCTCCTCGACCCGGTGAGGAGCATAGAGGAGAGAACTCCCATGTAGAGTCGGGCCAGGGGTAGAGTCACCATAGAGGGACAGGGTGACCAAATTTTAGGACATAGAGAGAGGTCTCGAGCCCTAGGCTTACTTGGATGAGCATGCGAGAGAGACCTAGAGGCCGTCGACCATAGCTGCATATCACATCGTGGAGAGATCCTCGAAGCTTCACCATCACATTATTCTGGTGACATAGGTGGATTTTAGGCAAAGGCCTAGTTGGTGAGCTTGAGCGGATGCTTCAAGCTCTGTCCTTGTTCTAGCAACACGAAAGCTCATGTTACAATCCATCTACTGAGGGATGGAGCTGGTGTCTGGTGGAGGACAAAGGAGCAAAAGCTCCATGTTGATTCTTAGACAGTTACCTGGGAGCTCTTTGAGGAGCATTTTCGGAGTAGATATTTATCATAGAGGTTCATATAGCAGTGGACAGAGGAGTTTCATGACCTCTCGACAGCATCACTTACAAAGGATTCCTAGATCTACTCCAGTATGTTGATTATATGCGGGATGAGTAGGTGCAGATCCACAAGTTCATCTGGGCCTAAATCTAGACATTGGAGGTGCAGTGCAGATCCATTGTCCATAGACATTAGCTCAGGCCATCGAGAAGGCCTATATAACAGAGGAGACTCAGGGAAATACCAAAGCAGGCTAGAGACCAAGTCCGGATCTGCATACAACAGATGTGTAGGATAATAGATCGAGGGGTTTAGTACCTCTTCCTCATGGTGGACAGGGGTTCAGGCAGTAATATTTTAGACCCCAGCAGCAATAGCAGCAGCCCCGCCCACCTTATGGACCTCCTCAAAGGTTTGATGCACGAGAGATGTCGAGTATGGGGCCTCCTCCTAGGGGTCCCTTTAGGACACAGAGGTACCTGAGAGAGCTCACTCAGCAGAGCTCGCCAACAGAGACCTTAGCAGATCATAGCCGAATCATCGTGGTCCACACCACGAGCACCTCTAGTCTTAGTACATCGAATCTGACTTGCTACACAAGGGAGAGGATCGGGAGGATGTTTTGGTTGTGGTATTAGTGGATATTTTTGGAGAGATTACTCACATAACCCTAACAACAAAGGTAAGACACAGATCTCATAGCCTACCGTCTGGGTGATATGGGGTGCAATCACAAGATGTATGCGTGGTTGAGAACCACTAGGTAGAGCATCGTAGTATAGTTATTGAGACTGCATGTTAGCATTGGTTGTATTCTTACCTCCATCTTGTTTGATTTTGGTTCTTCCGATTCTTTCATTGTACTATCTTTAGTAGAGTGACGTAGGTCGGTGGAAGTTAGGCAGGGTCATTGTTGGGATGTTGAGATGGATTTTGGAGCCAAGATCCCTGTAAACTCCTTAGTTAAGGAGTGTGTGGTGGATTTGGGACCTTTCACCACTACCTCGGATCTTCGTATCCTTCCTTTGGGATCTTATGGAGTCATCTTGGGTATGGATTGGTTGTCATCACACAAGGCCGTAGTAGATTATTACCATAAGATTATATCTTATGTAGATTATTTGGGAGTTGAGTCGGTGATTTTAGGGGTTAGGAGACCCATTTCTATTCGCACCATCTCTCGCTATGTAGCTTAAGCGGTGTGTGTGATGGGGTTGTCGATGTATGTTGTTACGGTCAAGGATGATTAGAGGATGGGTCTAGTGGACCATCGCTAGACGATTACCTGTTTTGAGAGAGTTTGCAAATGTCGAGCTACCAGGTTACCACCCTCACGTGAGATTTATTTTCATATAGACCTAGTTCCGGGTAGAACGTATCTCACTAAGCACCTTATCGATGACCACACTAGAGCTCCGTGAGCTCAAGTTGCAACTTGAGGGCCTTTTGGAGAAAGGTTGTATCCATCCTAGTGTATCCTCTTAGGGTGCACCGGTGATCTTTGTGAAGAAGAAGGATGGATCCTTGTGGTTTTGTATTGATTACCGCCAGCTGAACAAAGTAACGATCAAGAATCGTTATCCCCTTCCACACATTAATGATTTGTTTGATCAGATGAAGGGAGCCACAGTTTTCTCTAAGATTGATCTTAAGTCAGGTTACCATCAGTTGAGGATTTCGGAGGAAGACATTCATAAGACCACCTTCCATACAATATATGGGCACTATCAGTTCACAGTGGTGCCTTTTTGATTGACTAATGCCCCTGCAGTATTTATGAGTTTGATGAATGGGGTATTTAGGACCTTCTTAGATCACTTCATGCTCATCTACCTTGATGGAATTTTCAGTTACTCACGTACGCATGAGGATCACAAGGGGAACCTTCACTAGGTTCTTCAATGTCTTCGTGAGCAGCAGCTTTACGGGAACTTGGAGAAGTGTGCATTCTTTCAAATGGAGGTGCGATATTTGGGTCACATCATTTCTAGGTACGGTATCGCTGTCGATCCTCTTTTCGGACTCGACCACGTGGAGGTCTTGTGCACATTTGGGGTCTCCGCTTTTGTGCACCATACCAAAATTGTGCCAAAGAGACATGTGGCACCTTCCATGGTCCTTCTATACTTAGCCAATTTGGGCCCAATTTAACATTGTCTTTCTTCATTACAAAACCAAATTTCCAAAAGTGACCCGATAACCCGCCTTCTCGCATCCAATCAGAGATGTCCACTTACTCATGGATGTTGGGGCCAAAAATTGACAGGGAAGATATGTTTTTCACTCACGACTATGGAAAAATACAGAGGGAAAACTCCATTGTTTATGCTTGAATAACAAACTGCTTCTCATGGAAAGAAAGACTGTAAACAATACTAGGCTCGATGCAATTAATGGCCATAGAGAAAGGTTTTAAAATTTTCATTCGAATGGAGGAAACAATTTCAAGCATCCAAATGAGAACCATGTAGACTGCAAGATTCCAAATTAACAGGGTGAGATTTGCAAATGAGGACCCACTTCTCCAAAGCACAATTTTTTATCTATCATGACTTAGAACTCTTCTTAAACCTCTCTCAAAGGCACCAACTCAAAAATTTTGAAAGCTTGAATTAAAAATGAGGGGAACTTTGAGGGTGACAACATGGTAGAAGCCTCCACGTGTCTCATCGGTGCAACACCAAGGTTGGGTCCAAAGAGTGGGTTCTCAAATGAGCACAGCTCACCATGTAGTCAGTTCCAATAGAAATCAAATGGCCACTTGGCCGAGTCGATAAGTATAAAGAGCCAACAGACGGCACCACGTGTCGCATCAAAGACAAATTCAAAGATGCAGCCCAAAATGGAGACTCAGATGAGCACGGGCCCTTCCATGTGTCCAGAGCTGAAAAGGCGAAGTGGACGTTGAAAATTCTAAGCGAGAGGCAGCCAACAAACTGCCATGTGTCATCCCAGTAAGCAACTTCAAAAGTAAAATTCAGAGCGGGTTCTTAAATGAGCACTAAGCCTCCACCTCGTCCAGTGGTCAAACTTAAAGCCTCCACTAAACTAGAGGGACTTAGCCAAATACAAAGAAAGGAACAGGCTAGCGGAAGGAGCCACGTGTCTCTCTGGTGCACTTTCAAGAGGTGAATCCAAAGGCAGTCCCCAAACATGTGCCAACCCTCCACATGTCCCAGAGTCCGAAGAGTTAAGGTCAACCATTGAAAATTCCAAAATCCTACGGAGGCCTCCATGTGTTTTATCTGCACAACTTCAAAATTAAAATGGGGGCAATTTCCAAACAAGTGCAAAGCCTCCATGTGTCTCGGTCGACACAACATCTCTCGAGTAATGGGAGGGACTCAGAAAAACACAAAGGAACACATAGGATCCCGCGGAAGCTGCCATTTATCAATCTGCACAATTTCGAAGTGAAAGGCGGAGGTTGAATCTTTAAGATGCGTGAGGCTGCCACATGGAACTTGTATGGACAGACTTCTTTAAATTTTGTGTGTCACGACCACGATCTTCAAACATCCATATCTATGATCAGCCACTTCCTTTTCTGGTGTATCACCACTTAGTGTAGACTCTCTCTCTCTCTCTCTCTCTCTCTCTCTCTCTCTCTCTCTCTCTCTCTCTCCTTGGAATTGTTAGATTAGGATAGATTAGGTTCTACATGTACTGGAGTAGCTTATGGTAGGTAGATTAGGAAGCATGAACCAGCCTTCTCTAGAGGTCCATCTCAAGTTTCTGCAAGTCCCACAACTTGAGAGATGGTCCAATGTTGTGCAATCACACCGAATGCCCCGGTTCAAACCAAGGCCATTCAGGGTTGTTGTGATTTTGCACTAACAGGATATCTACCTACAAATCCACTAGACATAGTAGTTGGGCAGTAGGATGAAGAGGAGACACGAGACATAGAGGTGACTAGAGCAAACAAATTTATTGAGAGGATCTAGAAAATCCATCTCAAAGTCAAATAATAGCTAGAGAAATCTCAAGCCAAGTACAAAGCTAGGCATGATCAACATAGGAGGGAACATAAGCTTCATGTTAGAGATAGATTTTGGCTTTACTTGAGCAAGGAGAGACTACAAGGTCAAGCATGGAAGCTCAAGCCACTACGATATGGGCCCTTCACCATATTGGAGCAGGTTGGAGAAAATGACTTTTGACTTGATTTACCATCATTTATGAGGATGTACTCTATAGTAAATTGTGAGAACTTGCACCTATATGAGCCATCCATGATAGATGAAGATGAAGGACTATAGTTTCTACCTTCCATTGAGGATTGTGTCTTGGAATCATGAGGTGAATTAGAGGAGGATGTAGTGTTGAAGCGAAGGTCGAGAGACTATGAGAGGTCTGCAGGAGTCTTGGCATATTGGATCGAAAGGAAAGACACTAAATCAGGCCCAGCAGTAATCGAAGGTGAAAGTGAGGGAATTATTTCCTCATCTACTCCCCCACTAAGCTTTTATGGGACCAAAAGCCTCCTAAGCATGGGAGGTGTGATCCATAGGGATCCAAAATGACTCTACTTCATCAGATAAGTCAGCACAAAGAAGGAAAATAAATACACTGAGGTTATATCTTTATAGTAATAGGACCACCACTCTGTGTAGAGAGGCGAAAGCATAAAATCACCACCCAACTAGGGCAAGTGGTCCCGAGACCGCCGGTCTGCATTAGGAGTGGTCCTAGCTCTTTTGGATAGAAAACAAAAATATGAAACGAACAGCCCTAGAATTTGAAAGTTTGTTTGTGTCTCTTCTCCTCCATGACCTTTCCCATTCTCCAGTGCACGGAGAACATGAGAAAGGCTATAAATACATGTTTGTAGAAGATAATAAGATCATCAAAGCATGAAAGCAAGTGAGAAAGAAGTTCTTAGTGCTAGAATTGTGTTTTGTAGAAGAAAGGAGTGTTGAGGCAAAGCAAGCAAGTAATTGGGAGGAAGTGTGAGATATTATCTACTTCTCTTTCATACTTATTGTAAATTTTGTACTTATTGTTTTGAATTGGCTAATAAAAGTGGGAAGAAAGAGCAATTGCCCTTCCCAACTGGTTTTTCCTCCTCTAAAGGTTTCTAAGATAAAACTTGTTGGTGTTTATGAGTTTATATTCTTTCCTTTCCTACAATTGTGGATTCTAAGCATAAGCAAAATTCATTCACTAGCTATCTTTGTCATTTTCTAATAGAAATTAGAAGAGCAATGTTTAATTTTTGATTCTATGGATAATTCCAAAGTTGAAGATTTTACAAATCACATACACAAATGTGAGAAGAGGTTGACGAGGTTAGCTTATAGAAGAGGAAAGGATAATTGGCTTATAGTGAGGCACCATCGTGCGATGATGAAGTCTGTGATGGATTCATCTTCAAATTTTCAGATGGCATATAGATCATTGATGGTTATTTTTCATGCAATGTTAATTGAAAAATGTTCTAAAAATAACTATGTGAGTTAGGAGAAAGAGAATATTGAATATTGGGGAATGTTATTGTACCATTCCAAGGTGGGACCAACCAAGGACATGGGAAAAGTGTAAAGCATCAATTCTTGATCATGTGCAATAAAATAACATACATGTTTAAATGCACAAAGATGTTGTGGATCTTCTTCATTTTTAACTCATAAAATTTTGGCAATTCCTAATGTAGAGGATATGGTTTAATTGGTATGGATGGGTGAATGGGCTCATTGCAGATTTTCTCATATGATAACAAGACCTTGGTCCCTAAAGTTACAACTTCAAGGTTGGCTAACCTATTTACAAGGGCATGCATGGGATCATTTGAAAGAGTCTATTGGGGGATGAGGGGTGGTGGTTGCATGTAAGAAGTAGTTGGATGGGTTTTTTGATAAACTTGTGGATGTGTTGGTGTTTGAGGAATTTGTTGGGGATAAGCCATGGGTTGTGATTGAAAGGATGGTTGTTAAAAAAATTTGTTGGGAGATGAAAAGATAATATGATAGTTGGGATTGGGAAGGTTGTTGTGGTAGGTTCTGAGCAAGGATGTGTGTATGAACAGGTTGATATTGTTGTTGGAAAGGGTTAGACACTTGCATAATGTAAAGCACCCATGAAAGGGGGTTAGGAAACATTGATTGGCATGCTAGATGTAAGAAGATCATACTGTCCAGACATGGGATATGATTTTTGGACATATTGAGTAGGGACAATAATGGGGATAGTGACCGAAGAAGTGAGGGGAAGAGTAATGTTAATTTTTTTGTTGATCACCGAAGATTATGAGGGATCGGGTGACTATCTGGGTAGTTTGATGAGTCGAGGGATTAGTAGAGGAGGAAGTAAGATGGGCTACGAAATCTCATTAGTTGTAGGTTGGGTGGATTGAGGATTGGTTTGATAGGGATAGATTTTTTGGAGTGGTGGTCCATCTAGGGTAATCGATTCGATCTCTTAAGGAGATAATCTTGAAGTGCGATTGGATTGGCATCCAGGAGCTCTTGAAACATGGTATCACCGAGAGGGACCTTAGGTGGTCCAAGGTTTGGATTGGACTGATGGTGGGGTGGCTGGCCTAGATGGGATAGATTGATGGTAAAATAATGGATTGGTCTCTCCTAAATTTGTAGTGTGAAAAAAAGGTTCTGGTTGAGAGACGTCGATGATTGGTTGAGTTCTCAAGGGTACAGATGAGGTGGTTGTTGTAGAGAACATTTGTTGAGACAAGGGATCGATGGAAGCAAAGTTTTGTTCCATTCTTTTGGCTGCTAAACGAGTGACTACAGGGCATGAAAATATTTTTACCCAAGCAAGTAAAGCAGATAATTATTTTATGTTATTATTGTATTTACGAATGTATGAAAATAATTAGGATGGATAACCGTGCACTGTAAAAGGGAAAACTATGTCCTGTTTCAAGTTTGTTATGGATGAGAAGTGTCTGAGGCGATTTATTGTTGGGTGATGAAATCCCAATCAGAAAACCATGAAAAGGGATGTTTTGATGTGTTAATTGATTTGTGAGGTTTAAGGTTGTGTGTGATAAGATGTGTGATATGTAGAGTATTAAACCCCTATTTAAGCTATGTGGGCAAGCAGGATGTAAAAATAATATTCTTTTTAAGCCCAAAATGAAATGTGATGTTGGATGAGGACACAAACAGAGATGGGAAAGTACAATGCAAAGGGAGTAAATACAAAAAAGTGGAATACTTAGATAACACTTTTCCTATTTATCTGCACTTCTCAAATGATAAGTGATCCAAGCCATGAACCGAGCAAGAAATAAAGCAAGGCCTTGCAGACCGTAGTGTTAGTGTGAAAAACAAGATATAGAAAGAAAGAAACCACCTAAAGGGTGGTCCCACCGGGCGTGCCAAGAATTTTGTCCAAATTTCTCATTCATTAATAAAATTAATGCACTAGATACTAAAGAAACTAGCCAACTCGAAGGATAGAGGGTTTAGGTTACCTCGATGCTTGATTATTTGTATGGGTGTTGAATGATGGATTACTATTAAACCTACAAATAAGACTGAAAACAGGATTTGATGAGAAAGATAAGGGCAAGGGATTCTGACAAAGTGGACCCGAGAAGCGTTAACTTCCTCGGTTGATGTCAGCCCCCATTTTAGACCAAAAAAATTATGTAAAAGGAAACTTATATTATTAATATACTGATTCTCGTAAAAGTAAATAATCTGAAAAATAATATTGATTGATTTAACTATTGATCTAATTAAATAACTCAAAGATTAATGTACCTAGTCTAGGTCAGCGATGACCTAGGCTATGTAGAGGTAGGTCGATTGTGACCTGAGGGGTTAGATCAGGAAAACAAGGAAAATATGCAGATTATGCAGGATCAAAGTGTAATTTGGAAGCTACATAAGTCTAGAAATGTTGGAGTCAACCTACAGAAGAAGTCCGAAGGAATAGAAACTAGGGAAACAATGAGAAACAAGGATTAAGGTTGGGGATTGAATCCAGGACCCTGGTCGACAGAGACTAGGGTTTAAACATGTTAATTTTCTATCATAAAGTGGCTTGGATGAAGGCTTAATAAACTGGAATAGTGGATAAGTAGATGTAGAGGCCGAGGATGTCTCTTGAAAAAAAAAAGGCTGCATAGGTTGGGTCGATGGTGATCTGTAAGGGTTGATGGTACTGGGCATGTAGATTGATGAAGCTAAGGGGAGGAAAACTAAATGATCAACCTATAAGAGTGGATTTGAAAAAGTTGATGATGAATTTGTGAGCTCTGTTGCTAATGATCTATACTTACAAAAGGTTAGATGTGAAAAATACAAGATAATATGATAAAGCTAATTGAATCTATATAAAACAATGACAATATTATAAGAAACATTATCTTTATTAACACATGCACGTTGCAAGGAGGTCTGGAGGTCTGCAATGGCTTCGTGGATTTCTCGGGCATGAAATATTGTCTACAAGTTGTGAGAAATTCTGCTTGCACTAAATTTTCTGATGATGAATGGAAAGGAAGAAATCAGTTTTATAAGGTCGATGGCGACTAGGCTTGATCGCTGCCGATTCTGGGAAATTTTCTTTAATATAAATATTTTTTAGTTTTCTTAGCATGATTTTGGTTTATTTTAAGGGTTGGCCAAATGCTTTAAAGCATTAGGCGGGAATGGGTTGTTTGGGGATGAGGTGTAGGTGATTTGGAGATAAGGATAGGTTAGAATGGGGATGTATAGGACATATATTTGGAATGAAAGCATTCCAATATAGAAGCTAGTTAGGACATGTGGATGTGGATACCCATTAATTAATTAATTAAAGGTAATTAATTAATTAATGTAAATAAATAAAGATCACATGATTAGGGACTAATTAATTAATGTTAATTGATGAGGACCATATACGCTTAGGATAAATGGGCATTTAATTAAACTAGGTTGATGATTGAATAAATAATTAAAATATGTGCACGCAAATGATGAAGGGATAGATACAAAAATTAGGTGTCTAAACTCAATGTTGTCCCTATCCCAAGATTTTCCTCTAGTGCTTTTTTTTTGGTCCAACTCTACCCCGACTAGTTCAATTGGTTTTGTTTCTCAACTAAGAAGCTTAAAATCTAGTCGATTTGAATCTATCCCTCTTCTAAGATATGATTATCATTCCATCATATTCTCATACCACTAAACCACCTATTTCACCCATCTAGTTGCTCAACATTCATCCAAAGACTCCTTTCACTTGCCTTTACCAAAATGTCCCTTACATTGCACAAGAGCAAGGTTCACTAGTCTCTTCTTGGTTGGTCTACTCAGAAATATCTTCATGCAAGCTAAAAGCATCCCTAAAAACCATTCTCAATCTCAAGGAGGTATGAAATTTTTTTAACATATCCTTCCATTATCTACTCCATTCACTATCCACTCTCTTAGACTGGCCTTCCCACTTTCTAGCCCTTTCTAGGTGATATGTTGATTGTATCTTCAGCTTTAAGCACATACTCAACAAGTTGAGGGAATTATAGAGTACCCATTAAGGGTTTCTAGTTGCATTAATATTTTTAGGTTTGAACTCCAAAGATAAATACCACTTCCTTCATTAAATTGAGCTAACAATTAGGTATAGGTCTGTATTTGTTATTTCTCCCCTAGACTGTCACTCACACCTCAACATGCACCCAATGAACCTTAAAATTTTCCTTTGAATCTCCTAATATACCTTCTTATCATCATATCTAAAAAATATCAAGCTTCAACTCATCAATTAGAGCCTTCAAACCATGAGCCCTATGCTTAACCAAGTGAGGGGTTGAAAAACAACTCGAGAAGGTGAATTTCCTTTACCTTTTGACTTGTACAAACTTTCAAAACTCCAAATCAATCAGTAGGTTTATCAACCCATTCCCTTCATGATTATTTTACCAGTGAGAGAGTAATGAACCTTTCAAAGGCTTAGAACAATGGATCTTTTCTTATCTTCCTATAGGTGTACAGTAGGGCAGGGTTACTATGATTTCAAGGGTTTACTCAAACTAATCACAGTTCCAACTAACATTCCACATTTTTGGAAGTTTATGAGGTGCCATGCACTCTTCCATAATCTTTCATCCTTCTCCCACTCAAATTTTCTTCATGATACTCTCCCTTGATCCTCTTACACAACATGTACACTAACATGCCCTATCTCTAGACTGTTAACAACACTATCAACAATAATGATCAAATACAACCTAATATATGTGTAAGATATTGTTATGAGCATGTCTCAGTCACAATATAACTCTTCAACTCATTCCTCTTGTCTTTCTTAACTCTGATTGTGCTTCACAGTATTCAACCATTAATTATTCAACAAAATCACCATAACTCACAACCACAAGAACAAGCATATACATACATGCAAGGAATGTAATGAAATAATATATACTTATCTCTCCATCAGTCTACAAACACCATCTTGAACAAGCATTTGGATTCACCATTAGCAGTTTCATCATATAATCACCATACACAAATTCCCTATATCACAGTGGTTTGCAAACTATGTTTTCTTCAAATTCTTGGAGCCTCAGCTCTCCCAAACCTTGGATCATTTGAATGATAGTCTCATCAGTTACAAACATGAGGTTTTGTACTCCTTACAAGATAGTTACTATTTAAATTGTGACCCTTCAACTTCCTTTAGTCTTGTGACCTTTCAAGTCCCTCAATACAACATCATAGCTTAAAAATGGTGACTCCAAGACCCATACTTCCTAAATTCACTCACATTGACTCCTAGACCCCACTAGGACTTACATTCATGACTTAAATCCCCTAAAGACCTACATGACACCTTGATATTCCTATTTCATACCCCTAATAGCCTTCAAATTCACATTTTGCACTTTTGGAGGGAAAGTATGTAATTTAAATTTTGAAAGGCCAAGACTCAAACCACCACACCAAACTGACTCACATGGATTCCCTAGACCTATAACACACCTGCACACTAAAAATTGATGACACCATGACATATTTATAGAGATGGAGATGATTCTCCTGCATCAGTGGTGATGGTAGTCATCTCGAGATCACAAATGGTGCATATCTCTTGAGATTGTTTCTAAACACTTAATCAATATTTGGTGATGTGCTCACATATTGCAATTCAAGGAGTGGATTTCACATTGCTTCAATGCAATTGGAGTTCAAGAAGATGGATCTCACCCTCAAACATTCCTTTAAGTCTCATTCAGGTAGAAATCCTTCAATATAGAGGAAGAAACCTATTTCCATGAGGAGAAATCAAACGAAGATATGTCCATATACTATAAGCATGTTTCCACTCATGTGAAATCTTAGTCTGTGAAGTTAAAAAAATTATCATCTACTGATCAATATATAATAATCAAAATGTCTATGTATCAATCCATCAGTAATGTCAACATAATGAAAATAGTGTCGAAGAGGAGTGTGCACTACATCCCCCTCCTCTTAGACTCGACTTCCTCCTGGAAGTCACTAAAATAGGTGAGGAAATTAGGTCTGTAACAAAGTAGCATCCTCCTAAGTGGCTGCAGTCTCATCATACCTATCCCACTGGACTTGCACCTAGTCAATCTCGCAACCTCAAAGGCTCAAGTGTCCTACGCTCTATGATGTGCACGGGTTTCACAAATACCGCCCTATTCTTATACGTGCAATGTGGTCTAATCCAATACATGAGAGGGATCTGAATGTATCTCCTAAGAACATAAACATGAAATACATCGTGCACATGAGACAAGCTAGGTGGAAAGGCTAGACGATAAGCTAAGGGATTGATCTGCTCTAAGATCTCGAATGGACCCATGAATCTAGGAGCTAACTTAGAGCCTTTTTCATAATGGATAGGACTCTTATGAGGTTTGACTCAAGAAACACCTTTGTGCCCACCTCATAGCTATGGTCAACTCTCCTCTAATTTGCATATTTCTTTTGTCTATCTTGTGCCTCCTGAAGCCTCTGTCTGATCAAAATAACTTGTTGCTCCATGTCCTATAAAAATGTTGGCCCAAGAGATACTTTGCTCTCCAATTTTCCCCAACTCAATGGTGTGTCCTGCACTCACTGCCATAAAGTGCCTAAAATGGAGCCATACTAATAGAACTCTGAAATTTATTATTATAAGCAATCTACACCAAGTACAAATACTCCTCCCACCTAACTGATGGTCCATGAAGTACATCCAAATCATATCCTCTAAAATATGATTGACTCACTCTGTATTTCCATTTGTATCTTAATGATATGTTGTACTGAAGTTGATACTCCTCCCAAGGGCATGTTGCATGGTAGTCTAGAAATGAGAGGTGTATAAGGGATCGCGATCATAGATAATCTTCTGTAGAATCCTATGTAGTTTGACAATATCATCTAAGTATACTCGTGTCACTACACTAGCTGTATAGGTGGTCTTCACCAGAGAAAAATCAGCCACTTTTTCAATCTATCCACTGTGACCATGATGACATCGTGGTGGTATCTTGATGTCAGTATCCCTACAATAAGATCCATGGAAATTGTGTCCCATTTCCACTCCGGTATAGCATGATGTTGATTCTCGGCCTTCACCCTCTGACACTTTAAACAACGTGAAATGCAGACAAAGATACATCTCTCTGAAGACCTCTCTAATTATACAACTACCTCAAGGTGGCATGCATCTTCTTCACCCCTACAAGGGCTGAATAAGGTGCACAATAAGCCTCTGCCAATATATCCTATCTCAAACCTCCATCCCTAGGTACATAGATCTAACCTCTATGTCTAAGAAGTCCATATGTCTCTAATGCAAAACCATCAAACTTCCCCTCAAGGGGTCTCTAAGACTCAATCTCTGATCTAGCTACAAGGTAGAAGTTGTCATGTGGAAGCTATCACAAAATCCTGCTCTACAAATTTGTACCCACTAAAGTAGCCATAACCAAATGTCTTTGTCTACTCAAATCATTTACAACCACATTCTCCTTCCATTTAACATGCTCTATCTCCATGTCATACTTTGCATAGCAACTCCATCCAAAAGCCATTACGAGCATTGATATTGGGATGTGAGAAGAGGTGACATAAGCTCAAATGGTATGTCCTAAGAATAAACCTCCTACTAAGAAGAAAATGATGGAAATGCACCAAATCATGCACTACTCCCACAAGCTCAGGGTCATGAATTGGATAATTGATCTCATTATCCTTGAGTTTGAGAGACTCAAAGGCAACCAGACGGCCTCCTACATTAAAAAAACCTCCTAATCCTACCAAGGAAGCATCTGTACACACAAAGAAATCCCTCTCGAGGATCCGGCGGTGTAAGAATCGAGTGTTTTCGTAAGGCATTTCTTCAAAGTAATCAAGACCTTCCCACATCCATTAGACCAAACAAACATCTCCCCTTTCCACTAAAGGGAAGTGATGTGGTGTGTAATCTGAGAGAAGTCTTGAACAAATCTCCTATAGTAACCTGAAAACCCCATGAAACTACACACCTCGATCACATTGGTTGGTGCGGAAAATCCATAATAGCTCTAATATTAGAAGGATCGACTGCGATACCTTCCCCAAAAATGATGTGACCCAAGTACTTGAACCTCTGACTGGAAAAAGGCATGCTTCTCCAGGTTCTTGTATAGCCGTTGCTCATGAAGACACTATAGAACCTGACAAAGGTGCTCCTCACGCATACGTGAGTATAAAATAATGTCATCAAGAAACATAAGCATGAAGTGATCCAAAAGCTTATTGAACGCCCCATTCATCAAACTCGTGAATACAAAGCAAGGGTGATTATCAAATCAAAATTTACCACCATGAACTCATAGTGGCCATATCTCCTGCGGAAAGATGTCATGTGGATGTCTACCTCCACGATCATCACCGATGGTATCCTAACTTAATATCAATCTTAGAAAATATAGTGCATGCCTTCATCTGATCAAATAAATCATCTATCCGTGGAAGGGGGTAATGATTCTTAATTGTTACTTTGTTTAGCTTCCTGTAGTCCACACAAAAACACGAGATCTATCCTTTTTCTTCACAAAGATCACTGGTGCACCCCAAGGAGATACACTAGGAAAGATTATGTCTTTCTCAAGAAGGCCCTCCAACTACAACTTGAGCTCACATAGCTCAGGTGTGGTCATCATATATGGTGTGCATGAGATAGGCTCCGCTCCCGAAACCAAATCAATATGAAAGTAGATCTCACGTGGGGGAGGTAACTCTAGAAACTTGCTAGGAAAAACATCAAAGAAATCTTGTAAAATGAGTCTAATCCTCTAATCGGTCACTAACAGTGACGGCAAATAACTCAAAACCCCATCACACATACCGCTTACCATAGAGAGGATATGGTGCAAATAGAGATGGGTCTCCTAACATCAACAATCCCTGACTCCATTCCCAAATCATCTGCATAAGATATAACCTTTCTGTAACAATCAACTCTAGCTCTATGTGTAAACAATGAATCCATGCCCAAGATAGCTCCATATGAACCCAAGGGAAGGATACAAAGATCCAAATTTGTGGTGAATGGTCCTAGGTCCACTACACACTCCTTAACTAAGGAGTCCACTAGGATCTTGGCTCTAGAAGCCATCTCAAAATACCAAATAAGGCCCTACCTAATCGCCACCCCTTGCATCATTCTACTAAAGATGGATGAATGAAAGAATCGATGAGTCAATCAAATAAGATAGGGGTAGAAATACCACCAATCTTACCAATGGTCTCAATCACCATTCCCTAGTGCTCTTCCTGGCGATTCTCAACCACATCATAAATCATGTGGCTCTTAGCCATGTCACCAACCGTAGGCTCAGAAACATGTGCCTTACCCTGATTAGCAGGGTTCTAAGGGAACTCTCTCCAATGATGACCATGTACACCACACCCATAGCAACTACTTGGTCCTCTCCACTGAGAAGATACTCCTCTAGGTGTCCCGATAGTCTATATTGTAGAACCTGATGATCCTGTCATAGATCTCTATGGGTGTTATGGTGGGCATACTCTTCCGACTATGCTAAGGGTAGATCTTGTGTCCTGTTAGGCCCCCAACTAGAGGTCCCATACTACATCCTCTCTAAGCATCATGACACTGTGGAGGTCAAAAGGGTGGTCAATTTTGTTACTTCTACTGAGGAGGAGGCCTAAAGGAAGACTGTGCTAAAGTGTGTCTCGCCACAAGGAGGAGGAGTTGATCCCCTTGACCTATTATGTTATAACTATTGTATGTAGATCCTCACTCTATCGCGATCCTTTTGAGTCTTCCCCTTGGTTTCCTCTATAATATAAGCCTTCTCCATGACCTCTGATAGTGTCTGCAGGCAATGAATGTGCATTACTCCACCCAATTCTAAGTTTAGGCCCCTGATGAACTTGTGAACCCTAACCTACTCATCCTACATGTAGTCTACATACTGGAGCAGATCCAAAACCAACCCTCATACTGCTACCATTATGGAAGCCTTTCGTATATCATAAAACTCATCGATCCACTATTGGATGAATCTCTTAGATATGTATCTACTCCTGAAGCTCTCCTCTAAGAGCTCCCAAGTGACTGTCTCATAATCTACATGGATTTTTTTCTCCTCATTCCTCTACCATACTCTAGCTTTGTCTCTTAGAATGTGGATAGCAACACGAGCTTTCATGTTGCTAGTACAAGGACATAGCTTGAATCATCCGCTCAAGCTAACCAGCCATGCCCTTGCCTGAAAATCCTCCCGTGTCTCTAACAAAATGTGGTGGGTGTAACTTTAGTATCTCTCTGATGTGATCTACCATTGTCAACTTTTGGCCCCTAGGTCTCTTTGTTTGAAAATCCCTTGGCCTAGGGATCCTATATTTGTCTCGTGTCCCAAGCTCTATCTATGTCCTCTCTAGGTGGTAACTCATATCCAACCGACTCCATGTGGGAGTGGTCTACCCTATCCTTAGTAATGTGACATGACGGTGCACAAGCCTCCACTGATGACTCTTTTTCATGTCTATTAGGTCACCCTCCTAAAGATCCTCTCTGTAAAGTGGCATTAACATCATGTAGTTTCTGCAGTATCTGAGGCAATATAGTTGTTACTACCTGATTTGGGGGTGGTAGATATAGGCTCACATGTAAGGACCCCTCATCTAGTTTTTGTCTCTGCATAGACCAAGACGGTAGTTAGTTTATGATCATCTAAGCTTTATTTCAATTTTCTAAGTTTTCTACGTTTCAAAACATCAAGCAATGTTGTGTGTCCTAGGTTTAGCATTGTGCTAGGTTTTTGTTGTGTTTCATTTTTCCAAGAGTTCTTGGGGTCCAAGCATTGAACCCATGGCTCGATACTAAGTGTAACACCCACAGCTTTTCTACTCTCAAAACAGATAGAACTAATAATTAATATTCAAGTTTACAATACTAATTTTATTTTTATTTTTGAAGTGTTTGCAAGGTTTGACATTTCCAAAATTAATAAATTTCTTGGTTAAAGTCTTTCTACACAAGCTTGTGAAAGTTGGAATTTAATTAATAATTAATTATTATTAAATTACTTCCTAAGAAATATTTATGGTTTAAAGCATCTACTAAGCTCCATTAGTTTAATTAATTATCAAGCACCAAGATTACTTTATTTTCTAACTCAAAGGTTTAATTGTTTTTCCTAGCCACTAAGTGGCCCCATTCACCCCATTACCCATGTTCTCTCTTTTTTACATTCCCACAAAATACCTTCCACTTAAGTGAGGTAGGGTTTAATTTGGGCCATTGGATTGAATCTATCCTAGCCCTTAGATTTGGGTTGCCCTAAATATCCTTATGGTTCTCTTTTTATTTCTATTTGCCCCAAAACAACCTCATTTGTTCTTTTCTTGGTTGCAATTTTTTGAAGAGGAAAAGGAGGAGCCATGAGAGCAAGAAGAGCAACCATGGCAAAATTTTCATGGTTTTAGTTTTAAATATTTTACTATTGTATTATTACTCCTTGTTTAAGGTAGATATCCTACCATGGATCTATTTTGTTATTTAATGGAAACATTTTATTTTTGAGTTCAACAATCGAGGAAAACCCCATTTCATGAAATCTATGGATTTTACACATTTGGGTGCCATAAAAGATATTGGAGGGCTTAAAATTTTAAATTCAATTAATGTCTAGTTGTTGGAAGTTTCTTTTTTATGGTTTTAAGCTTAGTTTTTAATTAATTTTAAATCTAGGTTTTTCACGACGATTTTATTTTTCCATCAAAAGTGACGAAACCACCACCCTAAGCAGGCTAGTGGTACTATGACCGCCACCCATCTTGGGGCGCTTCATCAACTGTCGCCGCTCTCTCGTTAGGTAAAAATTTTGAAACCACCGCTTTGCACATAGCGGTAGTTCTATTCCCCGAAAATAGAACCTTCAAATAATGCATTTTTTTAATAGTTTTCAACTTAAGTTGGTTTTTAAAGCAATAATAATTTTAACTAAGGTGTATTCCATTCATTGGTTGCTAGATTGATAATATATCTAGTTTCATAATTTTAATTACATAACATCAACTCATTCTCTATTCTTTCCTTTGCAATAAAATGTAAAATTGAGTATAACATTACTACAATTCATTCTCTTTCACATATTCAATTTTGCCAATAAAAACAACAAGAACTAAACAACACTTCCAATACATCTTTATTTTTCAAATATATATATTGTAACTTTAAATACATACAACTTTAGGAGAATTTCATTTCAAGTCAGCTAAATAACTTAAGCTTCCTTTCACTATAACATTAGAATACAAATATGAAAACTACAAGTTGTCATATCATTCTTTTACAATACAAGGATTTCAAATCCATTTCTTTCAATAAAACTAGTCCTTTCCAACAAGGTAAACAACTAAGAGTTCTTTCTAAATTCACTAAGTCACTTCAACTTGGAATAAATGAAATATTACAAAAATTTCTTTCAAATATAAAAATGTTACAAACTTCCACTCAAAGTGGGGATAATAATATGATCAAATTACAACATAGATATTCTTCAACAAGTTCAAAATACAAGTCTTCTTTTTATGTCTTCGCCCAACTTTGTAGCTTCAATCTTGCATTCTTCAATCTTTCAAAAAATTGGATCACAATACAAAGAAAGTGGAAATAGGTGATGTTCTTTGCCCAAATTTTAATCCAATAAGAGGAGAATCCATCCCCTTATTGGCCCTCGAGCCCTAACCAAAGAACAATGAGAGATCTTGAGCAATGTTTGAAAAAAATTTACAAGAGTGGCTTCCACAAAAACATACAATCCACAAAACATGCAACACATTCAAGGGACATACTCAACAATATTTACAACTTTCTCAAACAACACATAGGTTTGATATCAAACCAAAAGAGAAAGGAATATGGGAACCACCTCCTTTTGTCTCCCAAGTGAAGTAGGAGTTTCACCCAAAGCCTCCATGTGCACAATACAAACAACAAAACATCCTTATCTCTCCCCTTATAAGTATGCAAAAATATGTCCATGTTTTCCTTTTCACTCCCCATAGGTGAAACTCCCAATCACACTCCCTCCAAAATGCATGTCTCGAACTCCCTTTTCCCTCCCCAATGGTCCCATACTTCCATCTCCCACTCCTTCTTAAGGAAAACTACCCAACCACACAAAAAAACACATTCATAACACTCATACAATATTCAACAAGCACAATTTTCACATATACAAACATAAATAAGAAGATAAAAATGGTGGATATCAGTTATAAACATTATTTCATAAAATGCAATGAACAGTATTCCACTAGATCGATTCGATTTTGCAAGCATACTACCGACTTTTGGGTAAACCGCATATGTAATTTTTTTCTTGTATTTACATTATATGACTCCATGTGTTTATATTTTTGAATTAATCTTATTCTTTGATAATGTGTATAGGTGAATGTAGTATGGAACAATGGAGAAGCCTAACCATCATGCATGTTAGGCATGAAGTTAACAGAATTCGAACCCGTGACCTCCTAAAAATGTTGTCATGCCCAACCACTGCATTGTAGTGTTTTTAAGGAAAATATAGCAAAATTTGTATATTATTTCATTTGCAAACGTTGACCAACACCCTCTATAGATCAAACATCAATCATTTGGCTTTATGGACAGTGATCCTACTCCAATAGTTGCAGCTCGGTTTGGTAATTTTACATTCTCTACAGGTTTTGGGTTATTTTCATCTCTCTTTGGCTTCCAAATGCATGGTTTACCTTAGGGATTTGGGTATGCTTCTGTTCCTAGAGTTTAACATGGGTTATCCAATCCCTTTCATGGTAGTCATCCCAATGGATTTCATCGACGTAGCATATGACACGAGAGCAAGGGTAAGAAGTCATGTTGTCAAAACTTCTACTACTCATCATTAATTATTGGTTTGCTTATAGTTGTAAAATTGAAATAGAGGATCAAATATTTTATGAGACATATAGATACTTCTCAATTTTATTTAAATCTTTTGGCTCAAAAAAGCAACTAGGAATTATGTGTATGTATAACCACTTTTATTTTGAATGCACCGAGGAGAACTAGTTGAGGCCTCACTTGAGAGATGGATATTACGTAATGGGTGGACATTACAATTATTGATGTATAATTAAGAGATTTGTTCTACCATTTATTTTGCTAATACAATTTGATCATCACTCCCAATGATTGTAAATTATTGCGTACTTTTTTATTACCATCTCATATGATGCTTGCCGAGCTATTTTGCATATAAAATTTTATTGTCATCTTGACTTATGGGTAGGAATTGTTTTGTATGTACTTTTTAAAGTTGCATATTCATGCAAACACTATAACCATTAAAAATTCCAAAAAGACATATGAATCGGGATAATAGTTTTATTTATTTATACAATTTTCTCATTTATGACTATTCATCATCATCGTATACTTGTGACTATAGGTATTCCAAAGGTTTTGTAGCACAAAGTATCCATGAAAGGAATCTTGATGATATTGTTCTTTTTGAACTTGTTTGTTGGGAACAACTAGTAAAAATAATCGCAACCTATTAGTTAAATGGAAAAAGTTGCATCATTTAAATTTTCTTTCTAAAACTATGAAATTGTCAAAAATTCATAGTCTCTGACATACCATCCCAAATACTATCTTCTCAATTTAGATTTACCATGAGGAATTTCTTTAGTTTTTGGACTGTAAAAAAAGTAAAATAAAAGTTAAACATGGTTCCAAATATGGGAGAACATTATAGAAACTAAAACTTGGAAGGGTTCAAATGCCCTAGAATATTGGAGTGCATCTCTAGTAGACCATAAACAATTTCTCGAGTTTCCTAAATATTTTCTTGTCCTATAATATTGTAATTACTCATATTAAAGTTACATCCTTTTTTCGAGTGTTTTTGAAATTTTTGGTTTTTGAATTATTTTTGTCCCATTAACTTCTTAAAACTCTTGTATATAAGTAACATGATCCATCCATCTTTCAATATTTTTTAAAGGTTTCTACAATTGTAGAAAGGAATGTATCTTGAGCATATGTAGTTTTCAAAAGCTTCAAATGTTGAAGAACTATTCCTTGATATTTTGAGACTTCATGAACAAGTTCTTTCATTTTTTTGGGCAACTAACCATTCTTCTCCTCTCCCCGCACTCTCTACCTCTGGGATTCCAATAAATCATATTCCCACTACATCAATAGTAATCGCATCTCTGCGATCTCACCGTGATGTCTAATAATAACAAGATTTTCCTCATTTAAAAGATGGTCTTTCGTTAAAATTCAATGGGAAATTGATTCCCAAGATGGAACTCATAAAAACATTAGGCTTCACTCCAAAAGGCCTCACAACCGCTATATCTAGAAAACCCAGATTGTTTTGCTTAAATTCAAAAAAATCCCTCAATCCTAAAATCCTTTATCTCTTCCTGCAAGTGAGCTGCAATAACATTATAAATCTTTCTGAAAAACTACTTTAAAATTCCTAAATTTCACTTATAAATCTTTCTTCCAACCCTTAGAAACATATCACTTACACAATTGGTAAAATATAGCTTAAACCTTTAACATGAATGACAGGAATTGGCCACTTTACGGCTCTTGTTTGATTGGAACTTGTTGATATATCATACTAGAAATAACACCAAAAAGAGTACAATGGAAACATTGATAGGCACAAAATAAGTAATCATTTCATATGCACTTGAGGCACTTTGAAAGTATAAATGTTTACGTAATACACAAGCATAGTTTACAAGGCTACACAAAAAATGTATTAGCCAAACCTAAATCTAAGCTCTTCATAAGAAAATGAGGGACTATGATGACTCGTTGATCCATATGGATCCAAAACAACACCACTTCATCAGATCATCCAAAGACTTAAGAATAAAAAATGAATAAAAAAAGGAGCGGGTTGTATTTTTACATAACCACCACCCTGTGCAGAGTGGCGGTCCTGTAACCACCCCCAAGAGAGAGTGGAAGTCCTATAACCACCCCCGTGCAGCCAGCAATCCTACAACCACCAATCTGCAAAAAATGCGATCCTGTCACTTTTGACAGAAAAATAAAAGAACCCCCCACCCGAATGGTCATTGAATTCAAATAGCTCGACCATGTCTCTTCCTTAGACGTCTCTTCCCATTCTTCAAAGTGCATAGGAGAACATGTGAAGAAATTATTTAAGGAGAAGAGTAAGGATGAGTTCAAGAATCGGAAGACAAGAGAATCCATGGGAGAAAGTGAGCAAAGAATATTTAGTGCTAGAACTGATTTGTAGGAGCAAGGTGTATAAGAACAGAGAAAGGAAGTATTTGGTAGGAAGTGTTTACACTATTAATTTATTTTCAAGCTTATTGTAATCTGTATCCATTATTTAAATTGGCCAATACATAAGTGGGAAGAAAGAGCAATTTCCCTTCCCGACTAGTTTTCCCTCACACCGAGGGTTTCAAGATAAAATTTATGTGTTGTGTTGTTTTATTTCTTCATCTCACTCTGCAAGCTAATTCTATAGCATTAGAAATCAGACACTAGCTTCAAATCTGTCATTTTCCAAAGTTGAAAGTAGAACATTAAATTTGTGATTTTGTGAATTTCCAAAGTCGAAGTTTACATATCCCCTATGTATAAGGGGCAAGGCTCGAACCATTAATCTTAGTGACCATAATATCCTTTACCTCGAGGTTTTTCTAAGTTTCCTTTATCAACACTTGTCTTTCATTGTGCATGCCAACATTACCACCAAAAATTAATTCCAAATCTAATTTCTTCATCGGTTATTTATGGACCCGAAGGCTCATGCCTAAGGGTTTGAGCTATTGACCTTGATTTCCACATTCTACCTACCCACATAGGTTCCATAGAGTCTCGAGTTCGACATATTTTTCCATTCCTCTCCATGCCCTCTAGCTCATGTATAGCTTATCCTCTCTATTAAGAGTCAATAGAGGCTACACATTTAAAATGTCTAACCCGATTCTATGTAAGGTTAAGAACGTGAAGCCAAAATTCCGACATAAAGCATTATCATTCACACAATGCATTTTTTTGAGTTTCCTTCATCACCACATGGTTACAAAGGCACTCCCATTCACTATCACATGTAAATAGGAAACTTGTTTATATTTGAGTTTGCCAAAAATTTCTCTATCCCTCCATGGTCTATAATTCATCTTCATCATCCAAATTATCCCCTTTGTTAATAATTAATTTATGATTCATAGTCAAAATGGCTTATTCATATGTAAATGGAAGCTCTATTGAGGTACTACGATGACCCACACCTAAGGGGCAAGACTCGAGCTATCGAACTTGCATCCGCATTCTCCTTAAACTCAAAGGTTGTTCTTAGTTTCCTTCACCAATTCTTGACTCTAAATGTGCACACCAAATTTCCTACTCTAGAAACCATTATTATTCATACAATGCACATGCCTAGTAGAGGAGGAAAAACAATAGAAATGTGTTACCTGATTTCAAATTTGACCTCTTCACATGCTACTAGTGGACCACAATGACCCATACCTAAAGGGGCAAGACTTGATCCATTAACTGTTATGTCCACATTCTCCCCGCCATCAAAGGCTCCACAAATTCTCTTTCACCATTTCCCACAAATGGGAATCTTGCATATGTTCGAGTATGAAACATTTTTCCATTGTCTGGCATTCCCTCTCACTCATCTTTTTCATCCAGCTTATCCTCTCTCGTTAAAAGTCACAAAAACACCAATAAAATCAATTAGTGTTACTGTTGGAGTTGTGGATGTACAAGCCCTTGAGTTTGTGTTTGTAATATACCATGTTTTTAATATTATTTTTACCTCCTTATTTGTTTAATTTTTTGTAACTATATACCATGTTTAAAATAATGATTTAAATAACGATAATAATAACAGATTCATAACTTATATTTTACTTAAATAACACATAGCTTTTGGGTTAAATTATGTGCTTTATTAATATATGAATAATCTTAAATCATAATTTTCTTAAGTGAAAAGGAATACTCAAAAAACAACAAAAAATTAAAAAAATATTCTTCAAAGGCCTTTGGACATCTATGTCAACATCAACAATAATGCACTATAGTGGGTCCATTCATTGCAATATTTTTGGGTTGAGAGTATAGAAAAAGGTTGGAATTAAATACTTACATGTGTCACAGGGACCAATTCCATAATGCGGGGTTTAATTTGATGTGTGTTTAAACATTTTATGGGTTTTGAGATATAAAATACAACAAATTATATTTTTAATCAGTAGCATAGGATAGGTAATTTTGTTTGAATATATTATATTGAAGTTAAAAAATACCTTTTCAATTTTCATATAATCCAATACTAATAGTAATGACTCAAAGACTCATGACTACACCGTGGAGGCACACTACTATGAAGCGGCGAGACATGGAAGATAGGTTGACATAGTTAATTTTTATTGTTATTGTTATTTTTTGTTTGGAGTTAGAAAATTGGAAATGGTAGGTTAAATATCTTAAATTTCATGCTTGTAATCCTAATAAGTCATTTGTAGCAGGGAACCAGTTGAATCAACTACTCAATCAAAGATGGGGGACTACTCGTTTCATTTGTCAGTCCTCTCAATGTGCCAACAATTTTGGGGATCCTATGATACTATTCACAATGAGTTTTAAGGTTATGCCCAAGTACTTCCCATAGTTAAGCATATGGGTACTAACCCTTATCTAAACCTCGCAATGCAAATATTCTATTTATTAAAATTTAGCAAAGTTTGATTTTTCTTTGGCCAACGAAACCTACATGCAAGGTGTTAGTATTTTTTGCTTAATTGTGATAATACTTCCAAACAAAGTTCTCCTACACAAAATTTATTAGTATTTTTCCTCTAAACACAATATGAGAAGAAAATAAACAACAATATATCATGGGCATTCCTAATTTTTAAGATTCCTCAAGAGCACGAGAAAAGAGCATACATGGATTTTGATCAAAAAGAAAAAATGGAAATTAAAGAATAATTTAAGATGTTAGGAATTTTTTAAAAGGTTATACTATAAATTAGAGTCCTAAAAAACAAAAATAGTAAAAACCATAAATGAGGATGCTGAAATTGAGAAAATGAAAGGAAATTTACCGCATAATGCTAGACACATACTATGACACTAGCGCATACATTGAGATGATAGCATGTGTATTGGAATGGTAGTGAGTTTATTAGAACAATAGCATGCATACCCGAATGGTAACGCATATACTTTGACGGTAGTGTGTGTTCTTAGACAGTGTAGCAAAAATACCTAAAAATAGAGAAGAAAATGACTTAGAAATGCTAGCACACGAATAACAATAGAAACACACATAGAAATATGGAAACACATGTACAGGGATGTTAATACATGTGATATAATTCCAAAGACAAATACTTTAATCAGTAGCATAAATTGCATTCTACGCTAGCACACATGTGTTACGATAGTGCAGATAACCTATAGATACATAAAAACGAAAAAACACGGCGATTGACTTTTTTTTAACTTCTCAAAATTTACTCTATGAACATCCTTGAAAAATTGGTTAGTGAGTTCTAAATAACTAGAAGAGCACAAAAAAGGTTAGTTTCATTAAAAATTATGAATAAATAAAAATATGTTGGTATTTCCCACCGAGCATACCGTAAAATGAATATAAAAAATACTACAAAGGAAAGAAACAAATAAAATTAAATAAAATCATATCCTTCTTCGTATTTCCTTACAACCTTGAATAAGATTTCTAAAGCTTTTAATTAATCATCGAGCTTGTTGAATCTCTTGATCAAATTTGTTTGTGGATGCTCCAAAGGTGTTCCGAATGGAAGTAGATTTCAAGCTATGAGCAACATGATTGAATGATTGATTTGATTGAATATTCGTGATCAATTGGATAGCATAATGGTGTGTGAGATTGAATGATAATCCAACACAATGATGATGTAAATTTCAAAGCTTCCAAAGATGATAATTGGAGAAGAATGAGTGATTATTTATAGATGAGGGAAGAGAATTCCCAAATCCTTGATTTGTGTGGTTAACTTGTCTGATCTAAAGTTAACTAAAGCATGATTGGATTATTTAGTTGAGTTTCCAATCTATTTGAGGAGTTGAACCATTGATTTGAGCTTACATGGATGAGTTATTTTTGAGTTGGCAAAGGTTACACATGCTTTTGTATATTTAGAATTAAATATTAATTGCATGTCTTTTGTTTTATTCACCCAAAAAGCGACGTGAATTTAGGCTTGGAGATTTGTGTTTTAATTTAATTTTGGAATTTACATGCTTTATGGGAGATAAATTTAGTTAATTCTTGATTTAATATAATTTTCTTCTCTTGTGTATGTTTGATGATTTAATCTTTATTTGACTTCTTTTACTCTAGTTAACTTGAGAGTTGACTAGTGAAGTGAAAGTGGATAAGAGGTGGGGTGGAAATAGATCGTGTATGATTTATTTAATATTTTTAATATTTAAATTAGTTGATGAAATTAATTAATAGTCCATAGGGGATGAATAATAAAGGTGATAAGATTAATTAATTAATCATAGGAATGGGATATGAATGCAACAAGTTCCATAGTGCAAATATCTAATAATTTGAGACCATGTGTGAGTGATAGGAATTATTAGGAGAGTTGCAAGACAATGTCATAAAATGCTATTAAAGGTTGTAAAATAGTGGAATATGACAAAAGTGGTCAAAAATGGTTTTAATGTATTGTGAGGAAATTAAGGGGTGATTTCAAGGCTTAGAATGCATAATGTGATATTTTGGGCAATATACAGAGTGCAATGTAAATTCAATAGGCATAAAATAAGTAATTGTTTCGTATTTACGTGAGGAGCTAAAATTATAAATGTTTACACAATGCATAAGCATAGTTTACAAGGATACATGGTTAAAATCTCATAGTCGATCCAAGGTTTGATCTCTTTGTAAGCCACCAAGGGACAACAATGACCTATGCATAAGGGGAAAGGTGAAGACATTAACCATGGTTTCCAAAGTCTCCTTTCCCTTAGAGGTTTTGTTGAGTTTCCTTCACTAGAACCTTGATTATGAACATGCATGCTAACATTTACACCAGAAAGTAATTCCAAATATAATGTCTTCGCGGGCTATTTAATGGCACCGAAGACTTGTGCCTAAGGGGGATAAGCGTGATTTGTTGACCCTAATGTCGACATTCTCTCTTCCATCAAAGCTTCTACATAGTCTGAGTCCAACCCATTTTTTCCCTTTCCTACCATACCCTCTAGCTCATCTTCAGCATCCTTCTGATCCTCTTCGTTAAGAATCAATAAAGGCTACACATTCAAAATGTCTAGCCTGATTTTATGCATGGTTATGAATGTAAATGCAAACATTCTCAATATAAAGTGTTACTATTTGCAAAAAGCATTTTACTAAGTTTCCTTCACCAACACATGGCTATGAATGCACTCTCCATCACTATCACTTGCAAGTAGGAAGATTTCATATGTGTGAGTCCGCCAAACTTTTTCTCTTTCCCATCAAGCCCTCTAGTTTATCTTCATCATCCAACGTATCCTCTTTTTAAGAGTCAACATAGGCTACACATTTGAAATGGCTTACTCAAATCTAAACCTAAGCTCTTCATAGGCTATTGAGAGACCATGATGACCCCTACCTAAGGGGGAAAGAATCAATCTATCAACGTTGGCATCCACATTCTCCTTGACCTAGAAGGTTTTTCTTAATCTCCTTCACTAATTCATGGCTAAGAATGTGCACACCAATGTTCCCAGAGAAATAATTATCATTCTCATAATGCACATGCCTAGTAGAGGATGAAAAACAATGTACAAATATTTTACTTGATTCCAAATTCAACCTCTTCGTGGACTACTAAGGGACCACTATGACATATACCTAAACGGAAAGACTTAATCCATTGACTATTACATCCACATTCTTCTCACCCTCATAATTTCCATAGAGTCTCTTTCATCATTTCCTAAAATGGGAAACTTACATATGTCTGAGTATGGAACACTTTTTTACAAAAAAATGTCATAAAACCTAGACTATCTAAAACATTAGTGAAAACTTAGAAATTCAAAAACACCACAAAACCTAGAAAATCCAAAAACATTGGTAAAAACCTATAAGCTCAAAAACATCACAAAACCTAGAAAATTCAAAAACATTTGTAAGAGCCTAGAAACTCCAAAAACATCATAAAACCTAAAAACACCAAAACATCACAAAACCTAGAAAATCCCAAAAATAATGGTAAAACCTACAAACTCCAAAACATTCATAAAACCTAGAAAATCTATAAACATTATAAAATGTAGCACAAAATCCAAAAACTAGTGTCTAATGCAAAAACACTAAAATCGATGCTATACTACATAACATCCTACTTCTATGCTCGTTAGTTCTAGGGCACAAAATACAAATCCTCTTATGATCTCCTTCCACCAACAAGATTACACACTTATTATGTACTTGTTTCTAGCATATATCATTAGTCAGGGCATAATTATAGTGCATGTTTGCTTCTATCTATACTTCTACATCCTTCACCTATTTCCTTATGTGTATCCTCACTTGGGGGCATCGTCTTCACCCTTTTTGTATAACTACAACATTTGGGTACTCAAGTAATATAAAAAAATATTGGTACATTTTCTTAAATATTACTTGTTTGAGTGTATTTTCCTACACTTGTCTCGCTTGTTTGTTTAGTTTTTTGTTAACTTTCTTCTATTACATCACTTTGGTATTTTACTTTGATTCAATCTTGTAGAATTTTACAAATACTAGTATTATGGCTTCTCATGTCACTCTACATTTGTGTTGTATGTTACATTAAATAAGAGGTATTTCAAGTTGTAACAGTATGCAAGATATAACATGGTCTTTTCATTCCCTCATTTATCATCACATAAACCCAATCTCAAAATAGACTAATTTTCTCCCCATATTAACTAATATTTCTTCTAGCTAACTTGCTCATCTCCTCTACTCTACCAAGACATGAGGGGTAGGTTATGTAGTCAAAAATAAAATGGTTGATCTATACATATGAAAATCAAAACACATAAATGCAACTATCTCATATCTAGGAGATAACAAAACACATATAGCATCATCATAAACTCCTCGTATATAATCTAATCATACATCCATCTCGTAATCATTTATCCAACATCACATTAAAATGTTATACAGCTATCATAAGCTAATAAATTTCAAAACATCATAATCAAACTCAAAAACGTCAACAAAGGAAATCCAAAATCATCATCTCTATATATGGAGATGTCAAATGGAAATCAAGTTTACAAAAATAGTCTCAAAACCATATGATATATATCATCATCATATAATAAAAATCTTGTATCTAGATGATTTATCTCTCAACATGACTCTCCCCTAGTGTTGGACATCTAGATGACCTTGATAATGGTGATTGTTGCCTCAATCCTCATGTTGGTGTTTGGGTTAATGACCCTAGTGGTCCCATCACTAAATATGTGTCCACTAAGACCCATGATCTAACAAAGGTTGGTGGTCTCTCGTGAATGGATCGCTCTTAATCTCTCGTGAATAGATCAATTCTATCTAGTCGGCCATAACATACATTTTGTATATTTTCATGTAGTTGTGTGATGTGATCTAGCATATCTATCACACCCTATGCTCCAAGGCTGCTCGAGCTACATCTCACTCCCCGTGCAGTCATTTTTCCACTACTGTAATAAAGATCCCTCTCAATACGAGTTGTATCTTTTTCCACTTTGAGGTTTTACATCTCTCCCTCTCCCTCTCCCTCTCCCTCTCCCTCTTTGTCTCTCTCCATGTAACATATCACTCTAGTATAGTTGTGTGTTGCTATGATGTGATATAGTTTAATACAAAGACTCAATTATCTAACCTTGGTTGTCACAACCGTGTAATCTCTACATCCCTATCTCTGTACTTAAGAGCCCGACTAGCTAAGCCTATTATCTTCACCTTGCGTGGTTATATTTCTATGGAAACCACGTGTGCTACCTATTGTGTAACTTTTGGTATGTTTAATGGTCCTACCTCTATAATAGGATCTATCTTCACCATGGTCATTGTCGTGGTTCCTATGGCCAATTGGGTAATAGTCACTCATGGATTCCCCCATCCACATCCTCCATCTCTACCATTTCCTCCTAGAGATGTCTCCAAACCCTCCCATCCACGTGTTAGGGATGTGCTCACAGTCATTTCCACCCCGCTCCCTCCACCTCCACTCCCAAATGCTTTGTTCATGGCAACACTACTCACTATACATGTGGGACTCCTTGTACCGACTCACCGGTAGGTCCCTACCGAATGTGGCATCTCTGCACCACCGACCATCAAATTATTTTCTCCCTCTAACTCAAAACCCACACTATGGGTTATATATAGGGAATCCCTTGAACATAATATGGGTGGTATCATCAACATCCTATCATTGTTTCCTCACCACACTAACAGCTTCTCTATCTCAAGATAGTCAACCTAATCGATCAAAAATACCAAAGATCAAACCCAATAATCTCCAATCATCTCAAGATCTATGATCCCTTGCCACATATTCCAAACTGTCACAATTCAAGAGGCCCAATTTAATTTTTTGTAGTTGCATCAATAATAGGACCGCACTATTGTATATCCCTAGTAACATGGGTAAATGCATGAGGTTTTATCATAACCCCTACATATATCCAAACTACCTCAAAACCTTATATGGCTTGTATCTCTCCACTAAAAAGTCTTTTAGCTAACTAGATAACCCTATTTCCTCACATATGTAAATTTTTCATGTCTCATTCTAGGATTACATAACTAGGTATGGCCTCTAAGTGATGTTTGCAAGCACAATCTCATTAATTTGTATGTACACTAATATCTCTTTGTAGCCCTATGAGACCCTGCGTGAGTGGATCAACCTAAATACTCATGGATCATCATCATCCAAAGGATCAAATGTTCCTATTGGATTTCCCATTATTGTAGTATCTAAATTCCATTTCTCTACTAACATAGTCAATAACGCCTATTTACTCGTAATGTTGGCATCAATGCTACATAGAATAAACCCAACTTCTATAAAACCACCTAGTCATGCAAATGTAGTTTCTACAATATTTTTAGCATGCGGGATAGGCTCTCATGAAACCGGATAACCCCAATTTCTCTTGCAATCACCAAAGATCATGTTTAGACTTAGACAATTTTACACAACTTTGTGAAATTCATCATTAATGGTAACTAAAGCTAAATTTTTGAAAATATTTTGTAAGTTATAACAAAACCACTAAAAATATGTTACTACTTAGTGCAAAGTATTTGTTTTTGGAAAAACCACCATTATTTGGCATAATACCACCATATTTGGGAAAGGTTGCCATTGTTATGGGAAAATTTGTTGGTTTTGTGAGGCTTCCAAAAATAATGAAATCACCACTAGTTGAAGTGAAACCGCTATTTGAAGTTGATTTAGTATAAATTGTGATTAAATCTATATTTTAGAGTAACTATTGTAATGAATTAAATATATATTTCAGAGTAACTATTGTAATGAATTAAATCTATATTTCAGAGTAACTACTGTGATGAATAATATACAAATGATAAAATACAATAAATGGACAAGCAACGAGCAAGCAATAGTATGAAACCCTAAGTAAATGAGAGAGATAAATGACTTAGTTGGTTTTTAATTGATTGAGAAGTGTTCTGGACTGAGGAATTGCTAAAACAGTAATGAGAAGAGTGTCTTTGGGTCTCATTGGATGTTTTAGAACTCGAATCTGTGCAGGATAGAAGTTCCCATGGGAGGACAGGAGTGCTCGGGCACTAGTGACTAGATCTGGGTGCTAGTGTCCACCTAGATGCTCTGTTTATCTTTTCTATGTAGGAGGAGCTTAAATTTTGATCTTTGTTTGTCACTCTATATTTTTTCCAATGTCTTTGTTCACACCTATAACCTCGTAAAGAAAAATACCTAGTTACACATGCCCAAAAAACACATCAAATCTATTAAAAAAAGATGTAGTATGTGGATTCGATGACTCCCCTAGGTCACACCAAGAGTGAACTTAGTATTGAGCACTACACTAAATTTTATACTCCATGTAGTTTTGTGTGAATGTGTGTTTAATGATTCCTAGATGCCCCCGTGTAAGTTACATAGTGATAGTGGGCTAGATCTAAAGTGTAGCAAATGTATAGAATGTGTGATATGAAATAGAATAAAATTCCCCTCCTATGTTGTGTATGAAGAGTGATGCATCCCTTGTCCCTTGTATGGATGTGCTATATGGATGATTTGTAATGCTCTTTGTGTCTTTGGATGCAAGCTTAGGTAATAGTAGATAATGTTAGTGGTTGGCCCCGATTTGAGAACTATAACTATGTATATGTATATATATATGTCTATATCTATATCTATATATATATATATATATATATATATGATTCCCTTGTTTTAACTTCATAATTGACAACTGGAAGGCTGACCCAAAAGTATAAAATATTCCCAAGGAGTAAAAGATGCCCAAAAGAGTGAGAAAAGGGGAGAAATGGTAAGGAACGCTTAGGAGGTACTCTTGAGTGCCTGGGAGCTAGTTTCCTAATTGGGTGCTAGTGACCGAGGCCATGAAAGATAAATCACTCAAATACTAACAGGGTTGTAGGGTGTATAATGTCAATAAAATTATAACAAACAAATAATAAGGCCCTAAATACTTCGTCAATTACTACTTTTCTTTCTTGTGAATCGTGTATATATTAGTATGCTCTATGATCTAGAAATGTACCCAAGTGCATGATTTTGTGTCTACATAAGTGAGGTCATCATTACTTGTAGTGAAGTCTCCGCTACATAAATGAGGCTGCCAATTTTTCTATAAACCCACCACAACATATAGCAAAACTAATAAAATTAACATATGTAAATTTCAAAGGCATTTTGCACTATGGATTTTATTCATTTATGGTGACTAAATTAAAAACTTCTAAAAGAAAAAATGATCTATATAACATCACCTACTTAAACCTTGTGTTAGTGTGTCCTTCGATACTCCCAAACTTGTTATACATAGTGTTATTACTTTGGGTATGTCATCTCTATTATACTAAATGAGAGGGTAAAAATGACTGATTTGTTCACCTCCCTCCCTATCTCGTAGCCCTCATCATGATGGTTTCAACCGTTATGATGGCCTATTGGCATTCGTGGTGATATTTTATTTTGTTGCGATCATTTTCCTCTTCTTTTCAAGTGTCCATCGCCTTATTCTATCCCCCATCAATGCTTGAGGGGCCATCATCCATCCTACTAATTTTTCTTCTACCCATGCAAAATAAAATTATCCACTATTTTTTAAATGGCATTGCTTGTGCTACACCACATCAAAGAGGAGTAAATGTAAACACCACATTTTCACCGCACAATTTTAATACTAAAATTGCACTAATTACCCTTCTTCTCGCCTCTCACAATATAATTATTGATTTCTTGTTAATTAAATAATATTCACTGCCTTAACAATTAATTAACAACATCTCGTTAATTAATTAGTATGTTTCTCATCCTGGATGTTAATTAATGTTGCTTTGTTAGTTAAAATCCTCTTTTAATTCATTAATTACCCATTACTTATTTATTACCCTTTTATTTTATTGTATTTAATTAACCCTATTATTAATTAAATCTCGCTCTCAAACCCTCTAACGGACACCAATTTCCCTCTACATCTCCTCTAAATAGCTTCTACAAGCTAATCTTGGCCTATTAATTAATCCCAAGTGATTAATTAAACCTCCCATAACTCCAACAGTCATTAATCCTAATTAATTACTTCTAATCATGTTTATCCACTCCTAATTCTACATCTCCATTATCCCACATTCACTAGAAGTTGTGTTTTTCTCAAAGAGGAAAGCTATAAAAGTAACCTAGTACCTCCTTCCCAAAACACACTATGTCCTTGTAAAATTTCATACCGAATTTCTCAAAATTCATTTCTAATATTGGAAGGCTTTCCAAATTGAGAAAACCCCTACTTGTTAAAGTAGTAAGATAAGATTCATAAATGGATTTTGTGCCATTTTGAGATCTCCTCCTTTACTAATATCCTCAATTATTCATGTCTTGTGTTCGACTTGTAAGGAATATTGATATATCAAAAAACGCATCCACACAGCAAAGGGAGGTTTGCATTATTTTTTTAACATTTTTACAAGTTATTTAAATTCTTTTCGACATGTTTTATCTTGATGTAGTTACTTGATGGAATAGACATAAGATTTACTTTGTGTTAGTTCTAAGCTTGAACTTTGCCCATTTATTTAGTATGCATACATTTTTGCATGCTATTTCAACTTAGTTTGCACTACTTTCACTATTTACAAGTCATTGATCTCCGCATACTCAAAGTATTCTTTCATATTTTTGATCCAATCCACCATCTCTTATGGCTGAAATCTTCCTAATAAATATGGAATGTTCATTCTCTCGTCCTTGACCCATTTTTGAAAAAGATCTCAAGATTCATGCTTCACCAACATTTACAATGTATTCTTCATTTTCTTTTCCTCCTAGTGTTCCTTCATCATCATTCTAAACATATTTAGCCAAAAATCATCTATATTAATCTTCTTTAAAAATATCTAGCATGGTCCTCACACCCCTAAGTTCATTCATAACATGTTCAATTATACCCATGATTGTTATGTTCATTGCACCTCCATTGGAAACTCTTCTCAGTGGTATTTTTCTTCTTGACCAATTTCCTATAGTTGAATTACTTAGATAGATTTGAATATCGAAGAAATATAACACTAAAGAACACTAAGATATAAATAAATGATCACAATTTGTAAGTATATTGAATTATCAACTTTAAGCCATACAATAAGAATCAAGCGATCAATATGATGATAATATACTACTCTCTAACTCCTATATATACCCTAAAATATTATGTAGAGCACCAAGTCCAACTCACTAAACATATGAAAGAATAAATAAATAGTATACAACATGATAAGATATTATGTTTTCCATGGTCGATTATCCATATCCTAATATATGATCTAGATTTAAGGGAATAGAATGCCCTTCCTCTTCAAAGAAAATTTTTCCCCAATGTTGGTAATCTTTGGATGATTATTCCTACATGCTTCATCTTCCCATATTACATATTCAATGTCCAAATTATTCCATTTGATAAAATACTCAAGAATGACCCTTATTCTTAAATTCTTAATGTGTGTGTGTGTGTCGTATTACTTTAGGCTCCAAGATGATGTGTCCCTCCTCATTAATCTCTAGTAATTATAACTAAGAATACACCTTCTACCCAATGACCTTCTTCAAGAAATAAATATGTAAAAATGGGTATATTTTAGTTAATCGAGGAAGCTCCAATTTATATGCCGACTACTAATTTTTTTGTAACACTTGATAAGCGTCATATTATCTAGGTGAAAGTTTGTTATCTTCTTTTTTTTAAATATAGTTTCTTATATTTTTGCAATCACGCAAAAAAAGTCTCCAACTTCAAAGCTTCACTCACTACACTGTTAATCAGTCAGTTGTTTTCATACGCTTTTGTGTTATTACCAAGTTCTCTTCAAGGCTAGAGAGCACTTGCTCTTGGTGTTGAATGCAATCTTTAAATTCTCTTACTTTAAGTTGTACCCTTAGTTTGGAAGTAATGTATGGTGGATGGCAGCCATATAATTCCAATAATGGGGACATTTTAGATGATGTATGAAATGAATTGTTATACCACCATTCTACAAGTCGAGCCACTTAACCTGTCTCTCTTACTTATCTGAAGGAAAGCATCATAGATACCCCTCCAAACATTTTTTTAATACATAAGTCTGTCCATCATATTGAAGATGATATGATAAATTAAAATCCAATTGAGTACCCAAACTTTAGAATAAATCAATCCAAAAATAACTAGTAAATATAGGATCATAATCACCAAATAAAATCTTGGGTGTTCCATGTAGCTTCTAAATTGTATCCATAAAATATATCCAAATTGTACTTACTATAAATATATGTGACAAGGCACAAAATGATCATATTTGATGATTCTATCCAGGTCATAATTAGACTTTTCCCTTAATATTGAAGCAAGCCTATGATGAAATTCATGGGAAATTTTTCCCACCACTCACTAGGAATAGATAGAGGTTGTAAAATGCCTAGAGACTTAATAGTTTCACCCTTGTTACACTCGGCATACCAAGCATTTTACCAAAAAAATTAGATGTATCCTTTCAATGCTTAATGTTGTGATAAGTTTTTAGGAATTTAGAATGTCCACCCAATGGATAAGCATTGAGCTCTTAGAGAACTTAACTTTTAAGGGTAGATTTTTTCCATAGGTACAATCGCTCCTTTATACCATAATACATCCCCCTCAATACATTTTCTTTTGAAATTATTGGATATTGTTGGATATTCTGAATGAGAGTTTGGGTATCTGTTTCATCATACCATTTTTATCTTTCCTAATATACTCGATCTACTTGTAATATGGACATAGCATATAAGCAATGCTTTTGTGAATTATTCTCTCCTAGATAGTGCATCGTCTACCACATTTTCTTTCCTTTTTTGCAAATTATCTCAAAGGCATATCCCAACATCTTAATGGCCCATTTTTTTCTTCATATGATATTATTTTCTTTAAGAATTATTTCAAGTTTTCATGATATGTCTTTACCTTGAAGTGACAACCCATGAGATATGATTTCCATTGTTTGACTACATGAAGAATAGTCATCATTTCCTTCTCATAAGTTAGTTTTGATAGGTTCTTACCTTCAACTTGAAGACTCTTAAATGTAATTGGGAAGACCTCTTTCATTAGTACTACACTTATGCCACACTTTGAAGCATCGCATTCAATAATGGAGGTTTTGGAGAAATTTGGGGTAGCTAAAATTGGAGTGGTATACATGGCCTTCTTCAATGATTCAAATGCTTGGGTTTCTTCCTCATTCGAATGAAAAGATGTTTTATTCATTAAATTTGTGATTTTTGTTGTAATTATACCATATTATTTACAAATAAAATATAATTACCATAAACCCTACGAATTGCCTAAGGTTTTTAAGGGTTTTAGGAATCTTCCAATCCACCATAGATTAGATATTATGAGGATCCACTTTTACACCTTCATGAGACACTATATGAACCAAAAGCACACTTTGAAGGCTTGGCATACATGTGTTTTTGTTCAAGAGTGTTCAATACCTTATTAGCATGATGTAAATGTTCCTCCCAAATCTTATGCAGATTAATATACCATCAAATAATACTAAGAAAAAATTTTGCAAAAATGGATGAAAGATTGAATTCATCAAAATCTGGAAAGTAGATGGTGCATTTGTAAGGCCAAAAGGTATTACTAGAAATTCATAGTGGCCCTCATGTGTCCTAAATGTTTTTTTATGAATATCTTCATCATGAATTCTGATTTTATGGTATCTTGATCAAAGATCTAATTTTGTAAAATAAACAACACCATGTAATTCATCTAACAAATCTTCAATGACAAGAATATGATACTTATCTTTCACTGTGTATTTTTTTATCTCCTTATAGTCTTGACACATGCATTAAATTTCATCCTTATTTCTTACCATCTCCACTATATAATAGTAATCACTATGAATATGTTAAATGATACCCACTTCCAAAGATCTCCTATACCATATTTTCAATCTCACTCTTTTATAGATAAGGGTACCTATAAGGTTGAATGTTGGGTGGTTGGATTCCTGATACTATCTGAATAGCATGATCATGATCTCTTTTAGGAGGTAACCTTTTTGGCATATCCCCAAAAATAATTAAGTTCTTATTAATAATTTCTTGTAGATCGATGTTATAGTTCCTTTTTATGGTTGAGCTTCTAGTGAAAATAGTTGTGCCACAAACCCATTGGCACCCTTCTTAATCAGCTTCTGCATTTGATGAGAACTTACCAACTTTATATTTTTCTTACATCCCTCAAAACTCAAAATGCATACCTTCATAATGGAACCACATGAATAATTCCTATAAGTTTGCCTCAAATTTTCTCAATGTGGTAATCCATTGGATCCCTGACACAATTTTTATGCACTTCATTTAAATGGAGTAAATGGGACCTTCTAGCAAGTAATCTCCCATGGATAGATTAATCTTGTAGCATTTTCCTAAACAATAGTTCCTTTACCACCATATCCCACCATGACCAAACTATAGGTATGGATAATAAAAGTAATTTAAGTACAAATCAAACTTATGATTGATGAAGTTTTGATTACTTAAAGAGTCAATCAATACCTCCACCCTTTGTTTCTTTAAAAAAAAAATCCTTAAGATTTTGTGGGTACTAATTCTATAAATGGAATGGAAATATATAGTTGGTTGAAATTCCTTAGTCACAATCTCAGGAACCTCTTCCTCTTCACCGATTATTCATGCCTTTATTCTTCCTCATTCGAATCTCAAGGTATAAAAATTCTTCTCATCAAATTTATGTCATTTACAATCATGGCTATAACATATCCTTTTACTCATTTCTCTTCAATTTGTTGTGGATTCAACCATGTAGGTTGAGGGAATGATGGTACTAAGGTGTTATGATCTCTAATGTTAGTGAAGTTATTCCTCTTCATGGAAAGGAATTTTTCCTCTGCCATGATAATAGAATCGGGATCAATGAATGGATCAAACATTTTTACCTCATGTCGGATTTCATCCTTGAGACTTCCCAGAACAGCTCATTCACATTTTCATTTGTATTTGTAACTACATGCAATGAAAATATCTAAAAAATTAAATATAATCCTTTACTAACCCTATTTTCCACAATTTTACTAATTGGCTAAAGTAGTTCTCACTAGACATTATTACTATAGTGTTCTTGCATCTCCTTAGTAAAAACTAACAAAGTGACATTGAGATCCTTCTTCTTCTTTTGAGTGCACAAACAACAATTCAAAGTGAATTGTTCTAGTTCCAGATATAAGGATGCCATGTTACCACCTTATGCTCACTTTGGGATTGATGTAGATCAAAAAATATCCATTTGTTTTATCTATGTGATCATATCATTCTTCTTAAACTTGTACATTTCCACTTTTGAAATAATATTACACCATTGGTTAAAAGATCCATCAAGTTGTGCAGAGGATCCTCCTTTATTTCCATGATTTGGATTTGGGTGTGAATTTCTTGAGGAACTCCGTGTCTTGAATGGGAATTCATGCCCATCTTCATGTTTGAAATATTGTTCATCATCTCCTTCTTCATTGATTCAAACTCTAGCTACATTTCACTCTTCATTGCTTGAATACATTGGTCAAGGTTACCTCCCAATGCTTGAATGTTACCTCCCAATGCTTGAAGGTTATCTTCCATTTTATCTTTTAGTGTTTGAAGATCATGGTGGAAGTCCTCCTTACTCACCATATTATTAACCCTTTCTTGAAGTTGGTTAAATACCTATGATACTCCAAAATTTGAAGATTCCAAATCCATATCTTCCTTATTTGGAGTCATTCCTAGAGTGGCTTGACCCTTCCCTTAGCCTCTAGTTGATCTCCTTGTCATGATGTAGGGTTTGGGTTTTGGGATGCAAGGATTAGGGTATGGATTTAGGGTTTGGAGTTTTGTATACTTATTGGCCGAGTAGAGAGAAACATAAAGAAGAAAACCCCGTGTCTAATTTTTAGAAGTATTTCCAAACATATAAGAAACTTAGAAAAAATCTCAACATATCATCCTATGGAGAAGTTTTTTTAAATATCAAAATGGATATAACTTGTGTAAAATAAGTCAATGGATCTTAAAATTTTGGGAGAAAGTTACTTGAATGATTTCACCACTTAAGTTAAAATTTTCAAAAAAAAATCAGCATTGTTTAGGAGATAGAGTTGAATCTTAAAATTTAGGGTTTTAACCCAATTCTTTCCCGATCAATGTTTTGATACAACTTGTAATGAAATTTCTTAGATAGATCTAAATATTAACAGCAATATAACACCAAGATCTAGTTAAATGCTCATAATATGCAAGTATATTGACTTAGCCACTTTGATTAGGTAACCTCCAAACCATACAATAACACTCAAGTGCTCAATGCGATGATAATACACTCTCTCATATATACCATATTATACTATGCAAAGCACCAAGGTTAACCCACTAACAATATGAAATCATAAATAAATATGATATGACTTGATAAGAGATTATAATAGCCATAGGTCGGCTACCCATATCCCAATATATGACCTATGGTTAAGGGCATAGCATCACCTTAAATTTGGCACTCTATAAATCCTCACACTTAATATTTATCTCAGATTTGTAATTATTATTTGATACCACTTGACAAAGAATGAAGAACCGAAATGATCCAACACCAATTGCAAAGTCACATAGCAAAATTCTAAGCATATATTTCTCTATTAAATTAAATGCCTTAGAAACACCTAAATTATTACACCCTTTATTAGGGCTATTATAGAGATTGTATCTAAAACATAATATAAAAAAATGATTGTGTGTGTACATAGGATTATCTATAATATCACTTTATCTCTTCTCGATTTGGCTCACTCTTTAGTAACCTCTACAACCACCCTAGAATGAGATGTTGGACCTTCTCTTATATGCACTTGTTCCACCTCTTTTCTCATTTGAATTTCCTTCTAGATACTTCTCGCTTTATCCACTCACATTCAAATTTAAATTTAGATCATTAATGACATTGAGCTACCATAGTTTTAGATTCTTACCTACCTATACCATGTCAACCTCATTGTTGTGAAGATCCATCTAAAAGTCCTTATTAGATTATTATTTATTTGTTTACTTCCTTTTCTAACATGTGTTATGAGGATTAGCCCTCATCTACTTCCTTTTCATTTTCCTGACATGTCCCTTAATGTGTTAGGCCATTGTGCAATCCTTCTTTACTAAGTTGCATGCATTGACCCTTAATGGATTTGTACACCCATTTCTCTATATTTTCCAATCATTATGTGCCACCTTTGTGCCTCCTTAAAATTCCTAATCACATATACCTTTGTCAAAATATTACACATTATTACGTGTACCTTTCTTTACAATACTTCAGTGTACTTCAAATTCATTTACTCCTACCCAATCACCACTTTATTTATTTTCACATCTTGTACCTTGCCTTACTCTTTCCCAACCTTTTACACACCAAAACTTATCCCAAATTCCAAAAATTATGCAACATACTTTCTTTTCCCATGATTCTCTTGTGTCATCATGATATGCATGATCAAACAAATGGTTAACCGTGTTTTGTATAAAAATTCCCTTTTCCATTTGAACAACATCATAAGTCCCAAAAAAGGTATATGTTTCATCAAACACCCCGTCATTTTCTTTGAGTAAAGTCTCTTCGTATAATATGTATGATCCCTTGTGATGTTGTTAGGATTCATTTCATCATTAGGATGACACAATGAGAAGATGTACTTTAACTTTTTTATTTGGTCGAACTCATTAAACATCAAAGTAACTATTTAAATTTTCAATCTCGGATATTTACATATTGAGTTAAGATTAGATCAATGTGTATATAAACTGCGTCAATATTATGACGGATTCATTATAATGCAACAAAATTTAATTTAATTCAAAGAAAGAGTTGTGAGGTTACATAATCAATCTACCAATATGCCTTCCATCTCTTTCCGTTCTTCTATTTTGAATCGTACCTCAACTCTAAGATTGTGATGAATTTTCTTATATGTATATAATAACATAAAATTATACACACACACATACATATATAAATATATACGTATACACACACATATATATACATATACATGCATATAAATATAAATATGTATATAGATATATATATATGTGTGTGGATATGTATATGTATATGTATATGTATACACATCGTGTCTGTGTTTGTGTATTTGTTAGAAGTATGAAAGAAACCACAATAAATTATATTAACATAAAATTAAAACTTTCTATGCAAAATTACAATTACTTACCAATGCATACGTAGCATCTATACTCATTGATGAAGTGTTGTGTTCTAGGAAGAAAATCTCAATACAAATAAAGACATTAGATCTATTGAAATAGACCTTTGTATAAGGGATGATATATACTTACTTCATGATGATATATTATATATAAAATAGTAAACCACTTGTTTAAATAATTGTAGGTTTACAAAAAAAAATTGCTATTTTATCATTCAAATTTGTAAGCTTTGGAAAAAAACATCTTCCATAAGAAATCATGTCAAAGCAATAAATTCATCAGCCGTATTGTCCATAAATTGACCATGCACTTCTAAATTTGAATTTTAGCAGTATATTTACTCAAAAATGTAAAGTGTGATAGTAAGAGAAAAAATTGTTTTCTACAAACCCTAATTTCTTATTATTTAGTTAAAGATTCCCTAATTTCATATTATGGTATTTTACAATAATGAAAAAAGGATGCATTATGCTTTAGTATTAAATATAAATGGGAAATGGAATTCACATTTTTGGTTCCCATGGCACAAAGGTGGTGCAAGTGTGGCATAAAGGTGGCACAAATGTTGTGTCACTTTATTTCCACAACTAACGTCATTATTACATCACAATTTGGGGGACCAATAGTGATACAAATTCAAAAAAATTATGATTTTATTTACATTATATGTAGTAGGGATCGCTTTCTAGATTGGGGTTTATTAAGGAGAAACGAATTTGTGGAATATTCTTGTTAGTGGTAAACATATTAATGTCCCCGCCATATCCTTGTCGGTGGGATATTTCATGAATTTTTGGATTTCTTGTTCCATATGTCAAAGGTGAAGGAGAATTTTTGGTCACAACTCCAACCCATGTTTAACATTCAACATCATTATTGAACTTAATAGCTACACTTATAAATTTCACTAGCTCAAATATTTATCTAAAAAAGCATACGATGTATCAATTTCGAGGTGCCATTTGGATTTGTCAAATATTTTCAACAATAGAACCATTGAAATTTGATTATCAATTTCTCCACAAATTTCCCAAAACTAGTCATAGTTGGTTGTTAATGTATTTACTTAATCAAACACTATTTTCTTTGATTAAAATTCACTCTTATTATTTAATTTAAATATGGAAAGGCACATGGATGTGCACACTTATCAATATCCTATTAATATAGAGGATTTTCAACTAAGTAATTGGCATAGTTGAGTTTGATTATTAATACAAAAACAACCTTAAAATCTATCATTAATAAGACTTATTTTACATATTATCTTCTCTTCAAATATAATAATATCCTCCACTTATTGTTATAAAAACATATAGAGTTAGCATTATACGTATAAATTTTGATAATTGGTAAAAGTTTTGGCAAGGACCCTACCCTATTACAAGAGAGGATCTACAATCTAGATACAACCAAATAACATTTCAAGAAGCAAAACCAAATATCAAAACAGCAGAGAGCACAAAAGATTACTCCCGAAGGAGGAATACCTCTTTGATTTCCTCAATACTTTTCTCCACCCTTCTTCCTCCAATTCATGTTCAATAAGTTAATTATGATTCATGACATCGAAAGTTTTAAAAATATATTCATGCTAATGTGTACCTTACTAGTAGTTAAGACCTTTGAGAATGTTGGGATCACGCAAAGTTTTCCCCTGGGGTCGAGCGAAAGACACATTGTTCTTCATTCATTTTAATCCTACTCGCATCGGTAAAAGAGTCCTCCTTAGAGTTTGTATTGACTGATTCATGGCCTCGAAGAAGAGCCTTCCTCATATTCATTCTCACCGAGGTTCACACTTCTTTCCGCTTCATTATTCCCATTGAGCTCCTCTATTTGGTCACTTTTATCCTCAAACAAGGCTTCAATCTGTCTCCATTAGTAAACCAACATCCAAAGAGGGGGTAAATGGGGAGACCACAACTATGGGTGCTACCAAACCAACCAACAAAGGCGCATCCACCACATAGGGCCCCAAAATAGGAAAAACCTCCACTAAAGCCCCCGCCACCAGCTCGACACAACCCTTCCCTTCCTCCCATCATCCTCTCGATAGGTTTTTGGCCACATGGCTCTCCAACCGATTCATCAAAACACCGCCACCGCCGCCAAGCCTCGATGAAAAGTGGAAGAAACCAGGTCAACACATAGATCTTGATCCATCTCCTTCGATATGCCTTCCTCATCCAAGCTTGTGGTGTGGTATAGTGTCTTGTTCCATGCCTTGATTGCATACATTTCCTAGATAAATTATTAGATTATTCATATTCCAACTACTAAATCCAGACTCCATGTTTTGAGATGAACTTGATAGAAGCAGAGGCAGGGAAACTAGAAGTCGTATTGATGCAAAAATAGGCTTAGATCATCCCGGAGTAAGCTCCGGTGGTGGGATCTATGACTAGAGGGACTCTCATAGCCATAGAAATACCAAGAATCATAGTTTGATCCCAAAACCCTAAATTCAAATCGACAAAGATCTTTGGGTGAAGAACAACCAAATAAATTACCAAGAACTCATTTGGCCACTTTAGGACTATTCTCCCAAAGAACCATGGGCCTTCCTGTAAACCCCGAGAAAATATTCTTCCAAGAGAAAATGGAAGAGGAAAGACTCATGAGCCAAGGAAACAACTACCAAATTTCCTCTAGGATTTCATTTCATTCAATCCACTCGCTTCTATGTTAGGACACATACCTATGAACCATCCATGAAGAGAAAATTTAAATTTCTCTTCGATATGGCAATAAGATCATCAAGAACCGTAAGGAAGGGGCCTCATCATCCAAAGACAGGGAAAGTGGACTTGAGGGAATGGACTTCCTTCCATCACTTCCACTTAATCCATAGACTCGTGTCGCCCAAGATTTGTTTGTTGCAGAAGGGGGCTAGTCCTCAAGCAATGCCTTGCCCATCATGATTTTGAAATCATGTTCCCACCTATTCCCATCCTCATCCTCTCCCATCATGGTAATAATATGTACGTAAATTAGCATTATATGTAAATTAATCTGTGGAAGAGATTTATTTTATTATCATCTTTCTCTAGTGAATTCAAGCTAGAGATTCTTAATAAAATTGTGGTTGTTACTTTACTCTTGATAAATTTTTGTTAGGCGTTTACTTAAAGATTTCATTGATTTATTGTGGATTCATGCTTGTGGGAATTTTTATTATTTTAAAATATGTATAAGCACTTGGTATTAGAGTAATCATTGTTTCACCTCATACAATGTGTAGTTCGTAGTGTTTGGTCACTTTGAGAATCATAAAATGTAAAGTTTTCCGATTCAAATGAAATTTTATCAAAAGGAAAATTGTATCTTGTACATAAAACTCTCATTTTGTGTCAAGTGTTGAATCATCCTCTGCATAACACTTTTTGGATACCTTTGATCCGCATAAAAGTCAAAGTTCTCCATTTGACTTAAAATTTTACTAAAAGGTAGATCTTGGTTTTTCCTTTTATATGAAATTTTGAATTGGACATTGTATTATACTTTTGGTGTCATTAAAATTTGTGCCAAAAATTAGAAAAGGATAGTGTTGTTTTTGCAAACCGGTCGATTATGAATTTTTAAGTATTTTTATCTTCTACTAGGATATATGATTCACTACGCTTCTCATGATATTATGAGTTATCTAGACATGTATTTTTCATACACACGTCTTATTCTATATCACCCAATTCAGCAATGGAGGGGGTGTGTATAAATATGTATGTGACTATATTGCCTTTGATTTTTGATCGAGTGGTCATTTCTATGTTTTTTTGCCTCTCGCTTTGATCCAATGACCATTTCTATACACTTGTGCTTATGATTTGTGATCATATAATCATTTTATTCATTTATGCCTCCAAGTTTTGATATAGTGATCATTTCTATGCACATTTGCCTCTCGATTTTTGATATTAATGTGTAATTATGCACTACTTCTAGTCATCATTTCCTAGTACATTTATACTTTGCTTCTTGGTGGTTTTAGTGGTTATGCAATTTTTCATTATCTCCGGTCACTATTTCATGCAATATGTTGTTTATACTTGTTGTATATGCATACATAACATGACCTAGTTATTGGTACCCATATATGAGGTTTCACCTTGCTTAATTTGTCTAATTTATTTATAAGGGTGGTGCTAGTGCAAAAATCACCTTTCTTCTATTAAGCATCAATATGGAGGAGTATCAACTAAGTAATTAACTAAGTTTACTTTGACTATTAATAGAAAAACTACTTTAATGTGTATCTTTAAGAATACTTGCTCTACCACATATCGACTCTCCAATCTAACAATAACCTCTACTTATTTTCATAAAATCTCAAAGATGTAACATTAAAGACAAATTAAGTGTGGAAGAGACATTCATTACAATATTTCTATAAAGGTATTCTTTTTCCCTCCCTCACATATATGCACTCCCTTGAAAATTAGGCCATCCTGGATGAGATATTCTAACCATAACTCCATGTTTACTCTTGTAGGTTGTTTGCATGATTCATATGCTTCTTTAAAATCATCATCTTCTTCATACAATTCTCTTAATGAGTCAATACCTACACTTTCCAATTGAACTTCATTCACCATCAACATTCTTCTACTTAGAGAATCAGCCACTTTATTGCTTTGTCCCTTCTTATGCTTATTGGTAAATGTAAAATTTTGCAAATACTCTACCCATTTTACATGCCTCTGATTTAACTCAAGTTGATTAGTGATAAATTGCAAAGCATGATTGTTCGTATAAATCACAAACTCCTTAGGAAGTAAATAATGCCTCCAATTTTTCAATGTTTGTACCATAGCATAGAATTCCAAGTCATAAGAAGAGTACTTCCTTTTTGCATCATTAATTTTCTCACTAAATTATGTTATAGGCTTATTATCTTGACTTAGAACAGCTCCTATAGCTACTCCACTAGCATCACATTCTACCTAAAAACTTTATTAAAATATGGCAAAGCTAGTATGGGCTGCTCTGTAACCTTTTTCTTCAAAAACTAAAAATTTTTCTCAGCCTCTTGGGTCCATACAAACTTATTTTTATCACCTCTAAAAGTATCCACAATGGGAGCACAAATTTCACTGAAATTCCTTATAAACTTCCTATAAAAACTTGCTAAACCATGAAAACTTCTTACCTCTATTGTTTTCCTAGGTGTAGGCCACTCCAAAATAGCTTTAACTTTGTTTTGATCCATCTTCAACATAGCCTTTCTAATCACAAAGCCTAGGTATAGTAGTTTAGTCTTCATGAACTCACACTTTTTGAGATTAATCAACAATTTCTCTTCTTGTAGCATTTTCAAAACCAAATTAAAATGATGCATATTCTCCTCCCTACTATGACTGAAAATTAGAATATCATCAACATAAAAACTACAAACATACCAATATAGGGCTTATGTACTTCATTCATTAATCTCATAAAAGTACTAGGTGCATTAGAAATCCCAAACAACATGACAAGCTACTCATATAGCCCCTCATTTATTTTAAATGTTGTTTTCCACTCATATCCTTCCATGATCCTACCCTGATAATTTCCAATTTTAAGATCAATTTTTGAGAAATAGTTAGCACCACATAAACAGTCCATCAAATCTTCCATTTTGGGAAGGGGAAACATGTACTTGATTGTGATTTTGTTGATGGCTTTGGAATCTGTGCACATTCTCCAATCACCTTCCTTCTTAGGAACTAATATTGTAGGCACTGCATAAGGAATCAAACTCTCTCTTATTAGCCCCTTATCCAACAACTCATGTACATGTTTCTTTATTTCTTCATTCTCCTTTGGTGTCATCTTATAGGTTTTCATGTTAGGAAAACTAGTCCCTAGAATAAAATCAATATGGTGGCTAATTTCTCTTACTAGAGGAAAAGCATTTAGTAGTTCATCTACCAGCATACTCTCTTAGCATGTCCTAAATCTTTGAAGTAAAATCATCCATATTTGTTATTGTTATCATTGTTCTTGGCTTGAGCACCAAATCAAATCTGATCTCTTCATCATCACACTAGAAACTTGTTTTTCTCCTTCCTTTTCTTTTATGGGCAGCAAGGTGTGACTGATTCCATATTTTTCTAGAATGTAAACATTCTTTCTCCCATCATGTCTAGTCTTCTTGTCATACTGCCAAGTTCTTCCAATAAACAAATGGCACACATCCATGGGTATAACATCACACAACACTCTATCTTTATACCTTCCAATCTGGAAATCAACCCAACATTGTTCATTCACTAACACATGTTGTCCTTTATTTAACCAAGAAACTTTGTATGGTGTGGGATGAGGTATCTTTTTCAAGCCTAATTTATTAACCATTTCTACTGAAACCAAATTATTTGTGTTACTTGAATCAATGACCATTTTGTAGTACTTACCTTGACTTTTACAAAATTATTTAAACAATGATTTCCTTTGAGGTGGATCCTTGTATGTAGGTGTCTTAATCATAATTATTCTCATCATTAAGGAGTCCCATGTGTTTTGTTCTTCTACTAATGAAGGAGAGAAAACACTCTCTTCTTCTCCACCTTGCATAAGTTGAGTTTTACCTTCATTCCTTGTACTGTTTGTAGATTCCCTTTTGGACATTCCCAAGACCTGTGACCTACAAATTTATTACACTTATAACACCTACCAGTAAATCCAGTTGTTCCTCTTCCCCTAGTTCCATAACCACCTCTAAAGTAAGGTCTTCTACCTCTAAATCCACCTCTAAAATTAGTAGGCTGCTCTTGCTAAGATTGACTTGATTCTCCTTAACTCCTTTGTGATTGTCCTCTTCCTCCAAACTATCCTCTACCTTTGTAATCTCTTCCTCTTCCTCTATTTTTCTGATTATGCCTTCTATTTATTTAGTTTTCTTCACCTTCAAAGCAAGTTGGTAGCACTCTTCTAGGCTTCTAGGACTAGTCAAACTAAATTCATCTTGGATTTGGAACCTTAGACCATTCAAATACCTTATCAATTTATCAGTGTCATATTCTATATGACCTGATTTGATGCTTAGTTTATAAAATTATTTTGTGTATTCTTTAACCCCTATATCCGTCTACCTCAAATTTTGCAATTGTCTATATAAATTAGTCATATAATCAGCTGGTAGAAACTTACCTTTGAGTTTGGCCACCATCATATCCCATGACTTGATCTTGGGTTTGTTCTTCTTTCTTCTCTCCTCCTAAACATAATCCCACCATATGGATGCATGTCCTTTAAGCTTTGTTCTAGCAAACTTGACCTATTGATCCTTAGGCACATTCTCAAAATCAAAATATTTGTTTATTTTTACTATCCAATCCATAAGTTCTTCTCCATTCAAGCTTCCTACTTATACTCGGAAACTCCAACTTGGGTTGATCTCCTTCACTTTTTACGCCTTCAAAGAATCTTTCCATCCTTGATTCATCGTGATCTTTTTCATCTTCTTCTTCTCTTGTGGTATTTGAACCACTTTTTCTCTATCAATCAAATCTTCTATTTCTACTCATATCCTCTAATTAGCCTCCTTTGCTACAAGCCTAGCATCATAGTTGACTCTCATATTCCTCAATTCCTAAAGGATGACTTCACCCATCCGTAAAGTAGTTGCTCTTTCTCTCTCTATTTTTCCTCTCTCTCCTATTAGATTTCTTGTTGCATTCCTTCTTGGTGAAATCTTGCTCGCTACTTCAACTTATCTCTCTTTCTCAAAATTTCATATTTATTCAATCTTTCCAAGAAATTTTGACCTTCACTCTTATACCAATAATGATGTAGAGTGGTTTGGTTTTTAACTAACACTCCCTCACTTGTGACACCAAGAACCCCATTTTACCTTCTCAATGTAAGTAGTTATAGGTGCGATCCATCTAGTAAGTCCAACTTCAACTATTCAAGGTGTAATAACACATTTATATTCCTCCTCACACTCTCTCAAGGTATTAAAAACTATTTAAAAACTCTTAAGGTCAATCTATTACCCGTGCCATATATTCTTGTATTCAATAGTCTTACCACAGCTTCAATTAGGCCTAAATTTTAATTTTGTCGGGTATATTTTGCATTGCACTCATTGTTCCAATCATTCATAGGGTTTTATCATCACCCATTTACCTCCTTTAACCATGTTAAAAGTTTCAAGACGTGTCAACTAACAAGAATTAGTCTTCCTTTAATGTTTTCCTTGTTCAACACGATTTCCTCGACTACCTCCATAAACTAGTAAGAAATTATCTCTCTTGTCACAAGGAATCGATTTAATTCATTTTGAAACCCCTTCACAACCCTTAGGAAGACTTATCGTCCAATTTTTAGAATTTTTATTGGGTAAATCTCAAAGTTGGCTATTTTTTAACCACGAAACCCTAGATGTAAGGTCCTTCAACCGTGCAAAACCCGAGAGTTGAATGGTTCATACTTGGTTTTGGCTCTTTTTTTAATCTAAAATACTTTAAGGGATGTACATACATTGTATAAACTTTCCACACACTCAAATCTTCTTGAACAATCTCCACAAGTGAGCTACAACTCAATTTGACAGGTTCTAAACCCTTCACAATACCAATTCGATTTGTCAAGAGTGGAGTTCCTTTCCTTGGTGTTGTTTTATCATGAAAGAATAAGAGAGGAGATTCAAACACAAATAGTATCCACCATTCAATAAATTCAATGAATTAGCTCTTATGGGAAGACACAACATTGTACAGCTTAGCTTTTTTATTAACCCGATTTACCCATTTCCATTAAGATTTTCTATATTGACTTCAATGAACTACTTCCACAAAAATATTATGTAATCACATTATAATATAATAAATACTTTCTTTTAAAGATCAATCATACTTAGCCTACTCAAATAACACACATGGAATCCCAAAAATCCATGCAACTAACAGTACTAAAGTCACCATATGAGTTCTTTCAAAGAGTATTAGAGCCTCTCTTTTTTTCCTTCATTCAAATAAAATTGTGTTCAAAAAAATTTAACAGCTCCTATTACATTCTTGGAAATTAGTTTTCACCGGGCCAGCCCACTAAGATCACCCCTAACACCATTTCATATCTACCTTGTTTTCAAATTTCTTACATTTGAGAACTCTTTCCAAAGCTAGAGCCCTCAAAATGATGTATTCTAAACCATTATTGACTCGTCAATTCCCTAAGAGGGTTATTTTAACACCATCACAAGTGAATTGCTCCAAGGAACAAAATATTTACACATAGACAAGCCAAAGTGCTAATAATCAATTTTCACTTTTGGAGGGAAAGTTGGAAATTCAAATTTTAGAAAACCTAGAGTTAAGATTTTACACCCCAAATGAAATAAAATGACCTAAGAAACATCCTAAACACTCCTAGTCTATCAAAAAACCAAAATTGAACATACAAACCAAAATTGTCACAAGTGAAGAAGATGCTCCTGCATCACTTTTCTAACATGTGTTATGACTATAAGCCCTCATCTACTTCCTTTATTTTCCCGACATGTCCCTTAGTTTTTTAGGCCACTATGCAATCCTTATTTAATAAGTTACACGCATTGAACCTTAATGGATTTGCACACCCATTTCTCTATATTTTCCCATCATTGAGTGTCACCTTTGTTCCTCCTTAAAATTATTAATCACATATGCCTTTGTCAAAATATTAGACATTATTATGTGTCCTTTGGTGTACTTCACATTTGTGTACTCCTGCACAATTGTCACTTTATTTATTTTCACATCTTATACCTTGTCTTCCTCTTTCCCAACCTTTTACGTACCAAAACTTATCTGAAATTCCAATAGTTATGCAAGATTTTTTCTTTTCCCAATATTCTCTTGTGTCATCATGACATGCATGATCATGATCAACAAATGGTTAACCATGTTTTGAATCAAAATTCCCTCTTCCATTTGAACGGCATCGAAGTCCCAAAAAAGGTATTTGTTTCATCAAACACCCCATCATTTGGAATCATTAGAATGTGAAAAAAATTAAATTTACTTCAAAAAAAGAGTTCGAGGTTACATAATCAATCTGCCAATATGCCTTCCTTCTCTTTTGCTTCTTCTTTTTGAATCCTACCTCAACTCTAAGATTGTGATGAATCTCCTTGTGTGTGTGTGTGTGTGTGTGTGTGTGTGTGTGTGTGTGTGTGTGTGTGTGTGTGTGTGTGTGTGTGTGTGTGTGTGTGTGTGTAATTACATTAAATTATACACACACATACATATAAAAATATGTATGTATACACATATATACATATACATATACATATACATGCATATATGTGTATATAGATATACATGTGTGTGTATATGTATGTATATATATACACATCGTGTGTGTGTGTGTGTGTGTGTGTGTATTTGTTACAAGCATGAAAGAAATCACAATAAATTATATTAACATTAATTTAAAATTTTCTATGCAAAATTATTATTACTTACCAACTCATATGCAACATTTATACTCATTGATGAAGAGTTGTGTTCTAGGGAAGTAGATCTCAATACAAATGAAGAACTTAGATCTACTGAAATAGACCTTTGTATAAGGGATGATTATACCTACTTGATGATGACATAATATCTATAAAATAGTAAACCACTTGTTTAAACAATTGTAGGTTTACACAAAATAATATTGCTATTTTGTCATTCAAATCAGTAAGCTTTGGAAAAAAACATCTTCCATAAGAAATCATGTCAAAACAATAAATTCATCACCATATTATCCATAAATTGACCATGCACTTTTAAATTTGAATTTTAGCAATCGATTTACTCAAAATGCAAAGGGTGATAAAGAAGAGCAAAATATGTTTTCTACAAACCCTAATTTCTTATTATGTAGTTAAAGATGCCCTAATTTCATATTGTGGGATTTTACAATAATGAAAAAAGGATGCATTATAGTATAGTATTAAATACAAATGGGAAATGGAATTCACTTTGTTAGTGCAAAATCATAGCACCCCCAAATGAGTTATGGATCTACTTTTCTAAGGCAGAATCATTTGGTGTGATTGCATAACATTGAACTTTCCCCAAGGTGTGGGACCTTGTAAAGTGGGAAAGCTCTCCAGAGAAGGTTGGTTCCTCTTCCTAAACTACCTGCCACAAGCTATTCCAGTGCAGGCAAGCTAATCTAATCCTAATCTAACTTCCAAGGAGACAAGGAGAGAAAGAAAATAAGAAAAAATAGAGCCTACACTAAAATGGTGATACACCAGAGAAGGAAAGTGTTGATCATCTACTAAACTGCCATGGAACAAAGAGAGGTGAGCAATGGAAAGGATGGACAACAACATCACAGACCATAGATCAGATTCACAAAGAAAATGTTTGAAAACCCATGAACACAACTCCCATATTTGCAAATGAACATTCAAAACATGCACAGATACCCTGCAATGAAGAGAGGCAAGAAGATGCAATAAAATGAGCAAAGGATGGACAAATGCATCACAAAAACATGTTTTTATTGCTCTAGATTTACACAGTGCACCATTTCATGGGCAAGAGGCAAAAATGCCATTACAGAGTAGGGGAGGAGGTTCAAACTCCATTTTCAACCATAGGGAATAAAATAAGGTGGAGGCAGAGAAGAAAAATGAACAACCACTAATTATGTGCCTTTGTTTACATTTTATAGAAAAAACGTGAGAAGAGAGGAAAAAACGTGGGATCTGCTCCAACCACTTTTAAAAATGTGTTTTAATTCTTCCTCTATTGATGGGCTCAATGTAAAATCTCATAATTCCATGTATCTACTTCACAGACCAAAGAAAATGACCCATACTTCATTAAATCTGGTGGTTGGAACTGGTTTTTGTCTTTTCCACGCCAAAACATGTTTTGAAAATTTCTCCCCCAAATCTTTACCAAAATCCAAAATCAAAGACTCCATGATGAAGAGAATCTTCATATCTTTCCATTGGTACCAAGAACGTCAAAAATAGAGCTCTGGATCAAAAGATATGGCCTTCTGAGTTTTTCCTTAACGTTTTCGGCAAAAAAACAGCTTAGGCAAATTTTAAACTTTTCTCTCGCAAATCCTCTGATGACATGGCACCCACTAGGGTCGGCGGAGGTAGGGGCTCCTTTTTTTCCATTTTACACTTTTTGAGAAAAATTCAAAAAATCTCATTTGCCTCCGAAGATCCGTCGGCCCGCATTAGCTTTTTGATGTGCCAGCTCAGCACTTAATTTTCACCTTTTTGACAAAAGGGATAATTTTCACTTTTTCCTCCGATTCCCCGCTGGTCCGAGATTCCTTGGCAAACATCTCTCCCAAGCCCCACAGGTCCGCCTTGGGAAAATTTTCCCTTCTAACTCTGTTGAGCCATAACTCAAAAAATACAAGGAGTTAGAAAGAGCTCTTTACCTTTCTGGAAAGGGGAAGAAATTCTCTATCTGATGGAGTATTTTCCAGAAATCCTTGAGTGCCTGAACTTTGTGAAATTTGGACTGAGGCACAAAAGGGAGTAAGTTAACCCAAAATAAGAGGGAGCTTATTTTGGTTAGAGTCACATTTTTGGTGCCCATGGTGCAAAGGTGGTGCAAGTGTGGCGCAAAGGTGGAACAAATGTTGTGTCACTTTTGTGTCACAAACTAACGTCATTATTACATCACAATTTGAGGGGGTGATAGTGATACGAATTCAAAACATATTATGATTTTATTTACACTATATGTAGTAGGGATCATCTCTAGATTGGGGTTTATTAAGGAGAACCAAATTTGTGGAATATTCTTGTTAGTGGGAAACATATTAATGTCCCTGTCATGTCCTTGTTTATGGGATATTTCATGACTTATTGGATTTCTCGCTCCATATGTCAAAGGTGAGGGATATTTTTGGTCACAACTCCAACCCATGTTTAACATTCAACATCATTATTGAACTCAATAGCTACACTTATAAATATCACTAGCTCAAATATTTATCTAAAAAATCATACAAATGTATCGCTTTCGAGGTGCCTATCTTGGATTTTTCAAATATTTTCGACAATTGAACTATTGAAATTTGATTATCAATTTCTCCACAAATTTCCCAAAACTAGTCACGCTTGGTTGTTAATGTATTTACTTAATCATACACTATTTTCTTTTATTAAAATTCACTCTTATTATTTAATTTAAATATGTAAAGGCACATGGATGTGCACACTTATCAATATCCTATTAATATAGAGGATTTTCAACTAAGTAATTGACCTAATTGAGTTTGATTACAAAAACAACTTTAAAATCTATCTTTAAGAAGACTTGCTTTACATGTTATCTGTTCTTCAAATATAATAATATCCTCCACTTATTGGTATAAAAACATATAGAGTTAGCATTATACATAATTTTTTTGATAATTGGTAAAAAGAGGGTTTTGGCAAGGACCCTACCCTATTACAAGAGAGAATATACAATCCAGATATAACCAAATAACATTTTAAGAAGCATAACCAAACCAAATATCAAAACTGCAGGAGCACAAAATATTGGTTCCTAGAGGAGGAAGACCTCTTTATTTTCCTCAATACTTTACTCCACCCCTCTTCTTCCGATTTGTGTTCAATAACTTCATTATGATTCTGACACCAAAAGTTTTAAAAATATATTCATGTTAGCGTGTACCTTGAGACTTTTGGGAGCTGAAAGGACAATTGGACAAGAGCTTGATTACCCAAATCTAACACAACTTCTAGTTTCCCAAATGGGACACATTTTTATTCATTCCTTTCAATCATTCTCGCATCAGTAGAAGAGTCCTCATTAGAGCTTGTCTTGACCGATTCATGGTCTGAGGAAGATCATTCCTCATATTCATCCTCGTTGAGGTTCACACTATTTTTTGCTTCATTATTCTCATCAAGCTCCTCTATTCGGTCACTTTTCTCCTCAAAGGAGGCTTCGATCTATCTCCATGGGTAGACTAATATCTAGAGAGGGGGTAAACGGGGATACCATTATTAGATTCTTCATATTCCAATTGTTGAATCCAGACTCCTGTTTTGAGATGAGCTTGATAGAAGTACGGGCAAGGTAACCAGAAGTCATATTGATGCAAAAACGAGCTTGGATCATTCTAGAGCAAGCTCTGGTGGTGGAATCTATGATTAGAGGGACTCCCATAGCCCTAGCAATACCAAGAATCACAATTTGATCCCAAAACTCTAAAGGAAAAGCAGACATCCTAAACCCAACAAAAAAATCATTGGGTGAAGAATAACTTGAGAAATTACCAGGAACCCATTTGGCCAGATTTAGGACTGTTCTCCCAAATAACCATGGGCCCTCCTGTAAAACCCTGAAAAATCTTCTTCCAGGAGAAAATGGAAGAAGAAAGACTCATGAGCCAAGGAAAAAACAACCAGATTGCCTCTATGCTTCCATTTCCTTTGAGCCTAGCTTCTTACTACTTCTATGTTCGGACGCGTAGCCACGAACCTTCCATGAAGAGAAAATTTAAATTTCTCTTCTAATATGGCAATAAGATCGTCAGGAACCGTAAGGAAGGGACCCTCATCGTCCCAAGATGGGGAAAGCAGACTTGAGAGAATGGACTTCCTTCCATCGCTTGCACAGAAACCAAAGACTTGTGCCGCCAAAGATTTGTTTGTTGCATAAGGAAGGGGCAGGCTAATCCCTGAAGTGCTACCCTGCCCATCAGGAGTTTGAAAATCATGTTCCCGCCCATCCCTGACCTCTTTCTCGCCCATCATGATAATAATATGTACGTAAATTAGCATTATACATAAATAACTATGGAAGAGATTTATTTTATCATCACCTTTCTCTAGTGATTCAAGCCAGAGCTTCTTGATAAAATTATGGTTATTATTTTACCCTTGATAAATTTTTGTTAGGTGTTTACTTAAATATTTCATTGATTTATTGTGTATTCATGCTTGTGGAAAATTTTATTTTGTACATAAAACGCTCACTTTGTGTCAAGTGTTGAATCAGCCTCAACATAACACTTTTTGGATACCTTTGGATCTATACAAAAGTCAAATTCTCCATTTGACTTAAAATTTTACTAAAACGTAGATCTTGGTCTTTCCTTTTATATCAAATTTTTAATTGGACATTGTATTATACTTTTGGCATCATTAAAATTTGTGCCAAAAATTAGAAAAAGGATAGTGTTATTTTTTTGCAAACTAGTTGATTATGAATTTTTAAGTATTTTTATCTTCTACTAGGATATATGATTCACTACGGTTCTCATTATATTATGAGTTCTCTAGACATGTATTTTTCATACACATGTCTTATTCTATATCACCCAATTTAGCATTGGAGGGTGTGTATAAATATGTATGTGATTATATTGCCTTTGATTTGTGATCGAGTGGTCATTTCTATGTTTTTTTGCCTCGAGTTTTGATTCAATGACCATTTCTATACACTTGTGCTTATGATTTGTGATCATATAATCATTTTATTCATTTATGCTTCCAAGTTTTGATATAGTGATCATTTCTATGCACATTTTCCTCTCGAGTCTTGATGTTAATGTGCAATTATGCACTACTTCTAGTCATCATTTCCATGTACATTTATATTGCTTCTTGGTAGCTTTGGTGGTTATACAATTTTTCACTATCCCCGGTCACTATTTCATGCAATACGTTGTTTATACTTATTATATATGCATACCTAACATGACATAGTTATTGGTGCCCATATATGAGGTTTCACCTTGCTTAATTTCTCTAAGTTGCGTATAAGGGTGGTGCTTGTGCAAAAATCACCTTTCTTCTATTAAGCATCAATATAAAGGAGTAACAACTAAGTTTACTTTGACTATTAGTAGAAAAACTACTTTAATGTGTATCTTTAAGAAGACTTTCTCTACCGATATCTACTCTCCAAATCTAACAATAACCGCTACTTATCAAAGAGCTAACATTAAAGACAAATTAAGTGTGGATGAGAGATTCATTGCAATATTTCTATAAAGATATTCTTTTTCCCTCCCTCACATATATGACTAACTTGATCATATATGTGTTTATATTGCATTCATGTTTCACGGTATATGTATGTATGTGGATGAATTTCTTAAGGTTAGAAAAAGATCTTGGAACCATTCTAGAATTATACTATGACATCGGGTACAAACAAATATTTTCGTCAAAAAAATGAACCCCAAACTCTATCATATGTCCTAAGTTATCGAATTTTTTATTCACCTATTCTAAACATGTTGAAAACCTTTCCTATGAGAATCAAATGGACATTGAATTTAAGGTCAACTATTTTAAGTGACGTCTTACAAGATTACATTTGTAGAATTCTTATATATCACTAATGTTATGCATATTGACATATTGAGAATTGTCCACTTAATCCCATCTAGGGTCATGTGACCAACTAGTCATTGGTGGTCTCTTGTTAACAGCTTGGTTCATTCACATTAAATGGCATTGAATGCACAAAACTCAATTACTCGTCAACTAATTTGTCTTTTACTAATTTTATATTTAACTTGAGTTCTACTTGTATGCATGTGGATTGGACCCCTTTCACTAACATTGGGTAGCCTTCTCTGTTGCTTAGCAACTTTGTACTTTCTTGCTACAAGTCGATCGATTCATGATCAAGTTCTCATACTAGAACTTGATCGTATTGACTTACTCTTAAATCTAATTCTTATTTCTAAACTCCTCTGCCAAGTATAATTTCATATTGAATAGAAAAATACCTATGTGAATAAGAGATAAAAATAGTTTATCAATTTCGAGGATAAATAATGCCATGTAAAGGCTAACAATAAATTATTCTATTATTAAGCTAGTAGTTTTTGTTTTTGTTTACTTTTTAGAAATGGCTATAATAAACTATAATTAGTATGCTCACATGCAATTTTTTAATGATAAATACATGGTGTTTGGAGCAATTTCATTGTACGAAAAAGTCATGGAAAGCTTGTAAAGGTCTACAATTTTATAATAAAGTTTGATTTTTCAACTTTACCTCTAAGTCTTTTGAATGGTTTTTTAATTGGTTTCTTAAAGTGTTTTTGTTGAACAATGAAAATGAGTTTGTTAAAATTTTCGTTTGGTATTAGATCGATTGGTTTCCAAGTCATAGGTTTATGTTGTAGATCCTTTTAACAATTGATCATGTCCAACTTTAACATTGTTCCCATTCCATAATTTAATGGAAATGATCGATTCTAAGAACATCAAGATGATGGCTCTTTTGACAGGAAAATATTACAAGAGATTATAGAAACTAGTTATGAAGAGCTAGTTAATTGGGCCACTATTCCATACAACAATAGACAAGTAAAGGAGGAAGCTATCATGAAAAACTCACGGGATTTGTTGCATATTCAAACAACTCTAGATATAAGATCATATATCCAAGAATTTCATGTGCAAAGTCGGCCAAGGATACCTGAAAGAATCTACAAGAAGCTTACTAAGGTAGTGATCAATTCAAAGTAGTGTAGTTGCAAACTTTAAAGAGATAATTTGAGGATTTGAGAATGCAAGTAAGATTGCTACTCTTGAAGAAAATTTGGACAAAGAGGTTGTTGTGAAAAAGGTGTTAAGAACTTTAACAAAGTGGAACCATGTTGTCATCATCATTAAAGCAAGTAAAGATTTGACTGCTCTTGATTTTGATCATCTAGTTGGATATCGTATGTCCCATAAAGAAAGACAAGAAGACACAATGGAACAAAGTGATGAGAAGGCTTTTTCTTCAATGTTGACAATTAAAAATAATAAAGATGGCATCACTATAAACAAAAGTAACCAAGAACATGGTAGAGGGAAAAATTAGAATTATTCATGAGAAAATAAAGGAGGAAAAGGTGATTCAACTGCAAGACGAAGAGGAAGAGGTAGATTTGATAAGAGATGTATTCAATGTTATTACAATAAGAGGTATGGTAAAGAGAATGTAGATTCAAAGTTGGTAATGAAGGTAGAAGTGCTAATTATGCTAATGAGGATGAGGACGATTTTGTAAATAATTTGTTCTTATAATATGATAAAACACAACCCTTAAGAAGTTTGGTTCCTAGATTCAAGTTGTTCCAATCACATATTAGGGAATAATGAGATATTTTCTACGGAGGATGAAAGTTTCAAGGCCATGATTAAATTTGGTGATGACAAGCATTTGGAGGTTGCATCAAAATGAACTATGTAGGTGAATACTAAAGAAGATAAGAAGCGTCTTAGTGATATTTACTATACTCCAAATTTAAAATGTAATTAGTTAAGTATTGGAGAGGCCCAAAAAGAATTATAAGTTGTTTTGGATGATAAGCAATGCACATTTTATGACAAGAATCTAGGAAATAGAGTTGTTACGGTTGTTCCAATGACCAAGAATAGGTTATTCACATTACAATTTTGAGAACATAGCAACAACTTTTGGTGATAGAGCAATTGAAGATAAAATTTGGTTTAGGCATCTCATGTATGGACATTTAAATTTTTGAAGTTTGAAGTTACTAACATCAAAAGAATTATTTTGTTTGCCAAAGGTTGAAGAACACAAGGAGGTATGTGAAGTATGTGCTAAAGAAAAACATGCAAGAGAAAAGTTTATAAAAAAACAATACTTGAAGGGCTCGTTATCCACTTCAATTGGTTCACTCTTATATTTGTGGTCCCATGCAAACAAAATGTTTGGGTAGGTTGTCATATTTCATTAAATGTATTGATGATTAATCATGGAAGTGTTGGATTTGTTTTTTAAATCACAAAAATGATGTATTTGATATATTTGATAGGTTCAAGGCCCTCTTAAAGAATGAAAATGGTTGTAGGATGAAATCCTTTAAAGATCAGCTATGGACTTGAATTTTGTTCAAAATTATATATGAATTATTGTCATATCAATGGCACCAAAAGACATGTGATGACATCCTATACACCTCAAAAAATGTTGTAACTAAAAAGAAGAATCATATAATGGTTTAAATGGCAAGAAACATATTGCAAAGGGATTAAGCAACTTTTTGGGGGTGATGTAGTTGTTACAACAATATATATTCTCAATCGAAGTCCCACTAGTGCACTTGACAAGATGACTCCATATGAAACATGGTATGAAAAGAAGCCTAATGTCAAACATTTTAAAATGTTGGGTTGTTTATCTTATGTTCATGTATCTGAATCAAAAAAATAAGTTAAATACAAGGATTGAGTCTTATATTTTTGTTGGGTATAGTGAACAAAGCAAAGCTTATAGACTTTACAATCCTCACACTAATAAGACTCTTGTGTCAAAAGATGTATTTTTTTATGAAAGGGGGTGTATGGTGATCTAAAAGATTATGTTGATAAATCTAAATCTATGGGATTGTTGAAGATATTGCTAATAAGTAGTCCGGTAGTATTTCAATTATGAGTATTCAAGAGGTAAGACATTACTTTTCTTTATTTTCACCAATTGATTTTGAACCATCTTCTTTTGAAGATGCATATAGCAAAGATGTTTGGGTGCAAGCAATGCGAGAAATGGATTCCATTCATAGGAGTAATATTTGGGAGCTTATAAACTTCCACATGACAAAAATTTATTGGTATTGAATGGATCTGCAAGACTAAATCCAACTTTAGTGTTGAAAGACATGATGCATGTTTAGTTGCAAAAAGTTTCACTCAAATATGGCATAGATTATGAAGAAACATTTGCTCGATGGCAAGACGAGACAATTATAATAAGATTTTACTAACACCTCAAAAGTAATGAAGCACGCATCACATTAATGTGAAAAGTGTCTTCTTGAACGGATACTTAGAAGAGAAAGTCTATGTACAATGGCAATAAGGTTTTGAAGTACAAGGGAAAGGTAAAGAACACCAAATCTACAAGTTGAAGGTTTCTTATGGCCTCAAGCAAGCACCAAGAGAATGATGTCTGAATAGATGAATATTTTCAACAAAATGGTTTCCAAATAAGCAAGAGTGAGTTAACTCATTATTACAAGCAAGACAAGAATGATATCCTTATTGTAAGTTTTTATATTAAGGATTTGTTGTATATGGGCAACAATTTTAAGACGATATCAAATTCAAAATCGTTATGATGGAAGAATTTTAAATGAAAGATTTAGGCCTCATTCAATATTTGCTTCGATGGAGGTTCATCAAAGGATGAAAATCTCATTTTTGAAACAAGGTATGGAAAGGATATGTTGAAGAAATTTGACATAGTTGATTGTAAACCAGACTCCACTCATATTGCTCATAGAGTTATGTAGAGAAAACGGTGCTGAAAAAGTTGATGACACGAGACAAAATATTTGTTTATTCGGTTCCTCTTATTTCAAGATATATGTCTAAGGCCACAAGACAACCAAGAGGATATTGAGGTATGTGAGTGGTTCTATTGATTTTGATGTTCATTAAGTTTCTAAAGAGTTTTTAACTTGTTGGTTTTAATGATTCTCGATTGGAGCACTTTAGATGACCAAAAATCATCTATTAATTGTTTTTCACTTGATTTTGGTCTAGGTACATGGAGCTCAAAGAAACAAAGTTCAGTTGCTCTTTTATCTACAAACACGAGTATTATGGCTCCTAAAAGTCTAAAAGAAATTGGAATGACACAAAATCAGCTTATACTTATTTTTGTGATAGCATGAGAACTATAAGTTGGTCAAAAATCTAATTCGACATAACAAGTGAAAACTTTTTGATTTGAAGTACCCTTTTATCTAATATTTGGTTCAAAAGAAAGAGGTGAAATTGAAGTATATAAATACTCGAAGAGTAACTTGTAGATATCTTCCCTAAATTTGCTTAAAATAAATATATTTTTAAATCACATTGTTAACTATGCATGACATCAAAGGAAAGAATTTTAGATAAGTGTTGTTGAGTGCACAATTAGTGTCACTATTTTTACATTAGATATAATTCTACTTTTGAAAGTTTAATGTCAAAATTGGAGTTTATCAAAAAAATTAAAATAAATGAAACAAAATATGGATAATAGAAGAATATCAACGCAAATAAAGTATAAAAGTAGTTTGTCACTTTTAGACAAATAAAACCATGCAAAGGTTATCAATAGATGATTTTATTTTTAAAATAGTAGATTTTTTTATTGCCTTTTTAGAGAGAGCTAGAATAAACTATAATTAACTTGCTCACATGCTAGTTTTCTATAAATAGATTATTTTATTTTTTAACTAGTACATTTTTTATTGCCTTTTTAGAAAGAGCTAGAACTCATACTAGTTTTCAATGATAAAAATACACGGTGTTAGGAACAATTCCATTAGATGCAAAGTTATGAAAAGCTTGTGAATGTCTACAATTTCAAAATTAACAAGTATGATTTTTCAATTTTTTATCAAGTGCTTTAAATAGTTTTTACATTGCCTTGTTGATTTTTTTTTGTTCAACAATGAAAGTGGGTTTATCAAAATCTTCATTATTCGGAAACACCAAAAGTGCTTAAACAATGCGTCCATTAGCAGCTCATCAGCTGTGTATGCTTTTCTATCACAGGTTGTGATTGTCAACTTTGAGTGTTGGGTGAAATGAGGTTGGCTTGCCAAAATACTAACCACCTAAATATAGTTTCACTAGTTACAGTCATTGTTAACATGGTTCTTTGCAAAATTTCTGATTTACAAACTCCCCATGTGTTTTTCCACTCATTTAGGAAAATCGTGCCACTAGACACCTTATTTCTATTATGCACAAAATCATTCCTAATGTCAAAAAATATTGTTGAATTTGGTTTTGACTTTTGCACAAAAAAATGTCCACTTTTAGCACTCAACACCAATTTCTACATACCGCGCTATAGTGCCAACAAACGGTTAAACTGCCTGCCGTAGGCCTAGTTTGGTTGAAGAAATAGCGCCCATTTTTATTTCAATTGAATAACATTAAAAACAATTACTCAATTAAACATGATAGGACCCAAAAACGGTTAACAAAATCCAAACACCATGGGTAAAAGCACAATTCAGAGAGACATACAAGATATAAGACTTTTTCTACGAACAGATATGGAGGATTATTCCTCCATATTCTATCCACAATTCTCAACTCAAAATTGAAAATTAAGACATACTAGATTGAATTGCTTTGTAGCCCTCCAACATTTTTTCTTCAACATGAAAAACTGACCCAGTGTATAGAACAATAAATATAATCCAAGATTCAATTTTCATCTCCAACGTTACACATTATACGCTCTGAGCCTAACAATAACAGTTGCTTTTAAAAGTGTGAACATATCAAGTTCTTCAGTCTTTTACATAATATTCCAACTTAAATGCATCAAAAGTTACAAATGGAATATGGTGCTGTTTGTTTTCATGAGCAAAATAAGTTCTATTCAAATATTTTCAAATACTAAGAGCACAAAATTGCAGAAGCCATTCGTGTATCTTCTGAGAAGGAAAATAGAAGCCAAAGATTGTACTATATACGCCTAGAATGCAACAAGAATTCTTAGAAATTCTGTTACCTGAATTAGTAAAGACTGTATAGCAATCTCTTTTTATGAAGAACGTGCAAAGCTAGAAAAAAAACCACAATACATGAACTGTAACAGACTATTTTTTACTTATCACACTTGACGGAAAGCTCCATATCACCAAGAAATGCAAGAGGGGGATGAAAAACAGCTCAAAGGAGTGTCCTGTCAAAGAGTGCTTGCGATTGCATGAAGGTACATATGATACTAATGTAATCAAATTTGATGAACAATATTTGTTTTGATGGCTGAATCCTCAAATTATAATACTTAAACACATATACTTAATTCGTCCTTCTAGTTCAGACAACCTCAGATGGTAGTTATCCATTCAGGTATGTCTTATTCTTAAATTCTTTCACGAGAAGTTCTAAAGAAGCACATCATAACACACTTTAATTTTCACGAAGTTGTGGCTCACACAAACTTCAGCACTCCTGGAACCAGCTTTTCTGTTTTTTCCATCAGGGGATTGGTAACATTCCTTCATTATACTCATGGAACCAGTTTAGTGTAAGTGATAAGAAAGTGTGTTTCTAATAACTCAATCAGATTTCCTAAAACTGTTAAAACAGAATGGATGACCAAAGCAAACATGGAGGAAAATCAAGCAGTGTGAGGATAGAGACAACGAAATACAACCTAAAGCCCTGACACAAACTAGAGCATGTGTAAGAGCAGAAATTAAGTTTCATAATAGCACATAAGAACAAGTACTTGTATTACTGAGACCAAAAAAATCATGCTGCATGGTTGAATTATTATATAACTCAACCTTCTCAACAATCAAGAGGGGTTGGAGTCGCCAACACACTTCGACTTTCAAGATTGTCATACATTGTGGACTTGATGCCTAATACCTATGCACTTAATGGGTACGCATTAACTTAAACTGCAACACACCCATGTAAGACAAAAACTGCATCTTGCCAAACCTGGGTTATAATCATGTTCGAACAAGAAAGACTTCCAATCTGATGATAACATTAACAGCACCTACAGTCCCAGGCAACAACTCATTTCCTCATTGTTTATGAATAATTTACAGCTGAGATATATCAGTTTTTGCAAACTTTTAGTATGTTCAAAAATTTTACATAGCTGCTGTATCAGCTTATGCATTCTGAGAGTCAATTCACACCATCTCTTAGGATTGTGTCAGTTCATTGAGATGAGAATGGATGCAGTTATTCTATGCAATAATTTAATGTTACAGGATCAGAAGTTTCTCCAGATGAAAGTGTTGATTTATATAGAAACTGGACATCCATCAAACGATGATTTTCTTTGGACCGAGTCATGGTGAAAGTTCCTTCTAGAAAATCCCCTCTACTTACTCGTGAAGGAGGATTGAACAAAAACACCTGTTTAGCAAAAACAGTAAGCATTTATCTAACCATATTACTAAATGAAAGCTATAAATGTCAAAATGATGTATTATCGCGTCTGAAACAAGGGAGATAGCTTCCAAACCTGCTGACCCCAGTGAGTTGGATTGTCTATGCTAGGAGCGGTTGTTAACTCGACAACACGAGTTGCTGGACTGGAATCACTTCCTAATAAAGACAAAACCCATCAATTAGGTCATATGAGATGCCAAAGCTACTTGAAATACATGTCAGTTAAAATTCAATAAACCAACCATATGGAAAAATAGACAGCTTTTTAAATTCAATGGAAAGAACATGAGCCTGCATACTCGAAAATGAACATCAAACCATCCAGCAAATCCAGTGAATCTCCCTGTTCAATTATTAAGGGGATTGTATACTCTGACTGTACACTGGAAATTTCATCTACAGTAGCTCTTAGACAATCCATTTTTTCACGATGGCAGGGGTGCCAATTACTTGATGTGGATGAAGATTGTTCCATAGAGAGGTCTGCATGGAATAGTTTTTAGATTCAGCAAACATAAAATAAATTAAACCAAGTTAAAAAACAAGAAAATAAAAACCCGTCAAGATGTCACTTGATAACAGTAGATGGACCCACATTTTTAATTTTCAAATATTTATTGATTGTATAAACTATAAAGCAAGAAAGAAGTGCAACACTTGTCATCTGACCACAGAAGTCGCCTTATCATCAATACACAAAGAAGCATAAGCAAAACACTCAAAAATTGATACGAAGGCAAAAAGACAACTGTCAATGAAAAGAATACTCGCAAACCTAATAGTCAAATACCTTTTAGAACATCCATTGGAGAATTCTCCAGAAAGATACCATAAATAGACAACTCCATTTGCACTAACACTCCACAATCTCTTGTTAAAAGCTTCAAAGCACATGCCAACGCCTATTTGAAGGTAATCGTTTAGACACTCGGACATAAGTGTGCAAAAAAGTGGCTACCTTCAGAAAAAGAATAATTCAAACTTGAAGAATTAATCAATTCACAGAAAATGTGCTCTATTCTGTGAGATATCTCAGAATGTTCAACCTGTGGCAATGAAAATGCTGAGATGAAGCAAAGGTACCTTTATATTAATAAAATTGGCAGACTTGACCAAAAAGACAAAAACAGTTAGAACTACCAGATGAGAACTGATAAATTTGATGATATATATTAGTAATAAACATGATACACATAAGCAAATGAGAGATTTCAATGTTAGAATATGCAAAGAGAGGAAAAAATTAGAGGAGCAAACTGCACTGCTGAAATGACACAGGCAGAGGTTTATTTATTATAGGAAGAGGTAGTTACATTTAGTTACATTTGGTTGTTTGGTTACAACCTCTTCAACTGCTAGGAACCGCATTACATTCTATATAATGCTCTATAGCTCTATATTTTAACACCCCCTCTTAATGACTAAACCGGAAACAATACCAAGTTTATCCCAAAATTTTACAAATTTCCTAAAGCCCATATGTTTAGTCATTACATCTACAGACTGTGCCATAGGTTGTACTTCAAAATCATCAGTCCATGACTGTGTTGCGGTTGTCGAATGAAGAAGAACCGCAAAACAAAAATCTGGTCCCATGAACAAAAGATATGACAAGTGGTCCATTGGTTCTCTATTACGTGATTCATTGACCAATGATGAATCACCAATGGCTGAGAGTGTCAGCCCCATCTCCAGAGTGCTGAAATCAAAACCTTGAAGATGTGGATTGAAAAATCTATTCCAGGCTTGTGTAGCCTGCTGGAGTCTATACAAAGACTCAATTATCCTGCAATCGAAGTCACCTCGATCACGTCCTTGCAACACCGTGTAGTGCTCATCCAACTTTCTCAATAAGAGAAATGTGACCATCTGCAGCAGAGGAGTTAGAACCAACTCCACAATAGTAGGAGAAATAACCATCTCCGTCTCAACAGTGGTAGGAGTGAGAATCAACTCCTCATCTATTTGCTCATCTATCCCCCTCTGTTGGGAAAGATCCTTCACAACACAATGAGCAAACTGTTCATGCTCTACTGTCCTTCGAGCAAGGACCTCTGAGTGAGTGGTCTGGGCATGCCATCTCACCATGCATCATCAGTGCATTTGGAATAGTGGAGTCTCCGTCCACAACAAATTGTTCTTCAGAATGAGGAAATCCATCCTCCCAAGGCATGTCCGCCTCCCGTACACCTGGTATAGTGGATACTCCCTCCACAATAGGTGCATGTAGGTTGATTGTATCCAAGTCAACAGATTTGTGAGGAATGACTTCCTCCCAAGGCATTGCAGCCTCCTACACATCCTGAATGGTGGAGCTGTCCTCCACACGTGCATTCATGTTGATCACAACTGGATCAACAAGCCGATACTGACCACCTTCCCCAATACCAAGGGCAATTATCCGTCTCTGTTTCACATCAGAGACAACACACTTCTTTCCACATAAAATCCACAAAATATATTGGGATTTTCAAAATCAATTGACAATAGATAGAAGATTCTTTTGTAAAGAAGGTACATATCTAACATTCCGTACCAACAATTTATGAGCATTATTCAATACAATGCATATATCTCCTATCCCTTCTACTGCAAGTGATTCTCCATCAGCTAGTACTACTGATTCAAAACAAATATTTGCAGTAAATGAAACATACCAGTCCCTACGACATGAAAAGTGTGCAGACGCACCAAAGTCAATGATCCAACAAATCGGTACCATTGTCATTCGAGCATGATGTCGTAAGACAATAAAGAGCATGCCCATCATCCGAATCCCGTTCTTCTGCAACTGCTGCCACATGTTCCTCATTACATGGCTTTTTGTTTTGTTGCGAAAGATCATACTTCCGCTTCCGGCAATCCTTCTTGAGGTGCCCAACCTTGTGACAATAATAGCATGTGACCTGATACCGAGTGGAAGACTCACCGATTGACGTTTCCACTTTCCCTTTGACTGAGTGACAAGAGCACTCTCTGAATGGTCACAATTAGATTCTCGCCTGAAGTTGTCTCCACTCCTTTTGCAACAAGTAGAACTCACCTTGTCAAACGTGAGTGTTTGACTTTCAGCCATTAAATGGAGTGCCTCCACAAATGACTCATACGAAGAAGGTAAGTTGTTCAAAACTAGAGCCACCATATCATCGTCATCCACCTTTTTGTTGATGGAAGATAATTGGTCTCGAGGTCTTTCATCCGAAGTAGGTGCTCAGAAACGATCCACCTTCTTGTAACTTTACGGAAAAGAGCATATTTTTCAGGTATAAAACCCGACTCTTTTTTGACGTCTGATATTTATCCCTTTAGATTGGCCCACAATGTGCTTGCCATAGTGGCATTCCGCACTTCCGGTATCATATCATCCGACACCGACAACTTGAGAAGCAATAACGCTTCCTTATGACGTTTGTCATAATCCTCAAAGTTTGTCGTTGGTCGACTTTCATCACCCTTGATTATTTTATCACAATCACGAAACTCCGCGACCGTTAAAATCTTATGACTCCAAACATTGAAATTAGTGCCCGTTAATTTTTGTGTCTCCGACAAAGTCAAGTGTGAAATATTTGCCATTTTATTATTCCAAAGTAATGGAAATAATAAAATAATAGTTTTGCCACACCAATAAAATAATATATTATCCAAGTATTACTTATTCCAAAAGTAATATTAAATTATGCAATCACCCAACTTAGTTGCTTGTATTAAAATATTATTACTTATTCCTCCAAATTTGATTATTCAAAAAAGGTACCTTTGTTGGAAAAATGAATATTAATTCACCGACCTTGGATGAAACCAAACGATTCTGCCTTCACTTTTATCCTCCTGACGAACATATTTTTGCCCACAGCTTCGTCTTCAATAAATTTTTGGCACCCAGACTTTACCTCTGCCCACACGAGTTCATTCTTTCCTCCCACACAACTTTGCTTGTGCCTTCGCTACTGCTACTGTTCTGCAAACCACGACTCTGGCACACGACTGGTCACGTTTTTCCTTGACTGTTCTGCCCACACAACTCTATGCCCTTGTTTTTCCTTGGGGTTTCATCCACGATTCTGCCTCACGATTTTTATGCCCTCGCCGTCAATTTTAATGGCGCTGCTTCAAAGAGAAAATAAAAGGGAAAAAGACAGTTCGAAAATGTCTTTATTTACTCACGACTCTGCCTCGAACCACGGCTTTTCACAAAACGACTGGTATTTGCCCTTGTCTGCCCTCGAATCACGACTTTTGGCACTCACGTTTGCCCTAGCGACTGTGCCTACTGTGCACGAAAAACTTCACGAACGAGATGCTTCAGGTCTGTACGACCTTCACAAACTTCTCCTTTGTCTGTACTCTTCCACCAAGAGCTTCCTCAGACTGAATGGCTTCTTTCTTCCTCGAACTGCGAACCTTCGACGCTCTGATACCAATGTTAGAATATGCAAAGAGAAGAAAGAATTCGAGGGAGAGCAAACTGCACTGTTGAAATGACACAGGCAGAGGTTTATTTATTATAGGAAGAGATAGTTACTTTAACATTTGGTTGTTTTTACAACCTCTTCAACTGATAGGAACCTTACATTATATATAATGCTCTATACCAATGTTAGAATATGCAAAGAGAGGCAGAAAGACTTCACACCACCTATTCAGAAGGAAATTTCTCAATAAAAACTGCAAACATGGAAAATGAATCACTCCTAGGCAGAGGTTTTCTGATTTATTATAGGAAGAGGTAGTTACATTTAGTTACATTTGGTTGTTTGAGTTACAACCTCTTCAATGAATTGATCTGCAATCAGGTGAGACAGAATTCATGCATTTTACACCACTTATATATTTCTCAATGCATCTATAGCTCTATATTCAACACCATAAAAGTCATTGGTGTCCTCTATAAAGTTGTTCCAATCAGTCAGAGCATTTTCATAGTCTAGCAACTTTTGCTCTCCTTGACCAGATCTGATTGGTGCTAGCCACATTCGGGCATGGCTGGGATACCTGCAGAATGCAAGCTTTTATAGATTATGCTCTTTCATGGGATATATTTTCTGTAATTTATGCAATGCCATTACATAAAACGAAAATTCCCAATTGCAGTGACAGACAAGTATTATATAACACTAGAATGTCAGATAGAAATAAAGAATGCAAATTTTCAGAATAATAAAATGCAACCCATTATTGATTGCAAGTAGATTTTAACAGAAAATATAAAAATCCAAGGTAGTTTTCAAGAGGAAGAAAGAAACAATAGCAAATAAGATGCCTGACAAGAGAACCAATTTTCAAGTGCTGCAGAATATTGCAGTGACTAGAAAAGGATAAAAAATAGGAACAAAGGAAAATGGATGAAAACCTGATAATGCTCGTTCTAATAATGGCAAACAACCACTGACAGAAGGTAAACCAGCCATTGACTGAAAAAATTGTGACAGCCACACACAATGAAATCAACACCACGTCTATTAATTAATATGATAAAAGGAAATCTCGGGCATTTACTCGAAACCTTGGATGTTTAATTAATATATGAGAACCAAACATCAGACGCCCATCTACACTAGTATCTGCTCAGCTAAATAAAAGCTCTGTGTGAATCTACTCCATCAATGCAAAAAGATGCCATACTTGATCCAATAGATTAATAAACCTTGTACAGATTTCTCAAACAAGAAAGCAAACACAGAAAAAGAACATAAGATCTTATACTCCGATATTTATATTGATCATTGTTTGAGATAGACAAAGGCCACAAGTCAACAAGACGCCCATCTACACTAGTATCTGCTCAGCTAAATAAAAACTGTGTGTCAATCTACTCCATCAATGCAAAAAGATGTCATACTTGATCCAATAGATTAATAAACCTTGTACAGATTTCTCAAACAAGAAAGCAAACACAGAAAAAGAACATAAGATCTTATACTCCGACATTTATATTGATCATTGTTTGAGATAAACAAAGGCCACAAGTCAACAAGACAACTATGACTGGATTTCGTATAATGCATTAGAATTCTAAATAGAAGATATAGCAAGTGTGACCACATCCTCAATGGGAGAGATGGTAAACTTAGAACTTACACTTCCGTATCACTGAGTTACTTGATAGTTTGTTCTTCCTACAGCCAATAAAGGTTGTTAGGCTTAGGGTGTAGTGAGACTGGTAGATGAAGCCATTTCATGGCTTCAAGCAAAGATATGATTCTGTTGGCTAAACTCAATGAGGGTATACATGAGGCTACTATTAACCCATATTTTGGCATAGAAAACACTCTTTTTCCTCTTCATATTGTGCTTTGGCATAAGCAGTTACAATTGTTGATGAACACTCTCAGCCCCATTGGCCTTCAGTAATTCTGCTTCAGGTGTCGGTACAAACCCAAATTTACGAAGTTCAAGAGGAAACTTGCATTCTGTGTAAACTCATACTTTTAGTAAAGTGCAAGATGTTATAATCTTATGCAAATAATGAAGCGTATGGGTTCCCATCTTGCATACTTATGACCTTCTCAATATAATCACTCCAATCAGCTATTTTACCCCATCTTATCAGGTTGATTGAGCCCCACCAGACCTTATAAGTTAGCTATCTTATTTTTTACGACTCATTTTACCTTGGCTCAACACAATTTTGGCTGAATAGCTATTTCTTTTGTTTTCTCAATCTTTTTTATTTTACCTTAATAAGCTCTAATCAGCCTTTAATCAACTTTTATTTACCCTACTTTTTGTACTTTATCTTATTTTTTATTAAATTACCATTATATTAATTTAATTTAATTATGATAAGAATCAGTCTATGGTGAATATCTTTTTCTCTGTAATTAATTTTCCATTCCACATCACCCAGCTCACTAGAGTTGTTTAAGATAAACCAAGTTTGCCTCTTTGCATGTTCTTCGCCTTATCCAGATAGCACATACCCTCTTCCCTGTGCAATATAAGGCTTACCTTTGTGATTAAGTCGCTATTAGTTATGCATTAACTAATGTTCAGTTGTAACCTCCTCAGCCACCTTGTAACCATCTCTGCATAACAGGCAAAATCTACTAAGTGTGCATTCCAGTTCATCTTCATTATTTCTTTGTTCACATCTTATTATAGTGGTATCAGAGTCATTGGTGCTCAGTAGGGTTCACACTTATCATCTACAAAGTAAGCAATGGGACAACTAATTTCACATCACTCAGCACAGCTACAACAGGGCTATCCATGTCTCTATATAGCATGCTTCTTTAGAAATTCGTTTTAACCATAGTTACCAAGTCTGGAAATCCGGATCCATTCAGGAGGACAAAAAAACTCTGAAAATCAGGAATTCTTGAAAAAAGCCAGAAAATTTCGATGCAAAACACATACATTTATATATGAGCATAATTTACGTTTATAAATATGCATAATTTGACAAATACAGAGAAAAACACTAATAACGTAATACAAAATGTTAACATATTTAATATTAAACAGTATATAAGAATGTTGGGTGTCTTTTTATTGCAAAACAATAATTGGAAAAAAATGAGGCTGATCCTGACCGAATTTATCTGGGGCCAGCTGAAAAACCTGGATCCGACCGGATTTTGTGCAGATCCAACCGAATTTGGTGACTATGGTTTTAACATCCAAACTTTGGTGCCTTATAAGATTATGTTTGTTCTTCCAGCTTCAGATACAATTCACAAGTAGCATAAAGACACCTTCCTTTGTGCAAGTGGCCATGCTTCATGCAAAAATTCAAGAATCACCAGCATATTCATTGCAAACTAAATGTACTCCATGATCAACATTGAGTCCCTCATTCTTTCCAACTTGGCGATTTCGGCTTCACTTGAATAAGCCACTATTTCACATCAAACATCACAAGCTGAAACTCACCAAAGATGAGCATTGTAGTATTCTCGAAGCAGTCAAATCCAATGATTTTCACATAGACATTCCAGCTCAGCTTGTCATTTATGATGTTTCTCAAGTAAGTTTGTGCAAGTCATACAAGCCCATCTCACTTAGAGGAGGTTTCCATAACTCGTCTTGAAGTGAACCTTCTAGGTTTCCAACAGCTATTGGCCGATGATATTTAGTTGGATGTTCAGTTCTGCACTAATCACAATAAGAAACTATTTGTTTGTTTGAATGCATATACTCTCCACTGATAGACCAAATGACTCTTTGAGTTACTCATCTAATGTAGGAGTTGGGGACAACTTTCTCTTGTGAGGGAGGAAATGATGAGGATAGCTCTCTCGTAAATATGTCTCTGTAATTAGCTTTCCCTACCACAACCCAATGTAATGCAGCCTTCATAACTGCATGTAAGATAAGCTAAGAAAAGCAATTATGGCTTTTTGTGTGTGCTTAGGCTTATCCTGCCAACACACGCTTCATTCTTGTACAGCTCTTCAGCCCACAATAATGAAACATGTTTTGGTGGCAATCTCTTGTTTGTGTTTTCTTTCTATCTTTTACACTGAAAAATGACAAGCCATGCAGATATAGGTTGAATTTAGGATAATCACTGTAGTTAATTAGGTGCTTATAATTAGTCGACCATGGTTTGGCCAATGCATTCATAAAGCTTAATAAGGCCCCAGTTGGAGATATTATATATTTAATCCACGTAGCCCAAGGGTGGATCATTCTACAGGTATACACGTGGCACTTGGTGACTTAACCATTGACCAGCCTGTGTGGAAAATTTAACAAAAATTTGAACCCAAGATGTTGCTTTGACTCACTATTAAAGTAAGATTATCATTTACAACTCGAAAGTACAGAATTTCTGATTTCTTGGTCCGAAATATTTCATTTTATCACTTAAGATTATCATTAGTCTGACCAATTTCCTTTAGAAAAAATTAAGTATTGAATTTCAGATTTTTGGTCCCCATGCCTAAGCAAAACATAAAATATTCAATTAAGAGCTGAAAAGTTCATTAGTTGCTGTTGACAGACATTTGCATATTAAACTGCAGGTCCTGAGGCATTCAAGTCAGGCACACAAGTTTGACTTGTAGTCCTTTTTATTTATTTTCACTTTGATATTCCAGCTCAGCTTGGCATCCATGATGTTTCTTAAGAAAGCCCACACAAGTCATACAAGCCATTTCACTTGGAGGAGGTTTGCATCATTCATTTTTAGAAAACATTCTAGATTTCCAACAATAGGCCGGTGATACATTGCTCCAAGTTTGCATTTGAACTGATCGCAACAAGCAATTATTTAGTTGTTTGATCGCAAATATTTTCCGCTGCTACACCAAATGATTCTTGGAGACAGCTTTCTTCAAAGAGCTTACTCGTCTATCATAGAAGTTGGGGACAACTTGCTCTCATGGGGAGGACATGATGAGAATCACTCTCTTGTAAATGAAAATTGTAGTAATTAGCTTTTGCTTCCACATGCCCCAATTTGATGGAGCCGTCCTAACTACACGTAAGATAAACTAAGAAATAAAATTTTAGTTTTTTTCATGTGCTTGAGCTTATTCAACCAATAAACACCCATCATTGCACACTCTTTAACCAAGAATAATGAAAAGTCTAAAGACATCAGCTTTGGTGCCAATCTCTTGTTTCTTTCTTGTTATTGTGTTTTCTTTCTATACTTTTGCACTGAGAAATGACAGGCCATATCAATACAGGTTTAGTTTAGGCAGCTAGGATAATTAATAGCTGATCAGGATTAGGATTATTGCTACCGTTGGCTCCTTCTGCTACAGTCGTCTCCTCTTGCATAGCAAACACCTTCACTCCCACGTGGCAGGCACCTCTGCCCAGCAAGTAAGCACTATCAGTCACACTCAGCAGTAGCACCTGGGTCACACTCATCTACGACTCGACACTGCTGCTCCTTCGTTTTCTCAGCTCCTCTATTTACAGGTGTCTATCATTGCAAAGCACACCAGAAAACTTGCAATTTCTCTCCACGTACAGGCTGCAATAAGAAAACATCATTTGCGCTCCGTGCACTTCAGTGTTTTTGGCCGCGCTTTTTAACCGAACTTTGTCAAATTTGCCATCCTTGATAAGGGCAAAAGAAAAGTGGTGATTTCCAAACTTAGGGGTAAAAAAAGCACCATACCTTGTGGCTTAGCTTCCAAGTACAACTCTCATCTTGCCGCTAACCTTCAATATAATTTAATAGCTTTACCAATTCCGAAATTCTCAATTCTAATGAAACCTGCTATATTACACATCGTAGAAGGTATTGAGATCAAAATATTATAATTTGTATTTTGGAAGTTGTTTCCATGCCATCTTGCACAAAGTAGAACCCCAGTCTATCAAATGAACTCCAAAGATGTGATGTATTCACCTATTCCATTGCCAACCCTTTGCATTGAGTACTCTCACTAGTGTTCACTTGGTAGAAGACAAAGCCTTACTCAAACAGGCACTTTGCTGGGAAGGTCCTCTGCTGGGTTGAAAGCAACCACGGCTTCATAAAGAGGACGGATTCTTCATAAACCAAGGTCCCCCTCGGAAAGTTCGATCATCTTCCTGCTTTGAGCAAAAACTATCATATTTCAACATCATCAAAATCTCAATAGAGCCTGCTGGCCTCCAGTTTTTCTCCACCCAGATTTGAAGAGATTTTGGGCCTGGGTAGGCCTGCATGAAATGGCAGATCAGTGCTTTTTCTTTGACCATCCTGTTAGGACTTGCTCCAAAGTCCTAAGTAGATTAGGTCAGATAAATTAATAAATGTAACAGGGGCATGCTTCTAGATAAAAGATACCCCCTTTAGATAAGTTGTTAAGTTAATAAATAATAATGTAGTTTGCATTACAGGTTCTATTCTCGTATAGAATTAGGTTCTTGGTAGTTATGAGGTTGGTTGATTTACCAGTATAATCAATAAATATGGCTGGTCTTGTCTTTTGGAGGTTAACTTAATATTGGCTCCCTCTTGTACTCCTTTTTGAATATCAGTAAACTGCTTATTACCCACCATAGTGGGAACAAGATCCAACCTAATTGATGTATGGTTTTATATTATCACATCCAAACCCTTTACTCCATTTCATCCATGGAGAATTGTGGCTTTGAAGGAATCTCCATGTGCACGCAAGATTCATTTTCTTTCTTTGTTGGGAATGTTTCTTTCTTTGTTGGGAATGTGGGACTGATGATGGTTTTTGTGCATGCTGGTGCATGTATTTTATCAACTCGTACGCACAGATCTGACTGTTTTCTTTTGAGACAGAAGGTCTTAAGGTTGACAATTGAGAGCTTTCGGATAAGTACATGGCCTCCCCTTAGGAAGGTTTGTTTTCTCCTGCTGATAGGTGAAAGGATTAATCAGTGGTGGATATACTGGAGAGTACGATCAGAATTCAAGAGGTGGTGAGACAAGCGAGAGAAGAGCAAGGTGAGTGATGCAGAATTAGACTTCACCTCTACGATTAGCACCTACATGACCATGTAAGTGCTATTTTTAGGTTCATCCATGTGGAGTCACTTCAGGCCACAAGTGCATTGCAGCGGGGCTGCAATAGCATTGTAGTACTGCATGCTGCATACGAGGCAGTAATGCCATAGAACCGTAAGGCATGTGCATAAGGAGGCTGCAGCATCGTGTGTCATGAATTTAGTGAGCTTTTCTACATAAAAGCATTGGTCGACAGCTAAGGGTTTGTAGTATCACAGGTGGCAAAGTAATCCGTAGGAGTTTTAGATTACCAAGAGTGTGAGAAGACCAGTAACTGTGAAAAGACTATCAATTGCTAGACAGAAGTCGTGCATTGTCTGTATTGATCTGATCAAACAACTACCAGACTGGCATTAGAAGAATGTCAATAACCTTCAAAATCCTATCCAGAGAGGCTATAAATACCTTAAGGGAAAATTTTCAAATGAAAGAAATCAAGTCAAGTTTCAACTATAAAATGTGAATTTTCCTTTTCAGGATTTTAAGGATTATAGTGTATAGAAAGGGAACAAAGGGGGACTAATTAGATACAGAAAGCAATAATCTCTGCATGAGGAAATGTAAATACCATTTATGAATCTAGCAACCCAGGTTTCAAATTTATGATCATTGCTTAGGATAGTAGATTGGTCCAATAGAACAACTTACTGAAATAGAAAAGGTTTACTGGTAAGCAAAGGATCATCTATGTTAAGGACATATTTTGTGTCATTTCAAAACAAAGATCCTCAATCAGTGCAGGCCTATTGTTAAGCAAGCATAGCTAAGCCCCTGTATTCAGTAATTTTTCTTTTTGCTCTTACAAATTTGAAATGATTGATCTTGGATAGCAGTGGATCTAAATAAAGATTTTTCCCACCTAAAAGGTGGAATGTTGATTATTAACTGATTGCTATATATAAAGAATTCGCTATTGAGGTATTCAACAAACATATTTATATTTGTAGTTGCCAAAATCATATCTAGCACACATTTCAAACCTGAACAGTTTTTCCAATGTGTCGGTTATAGAATTATAAAAAGGGGTATGAGCTACTTTAGTTTTGCTTCAAAATACAAAATAGAAGCAGACACGTTCATGAAAATAAGCAGTCAGATTGTCCAGCTATCTAAGATTTACGCTCTATGGCAAAAGAAGCATGAAGAACATACATGACTCCATCAGGCTTTAACCACCGATCACGAGCACAAATCACAGAATCGAACATAGATTCGCGCAAGAGGAAATATCCCATCCACTCTGAGATAATAACATCAACTGTGGACAAAGAATCCCAATGTGTTATCAGAGAGCGTGACCAAACAATAATGTATCATAAGAAAGATATTCTTGTGCATTACAAGATTCAAATAATAAGCATTACTAAATGGCTAAACTTGGAACCAAACAAAAGACAGTTGAGCACTAGGGAAAAATAACAGCTAAGTTCAAAACATCAAGATCCTCCAGGCCACCAGAACACATGCTTAAATCAATAAATCAATCGAGAGAGAGAGAGAGAGAGAGAGAGGCAAGGGAGAGAGGGGAAGAGGGGAGGCTGCATCTACATTGGACTACAAGAAGCAAATAGAAACATGCTACAAATGAGAGATCGATCGTGTATCTGGAAAAAGGAAGCCTCATGGAGTGTTATAAGTTTCATAAGTGTTATATAAGTTTTTTGAGTTGAATATTCTAACCTTTCTCGGGTAATACAACATCCTCCATTGATCCTACGATTACATCAACAATGTGGGTCACACCATTTCCTGCCGCAAGTTGACGAGCATGATCTGCCATTTTGGTTGCTTCAACGGCATATACTTTCCTTGCACCAGCTTGTGCACACCAGATCGCCAAGATACCACTACCTGTGCCTACATCCAAAACAGTCTTCATCCCAAAGAATATAAGATCGGCATGTGATTTTTTAAATTAAAGACTCAAAGCTCTACTTTTCTAACAAATTTAAAGAAATATAAGAACAATAAACTACGACTATGATACCATGCACAGCCACCCTTTGCCAAATAAATTTAGCGGAAATTTTCATACAAAATTCTTTCTAAGGTTAAAATAACTTTAAGAGTAAAATAAACTCAGTTAATCTAGAAAAATTGTTGACATCATTTTTGGCTTAACATGGAAGAAACTAGTTGATCAGAATTACTCAATTATTTTAGTATGAAGGGACCTAACACCAAGTTTTAGAACAACTTAGTACTAGCAAGTTATATATTGAACATAAATAAGGAGTCGTTAGAACTGGAAAATTATTGGTATTATTAAATTATACCATTGATTTGAAACCAAAATGTTCATAGTCGATGACATTTCCAAATCACTAACAGCCATATATTGAGGCCAGGAGTTAAAATTAAGGGTTGTCACAGAACAAATGGTTGTATTGTGCTTATTTAATCTGATATCAGCCATATGATTGATTAGAAGATCATTATAAAATATTACCTTTCTTCCATTCTGATGTAGATTTAAAATTAGAACTGGTTTATAGTATCACACTAAATCTGGTTCATAACAATGTCAGTACATTTCCAATCTGTCACTAGATCTTTGTACCAATAAACCTGACAACAATTCAAACTCAAACCCAATCTCATTAACAACGATTAAAATTTACTCCAATTTCTTAATCAATATGAAGCTCAGCAAAGTTTAAAGGCAATTTAACCAAATAAAGGGGTCAGGAATAGGAAGTCAACTAGTCCCAAAGATAAGTGGATCCCACTCCCACAAGGTGTACTAATTCAGGTCCTGCTAGAGAAAGAGGAATTTCTTATAAGTGAGAATGGAGAAATCATAATGTGCTTTGCTGAGGATGTTGGAAGAATTTGTAATACGGCCAGACCTGAAGCACTAACTTCTGATTGATGTTTGTGTTGGATATAAACCTGCAAAGGATCCAAGTAGAACACGATTCATCTGTTGTCACTGAATCCGTGGTAGATCCAGATTCTCTTTCGAATTAGAAACTAAGAGGAATCATAAATGACATTCACTTATAATTTTGAATTCTTTTTCCATCATTTCACCCAACTATAAAAAGGCAGTAAAGTTTGTTAATATCCCCAAAAGATAGTTTTGAGATGATTAAGGGGTTATATCATTAAATCAAAAATAACAATCAGTTAAATCAAATTCAAAATGCTTAGAAGTTTAGAACAACTGTGCAACATTTCCAATAAACAAGGATGATTATTCAACTGATTGATTGACTTGCATTGTTCTCAGGAACTCCATATTTTCTCACTACTTCAATGAGGCCCCACTAAAACCTTCTTTCAGTCCCTTGATAAAGGGATCAATTCAATTAGAGCTCCAATATGCAGTCAAAGATTTATGGTACCACCAAAGGATTAATTTTTCATGCATTTGCAGCAGAAACGGAGCTCTATTTTGGTGCACACGTCAAATTTGCCAACTTTTATCCAGGAATCAATGCTTTTGTTACTTCTGGTTTACGGTTGTACCTGTGACTAGCGGCAGACATTCTTCACTTTCGCTTTCTAATTTTCAAGCAATGGTTATAACCAGGGATAGGAAGGCATATGGGAAGACAGTAATATTTTTGGTCCATAACCTGGGGGAATATTTTCAAGCGTAATTTGTAGGAAAGGTCTAACCCTGATAAGCAGGAGTAGATGAAGGACATGGTTAAGAATGGAAAAATTGAAAGATTATTGACACTCCAAAGTCTCATCAAATCACCCTAAATAATGAAGAAATTATGGAAACTAGTAATCTACAAAAAAAGAGTCTTTAAAATTTCAGTAATAGCAGAATAAGATTCATCAAAAAAACTAATTATTCTTTTAGAAATTGACACACCTAAATAAGTTTGACCAACTGAATGTTTTGAGGCAGGGGGTGAGGAAGGGCTTGAGGGGGCATCCCCAAAAAAACTAAATTTATTTTTCTGGCACTTTACTTTATAACAGAACCCCAACCCCTTAAAACAGAACCACCCCCAAAAAAAGAAGATAAAAATTAAAAAAAAGCCGTTAGTTTTCCAAAAAAACATTGAACCCTAATCCCAAAAGTTCTCTGAAACTATTAAATAATTAATAAAGTTTAAGCCCCTAAATTTCATTGAATAAAGTTAAAAATATTTACATATTGATTTATATGTATTACTTTAATAGCCATCTCCCCACAGTTCTCAAAAATCTAGGGAACTTTTTGCCCTTCCAAAATCCTGTCGGCAAGACTTAGGTAACCACGGTCGAAAATGAATAACTGGATGCATATGTCATCTTGACTGTCATTTTCCTTTTGCAGAGTTTGTCTCAGGTTTCACCACAAAATAAAGCCTAGATCACAAGGGTGTGCCTTTTGGAATACAAAAATAATTAGTTTTCAACCTAGTAGAATAATTAAAACATATATCCTTTTGAATAATCAGTCAGTTCCCATCATATCTTTTATGAGTCTACATATTTCACTTACAAATAAGGACAAAATACAAATTCACTGTTGTTTGGATGGCTATGAGATTGCTCCAAAAGAAAACTTCATCCAAATGAAAGTATTCTTTAGCACCATGGACAGCAACATCAGTGTAGAAAGTTCTGAAGCGATTAGTAGACATGCAGTGATTCGCATTAAAGTTATAAACTTATAGGTTACAAGGGAAAATTTTGACAAATATAAAAGCATGTTAATAACTTAAAAACTATTGTCATAATTAGTTTAACACTATTGTCAAATACAAGAATTAATTTTACTCTTTCATAAAGAAAAATAAATCTGATTGAAAAGCACATTTCAGGAATTAACACTTTTTCTGTTCAAAGTGGTATAAAAGGGACTATAATACTGTTGGAAACAACATACCACTCGTAAGGGCAAGGTTAGGTGTTTCAAATCCATCTGCTGCTACCATATGCGTTACAGATGGTTGTTAAAAAATGCATACAAAATGTTTGTTTATGAGCAAGAAATAATTCATAGGAGAAGCAGGCAGTCAGTCTGCAGCCAAGCTAAGCCTGGAGCTACTTTAGCTTTCTTGAAGAATATGTTTCTTTTCTGTTTTGATATTTTAACAAAATAGCATATAATATTAAGTAACAATAGAGATCTTGCTAATGCTGGAATAACTGTTTATATTGATAACTCTTACATTTACAGTTACACTGTGAAAAATAATCGTAATTTATTTGCTGAAAAGAACTGCTGATGATGGCAGAGAGTTAACGGGTGCTGAATTAAGGAAAAGAGGACAGGCAATAATTATTAATTTAAAAACTTCAGATGTTGAAGACGCTGAAAAGTAGTATCCCGTAATACCCTGAGTGCTAACTTTAAGGCAAAAACATAAAATAAGTTATTCAATAACCTATGTTGACATTAGCCATAGATAAGTGATTAATGTTATAGCCATATAATGAAATTTTACTTTATTCCAGTAGGTCTGAACACTCTTCAAAATAATTTTAAAAATCAAAAAATTGAAGTCACCCTGAACTGAAATGACCAGAATTATATCTTAAGGTCCAATGTGGAACTGTCAAATTCACCTGCTCCAAAAGGCTGCATACAATTTGTTAAAGATGAAAAAATTAAGAAAGTGATCACGTACAACTCTTAACTATAGCTTCAATTCACAATAGGATCATTATAAAAAGACACATAAAAATACATGCACGCGCATACACACACAAACTTTGTGCCCACTTAGTTCAGATCTCGTGAAAAAGCTAGCGAGTAACTAACCTTAGTCAAAATGCTTACACATGTGGAGGTTAAAAATAAAAAACACCATTGCAACTTTAATTACAAGAAATGTATTTTACATTACACTCTGTTAACTACATGTAACACTACAGTGCTCAGCTTGCGACTCGAACTCGAGAACTTTCACTAACTAGCAGTTTCTCTAACCCACAGAGATATCTTCTGCAAAAAGAAATTCTATCTGCCAAATTGATCCTCTTACACATGGATGGAGAAAATTTCATTATTATCCAGCCTCCATGGCATACTTGCCCTGGTGTCAAGTGCACAAAACCCTAAGCTCGCTCAAATATCAGTGGTGGTTTAAATTCATGAAATAATTAAAGGTTATCCAAATGTCAGTGCATGTCTAAGTGATGGGGAGCAGCTTCCAATTCAATGTGGAACTTAAAACCTGAGAACATTTATTTTCAGAGATAAAATAGATGTTTGCGAAATTTCCTATCTATACACAAAACATTCCATTTTTACAACTAAGTAGAGTCCAAATGTGGGCTTGTTCTCAACAAGTAGTTCAAGTGCACAAAACCCTAAGCTCGCTCAAATATCAGTGGTGGTTTAAGTTCATGAAATAATTAAAGGTTATCCAAATGTTGGTGCATGTCTAAGTGATGTGGAGCAGATTCCAATTCAATGTGGAACTTAAAACCTGAGAACATTTATTTTCAGAGATAAAATAGATGTTTGCGAAATTTCCTATCTATTCACAAAACATTCCATTTTTACAACTAAGTAGAGTCCAAAAGTGAGCTTGTTCTCAACAACTAGTTCAAGTGCACAAAACCCTAAGCTCGCTCAAATATCAGTGGCGGTTTAAGTTCATGAAATAATTAAAGGTTATCCAAATGTCGGTGCATGTCTAAGTGATGTGCAGCAGATTCCAATTCAATGTGGAACTTAAAACCTGAGAACATTTATTTTCAGAGATAAAATAGATGTTTGCGAAATTTCCTATCTATTCACAAAACATTCCATTTTTACAACTAAGTAGAGTCCAAAAGTGGGCTTGTTCTCAACAAGTAGTTCATAGAACGAAAAACAATTATGTCCCACTCCCAGGGGGTGTAGTGTAAAGGTAATGGGGCATTTGTAGGAGCATGTTCTAGATTCAAAAGCGCCTCAACACAATAAGGCAATCCATTATTCCAGCAGATATGCAGTGAGGCTGTGGTGCAACAATTATTGGGTACATTTGGGTTTGACCTAAATTTATAAATCTAAAGAATGGAGTCCTAGCAAATCATCCTCAATGCAATAATGCAGTATCGCTCCAGCTGATATGTCAGAGGTTGCAAGTGTAAAAATTACAGGGTACATTTGGGTGTGACATAAATTGAATATATCTCAAGGTAATAAGGAAGTCCATCGCTGCAGGGAATATGCTGCGACATTGCAGTGCAACGATTGACTGCACACTCAGGTGTGACCAGAATTTGTGAATCTTAACAAAGAAGTTCAAGCTTATTCCACAACATGCCAAAAGTTGCCCATACCCACACCCAATATTTACCAAATCCAAAGAAGATAAAAACAATTATTATAGTTAGTAAGTAGGAAATGTTTTTTTGGGCCAGTAAATGAATGTTTACAGCCATGCCCTGGGTGCCAGATTTATTGGGAGCAAACTTTGTGACTCTAACCTGTTACACAGATTTAAAGAGCCCTTTTGCTCAACGCTGACCCACCACCCTCGGGCATAAAGTCAGAAATGTTCCTACAGAAACGAAACTGCTTAACCAGAGCACTATCTTTACAAGTATAAAGAATTTTTAAAGGCGCATACCAGGTTTAGGCAAGGCTAATCATGAATGGGAAGCAAAAACACAATAAAAAAACAGAGACCAGTCATAAAGTAGGAACAAAACAAAGTAGGTTTCAGCCCAGAAAACGGATGTTAAATAAAAAGGATTGTAGGATTGTGAAAAGCCTACCTTGCCTTCGAAGTGATGTTTGTTCTCAAAATAGCATGGTAGTATGCATCCATCCTAACTCTATCAGACAGCATTTCCTTCTGGTGATATAGAAATGCATAAGTGCAAAAATAATTGGCAAAATCTGCACCCTTGTCCACGACACCAGCTCCTCCCGCCCTGCCCGATGATAAAGCCTGCTGCTGTGGCTGTTCAAATCCATTGGGAGTCCCACTCATCTCCTTAAATATAACAGAGCTACTTACAGTATTGATTTTTTTGCAGGGTACGACAACTTGTTGGGGATTGCCCCTTCAAAAAAACTGTGAGGACTTCAGTTGAATACAACTAGACTTCTTCTCAGCAAAATGTGGAGTACAAAACTAGCGTATTCGTTAATGGGTCGTCTGGGATGTATCATATAAAACAGGGTTTTCATTCACCAAAACATCTGAAGAAAATCTGGGCGAAAAGAGCTACAGTGGAAGATATGTCAAAAACCAAAATTAAGTATAAATGATGACCTAAATGTCATGGTTTTTGAAACAAAGGCACGACTTAACTTCTAGGTAGAAATGCTAAAAGAGACAAATTTCCAATGATTTGGCCCATGCTTCCCTAAACTAGTTATAAACTAGCTGATTTTAGCGACGGCCTTATATGCTAACAAGGTTATTCCCAAGTTCTTGGAAGTCTACTTTGGGAAATCTTTCCCTTAATTTTGGAGATGGAACTACTACTTGTACACCGACAACTTTGGGCCTTTTATGGCAATGGGTGTGCATACTATCATATTATCATATTAAGGGTGCCTAGCTCTGATACATGATAGGAGATTGATGGTTGCGACAATTTTTGCATTGATATATAGATGGAGGTCAATTGTCCACGTGGAGATGTATCGTTCCAAGTTTTATGTGGAGTAAGTCGGCGTCATCCGTAGTAGTTTCTCGAGTTTTGAAATCGGTTAATATTTTCTTTTGTAGTCCATTATTGTATCATTCACAGCTCTTTTTCATTAATGTTATTCGGATTGGTTTTTGCCTTGAACGTTCAAACACCTTGTCTCGATCGCCACCTCAAGTTCCTTCATAGGCCTTTTGTTCATTACATGTATTATCGAGATTTCATTATCATCTTGCTCTACTATCACCAACGGTCTTCGCTTGTTTGGGCTCACCTCTATGACATCTCTCTTGAACTCGACTTGAGCCTCATTACCAAGTCAACGGGTTATGCTTCTCTTAGATCTATCTCTAGATCGAAGCATATTGCTTACACTCCTAGTCACACTACCACTACTTGTCAACTTGTGCCTTTGGGTTTGACCTTGCATATCATCACTACCAAAAGTTGGTTCCACAATGCCTCGACTTAGCACTTTGTAGTATCTTTGTAGTATGACATTTACCACACGTATTTTTCAAATCCTCATTCCTCTACAAGTCTCGACTTCACTACCTTCACGTTTGCTTTGAGACACAACCTACCACCCCGAATCACTTTAAACACTCACTCCCCAACTTCTCAATTGTCATCTTTACTTTGGTTTGTTTTGGCACCATAGCTTCGCTCTCCCATGGTGTTCTCGCATGTAGGTTGTCCTCCACCCCTTACATTGTACCATGATGATCATTCATTTTTATATGTTTTGATAATTGCCTTTATGAGTAGATAACTACTTTGTATATTGTGCATTCAAGGTGGAGATTAAATGCGAGGTTATGGGATATTCAATCCAAGTGTCAAATTGCCAATATGAAGGATTTGGTCTCTTAGCATAAAAATGTGCTTTCGTGTTTGCATGATAGAACGCAATGTTCACCTTTACATTAGTCTTTTTGTATGTAGTCTTGTGGCTTTGTTTGATGATATATGTATCATCTACCCTAGAAACAAGTGACTTAACATAATGCTCCAACATTCACAAAGAGCATTGTTGTTAATATCCCTCTATCATTGGTGTCAACCGCCACATCAAAATAGTCGTAAAGGGTGGCACGAAGGTTTTGGGCTTACACTTTAGTGCATCTTCCAAGTAGACCAAATCCCACATTGCAATTATGCCTCACATTCTACCACCAAATCGATGTTGAGGATGCGTGCATTATCCCTCTGCTTGACAAAACCGCATCAACATGGAATTTTTGCCATAATCCTACAATAGCTACAAAATACACAACTTCTTCTCACCCAACCTCAAGACTCGGTTGTTTTCCAATGTTGAAAGAATTTTGTAGCTCAATTGGTTGAATATAACCTTTGCGTTTATATCTTTCAAGCCATTAAAACCCTAAAATATCTCAAACCACAAACAAAACCTCAATGGTCATTGAATTTCAAATCTTGGAATCGAAATTTGTTCATGAGCCAAAACCTTTGTCTAATTAAAGAGGACGTGTTTTCTCAATTCAAATATGTGAGGTAATTTAATTATTTTTTCTATTTGTAGACACTAAACTTAATTAGCAATTTATTCAACATCATTTACGATGTCATAATCAAGTAAACTTTGAGGCTCTCCTAGCTCACCGGGATGTTCCACTGGTAGACACTCATTTTGGTAATTCATGTCTTGCAACAACATAAATTATACAACACTCTTGTATTAGCCCACACTTGCTCAATTTGACCAAATATATTATCCCTAACTAAATCTCACTCATTCTTGCTTGCACACACAACCTATTTGTTCGCACAATGGCCATATTAATCCATCAAATTAAGATATACCCTCACATATTATGATTACAACTTTCAAATTACTCACACATGCATATAGGACCATAACGTCCAGAAAGCCATAGTGTCCATATGTTATGGGCCGACTTGGCCGCTTTGGTCCCTCTTCCTCCAATGGTACTTTTCTTAATTTGAATTCCTTTGGTACACTTCTAGTCACTTTATCTCGAGTTTTCCATATCCAAAACCATATATATAAGCAAGTTATTCATCTCTCATTAAAAGAGGCATTATATCTATTTGACACCTAACATTCCAATGAGCAAACACTAAGAGCAATCATAAGCAAAGCTACTCTAAGACTCCTTGAGCTTCACATACTTTTTATACTCATTCTAGGGTAGTTATCCACTCATATTTGCAAGTACAAAATGCACATCATTAAAGTCAAGTCAAGCTACGGCAAATGTTCAAGTACAATTACATTGTGCAAGGTTGTTATTATCAATTTGGTTGCACATATTATAGATATCACATGCTTTGGCGAGAATGATGTGCGCTTTGAGCCCTCTTTAAAGTAATGGTGACACTGGCGATGCATAGGGGTGCCTCCAACCAACTAATATTTGTTTTGTAGGACTCATTCACCATTTAGTGTTTTGAAGATGTAGATGTAAAAGATGTGTTATTGTGAAATGCAAACAAGAAATCAAAGTGAGTTGATTCCTAACTAACAAATCTAATACACTACCTCGTATATAGCAAGATGGAAAGGAAGGAGAATATAATACTGCACTTACCTACAAGATTGCACAACTCCTTTTATGTGGTGGATTTGCTCTTGGATTGCTTGTTGGATGCTTCAAATTTTGTTGTGGATGCACTTGGGCAACACCTCCCTTGATGATTTCTTAAATTGTTTGATTGATGAAGATCAATAGATTGATTGAAGATGGATGATGGATGATGGAAGATAAAAATGGCATAGATTTGATATGAATTTGTAAGATGATTCAAGTTATCTCTCATGGAAGAAGAGAGCTCAATTTATAGCTTGTGGGCGAGGGATTCAATGACTAAGATTGAGCCATGTTGGATTTGAATCAATGGTGGAGAGTGCATGAGAGGATTGGAATTCTCTAGAATGGAGAATTCTAGAATTTGAATTCAAAATCCATGGAGGGAAGAAACTTCCATTGAATTAAAAATTCAATGGAAGGAGAAGGTTAGAGAGGCTTATAGATTTAGAAGCATCTAGATTTAGAGGTGTGAGGATATGATTAGATTAGGTTAAATAAATTATGATTAAAGGTGAGGTTACGTGGAAAGGCTAGGTGTATGGATGTGTAGGGTAGGTGGTAGGTGAGATGTAGGAATATTAAATTCCTAGGAAATGTTAATAGGGATTAAAATAAGATATTAGGATATTAAAGTGATTAATGATAAAATGAGATAAATGATAAATGATGAAAGGGCAAATGTTATCAAAGGGATTTTTAATGGAATAAATGATAAAATGGAATATTTAGATAAATGATATAATATTAGAATAAAGGGATTAATGATGACATTAATAATAATTAATATGATTAATTATTATATGGATTTAGATGGTGTTCTTAAAGACAGATTAATCATGTCAACATTTTAGATGTCTACATTTTTCCCCTTTTTGAAGTGTTATTCTTTGAGCAATGACAATTCAAAGAAAAAGAAGAGAATGTGTTATGATGGTGATATAATGCCCCCTCGAGGGGTTAGGTGGGGAGAAATGAGGTGGGTAACCACTCGAAAAGAGGAGAGACCCAAGTTAGTATATGAGAAGATTGGGGATGAGAAGATTGTAGGATTAGAGGAAGAGGAGGATTAGAGGATTAGAAAATAGGAAAGGGGATTAGGGAAGATTAGAAGATTAGGAGAGAGGATTAGAAGACGTAGAAGATTAGAGGATAGGTGAGTGGATTAGAAGAAGTAGAAGATGAGAGGAGAGGAAAGAGGATTAGAAGTATAAGATGAAAGGAGAGGGGATTAGAGGAGATTAGAAGATTAGGAGAGAGGATTAGAAGAAGTAGAAGATTAGAGGAGAGGAGATTGGATTAGAAGGAGTTGAAGTTTATAGGGTTAGAAGGTTAGGAGAGGAGAGGAGATATTGGATGCCCCAGTCAATGGTGTATGACAAGGGTGAAGATTTATGATTTTGGATTTGAGGATGCCCCGGTCAAGGGGTTAGATGTTGAGGATTTTGGATTATAGGATGTTGGATTTGAAGATGTTGGATGCCTAAGTCAATGATGTATGACAAGGGTGAAGATTTTGGATTTTGGATTTTAGATTTGGATATTTTGGATTTAGATTTGAGAATTGGAAGATTGAGGATGATGAGAGAATAAGGATTGGGTTTGATGACCAGGTTTGACTGATGAGAGGATGTTATAAGATTCCCCAACCAGGGGGCGAGGATTTGGAATGTTGGATATGAGATGATAAGATTTAGATGTGGATATTGATTGATTGATAAAGGATTGATTGGATAAAGGGACAATAAGGTGAGATAGTTAGTTAGACATGATTAAGATTAGGTGTGGATGATGATAAGGCTAAGAGATGATGATAGAAAGGGGTGTGCTACCATAAAGTGCCCACTGTTATCATCATTAGCAATTGTGATTGATGTGGCATAAAGAAAAATGCATCAAGGTATAAATACCATGATGACTAAGTTGTCAAATGCCCTTGTCCTCATATCATTGGACAAATTAATATAAAAAAGATGGTCCTCATATCATTGGACCGATTAAAAAAATATGGTCCTCATATCATTGGACCAATTAAAAAAATATGGTCCTCATATCATTGGACCGTATAAATAAAAAGAAACAAAAGAGGCCTCATATCATCGGCCAAAATGAAAATGCAGACAAACAAACAAACACACAAGCAAAACACACACATTGCATTTTTTTGGGATTTCGTTGTTTTGTGAATGTTTTGTTTTTAGATTTTTATATTTTTGATGTTGAGATTATTGGATGTGGGATGTTTAGAGTATTTGATGTTGGATGTTGAGATTTTGGATTTGGGATGTTTAGATTATTGGATGTTGGATGTTGGGATTGTGGATTTGGGATGGGGATAGTTGAAGTTAGGTAAGATGAAAGGATTCAGGATGGGAGAGCTCATGGGGGATGGGAAGGGATGTAAGGTGGTATGCGACTTTCTCTTATAAGTCCCAAAGTGTGTTTGGGTAGGATGAAAGGGAAGGATTAAGGGAAATTGGATAGGTTGGATAGAATAGGGATTGGGTGAGAGGTTAGGATTAGATTGGATGTGGGATGAGAGATAAATAGATAGGATGAGGGATGTGGTAGAGGATAAGATGGGATATATGGAGGACGATAAGATATTCCCTAGGTATAGGAGGGAGGGATGGAGAGATAGATGTGGTGTGCCCCCAAGTGTGAAGTAGGGTGTCTTGTGTGGATGGATGAATGAGTTTGATTTTTCCCGGTGTAGGGTAGGATGGGAAGTGAGAGGTATTTAAAATGTATGATGCCCCTAACGGATGATAGTGAGGATGGCCCCAGTCATGATGATGACATTGGAAAAGGGACATGAGGATGATTGGATGAAAAGGAAAGGATCATCAACTGCCCATGGATGTTCGATCGAAGGAAGAAGGATGTGGATGTGATGGATGGAAGGAAAAGGGCATTAGTGATGAACAAAATATGAGTCGACATCACATGTTGTAAGGCAAGAGTAGGACTAAAACAAAAGTATGACTAAGGTTAAAACAATATATGGTAACATGCAAGCCCTATATCTCTTCGAGATCGTAGTGTGTGGGATTGTGAGGGTTAATTACCCTTGTAGTGAAGACTAAATGGGTAGTATGTGAAGACAAACTAACCAATGTATAGGGGTGATTTAAGTCAAGTAGGTTAATGGAAGGTGAACGGAAGGTTAAGTCGTGCATTGCTCCACTGTCAGCCAAACATCCATAGCCCAGACAGAGATACATATGATTCTTGTCACAACATTGCTCTATTGTCAGCCAGACATCCATAGCCTCGGTAGAGTTGATGGAAACACCCATAGAGAGAGTTTTGAGGTGGATTTCATTTGGTATTTTGAATTTTTATATGATTTTTTTATCTTTCGATATTTGATGATTTTTGTTTTTTTACATAAAGAGGTTCCACTCTCTTGAGAACTCTCAAGGGGTTAAGAATCACCAGTGGCTTGATGGGGGGACGAAAATGAGTGTAGTGATGACATTGGCTAGAGTGTCCAAAGATGCACCCAAGGGTCTTCACTACAAGTTGATTAAGTGTGTTAAAGTGCATGGATCTCTAGGAGTACAACGATGCTTGTATGTTGGAGGTAATGATAGAACAAGGTCACATAATTATAGTAGGTACTATTGCCTTACAACATGTCCGAAACAAGTTTGATCAAGTTTTCAATTGAATGGAATAGAAGAGGATATGAATGGATGTGATGATAATAATGGATTAGATGAAAAGGGATTTGGATGTTGGATGGAAGGAGGATGAGTGGAAAGGAAAGAACATATGTGCGTTGATGACAAATTATGTGCTTAATCCATTTTTAGGTGTTTTGTATTTACAGGGGGATTAAGTGATTTGTGATTGGGTTGAGTGGTTGGGATAGCAGGATCAAAAATATTGGTAGAATTGGATTGTGTTGGAGTAGTGGGAGGGACATTGTTATTGTTAGGTTTATAACCTAAGCCTAAACAACTTAGATTTTGATGAAGGGAGATGGGTTCATGAATTCCTTGTTCATGGATGCCAAGGCCTTTGCCTCGATGTTTCATATTAGTGAACATATTTTTGGCTACATGGTATTAAGTGGATGGGGAAGATGATGCCATGTGGTCATCATGAAACTGGGGAATTGTAATTTTATCATCTTTTAAGAGGTCGGACTTAAAAAAGTGTGGGAGGTGAGATTTATGTTGATTTTTCGTCAGTGAGGGATGTTTGGATATACGATGAGATTTAGATAGCTAATGAGGTTTGGATGTCGAATGGGATTTGGATGATGGATGATCATTAGGGATAGGATTGGGATGGAAAGGTGGTGGATAAAGAGGTACAAGGATAAAAATTCCTTGGTTGATGAGGTTCTGGACATAAGACCTAAATTGCATGCAACGATTTGTCGAATGTCCATGGGTGCGATGGAAATCACAATAATAGTGTTCCCAATACCAAGATGGTTTGGGAAGGTTTTGATCACGTGATTTGATTAGGGGTGGATGATCATGTTGAAAGTCTTTAGGTCATGGAAGATGGTGGTCAAGGATTCTCCTAAAGGAGTGAAGTGGTTTGGGTTAAATGGTTTGGAGGGAGTATGAAGTAAAGGTGTAGGATTATGTGGATTATGAGATGATTTGGTTGATTTGGATTTATGATTTAGATTATATTGTTGTGGCTTATAAGATGAAGGGGATAGGTTAGGCCTGGGGGCCGAAGTGGATGGTTTGGGCTTAGAGGCCAAAGTATATTTGGTTGATTTTGGATTGGTTGGAGTATGTGGTTTTGAGGTAGATAGTTTTGGATTAGGATTATATTGTTTGGGATTAATAGATTTAGATGAAGGGGATAGGTGTGATATGGGGGTCACATTAGACTTGGGTGATGTTGGGGATGAAGGAGATTTGGGAGATGGGTGTGGTGTAGGAACCACATTGGATTTGGAAAATTTAGGGGATGATGTAGATGAAGGTGGAATAAGAGCCTCATTAGATTGGGTAGGTGTAATGCCACGAAAAACGAAATGACGACGATGCTCTAGGAACTTGCTTCCACAAACATATAACCCGAAAAATATGACTAAAATTATTATTTTTTTGCATGCAGATCAAGATTTAAGAGAACCAATTTATAATTGCTATATATTTAAATCGGGTCACTTAGCAGAATCCTCTAAAGAAATCTTCCACGTAGGAGGAGAAGATAAGTTTGTTCCATTATTTATGGCATAGATTCTTGAGCTTCGCCAAGATAAGAAAGTTAGTTTGGAGATGGTTGGGCTTGATGGAACCGAATCATCCTTAGAAGAGTAAAAACAAATTGCAAATGGGCAAGAAGGAATAGTAATCAAAGATATAGAGGAGGTGCAAGTAGATTAGGCGAACTGATTCTGTAATTAAGGCTCCAAAATATGTATGATTAAGAAGGAGTCTATATAAATACATGTAAGTCTTGTTTTTAATGCATTGATTAACCATAATATTCAAACAATGATAAAATGGAGCCAATATCGAAATACAATAAATGACGGGTGGATTCAAATTCCAAATTATGTTTGAAAAATTATGGTTGGGGTGGGTGGCTCAATAAACACCTGCCATCCCATTAAGACTCCATCCCTTGCATGCAGACTACTCTAACCTGGCCGCATAGCTTCATTTATTCCACTTTAGATTTTGCAAATCTTATGCCCCCCACGTTTGGTCTGCCTAGTTGGTTTACCCACCCTGGCCGCGTAGGTTTGGAGCAATGGTTAAAGAAGAAGCTACAGACCAGTGAAGCGGCATGCATGTTACCCAGCCATGGCCGCGCGGGTCAGATGTGGTGACAATAGATGAAGCTACAGGTCGAGTGGAAGGGCGTGCTACCTCCACCGCCATCGTCATCGGGTCGCTGCGGTGTGTTCGTGGCGGGTGGTCTATAAGCAATGCTGCCGGCACGCACGGTATGGCAAGCCTTTTTTTTGGGCGCTTCCAACAAGCAGGTTGTCCAACCAAGTTGTTATCTGCTCAACATCGAATGCATCCTCAAATTTGGAATTCTCCTTCGAGATATTTTTATCAAAATCGATTAAGGGACAGTGAGAGTGTTGCGAGGAGACCAGAAGAAATTTATTACAAGGGTCCTCTATTGAGATCTTCCTGTCATGTAATCCGTGGAAGAGAATCTCATAGAGGTGGATCTGTTTCATATCAGAATATACAGAAGCACAGTCTGCTTTGTAATTAAATGGACCTTTCAGCGTAAATTTTAGTACAGTCTTATTACATGATGATTTTACATAGATATATCATCATCTTAATTGTTTTATATTATATGAATGTATGATTTTATATGTATTTTAGCTCAGTTCACTTTGCATTTGCATGAACATCTCATGCGTAGGTTTGATTACAGACCTATTACGGCCATGCCATAGGTTTTGTTTTATATATATATAATTAATATTATCTACTTGGCAATAATTTATACTAGCCTACTTTTGTTAATATAAAAGAAATATTGATAGTATATTGATATTAATATAACTTGATAATAATAAATTCATTAATTTTAGTATTACTTTAATATGAGTAATATTTAAAATATTAGTTTCCTTCTTAAACATTAAGGACATGTGGTTAATGGACTTGCTAAGTTAGAGCTTTTACATTAAAATTCCTTTCTACACAATCTAATAGGCATTGAACGGGATTTCAAGTGGATTTGATTTCATTTCCTTTTACAATTTGCAAATAGTTTTACAATGGATTCTTAAATGAAGAAAAACATAATAGAGCTAGAGCTTAAATTACTTCATTGGCATATTGAAAGCTATTTAAAAACTTAAGTCTTTCCATCAACAATACAAGAAGAGAAAATGCACTAAAATTCCAACTTTTCCAATACATCTCTTTTAAGTAACAAAACGAAATCTAATATATATAATTTTTGTAAATTTCCCAACATTCCACAAAAGAGTTCAACAATATTTCCAATAAGTTTTAGAGTAAGAATTACTAACATCCCAACAAGATCAATACACTCATATGAGGTTCCAAGCCAAGTTAAAGGAGAATAAATAGATTGTCTTTCTTTCAACTTTTAATTCCATCCACATTACAACCTTACTAATGAAGTTCAATACAACTTTCCTTCAACATCTTGTTACAACATTTTCCACTTAATGTGGGAACAAATTTACAATAATGGAAGCTAAAATACAAAGCAATATTACACTTTCTTCCACTCTAGGTGGGTAAAAATACAAGGTAGTTTCACATTGTCATCAACAAGGCTCCAATGCTACAAACATCAACAAGGTAGCTCCTCCAATAGTTTGCTTGATTCACAAAAATAAAGGGAGAGGCAACGCTCTCCTCCCAACCAAGATACCCAATGGAGAAGAGAAGCCATCCTCTCCATTGGCCCCCGAGCCCCAACCACATTACAATGGGAGAAAATCCAACTCATGGCAACTACTAGCTTCCACATAACTTAACATAAAATTTCACATTCATTCCATAATCCTTCAAAACAAAATCAACAACTCAACAAGAGGGAAGACAATCACAACAACAAGTCACAAGGCTTATCAAGAAAGCCATAAGAGTAAGACCTATGGGGAGGCCACTTATGTCTCCCAATGGGAATGGGTGCCACCTAAAAGCCTCCAATGCAAACACATTACCCCTAACAACTCTTATGCCTCCCTCAAGTACCCCTTATCCCTCCATCCACTCTTATGCCTCCCTCAACTCTTATGGCTCCCCCAAAGTAAGAACAAGAAGAAAATGCAAGCATTTCTCATACTAGGTGGGCACCCAACCCAAACTCCCTCCTCAAGAAAATGATCTCTTATGCCTCCCTCAAATAAAACTCCCCATAGTCTCCTCCCACTCCCAACTTAGGCATTCTACCCATTCCCAACAAGCATTTCAAACAACAACATTCAACACAACATAAATATACATTCATATAACAAAAAAGAAACATAATGCAAACAAAGGTGAAGCTCCTACCTTTCCATGGTAGAGCTTGCTCCAAGTATGAAGTCTCAATTCCCTCCAAAAGTCAAGCAAGCATCCACAAGCTCCAACAAAATCCCACAAGTATCAACAAGCTCCAAAAATCCACAAACTCCTTCAAAATCCTCTCCTCTCCAAAATACAAGAGACTAGAAATGAAACCTCCAACCCCCAAAACAAACAAGAGGATCAAATAAATAGAGAAAAGAGAGGGAGGGATGATGTGGCTCCAAGTAGGATGCCACCTCCTTTTCCCTCCACTCCACATCATTTGGTCAACCTCATATTCCAATGCACCATTAATAAGTGGTTGAAAGAAAGGCAAGCACCTTACACACTCCATCTAAGCCCACTCCCCAAAGGACAAAATTAAATTTTGAAAGAAAGTGCAATTAATATTTTACCCTTTTTATCCCCCCAAAACACCTAAAAGACCCTAAATTTGGCCTTCCAACCCATAGGTAGGGTTGGCATGGGGTTTTAAGAGGTGTGGGACAAGTTTGACTTGTCCCACAAGCTTTGAAATTTGGCCTCTAAGGCCAAATTCGAGTTTCCCATGTGGGGTAGAGTGTGCTACACTCAAAACTCAAACACACATCAATCCACACAAAATCCCAAGTAAATCAAGCCTAATAAATGAGCTCTCTTTGGTCATATCCTTTAATTAGTTTAGGACAAATTCAAATTAACTTAATTAAGACACTACAACCCATGGCTAAAAAAGGTAAACACCAATCCAAAGAATATGAATAATAACACAAGTAAAATTTCACTTACTAAGAGCAACACATACTAACATAATAAAAGGGAAAATTAAAACAAAACAACACATGACCCCTAGGTCACAATTTTTCCCTAACCAAATAATTCTAACACACACACACAATTACTTGTTGCCATGGTGACCTTAGTTGGATTCTTCTCGAATTCCGATGTGGTTGGTCTCCACTCCCCAATATTGTTGTGAATATAATATACCTGCAGAATAGAGAATACCTCCTTCAGCTTGTTGGCTGCATTAAAACATTCATGCCAAATATACAATATAATCTAAAATAAACGACACATGATTTACTATCATCTATGCAAGTACGATATCACTTACACTTTCTAGCACATTTCTATTCCACATTTCATTTATGTCAAAACGATCATCACATTAGTCCAATTATCAAGTTCTACTCAATATGATTAAACATATCACATGTCATAATTAAAGATAAATAACCATGTCAAAAGTATACAAATATCATCATCAAATGTCCACCAGTAGACCATATGCATCATATAAAGATCAAATCAATAACAGTCCAATGTCTATGATATCTACTAGCATGCTAAATCAAGAAGCCATAATAAATCCATAAGTGAAGTAATCAGTCTCGAAAACAACAAAACAAAAATGGTGTCGAAGGGAAGTGGGCACTACAGAGGATGTGGGGAGGGAGAGGATTGGGATTGGATTTGTTAGGTTTGGGAGGTGGTGACTTAGGAGTTGTGTTAGATGTTTTAGGATTGAGGGATGGAGATGAAATGGGATTAGAGGATAGGATAGTGTTAGGTTTAGGTGATGAAGGGGTTAAGATAGGATTAGGTGTGGATGAAGAGGATGAGGGTGGAATAAGAGCCATATTATATGGTTTGGAATTGGATATAGAAGGGGATAGGGGTGACTTAGGAGTCATTGTGGATGAGATAGTTTTGAGAGGATTGAGTTTAGGTGATGAAGGGGATGAAATAGGTTTAGAGGTTGAATTTGATGATGGATTAGGGGATGTGGGACTATTTAGGAGAAAGTCCGTAGGATTGGATTGGAGTGATGAAGATGACGAGGATGGAGGACTAAGATGAGATGTGGGGGATAGTGATTTAGGATTAAGTTGTTGTGATTGTTGTGGATATGTGAATGGGACTCGATGATAGGTTGGATGATGATTAGATTTAGGGGTTGAAATTTTAGATGGTGGTACATGAGTTTTGATAGGAGGAAGGTGGGGGTCATGATGATTGATAGGAGATTTAGATGTTGGAATTGGGGATGGTGGTATAGGTTTGGGATTGGTGGTAAGATTAGCAAGGACATAAAGGAGGTCCTCTTGGTCTAGGTCAAAGTTAGTGAGGTGGTCAAAGTCAATGTAATTAGATTTTGGGGATAGATTCTTATGTTGTTTAGGTCATGGTGTGGATTGAAATGATTTGGTTTCCTTGAAGAGGGAGTCAATGGGGTGAGGGGTAGGGATCTTAGGAAGGGAAAAATTTGGATGGGGTTGATTGGGAGATGATGGTTTAGGGGGTGATTAGTTGATTGAAGATTGAAGGTTGGATATTTGTTGATTAAGATGTTGGATGATTTCTAGGATATTAGGATCAATGTGGGATGGTTGATTTGGATGAGGAGGAGAGGATTGATTAAGATAGGATGTTAAGTTTGAGATTTGTTTGTTAATGTGTTGGATAGTGTGTGGGACTTCGTGGTCAAAGTGAAATGGTTGACTTTGATGGGTGGGGATGATGGGATAACTTGGTTGATTGATTTAGAAAAGAGATAGGGGTTTGGGTGTTGGTTTAGAAAGGATGGGGATTGAGGATCAAAGGCCATGGTTAGATAGGATGTGTGGGTGATTAGTTTTGGATTAGGATTTATGGTGATGGGATTAGGATTTGGATGTTGTTTGATTAAGGATGGTGATAGGATTATGGTTGGGATCGTGTGATTTAGGATGGATGATTATGATAATGTTTGATTAATTAAAATTTTAAATTAATGGGATGGTTAAGGGTGTTTACAAACATACAACAAACATGCAACACACACCCTAACTAGTCAAGTGGGTTTGCAATCAAGCTATAGCCCACTTTCAATACCACACACCAATGATGGTGCCATAATTGGATCTCCACCTATGTGCCAATGTGGGGTCGACTAGCAAGTAATCTTGGGGAGTGTGAGCCTCCTTGCACTATAGCTCAATATGCGGCCAAATGGTTGCCTAATCTAAGATGCACGAGCTTACTAGGGGCATCCCCAATATACCTTGTGGTACGTGGGGCCCAAGTCCGTGTTATAAGGATGTTGTCTAAGGCCTAGGTATTGGGATGTGGAAGCCAATCACTTCATGTTGCTCTTAAAACAAACAAGCACTTAGCCAATAATGACAGTTGTCCTTGAATTTATATACCCCACCGAACACGGTGTGTCTACGTGCATGGAGATGAAGCCCACGATCATGAGACCCCTAGGACTATGACAAGTGCATGGATATCACTTCCACGTCATGTTGCCCCTACAAAAGAAAAATGGGAAGGCTAGTCACTTTTGATCCTCAAGATCGTCCTAGGATGCAAGAGGAGAGCATACACGATTTTGCCTTCGGGATGAACAAGCAACAAAAGAAAACACACAAAAATGATGATAAATGCAAGAAAATGGATGCAAGATAAAATGATTAAAATTATGTAATGGGGTCTTCAAGAGGAGGCCCTACAAAACCAAGAATTAGTAGTTTGTTTATAACCCCAAATGTCTTGGACCAAACGAGCTACAAAACAAAAAGGATTAGTAGTTTTAGATTGATTTTTAATCTTTGGTAAGCATAGGAAGTTGCACACAAAGTGTTAGTAGTTTGGAACAAGAAAATATAACTTAATGTGTAGTTAAAATGACAAGATTTAGAAAAATTAAAACCATGAATAAATTATCTTTCAAAATACTAAATTAATACTTTCATTGCATAGATCTTTTCAATACCTTTTTGGGAAAAAAATGGAGTCGTTTCAAGTTCAAGGTCAAAAGTTATGGCTTTCTTGAAACATGTCATATGCGCCACTTCAGGTCACAAATGCGTTGTTCTGTGCACAAACGCATTATTTTGTCAAAAATGGCAATTTTTGGGTTTTCAAGATTGGACAAACGAGCTGAAGTATCTACAAATGCGCCGGGGGTTTACAAAAGCACCGCTTTCGTTTGTCAAACACGCTGGAACAAAAGATTTTGATAAAAATTCTAAATTTTAAGGTGCAAATGATCACGATTTTTTTAAAAATTTGATAGCTTATTTATAACACTAAATGACACTAAAAACAATTTAAAAAATTGGGGGGTAAGCCCCATGGTGGGCACCAAAAATGTAGATGTAAAAAGATATGTTATTACAAATGTAAACAAGAAATCAAAGTGAGTTGATTCCTAACTAAAAATCTAATACACTACCTCGAGATAGAGCAAGATGGAAAGGAAGAAGAATATAATACCTACACTTACCTTGATGTAGCCTAGAATTTAGTGACACAAACCCAATGAAACCATATGAAACCTTATGAAACCTTATGAAACCCTATGCGCGATGGCACATTACTCTGCTAGACAGCGCTCACCCGAAGCGCGTAAAGGTACTAGGTCCCTCTTTAGGGTTGTTGTAGCAGGATGTTAGCATGACGAAGACTTAACATATATAGTTTCATTACTAATATATCATTCTACAGAGCATACTAGATCTATACCCAAGGAAAAATAGAACTAAGTACTAACCATGATGAGAGAAAAAGTATACTAGAGTCAGGTACTCATAGAACTAATACTTAGATTCAGTTAATATCCTCCATTATATTCAATGCATTAAGTTACAAAAGCTTCATTACAATATCAAAAGTATGCGCATAGCAACATAACACTGTATGTCCCGATCTCATCTATTATGTTATATCTATTACATAGTCTACTCCATCTATATATAAGGGTGGGGACTTTCCCTTCACCGCTTATCCTTTCCAATAATAGGTCACATGTTATTCTTAGCCACGCGCCTTTACAACACTAGCCACACATGCAAGTGCACTAATAATAGACTACTACTAGCTAATTGACAGTAGCAGATCTATTTCCGGCCTGCGTCCATGCAAAGTACTTCATATCCAATCCTCCAAAAATAGCCAATGCGTGGCGCACACGTCTCTGCCTCATTTGTGTGCTCTGCACGCCATCTCTAAAAATAGACCTTTATGAGTGAAAATGGCTAAGTCCCAAAAACTGAACTTCTATTCCGCGCGTGTGTTCTCCTATCCATTTGCGCCTTTGCATATGACTTGCTTTCCCATGTGGAATTCTTGTGTACTTTCTCTATCAAGTGTCCTTTGATCAACATTACCCCACACTAATTTCATTGTCACCCGACAATGGTTATCTCCAGAACTGAGGTAAAGAATAGAAGAATGTAAACAATGGAAAGAATGAAAGAATGTATGAAAGAATGTTTTACCCTACAGTCTCCTCTTCATCCTGAACAACTAATTTAGGATATTCCTGTTTTATTTCAGCCTCCAAGGTCTGCCATTCAACAAGTGCTTGTTCTATTTTTCTAGAATGTCCACAATAATGGACTCCAGTTCATCTCTCGCAATCTCCCCTTTTTCATTTTGCAAGACTAACACAATGTTGGACATTGAGGTCATTCTTCCCTCTAGTAAATCCATCTTCTACGCAATGAGCTTCCCAAGCTCTTCCAACTGAGTCTTGTGTGGTTCTTAGTTCTTTGTGAAGGCCTCACGCTTCTGCTTAACCATTGATAATCTTTTTACGTGGCCCAATGTTTCATCCTTCATTGCCCTTTGACCTCATTGTTCTCTTCTAGGGTCTTTACGTTGATAAGTGCCTCTAGAGCTGTGCAGATGTTCAAGGCTTTGTCTATGCTTTCTTCAATTCTTCTTGTAGCGCTTACAACAGTCCTTCATAGGATGCAATCTTTCGCATCACTGAAGCCTTCTCTTGTTCTGCCTCTTTTGTTGGATCCTTTGGCACTGGCATGCGCAGAGGCTCATCTTTAAGGACTAGGTCCACCAAATTTCCTACATAATGTATTGCGGATGGAAATGTCTGTGGTACTTTTGGCTCCAAGTGTGGCCTAGCTCTTATGACATTGTCTCCAATTTCCTCTGCGATGTTGATAAATACAATGTTCTTCTTCTGCGCTAAGTCCCTCTCTTGTGTTAGGTGCACTATTTCTCCATCCTTAGTTTTAATTTCCTCCATGAGCACCCTAATTGTGGCATCCTTGTCCACATTCCTCCTTACCACCTCTATTGAGACTTTTACCAATGCATTACTCACATGTTCATCCGACATGATGGTAGGCTTTACCGTCATGTGTCTGGCCTGAGGTGTCTTCTTCAACCTCCTTGATATGCATGACTCCTCACATACATCAAAATCTGGCTCATCCATGTGTGTGTGCATGGACCATGACAACTACTTCCTCATGCGCACTATGGCCATATCTTCATCCATGAGATTCCAACCATATAAGTCTTTTTGTGTCAGCATGCTCTGGAAATGGGTGCGGACAATTTTACCTGCATCCTTTGTATAACCCATGGCTAGTGTAATGTGTTCTCCACTTGTTCTTCTAGATCATTGTTGTTTAGGAACTTTAGCTTCCAAATTTGGGACTTGTGTCTCCATGTCTGAGCAATCTCTACAGTTGTCTCCTCTATTCCCTTTTCCTCCTCTCCTATCTCCTTCAATTCCCCATTCTTTTGTTCTTCTACGTTCTCTAGAAGTGTAGGAGAATTAGGCGTGATTTCCTCTTACTCTTCCACCTCCTCATTCAACTTCAGTTTCCTCCTTCTTTGCGTGGTTGTCTCCTTCTGTGGAGAGATTTTGGGTGATATGTGCATTGTTTGTGGAGTATCACCTTAGGTCCTTGTTCTCCTAAACACCCTCTTAAATTTGTGCTCTCCTTGGACTGCATTCAAGTCCTCATCATCCCCCTCTTGTGGCTGAGGCAATGTAGTGGCGCGCTCAACTTCATCCTTATTCGTAGGATGTCTTCTACCTCTATGATCCAAACCACCACTATCTTCGTGCTCATCCTCCTCATCCCCACTTCAATTGGCTCTGGGGGCTTAAGCACTTTGGATGTTCTCCATTGTATGCTTCCTTTGGTGGTGCTTTGAAGTGCGAACTCATCTTCCACATAATTGTTATTCTCCATCTTTGGTTTCGGTTGGAGATACACTAACGCCGCTTCAATACCTCCCACCGCCAAACTTATTGGTTTAATTCTCAATACATCAAACGAGTCTTTCAGCATATGCACCCCACCCTGGATACACATATTTCTTCCTTAGTGTGTGGTAGTCGCAATCTACCTTATCCGCATTGAATGTTGGGTCATCACACGTCTCAGTGAACTCCGTGTCACGACACACAGAAGTACTTGCTATGAAGGCGGATGGTAATTTACACCAAGGACACCATGCTCCATCCTTCATGGTGAACCACACTATACAGAAATGCTAGTATACAACAAACTGGACCACCTTTCCAACCATCGAAGGCAAGTCTTTGGGAATATGCCATTCTTCTTCAAAAGCCACACGGAGCCTATCATACCACTTCTCAGCCCTTTGCTTAACTCCGCTCTGTCATGCATCCCTCACACAAGTACTTCTTGAAGTGTTCTGTAGGTGATTTGTGTTCCATTGGATACTCCCATACCTTCTCCTTTGGTCCATCAGGTACTTCGATCTCCATGAACACCAGTGATAACAGAACAACTCCAAAGCTAATCTTTCCTCCTACGCGCGCTTCCTCAACTATTGTTTCTGCAATATAACATGAAATGTTGTAGACTACTCCTTCAGACATCTTTTTGGAAATATGCAGCCACATGGTGTTTACTTGTGACCACCTTTCTTGGTCATTCAACTTTGTAACAAGATGCGCGGCTGCTTACAACTATATACTTTTTCAGTTTGTCGATGTCCATACCGCACACACCCTTTGTGTACCCCAACTCCTTTTTGGTCTCCAATATTGCAGTCTTGTATGTCAAATCATCTCAAATCACCTCCTGTGCCTTTCAACCCCATTAATGTGGAGATGAGCATGGCTGAAATTCATACTCTGCGACCTGCAAAGTAGAAAAAATCCTCGTGGACTCTACTCATGAGCCATTGGTACAAGGGCTCATATTTCCCATAGTAAGGGAGCTCATATAGTTGGTAAACTCATATCTTCTACAAAAGATTCTCACCAACATCGTCATACATCGGTATGTCTTCCACCTTGTGTTTATTTGTCTTTGTGTTCAACAACGCGTCAAGCTCCTTCTTATTCTCCATGGTACGGTGATTATACTCACTCACCTTACTTTTCCTTATGTGAGAATCCCACTCATGGCCGAATGATATAACCCCTTCTGGATATTACATCTTAGAAAAATTACTTTCTCAAGCCATCTCTTTTCTTCTTCTACCACCTTCTTCTTTCCCTTCACTCCTGCTATAACTACTTTCTTGGTGTCATTTCTACCTTGCAATCCTTTATAGATCCTTGCCGCTCAAATTCTGTAATGTGCGAAGCAAACCCTAGTTCGATTTAGCATGCCCTAGGTGAAATTACGTGCCCTAGCTCCTCTCTATCACCTCACTTTGCTCAAACCCTTCACCACCGGACACAAGCTCTTTCTGCGCACAGATCTCTTCATCACGACTGTTACACACCTCTCACACCTTAATACGATCACTCGGCTCTTCGCACTTGGCTCCTTTTCAAATACTCTCAATCGTAATGGTAAAAATGAACTCACATCCCATCCTTATATAGATTTTCAAATTTTTGATGCATTCATTGCTCCTTCACCTACCAAATATCCTCTCATTAATTGACCAATTCCATCCTTTCCGCAGCAGTTACATCCTCGTGCCTCATAGCTATAACCTTCTAGCACGCCTTCCTACCCTCTGGTCACAGACTTCTCTTCAGCGCAGCACATCCTTGCACTGAGTACCTCATCACTGCACCTTCTACTGGTAGTTGTTATGGCCTCTAGCTTACCTCGCGTTATACTGTTTCTTCATTCATCTTCATATTTGGTCACTTTTTAGAGTAATCCTTTGACTTGAAGAACACCCATAGCAGCTTATTCTTTTCTCCTTTCAATTCCCACAATCTTGTACCTAGATATCAACAACCACCCCACACTAAAAGGATGTGTAGTCCTCTGTGCATAAACATACTTCATGTAGTAATTAGCTTCATGCGCGCAAGCGCACTTATTTCTCAACACACCAACTAAATTGAAAAAGCATAACGACAAAGAAGGAAACACATTAAGGACATACAAAATTGAAAACCTAATCTAAATGACAATACTACCTTATTACAAACACTAAGAAGACTTATTTATAGTAGGGCTTCATCCTACTCCCATTGAAGTAACCGGTAGTCATGTTCCATCAAGTGCTTCTAACTGGAAAGTGCCTGTTTCAAGGATGTAAGTGATAACATATGGCCCCAACCAATGTACCTTAAGTTTGCCTAGATGGCACAAGAACTTAGAGTCATAAAGAAGTACCATTTGTCCAATCTCAAATTTCTTATCCCTTATGTTTCTATCATGTCATGCTTTCTAACTGGTCTTTTCTTGCTTTTGAATGCAACGTGCTATGGCTCATCGCTCATCTAACTGAATTATCTTCTCAATCCATTCTTCTAGAGCTTGTTCATCCACTAGACCTCCAACGCGCGCAATACACAAAGAAGGTAACATAAAATCTATAGGAAGAATGATGCCAAACACTAACTAAAATGGTGTGGCCTTGTTCAACCTTTTATATGTTGTTTGATATGCCCAAAGTACTGCAGATACTTTATCATCCCAATCCTTTCTTCCAACATCACAAATTTTTGTCAATGTGTGGCTCAAATTTTTGTTAAAAACCTCAATGAATCCCATTTTCCGAGGATGATAGGGTGTAGTCTTATGGTGTGCAATCATGAACTCATCCAATAAATTCTCGATTGTCTCATTAAAAAATGTGTGCCTATTGCTGGTCAAAATTAAAGGACATCCATACCTTGTAATGATATGTTCCCATAGAAACCGAGCTGAGTAGCCGCTATATAGTCCTTGGTAGGTGCCTTCTACCCACCTTGTCAGATAGTCTGTTTAAGTTATAATATAGCGTGATCCAGTTCTACGCACAGCTGGGGAAATAGGACCCACAAAATCTATAGCCCATTTCTCAAACGGTTCTGACACTGGTAATAGGTCTAAGAGGCATTTCATCTCGCTGACTTGGTCTTCCAAGACGTTGATAATGATCACATGCCTTACAAAATTCCTTACAATCTTTATAGAGGGTCTCCCACCATAATCCAACGAGAAGAATTTTGCGTCTTTATGGCATCACCTGCATAGTGGCCTCCTGCAATTCCACCATGAGCTTCTTCCATAATGCCCGTGCACTCATGTTCCAATACACAATGATGCAATATTTCATCCCGACCCATTTTATACAAGTCACCAATAATTAACATATAGGGTGTAGCGCATATAGCAAGTTATTTCTTCTCCAGGATTTCATTTCTTCCTGCCATCCTGTGCATTAAAAGATAACAATGTCCTCTAGTTCGATTACACGCGTTGTAACCTATATAATTGTGCATCTGGCATGGTATCCTCAATTGCCTGTGCTTCTTCTCATGACGTATTCATGATAGATGGTCTAGTCCAGAGTTAATTTTTCTTGGTTTTACCACAACTGTGTGAAATCAAACTCTTGAAATAGGAGTACCCATCGACACGCGCCCTTGTAAAATAGGTTTATTTACCAAATATTTCAATGCCATGTGATCATATAAAAGATGAATGGTGTAACTAGTAGTACTTGATGAAAAATTTATGCAACGCATAGATCATGGACAAAGCTTCGCGCTCTATGTAGTTGTGTAATTTTGTTCTACATGAGTCAACTTTCTACTAGCAAAATAGATAGGATGATCTACAATACCTTCTCCAGGTTGAGCCAACATTGTGCCAATGGCCATGCCAGAGGTGTCAACATGTACATGGAATGGTTTGTCCCACAAAGGAAAACACAGAATGGGCGGTAGTAAGTTTCTCCTTCAATGTCTCGAATGTGCGTTGCTGTTGTTCATCCCAGTAGAACGTACCTTTCCCTTTCAGTAACTCTTCTAAAGGTGCAACAACTTTAGCATAGCCTTTGATAAATTTTCTGTAATATCCTGTATGTCCCAAAAATATGTGCACCTCACTTTGACCGGTAGGCTCTCCTAGGCCTATGATGACTACAACGTTTCTTTGGGTCAACCAACAAACCCTCCTTGCAGATTATGTGCCCTAAAAGTATCCCGAATGACGTAGTAAATATGCACTTCTTGATGTTAAAGGATATACTCAATTGTCTACACTGCTTTTAAACATTAAGCATAGATTGTCACAGTGGTCCTTAACTAATCCATACACTATCCAATCGTCTAAATATACCCGTAAGAAGTTGTGAACAAATTCTTTGAACACTTAGATGGCTATGCGTGAAAATATAGTAGGCACATTTTTCGACCAAAAGGCATCACAAGATAGGCGAAGCTACCCCATTCGATAGTTAAAGTAGTCTTTTCTTGATCTTCCTAGGCAATCCTAACTTTGATGATACCTAGAGAATCCATCTATAACGAATAGATTTCACGCCTATGAACTCCTAATATTTCCTCAATAAATGGCGTAGGGAATGGATCTGCTACACATGCAAAGCATTAACCTCCCCGTAGTCCACACATATTCTAATTCATCCATCCTTCTTGATACTGATCACCATTGGACTAACCCATTTTGACTCATCAAGGGGCTTGATAATTCCAGATTTCAACATGTTATCAATCTCTTCTTTGACCTTTTCACGCAAATTGGGGTTCATTCTGTAAGGCCTTTTCCTAACTGGGTGCACCCCCTCTTTAAGCTTTATCTTCATCTCCCCTAACGACTCATGCATGCCTTTAAGTTCATGGTACCCCCTAGGAAATAGGTCCTGGTAGTCCCTTAATAACTCAATGATTTTTGCCACTTCAGAGTCTGACCAATAATCTCCAATTATAGCTTCCTTAGGCTCAATATCTGTTCCAATATTCACTCACTTTGTCTTCATAGGTTCATGATAAGTGCACGTGGTCTTATCTGCACTGTCCAATACCTCACGCCTCCTGTTGAATGGTTTACATCCAGATTATCTACTTCTTCATCATCTACTAAGTAGACCATTTTTCCTTTCTCTTTCTCAAGGCAAGCACGTTGAAGTAATATTGCATCAGCCTTTGGTTCTTTATCAAGATGCACTCCTGAGTCCTCTTTATCTAATAATTCTTGGAGGAGTTCTTCAGCCTTTGCACTATCCCCCATAGTTAAGCACTTGATAACTCTCAATGTTTCTTCTACCGAAGGTTTGCAGAGAAGAAGTCAAACGTCTGTGTCATTCCTGCAACTAATTTATGCCAATTTCTAGTTTCTCTATGGAGTTCTACATATACATACCAAGCACGCGCGTAACCTTGTAACGTGGAATAAAACCAGTGCACCCATAGTGAAGGTGGTAAAGCTTCCTACCCTTCTATCTAGAGTCTCTCACACTTCTAAACATGGTGCTGAACAGGTTGATCACCGTGATAATTGTATATTTGTGTAGGTGCATTGCTCCTAAAGAACCTAGTAGCAAGAGCAACCCCAATTTCATTCCATTTGACCAGATTATCCCTGTGGACCACCCACCAACATGCTTCGCTATCCCACGTAGTGTATATGCTAGCATATTTCTCCTCTCCAATGGGTCTATCCATTTTTCTTCCATGGCATGCAGGAATACCATGGGATCCCCTTCTCCTATGTAACAAGGTACCGAGTTGTTTCCTATCCTCCTTACATAACGTGGTTTAGTGCCTCGAGGGGATATGCTCTTTACTTTGTGCCCTACCAACTCATAAGTGTTGTGGGCCCAATTATCACAAGCAATACTTGTAGTATCACTAATAGATTGTGCATCCTCCCACTGAATTAGTCCTTCTTTGGTTAGTTCAATCATCTCTGGATCTCGAATGGCACGTACATAAATCATATTCGATCTTCTTCACTTAAGGGCTCAACATAGGGCATGGACTTTCCATCCATTAAAGGGATAATGACCCTTTCCTCTTTATTTTCAAAACTGATATAGCCCTTGTTAAACTAAAGATCAGCATTATTTGCATAACACCAAGGACGTCCTAATAGAGCTGGGAAACTATCTCGATTCTATCGCTGCACTAAAACTTCAAAGTCTCTAGTGAACTTTGCTCCTTGTATGGTAATGGATGCATCTTTTAAAACTCATATGGGAGTCGCCTTAGTCCGATTAGCCATGAATAATACATTAGAGGATGGCTGCAATGGGGGTCTCCCCATTTGCACCCATGCATCCAAGGTAAGAACATTGACTTCCGTGTGCTGTATTAATCAATATATTACTCAACAACCACCCATCCACAATAGCATTCAGAGTGATTTCCTTGTCATAATATAGCCTATAAGGTGGGAGATTTGTATGCGAGATCTACTGTCGTCCGGTCTTAGTACTTACATGTGGAGTGTTCCCTTTCAACCAACTCCCTAATAGTGGAATGATGTTCTCTTGGCACAACATTTTGCACACTTCTCTCAAGTCATCTATATCAGTTTGGACCGTCTCTGATGCTTTCTTCTACTCCTTTAAATATTGTATTTCACCTTGAAGATTCCTTAACACTTCCATGGTATCCTGATAAACCTCCTTCTAATAGGCAAGATTTGGGTATCGTGCATGAAGAACCTCATCCTTAGTGATCGTAGGTTTTTGCTGTAATGCCTCCTTGACACGTGTTGCCTCAACGTGCGAGTCATGATCTTCACTTGTAGTGCTTCAGATTATACTCCCATCTTGGGCATCCATTGATTGTCCACAACGTGCTGTATCCTAACCATCCTTGCGCCTTTGTTTTCTTATTTATGTTGCTTACTCGGTGCTCATATAATTCCGGCACTCTTCATAACTATGGTTCTTCCCGCAGAAAGAACATGAAATATTCTCGAGGACACTCATGTCTATAGTGGTCGAGAGATTTGCATGTATAACATGTTCCGCGAGGAAACTCATTTCTTCCACCACTATGGCCTCGTCCTCCGAATCCACCACAATATCCTCAACCTCTTGATTATGCTCTCCGGTCTTGATGCTCGTTCTTTCCCTAGAGTTATCTCGAAACTCCTGTCTGCTCGTACACCAATATCAATAACATCATGGATCATCCCAACCAGCCGATAGTCCTCTCGTGTCATGTGTTGTGGACTGCAGATTTTATAGTAGCTTGAGACATTCTTTCTTATTACGTTTGAATAATGGGAAGCGACTAACATTGTGGTTTAAATGGCATATCTCACAATTCATCAAAGAAATGAGCATACTGTTCTCGCGAGGGCAACTATCCTTTGTGTGACCCTCTACTTCACAATCTGTACACCAAATTCCTGAGCGTGTTTCATGGGCTGAATTCACCGATAATTTCTCTAGTTGTTTTTCCATAGCTACAATCTGTGCCTCTAAGAATGGGCTAATGCCAGTGTCAATACTCCCAACTACCTCAACATGTAGGGATGCTTCCAATGCCTCACGCGGATCAAGTATATGTCTTATGTGACAACGCCCTCCTAAATGGTGTAATCAATCCCCCAAAAACCATTGTGCATGTTGGCTTGCATGTATGTCATAAGAAAGCTTTGATAACAACGTTTTAAACCATGCATCATACTCTCTAACACTTTCAGTAGTGCCTTGCTTAATATCCTTGAGGGCACTTATACTCTTCTACTCAAACTTAGGGATATGAAACTCTTTTAAGAATGCATCTTTAAATACTACATAATCCACGCAAGTCTAATCAGGGTCAAACTTTCTGTACCAGCTATGTGTGCACCCTTATAACGTAGTAGCAAATTAACTTTCCCTACACTTAGAAGTTGTGATTCCTTTTGTGTGCCACAATATTTCACACATATGTACATGTTCAACAACATCTTCTATGCCCCTATACTCTGGAAGATGTAGAGACATTTCCATATAAATATTCTAGGGTTGAGGTGGACCTTGCCCACCCGACCCCGTAACCTCCCGTGTTTCCCCTACCCCCAGCCTCCGAGATCCACCTAAACCGAACTTCCCATGCCTCCCGATCCAAAACCCGTAGCTAGAATAGGTCCTGTAGACATACTCCCCTATGCTCGACAATAGTACTATACCAAACCCCTACGGTCATGTGAAGTAGTTCTAGTTCCGTATGAATCCAACATTTAGTGTGCTCATATTCTATGCGTATAATGCACTGAAAACACACCTCCAAATAACAATGAAGTCGTTTGTCCTACCATTAATGTACTTGTTGTCTTACTCCCCAAAGTTGCTTACTGATTACTTGCTGTACTAGATACTGGAAAACCAAGTGTAAGGGCTAGGTTACCAGGTGGATTCAAATGCGTGCCCACGACCCAGGTCATCTCTGCTAGCACGCTTCAGTTGAGGCCGAGGGGGATCCCTGTCATGCTTTCCAAGATGGGGAGTTCCTGATGCTCTGGCTCCACGTCTTCTACGTGAGCTTCAAATCCTTCATAAGCCATCTCTCTCCTCAACGCCATACTTTCTACAATGGTATGCTACTTCTCTATCTCCCTCTCACGCATGCCTCATTATACTTAAGCCGCCTTTCCTCTCTCTAGCCTCTCTGCCGCTAGGTCTACCATCTTTCACCAATCCTACTCCTGCCCCTGCGTGGTGAAGTTTAGTTAGCCATTGGTTTACTCTCCAGATTCAAAGTTACCATTAGGATCTTGATCGCCAAATGAGAATGCCTTGTAGATAAGCTCCCCGTGGATGTCATAAGAACTAGAATTCAACTACCTCTGGACATGAATAAGTGGAAATTGAGTATTCCAAGATATAACTGTTCAAGACACCACAAAACCACGTATCCATAGCTTGAGTCCAAATCAGATCAACATCATAAAGGGCCTAGAATTCTCCTTACATCCAGATAAGTGCGCAATACCTCCAATTCTGTTTAGATGTGTAAGTAACCAGCCATTCGTACAGTTCTATCGGAAAGATAATGAAAAAGCTCTCATATAAGCTGTCATTTAGATTATATTCTACCCAAGTGCATGCATTGAAATCAGATCCAGTGCTGAACTGCCGTGCATATTCTTCTTCCAGATCGCGTATTCATTCTTCAATACTTGCTAAGGTTAACCGGTACGTCTTCATTGTGAACCATCCTGAAAACTACTGAAAAAGCGGTCCCGGCAATGGAACCAATGATGTAGCCTAGAATTCAGTGACACAAACCCAATGAAACCCTATGCACGTTGGCACATCACTCAGCCTAGACTGAGCGCTCACCCGAAGCGTGTAAAGGTACTAGGTCTCTCTTTAGGGTTGTTGTAGCAGGATGTTATCATGACGAAGACTTAACATATATAGTTCTGTTACTAATATATCATTCTACAGAGCATACCAAATCTATACCTAAGGAAAAATAGAACTAAGTACTAACCATGATGAGAGAAAAAGTATACTAGAGTCATGTACTCATAGAACTAATACTTAGATTCAATCAATATCCTCCATTATATTCAATGCATTAAGTTACAGAAGCTTCATTACAATATCAAAAGTATGCACGTAGCAACATAACACTGTATGTCCCGATCTCATCTATTATGTTATATCTATTACATAGTCTACTCCATCTATATATAAGGGTGGGGACTTGCCCTTCACTTCTTATCCTTTCCAATAATAGGTCGCATGTTAGTTTTAGCCACATGCCTTTACAACACTAGGCACACAAGCAAGTGCACTAATAATAGACTACTACTAGCTAACTGACAGTAGCAGATCAATTTCTGGCCTACGTCCATGCAAAGTACTTCATATCCAATCCTCCAAAAATAGCCAATGCATGGCGCGCATGTCTCTGCCTCGTTTGTTTGCTTTGTATGCCATCTCTAAAAATCTTTATGAAAATGGCTAAGTGCAGAAAACTAAACTTCTATTCCGAGCGTGCATTCTCCCTATCCATTTGCGCCTTTGCGTATGACTTGCTTTCCCGCGCGGACTTCTTGTGTACTTTCTCTGTCAAGTGTCCATTGATCAACATACCTATAAGATTGCACAAATCCTCCTTTGATGTGGTGATTTGCTCTTGGATTGCTTGTTGGATGCTTCAGATTTTGTTGTGGATGCACTTGGCCAACATCTCCCCTTGACAATTTCTTGGATTGTTTGATTGATGAAGATCAATAGATTGATTGAATATGCATGATGGATGATTGAAGATAAAAATTACATAGATTTGATATGAATTTGTAAGATGATTCAAGCTAGATCTCATGGAGGAGGAGAGCTCAATTTATAGCTTGTGGGCAGAGGATTTAATGGCTCAGATTGAGCCATGTTGGATTTGAATCAATAGTGGAGAGTGCGTGAGAGGATTGAAATTCTCTAGAATGGAGAATTCTAGAATTTGAATTCAAAATCCGTGGAGGGAAGAAGCTTCCATTGAATTAAAAATTCAATGGAAGAAGAAGGTTAGAGAGGCTTCTAGATTTAGAGGTGTGAGTATATGACTAGATTAGGATTATATTAGGTTAAATAAATTATGATTAAAGGTGAGGTTACATGGAAAGGCTAGGTGTAGGTATGTGTATGGTAGGTGGTAGGTGAGATGTAGGAATATTAAATTCATAGGAAATGTTAATACGGATTAAAATAAGATATTAGGATATTAAAGTGATTAATGATAAAATGAGATAAATGATAAATGATGAAAGGGTAAATGTGATAAATTAATGGAATAAATGATAAAATGGAATATTTAGATAAATGATAAAATATTAGAATAAAGGGATTAATGATGAAATTAATAATGATTAATCTTGTGATTAATCATTATATGGATTTAGATGATGTCGTTGGATAGATTAATTATACTTAATCATGTTGACATTTTAGATGTCTACAAAAGATTCAATCAGCTACACAATGAGCATCACACGATATCAAAGGTCTAAATTACAAACACGAAATATCGAAGTAGTACGCAAACCTAAGAAGTTTTAGGCACTAAAAGTGTAGAGGGACAAGAGCTTACGAAAGGGCCATAATATGGATATACTTTGGGTTGTACCCTATGCTTTGTCCGGAAAATTTTCAAGACACGCTTTGATAGCGAAGCTCACAAATCATTTCCTACCTTTTCTAATCATCGTGTCAACCAATATTAGCATAGAAGTTATTACATCACCTAAGTTTCCTTCTCCCTCTCATTATTAGTGCTTTGCTACATTGTTTATCATTAGTTGGCTTTGTTCAATGATTATTCCCGATGTCAATTAGATTTGTAAACTAATTGATTAGGATAATCTACAATCGGTTACCACCCATATAAAAATTAACCATTTAGGTTAAATCATTTGGTGAAGTTGAGTATTGTATGATGTGCATCGATCTACTTTTTCTCTTGAGTCATTTTTTCAAACCCTAAGGGCCCCAAGTTTTTCATCTCATGCCCAATACACGTAGTGGTCAGTTTGGTTTTCAACAATATCTTGAACTCCCACCCCATACTCACAAAAATTCAAAAGCCATAGTCTCCTCTATACTCGTTGTTAACAACCCTCTATCCAATTCTACTCAAGTGCCCTTAGAAGATAAAAACTTATGACAATGAGCATTCCTATGATGAAGATACTAATGTTGATCAAGAACAACTTGATGCTCTATCTCATTTCCATACTCAATTGCATGATAATTCGAGTCATGTACAACTAATCCTTGACTTCCTCTTAGCTGTAAAACTTTATCATGATAGGGCTTCTCGTGAGAGCATGCTTCAAATATTAGGGTCTTCCTCTATTACTACATCTTCCATTCCATCTTCTTCTTCCCCCACCTCCATGGGAACATCTAGTCTTAATGTATCCATTCATATGTCTACTACTCATTTTTCTTCTCCTCTTATATCTCATATTCAATCCAATCCTTTTGTAGTACCCACTTCTTCTTGACAATCGTAATATGGATTCTACCTGACTCATATCTTCGTCTATATTATTGTCATTGAGACTATTATACTATTTTGATTATGATTTAGGTACATGGCATTTAGATTTTGATGGATATATGATGTATATTAGGTTTTTACTAACTTGTTGACATGATGTATGATTAGTTGTTTGACATTATGGGCCTTAAGGTGACTATACTACAAATGTCTATTTCATAATGATTAGTTAGGGATGCTCCTTGATTTTCACTTATGTTTATGGTAGCACATGTGATATTAGGTTGTGTGTATCATGTTTTGGATGTACACACCTCTTGTATGTGATTGGTGTGTCATGGATTGATAACATGTTAGTAGTTGATTTACATGGATTGTATGTTCGTTCAATTATATTATATCGAGTAGGTATGATGTGTGCATTAAGTATGCAGATTTCGTTTGGCAAACACAGGTTTCAAGAGATTACTCTCATAGTGTCACAATTGGACATTGCCCAAATTATACCCCGTGTGTATTATCTTCGTATTGTTTAGCGTATTGCTTTGGGAACCTTATGACTTGGTGATTATTTGATTTTCCCTTATGGTTTTGCACTTTAATAATGTAAGCTAGGAAAAATACGCTGATAAACAAGAAAGTAAAACACTAACAATAATACCTCCTCCTTCGTGATTTTGTAGCAAACCTCATAATGGGAAAGGAAACATGGATGAGCCCTGATTGTGTGATATGTAGGTGCTTTTCTCAAAACAAAGCAAGGCCTTCCTGCAACAAGATCTACTTACTTTGCACCAAATGGAGAAAAGGATTATGGATTTGGGGTGCTTCAAGATGAGGCTATTTGGGCATTAGGATGAGGTGGAGGGATGTTCTTTGCTCAAAGGATGCAAGAACTTAGACATGGCATTCAAGCTTATTCTCTGTGTCCTAGAGGGAGGGGTAAGACTATATTTATAGCCTGGGGAAGTGATTAACTTAAAGTAATTTAAGTAATCATGGTTTGAAAATGTGGGCAAGATTAGGTGAGTGGGGACCACGAAGAATGGGTGAGGATTTGAATTGGATTTTTAATTCATAAGTGGAGGATTTTAGGTGAGTGGGGACCATGAAGAGTGGGTGAGGATTTGATTTTGAATTTTTAATTCAATAGTAGAAAAACATGGAGAATAATGACATGTGGTAAGGATTAGGTTATTTTTAGATTTGAAAGGGATAATTAATCAAATTATATTTGATTAATTCAAAGTGCATTTTTGTGGGAAATGAGGTAGGGGAATTAATTTATTTAAGACAAATGTGAAATTAGGGTGTCTATAATTAATTTGGTATGGGTAATTTTACCCTTGGGTTTCATAGCCCCTTCATTGCTTTAGTTTACTAAATTTAATTGTAACTATTGGTTTATTTATTTCATTTTTATCCTTCCCCTTTCCTCACTTTAAATTGAGTTGATTATGTCTAACTTTGTTTTAACCTTGCTTATAATTTTTCTTACCTTTTTAGTGGAGTTTACACTCTTCCCAAGGAACCCCTTCACCAAAATTTGGATTTGGGAAGAATGGGATTTTGGGAAGTGTGCATGGATTGTAGAGGACACACTTCCCTTTTAAAAATCCCCAAAGCCATACCCATGGCTAGATTCTAATGCAAAATGGATATTTCCACCTCCATAGGTGCACTTATTCACCCACATTATTTATAATTCTTGGTCTTGCTAAGATCATTTGAGGTAAGTTCAATTCACCGAATTGGGTGAATGACTCTCCTTAGAATTTGAATATCCTCTTTTATGACATTATTTTTGTCTTAGGTTTAGGGAGAGTAGTTGACATGCCACCTAGTTGGAGGATGACTAGATGTCATATGGATCTCTTTCCATTGGTCCCTATTTTGGTGTTGTTTGCTATTTATCCTCCAAATTTGGGGGAGTTGAGGTTCCACTTGCTTTGATTCTTGTTTGGATTTCTAAAATTTGGGAGAACTTGTGAATTTTGGAGTCTTTTTGGATTGCTCTTAGATTGGCTTAGAGAGCTTAGAAGCTTAGATTTTTGGCTTGAATTTTGCAAGGAGGTTGCATATCATGAAGTTATGATTTTTATTGTTGCATATGTTTGAGTTATTTTAAAAGTTGTTATTGAGGGCCCCCATACATGGGTATTTCCTCCCCATATGGTTGTGTAAGCTATGAAAAATATGCTAATAAATAAGAAATCAAAACACTAACAATAATACCTCCTCCTTTGTGATTCCATAGCAAACCTCAGAATGTGAAAGGAAACATGGATGAGCCCTGATTGTGTGATATGTAGGTGCTTTTCTCGAAACGGAGCAAGGCCTTCCTACAACAAGATCTACTTACTTTGCACCAAATGGAGAAAATGGTTATGGATTTGGGATGCTTCAAGACAAGGAAATTTGGGCATTAGGACGAGGTGGAGGGACGTTCTTTGCTCAAAGGATGCAAGAAATCGAATGGGAGAAGAAGTAGAACAAAATTTCACTTGTGAGAATGGGGGAAGAATTCAATCTACTTTTCCTAAGCAAAAAGTAGAGTAAATGTTTGTTGGGGAGAGTAGAAGGTGGTGGGTGATGGATGTCATGGTATCCTCCAAGACAAAAATGTCATGAGAAGATGTGATTATGGACAGATGTGATGATGCCCCCTCGAGAGGGTGACGAGGATGGAATATACAAACAGATCTCTCGAAAAGAGGAGAGATTAATTTTATGGAGAGGAGGACGATAATGGGGTGTAAGATAATGGAATGACCACACGACACAAATGGAGAAAGGATTCAATCGGCCTTGAATGCTAGGTGTGAGGGTGTGTGGAATGATGCAATGGGAAAGAGAAAAGGGAATGGACAGGAGTGGTGGTTGATTATGAGAAGAGAAAGAAAGGTGAAGGGTTATGGAGATAGAGGAGGGAAAAAGGAATGAAAGAGGTAGAAGAGAATAAGAGAGAGGGATGATAGGGGAAGAAGGGAATGATGAAGGACAAACAAGAAGAAGACAGGAAAATGACAGAGCAGAGGGTGAAATTATGAAATAGAGAGATGTGCCATATGAAGGAAGCAACAAAGATAATAAAGAGGAATGCATGAAAGTGAAAGAAATGATAGAGCTGAGAAAAGCAAGAAATGCGTAGAAGTAGAAGATGGAGAAGACAAGGGTATGGGGAATGGGGAAAGATAAATAAGAAGGAGAAGACGAGGTGGGAGTAGGGGGTAAAATCGACAAAAATTGAAAGAAGATGAAAGAAGAGGTAGAACGGAGAAAAAAAAGAAACTATGAGGGACCAGGAAAGTGTGAAAAAGATTAGAGAAAAGAAGAGAAATGGGTACAAAATAAACGAAAAGGTAGGGGTGGTCAGAAGAAACGTGAAAATTATGGGGGAGGAAAGGAGGACAAAGTGAATACAGGGAGAAGATTGAAGGAACCGGGTCCTCGTGAGGAAGACCAAGGTAAAGAATATGGAACAAACCACATGGAGATGCATGTGGAGGGTGGGATGATAAAAAAAGACGAGACAACGTTGAAGAGCAGGTTATCGATGGGGAAGTAAGGAGGAAATGTGAGGTAAAAAGGGGAAGAAGATGATACAGAGGAAGTGAAATAAGACGAGGGGTGGGAGAGAGAAGAGGATAAAAGAAAAATGATGTAGAAGGAAGGAAATACATAATGGGGATAATAAGTGTAGAGTGAGCAGTATAAGGAATGTAAAGAGAAGAAAGAGGGGAGGAATGACACAAATTGGAAAAGATGTGGAGATGCATGAAATGAGGATACTAGGATTACGAGACAATAGACAAAGGATGTATGATGAAGACAATAAAGATATTGAAGAGGGTGAAGGGAAGATGGAGAGGTGGGGAAGAAGTGACAAGAAAGGGTGGGAGTGGGGAAAAGGATGGGAGAGAAAAGAGAATGGGGGATAGAAGAGGTAATTCTAGTGAGGGGACATTAGGAAAGTCCACTCAATGAGTGGTGGGGAAGGATGAGAGAAAAAATGAAGAAAGGGAGAAAGGAAATGAGGAATGGAAAGGGTAATGCCAATGAAGGGACGTTAGGGAAAGCCCACCCATAATGAGTGGTGGGCCCAGAGGAAGGAAGGAATGAAGAAAAATGGAGAAGGTCAAGGAGTGAAAAGGTCATGCGAGAATGAGGATTGATGATTTTAGGGAAAGTCCACTAATAATTATTAGTGCGGGAAATAGAAGATGATGATGAAAGAATGTTAGAGGAATGTTAACAACAATGGTGAGTAAGCGTGGGGGTAGATATGTGGGAGAATTTGAGAAGATGAAGTGAAAAGAGTAAAGAAAAGGTGAGTGATGAGTTGTGACAAGGTGAAGGTGAGGAGAGGATGTGGAGGATGAGGATGAATGAGGTGAGGATGAAGAAACAAGACATGAAAAGAATGGGAAGAAATGGTATGAAGGATGATGGATCAAGAAGGAAAAAATGGGGAGAAAGGAACATGATTATAGGTGGAAGATAGTAGACATACGTTGTGAGATGATAGGTTGAGAAAGGATAATGGTAGGAGGAAAATGTGGTTGGTAGGAGAGACCAGGTGGAAGAAGCGATCAACAAAGTGAATGAAGAATGAGGTGAGGGAGAAGTTTAGAATGACAAGTTTAACTTAGGGAGGACCCTGAAGTAAGACTGTCATGCGATGGAAGTGGTTAAGTAAGATTACCAAGTGAGGGATGATGGAGATGAAAAGTGGGAAAGTAAGAAGTGGTGTTTGCGAGAATGGAAGAGGAGGTGAGAGGATGTGATAATGGGAATGCTTTGAGAAAAAAGTGAAGGGTGAGGATGTGTAGTGATGGGGAAAGGAAGAAGATAGATCATCCTTAAGAGGGACTCTTAAGTGAGATCACCATGCCACGCGAGTGGTTAAGTAAGATTGCCAAACAGAGGATGGTGATAGCGGTGGTAAGAAGATGTGGTGATGGGGAATGAAGAGAAAATGTGGATGGTGAGAATGTGGAGTGATGGGTGAGTGCAAGATGACAGGTCATCCTTAAGAGAGACTCTTAAGTAAGATCATCATGCCACAGAGTGGTTAAGTAAGATCGCCAAACCAATAGGGATGATATGTAAGGAGAAAGACAAAATGTATTGGGTACAGGGTGGAATGGTTGGTTGAAGAAGATGATCATGACGAGAGGTGAGAGAAATAAGATGGGGGAAATATGATGGGATGGGGAAGGCCATAGGGCAAGATCAACCTTAAGAGGGACTCTTAAGTAAGATTTCCATGTGGCAAGGATGGTTAAGTAGGATCGCCAAGATGAAGAAGAAGAAGAATGATGATAGAGTTGGTGGGAATAGGGTATGACAAAATGGACTAAAGGGGAACCCTCAAGTGAATTTTCCATACTATGAGAGCGTGTAAGTAGGATGACCAAGGTAAAAGATGGATTCGGGAAGGATGAGAAAAGAGTGAGTGATGTATGCCAGAGTGGAAGAGGAGGTGATAGGTGATAACAAGGAAGAAAGGAAACAAAGGAGTGTAACATGAATGGATGGAGGAATATATGGATGGAGGAATATATGTGGTGGAGGGTGAGAGTGTGAGGGAAATCCTTAATTGGGATGCCCGCATGGTGAGAGTAATGATGCGAGAATGATTAGAATAAAGAGGCGGAGTGGAAAGATGTGTGTGGTGGTGATTGTTTTTTGATGAGAGGGAGATGGTGGAGAAGCTTCTACAGTGGGAAGATCTTAGGGAGAGGGTATACCTCCACCGAGGGTCCCACATAGAAGGGGTTATTAAGTAAGATTGTCAAGTGGGAAGCAAAAGAGTGAAAGGAAAGAATACAAATGGGTGAGAGGGGACATGAATGGTGAGAAGGGTAATATGGGGATAAGTGGCGGATGAGTAGAAATGAGGAGCGAGGATGAATGGATCAAATACATGGTGACCATGGTGGGGGAGGAGGAGTTGTTGGATAGTGAATGCTACTTGAGAAAGATCTTCAAGTAGGATTCACAAACTACAACAATGATCAAGTAGGATTCCCAAATTGGGGAATGTATTAGTATATGTGAATGGATGGGGTGCAAAGTAAGATTTTGATCATGCAGGAAGATACTCATGTGGCGAAAGCATCTTAATTTTAATATAGCACATAACATGATGCATCATGATATAAAAGATCAGGATGACTAGACTATAATATGCATGAGAGCATAGACATGGGCCATAAAAAGGTATGATGCCCTAGTATGATATGCAAGTGGAAGAGAGCATAGACAGAGGCCATCAAGAAAGTATGATGCCCCAATATGATATGCAATCGATAACATAAGTATATTAGAGAGAACACTAGGATACATAAAATCAAGATGCCCCTATAATATATCAAGATACAAGAAAGCAATTAATAACTTGTAACTAATAATGCAACACAAGAACCAATAAACATGTCCCTAATGTGTTCCATAGTGATGATTGATTGGATGTGCCCCCAAGTAGGGTACAAGGACATAGAATGGATTGGGTCATTGTCCTCAAACAAGGAAACAATGAGAGCGGATTTTCCCAAGCGAGGATTCACGCGAGGGGAAGTGGTTTGAATTTGATAGTCATAAGGTGGTTGGAACATTCGTTGGGGATAATAGTTCAAAGGATGAATTGTGTTGATTATTAAGTTTTGGGGTTTTGATGGTTTACAATTTTTTTACAATTTTTAGAATTTTGTGATTTTGAAGAGTTTTCAAATGTTTTTGGATTTTGAGATTTTCTAATGTTTTTGGGGTTTTTGGATTTTCTAATGTTTTTGGATTTTGAGATTTTCTAATGTTTTTGGGGTTTGGATTTTCTAATGTTTTGGGGATTTTGGATTTTCTAATGTTTTTGGATTTTGGAGATTTTGTAATGTTTTTGGATTTTCTAATGTTTTTGGGGTTTGGATTTTCTAATGTTTTGGGATTTTTTTGGATTTTCTAATGTTTTTGGATTTTGGAGATTTTGTACTATTTTTGGAGATTTTGTGTTGGCAATTTATGGACCAGAATGCAAACTTATTTTGAGAGGTGATAAACCAGGATATCGTCCATATGTATTGTGTTCCTCGTGGTAACTTATGCTTCAATAATACAAAAATTCTCATTCCATTGGCAGGATATGTTGGTGATGATATGATGGAAAGAAGTCTAGCTCCATTCTTGACTCCACACAACTAGTAAGATGCGAGGGCTCATCACCGAGAATCAAGAAGGATGCAAGATGTATAATGAATATAGAGACAAGTGTTAATAACAATCCCTTTGGAAATTGTGAATCAATTCTTCTTAAGGTCACTGAACCATTTTCAAAATGAACTTTCACTTTATGGGTCACGTGCTAGACTTAGATAGTTACGTGGCTTGTTGATTGGTAAGATATGAGGTGAAGGGATAGTTCTCTCTTCACTTAGGCATCTAAATTACTTCTTTAGGGATTTTATAATTGTAAGCACTTTTAGATTTATAAGATTTTGTATTCTTGAAATGACTCCCTATGCCTTGCCCCATGCTACTAGTAAGAAGCAAGGGCTCATCACCGAAGGCAAAACATAGGCGAGTAAATTCCTTTTTTTTTGTTTTTTTGATTTTTTTTTTTAATTTTTGAATGTTTTTGCAATATTTTTATGATTTTGTGAATGACCCTCTACACTTTGCCCCATGCCACTAGTAAGAGGCAAGAGTTTATCACCGAAGACAAGACATGTAGATGAGTAAGGGCACCTCCCTCCATTCCTAGTCTCACACTACTAGTAAGAAGTGTGGGCTCAACACCAAAGACTGTGAAGGATGAAAGGTGTGACAATGAATTATTCACAATTTATTTAATTGATTGAATTTTACAATAGTGCTTTGTATTTGGGAAGGAACGTCTTCCCCCAATCTCAACCCCACACGACTAGTAGGACGCGAGGGTTCAACACCAAAGACTGAGATGGACGATCAAACGAACCGGTAAAAAGTTTAGAGCTTTGTTATGAAAGAGAGAATTTTTTGAAGGGAATATATTACCATCAGTAAGCTTCTAGGTATGACCATAGGTGAAAAAGTGAAAATGGGAGATATTATAAGAAGTATGATACTCACAAGACTTAATAGGATCTATGTTAGCACCTGTCTCATGATGATAAATATGAAGATGATTTTGATAATGAAAATATCTGTCAATGGAAATGAATAACTTTAAATTATTCGAGATAAGTAAGACAAAAGGAACAATGTACAAGTGGTTGTCTCCTAGAATAGGAGTGCCTCAAGAATAGAATTTCTTTAAATGGATTGCATTCATTGGTTCATCAAGTTCTTGACCATCTTCAGTGGCCAATTTATAGGCTCCAGAGCCAAATTTAGTTGTAATTACATAGGTCCTAACCAATTAGGTTCAAATTTGTCTTGTTTTTCTCATTCTTTGGGTGTGTTCTTTCGATTTTCTTTGAGAATGAGATCATCGACCTTAAATTTTCTAGGTTTGAATTTTTATGATAGTTACATTGTATCTGGTTTTGATATACCTGAAGATGATCTAGGGAATTAAGTCATTTTTCATCAAGAAGCTCAAGTTCATTAAACATGAATTGTCGATATTATCTTCGTTGATTACGTCTTTAAGGGATATTCTAAGGAGATGAATTCAACCTTAATAGGTAAAATGGCTTCCCAACCATAAATAAGGGAAAATAGGAGTAGGCTCCAGGTAGGTGTGTGATAAGATGTGTGGTAAGCCCAAAGAGTGGGATAGATTTGGTTTAGCCAATAGCTTCCATGCGTGTTGACAATATTTTCCATGATGGTTTGTATTGTTTGATTTGTTGCTTCTGTTTGGCCATTAATTAATTGATTTGACGATAGATTCACAATTAAAGATGGAAAAGGTTGCGTAAGGATATTCCTAGGTATACGTACCTCGTAGAATGTATACATGTAGAAGTCTTGACAAGTGGGAATCATCGGTGATGAGATGTTTGCAAGATCGAGCATTGAAGCATAATGGACACGGAAGGTTGTATTGTCGCAAGTGTCCAAACTTGATGTGGTTGTGTTTTGAAAACAAGGCTAGAGATGTTAGGCATATGTAGTGGAATAATAGAATCAAGCTCAATGGTGTTTGATGATGGACCTCTTTTGTAGTGTCTACAATTATATCAAGGGTTGAAAGGGAGTCTTGAAGTGAGGTCAAGATCTCATTAGATGTTGGAAGAATGTTGTTTTTCAAAATAGGTTCAATGTTTGTTTGGGTTGAAAGAGAGTCTTGAATCAAGGTCAAGCTCTCAGTAGATGTTGGAAGAATGTCATCCAAAATTGTTATTTGGGTTGAAAGAGAGTCTTGAAAAGGTCAAGCTCTTAGTGTTTTGGGAATGTATGTTCAATGAAACTAATGGAAGAAAATTTGAAGAAGATATGGATTGGTTTGGAATTAGAGAGTCTTGACTTTTTGTCATGATCTCATGGAATTTCAGTATGTATAGGAGTTTTGACAGTAGTCAACTCTTCATTGAAAGTTGTGGTATTAGATGTGTCATTGGTTGCAAGAGTGTTGTCATCAAGCTCTATAGAGATGACATCATCATCAATTAAGTCTTGGACATAATTCTTAAATCACACACATTTATCTGTGTGATGACCATCAATGTGATGAAAATCATAGTATGTGTTAGGTTTGTACCAACATGGCTTAGATTCCCCTTCACAAAGGGTTTTGTAATTGGATATCTTATCAGTTTAGCCTCTTTTAGTTGATGAAAAACACTAGAGAGACTTTCTCCAAGGGGGTAAACTGACGTTGGACTTTACACGAAGTGATGTCTTTGTTAGGTTGTATGATTGGCTTTTTGGGTGATCGTTCACTGATTTGGGTAGCCATATGAGAGAGTTGTGTTGTCATCTTATTAATTTGTTCTAATAGCTCATTGCATGATGTTTTTCATGAATTCATCATGTTTGAAAGAGAGGGAGAACGAAGAAAGGTGCGATGAAGAACTCAACCTATTGATTGTGATCTTTGTTTTGGCTCAAGCGAGTTTTAACAAGTAAGGCTATAAGGAGTAAGCTCAAACAAGCTACTCGGGATAAATATGTTATAGCTCAAACAAGCTATAATGAAAATGGTTTAGATTTGGCTTAAACAAGCTTAACAGGCGACAATGTAAGGAGTACACTCAAACAAGGTACTCGATACAAGTGGGATATAGCTCAAACAAGCTATGATGAATATGTTGATTGGTTTGGCTTAAACAAGCTTAGCAGATGAAAATGTAAGGAGTACACTCAAACAAGGTACTCGATACAAGTGGGATATAGCTCAAACAAGCTATGATGAATATGTTGATTGGTTTGGCTTAAACAAGCTTAAGATGAAAATGTAAGGAGTACACTCAAACAAGGTACTCGATACAAGTGAGATATAACTCAAACAAGATATGATGAATATGTTGATTGGTTTGGCTTAAACAAGCTCTGGATTGTTGATAGGAAGAGTAACTCAAACAAGTGACTCAACACAGTTGTGAACTCAAAATGAGCTCTGAAGGGATTTGTGTCGGATGCGATTTTGATAAACTCAACAGTTGATGAAATAAGGAGTGAACTCAAACAAGTCACCCAATGTCAGTTTGATATAGCTTGAAAAGCTATGAAGGATGTTTTGACAATTGATGAGATAAGGAGTGAACGCATGCAAGTCACTCAATATCAATTTGATATAGCTTGAAACAAGCTATGAAGGATGTTCTGACAATTGATGAGATAGGAGTGAATGCAAGTCACTCAATATCAGTTTGATATAGCTGAAAACAAGTTATGAGGATTTGTTGTTGGCTGAAGCAAGGCTAATGAAATCAGTGTGACATTTTGATCTTCGTTGTTGGATTATTTCAACGTTTTGTTTGGTATTGAATCTGTTGAGAAATGGTTTTGTGGAACACGACTAGGATTTGAACTTTACAATGAACACATTGATATCAACCAAGTTTTATGATAAGAACAATGCTAAACTACTTTGTTTACAAACAAAACAATCATGTGTATCAAATTGTTTTGGCTCAAGAGGTAGATTCTTCGGGAATGATCATTGTTTCATGCAATCATACAAGTATGTTGTGGAATGATGGATGCAAGCTCTTATCACTCCAAAAGATGCATCCTCCGATATACCCTAGTCCTGATATACCTAATTTTGTACATGGGGACATAATTGGTATGGGGAACCCTTAGAGCACTTGGAGGAGACTCACCAATTCTTACTTACCTGCTTTGGAGTGAATCACCACGTCCAAGGCAGGTTTTGTGAAAAGGTGGAAGGTGATGGGGGATGAATGTGTATGGTGTCCTTATAACTCCCCGAAGATTTACAGGGACGATGCCCAGCTTCGTTGTTACAACTATTTAGGCATGACTCGCATGCTCCACATGACAACATCACCTATAAGTGAAGAGCAGGGGCGAGGTAGATATCGAACATGTTGTGATGAGACTATGTCTCAAAGTGCAATGCAGATGAAATGTTGTTGGTGCGTGGTAGTCAAGTCCACGTCACCGGTGTAGCTTTGGTGGTGATGAAATCCACCTCTACTACATGCAAAAACAAAATGATGATGTGATTATATGTAAGGTTCTTTCCAACTTGAAATAAATCATCGGTGGAAAATGATAACATACCTAAATGTGCTAAATTATTTTTTTGGTTTCAGCAATTTTCTTTTTAATGGTGGTACTTTTGTGGGATTTTTTTGTTTTGTGTTTTTGATAATATTCTAGCGATGTGGTCCTACAGAAAACAAATTAGTAGTTATCCTGTAGACAAAATGTTAGAAAGAAAAATGATCGTGGTTGTTTTTTTGATTTTCCAGATCACTCAAGGTGCAGGAAAAGAGCATACACAACCAACAATCGATCAAATTATGAAGAAGCAACAAAATTGAAGTGACAAGTTAGTTAATGATGAAAAATAGAGCTATTTTAAATGATTTTAATTAAGCTACAAAAGGCCCGACTAGTATGAAATGTTGATTTAAATTTTTGATTTGATTGGGGATCCTGTAATGTTAGAACAAGAAACTAAACAATCGCGACCGTCATTTCGATTTTCCAGATCACTTGAAGGTGCAGGAAAAGAGCATACACGGATACAATTGGGACAAATTTTGGTAAAAATGTTAATAATTATTACACTTAATCGTGATTGTGAAATAACGATAACGATTATCTTCACAAAAAGAAAAATGACAAAAGAAGAGTTTTAAAACGTTACCAGAAGTGTCGTCATGGAAAGTTGGAATGTAAGGCAATTTTTTTGTTTTGCGAGCTTGGGGGCCTCCAAGTGTGCAAAAGATAACTGGGAATGTGAAACTAATAATTTTGGTGAGATAGGTGTGAAAAGGTCTGTATTGTCAAAAAGGTCATGCAAGAAAATGATTAGTAGTTTGTACCTCTGCAAACACCATGAAACTATGAATACTAAGAGTTTGAAAGTTGTAACCAGATCTGGTGATGGATGTTCTTCTTCTAAACATCAAGTGCTGAGGAGATCAAAGAAATGAAGAGCATTGTAGTTTCATTATAACTATAACCTGTATATACACCACAAGACACTGCATAAACAAAAACACTTCCCATAACGTGAAGGTTAACCAAATAAGGCCATAAGGCACAAAACGGAAATAATAACAAAAATAATAAACACATAATGGATAAAACCACTAATTGGGAAATCAATGGTAACAGATCAAAGGTAACCAAACATATGCCAGAATGTAAGCTAGGAAAAATACGCTGATAAACAAGAAAGTAAAACACTAACAATAATACCTCCTCCTTTGTGATTTCGTAGCAAACCTCAGAATGGGAAAGGAAACATGGATGAGCCCTGATTGTGTGATATGTAGGTACTTTTCTTCAAACAGAGAAAAGGGCCTTCCCTGCAACAAGATCTACTTACTTTGCACCAATGAAGAAAAGGGGTTATGGATTTGGGATGCTTCAAGACAAGGTAATTTGGGCATTAAGATGAGGTGGAGGGATGCTATTTTCTCAAAATGGATGTAAGAACTTTCGATAGGCATTTAAGCTTATTCTCCATGTCTTAGAGGGAGGGGTAAGATTGTATTTATAACTCCTGGGAAGTGATTAACTTAGAGTAATTTAAGTAATCATGGTTTGAAAATGTGGGCATGATTAGGTGAGTGGGGACCAAAAAGAGTGGGTGAGGATTTGAATTGAATTTTTAATTCATAAGTGGAGGATTTAGGTGAGTGGGGACCACGAAGAGTGGGTGAGGATTTGATTTTTAATTTTTAATTCAATAGTAGAAAAACATGGAGAATAATGACATGTGGTAAGGATTAGGTCATTTTTAGATTTGAAGGGATAATTAATCAAATTATATTTGATTAATTCGAAGTGTATTTTTGTGGGAAATGAGGTAGGGAATTAATTGATTTAAGATAGATGTGAAATTAGGGTGTCTACGGGTTTGGAGTGGGAGAACTTCCTTCTTATGGTGGAAGTATCATCTTTCTTACTCGTTAAGGAAACCTTGCATGTTTGAAAAACTTTGTAAGGAGGAGTTTGGGAGAGATAAGGTTCATGGAGGCATAAGGAGTTTGGAGGCATGGATACTTACTCTATATGACAAAAAAATTGAAATAACTATGGCTATGTATGGATTTTTACCCTCTCCCTATGGCACAAAGTGGAGAATGATACTCCTTACTTTGATTGTCATGAAAATGTTTTTGTGGGCTTGTTGTTTTTATTTTGTGTATGTATGTGTACCCTTATGCTATTATGAGAAGCATATTCTCTCTCACATGGACTTAGAGGGAGGCTAGTATATCACTACTTTGAGATGGGCATATTACGATGCCTATAGGTTGAGAGGAAACCAAGCCTTGTGCGGATTTTGGAAAGCTTGGAGCTTTGCAATGGTGTTTTTAGGACTTTTTTTTGTAAAGAGAAAGTTAATTAAAATTTTAACATGTTCTTCCCTCTTTGGGGGAGGCTTATCCACACATATTTTTCATTTGAAAAGTTGCAAATTTTAATCAAAATATGGCTTTCTTGTATGGGAGGAAAAATGGATTCAATGTTCATTTTGAGCATACAAATAAAAGAGGTTAATTGTTATTTTATTTTCTAAATTGAAAAAAAGTGATGTGCTTGAAATGACGTTGAAATAGTAGTATTCAAACTACATTGGTTTTGATTAAACAATCCAAGTGGATAGTGGAGATTTTGGGGATACATAGTTGATTTCTGTGCTTCTTCATCTAAGTTCATTCAAGTAGTGGGCGAGATCTCGTAGCCTAATAACACCTTTGTATAGGGGTGTGTCGCAATGCATGAGTCAATTTGTGGATGTCATTAGGCCACCATTACCGGTTATGGTGCCATTTCTTGTGAGACCATCATTGCCACCTTTGGAGAGATTGATAGAGCCCTACACTCACAATTCAAAACTAATGAGCTTGATCAGAGATCTTCTTAGGATACAACCACCCAATTTTGGAGGTTTTACGAATGGTTTTGGTGCGAGAGGCATGGTTTCTCAATTTGGACAATTATTTTGGGCTTTAGGTGTTTGAGAGCAATATCAAGGCCAAATTAGGTATTCATCTCCTATAAGATGCAACAAGCATCTAGTGGAGGTTAGAAGAGCGGAAGCTCAATCTCTCGCACGAGACAATTACTTGGGAGTTGTTGGTGTCATGTTCGAGCACTTTTTACAAAAGAGGATATATGAGTTTCATGACCTCTATTAGGGTTTTGACATAGTAGCGTGAGTACGAGAGCCATTTTTGGACCTACTATAATATGTGGACTATCTTTAAGAGGAGAAAATATGTGTGAATTGTTTTATCAAAGGGTTGAATGTAGACTTGGTAGGATCGGTTAGGATCTTATCTCCTCTTACCCTTAAGCGGGTGGTGGAGAAGGCATATCTGGTATAGGAGATAAGGGGCAAGTCTCAAGAGTTTAGAGATAGGAATAGGGCCCAATTTCATGATATAACACCTTTTCAATAGGACACTAGACCTAGGAGTGCCCCACCACCTTCATGGGGAGGGTTTAGACCCACCCAGTCTTCTCCTCGGGCATATCAACATCGAGAGACCGAGGCCACCTTAGGATGGTTAGAGAGATATGATTAGGCCAAGTCGGGGTGATTCGAGAGATAGAGGAAAGGGTGGTCAAGAGAGACAAGACAATCGGACTTGTGACTTAGCGATCGGCTAAGGTAGGGGCCATAAGATTAGTTCGAAAATATAGGTGGTTCTACACCGGGCGGTGGATGTTTTATTTGTGGTGAACTTGGTCATTATGCTCGTAATTTCCATCGTAGAGTACCTTTGGATAGACTAGTTGGTTCCACCTTTAAGTAGACAGAGAGGTAAACCCGGGCATGCTCATCATGTCTATGCCACCATAGACGACCACTAGACGAGCACTAGGCCATAATTATCGAAGTTTCGAGTATAATCAAGGATGTTGTAGTTTTAGTTTTATTTGATTTTGGTGCATTGAATTCCTTTATTTCACCTATGGTTTTGGGCGATGTGGCTTGGTGGCAGCTAGACAATCAGATTGATGGTAGATAGAGTTATCTAATGGGGCCAAACTCGTTGTGGAAACCTATGGGAAGAGATTTTCCTAGACTTAGGGTGTTTTCCACCACTTTTTACCTCTATATATTACCTTTGGGATCATATGAGGTAGTTTTGGGGATGGATTGGATTAACGCTCATCAAGACAAGTTATATTGTTGGTTCAAGGCCATAGAGTGTAAAGATCACTTAGGCAACAAGACTGTGATTTTGGAGCTTAAAGACCAATATTCCTATGCATGATCTTTGTTATACAGCTCAAACGGTGCATGTACTAGGGATGCCAGATGTTTGCCATCATAGTTAGTGATAGATCTGAGGATACCCAAAGAGCTCGCACCTAGACGACTTTCCACTTTTGAGGGATTTTACCGATAGTTTCCCTAGGGATCTTCTTGGGATGCCATCATGTCACGAGGTAGACTTAACCATCGATCTATTATTGGGCACAACTCTCGTCTCCCGAGCACCTTACCAAATGACTACTAATGAGCTTCATGAGCTCAAGATCTAGCTGGAGGAGTTATTAGAGAAGGGACTTGTTCATCCGAGTGTGTCCCCTTGGGATGTACCCGTGATCTTTGTAAAGAAGGATGAATATCTTCATCTTTGTGTGGATTTTAGGCATATAAATAAAGTAACAATCAATAATTTTTACCCTTTACCCAAGATCGATGACCTTTTTGATCAGATGAAGGGAGCTAGGGTGCTCTCTAAGATTGAACTCAAATTTGGGTACCATCAACTCTGTATTGCAAAAGGTAGATATCCACAAGACTGTGTTCAGGACTTGCTACCACCATTACGAGTTCACAAAGTGGTTCCCTTTGGGCTGACTAGCACCTTGACCATGTTCATGAGTCTTATGAATGGAGTCTTCAGGAATTTTCTAGACCATTTTTTTATGTTCTTTGCTTGACATTTTGATCTACTCATGTGCGGTAGAGGAGCATGAGGAGCACTTAAGATAGGCTATGCGGGTCTTACATGAGAATCAATTATTTGGGAACTTGGATGAGTGTTCCTTCTTTTAGACTGAGATCCACTATTTGGGGCATATTATTTCGTGGTGAGGATATCCATGTAGATATTTTGAATATTTAGGTGATTATTGATTGACCTACTCCCACTTGATCATTGAGGTTAGGATTTTCATGGGTTTACATATTTGTTCGGACTTCTCTTGGATTGTTAATCCGATCACTTCTCTTCAACGAAAGGGAAGAAGTTTATTTGGTTTAAGAGGTCTTATTAGAACTTTCAGTTGTTCAAGGAGTGCTTGACTTCCATACCTATTTTGGAAGTTCCAGATCCCCTTGTAGAATTTATAGTTTGCCTAAATACTTCTTTAGAGGGACATAGGGTGGTTCTTATGTAGAGAGCATGTGTCATCACTTATGAGTCCTACGAGACCAAGGATTATGAGCTTAATTAACCTATGCACGATCTTGAGATTACAATGGTGATGTTTGCCTTATGTAATTAGAGGCACTTTCTTCTTGGCAGGCATTTTGTTTTGAGGACCAACCGTGCACGAGCCTTTTCACCCAGCCCAATCCCAACATTTGAATACGACATTGGATGGAGTTTCGTGTGAGTATGACATGGATATTTGGTACATTAAAGGAAAGGATAATTTCATCATTGACTCCTTGAGTAGGTGATGACATGATATTTTCACCTTGACCCTTCGATCGGATCTTCAGGACATGATTTTACAACATATTCAAAGAGATAAATTTTATGTGGGTGCTAGGCAGAGGTTTTAGTTACAGAGTCCCTTGGTGGGAAAATATGATGGATATTCTTTAGAGGTAAATGGTCTTCCTCACTATAATGGGTATATTTATGTGCCCAATGAAAGTGATCTTCGTAGTTTGATCATATATGAGGTTCATAGGGTGAAGAATATGCATGCCAAGCTTTGGCACTTATTCTTTTGGCATGGTTTATGCCGAGATATAGCTGATTTTTTCATTCATTACTTGGAGTGCCAGTGGGTGAAGGCTAGGCATCCCCATCCTATTGGTATTATTTATCCCCGTGAAATTCCGGAGTGGAAGTGGGACATGATTTTGATGGAATTTATTGTTGATCTCCTTATGTCCTCCTACCATCATGATGCCATCATGGCGATGATGGAAAATTTGACCAAAGTCACCCACTTCTCTCCCATGAAGGTGATGTATAATGTAGTCACAACAACTAGAGTGTTCCTTGATAACATTGTGCGACTACATGACATTTTGAGAAAGATTATTTATAATCGGGATACAATCTTGGACTTCTTTTTAGGAAATGTTAGGTACTTAACTTAACTTGAGTTCAATTTACCACCCATAGATGGTTAGATAAAGAGTTTGAATAAGGTTCTAGAGGATATGTTAAGGATGTATGTGATGGACCAACATAGCAGATGGGAGGACTACATTCATCTACATCACTTACAACATTTTCACGGTTCGATCGATATGCCACCATATCGGGTAATGTATGGTAGACCCTCTTGGACACCTTTGAGTTAGGAAAAACTTGAGGAAATGATAGTTTTGGGACTGAGTTAGTTACATGATTTAGAACAACAAGTTGTTTTGATTAGACAATATCTAGAGTAGACTTGTGCATGACGAAGGTGTACGTAGATTCAAAGAGGGTAGAGCGTCATTACTCACCGGTGACAAAGTATTTCGAGAGTGCATCTACACAAAAGTCTTATCCATTTTAGAAAAGGATCTAAGATCACCCCTCACTTTTTGGAGCCTTTGAGATCTTGGAGATCATTGATCTTATTACTTACCATTTGGATTTTCCGCCACACATATCCCAAACCCATGACATTTTTCATGTTTGTTTATTATGGAGATATGTACTTGATAGATCTCATGTTTTGGATTGGTCAACTTTACGGATGGAGGCCAATGGATAGTGGATGTTAGATCCTGTGCATACCTTGGAGCGCAGGAGGTTGGCCCTTCAAGGGCGAGACTTGGACCAAGGTTAGAGTATAGTGCTAAATTATACCCCCTTGTGTATTATCATCATATATTTTAGCGTATTGGTTTAGGAACCTTATGACTTGGTGATTATTTGATTTTCCCTTATGGTTTTACACTTAATTAATTTGGTATGGGTAATTTTACCCTTCAGTTTTGTAGTCCATTCATTGCTTTAATTAATTTAATTTAATTTTGTAACTATTGGCTTATTTATTTCATTTTTATCCTTCTCCCTTCCTCAATTTAATTGAGTTGATTATGTCTAACTTTGGTTTAACTTTGTGTATGACTTTTCTTACCTTCTTTAGTGGAGTCTACACTCTTCCCAAGGCACCCCTTCACCCAAATTCGGATTTGGGAAGAATGATATTTTTAGGAAGTGTGCATGGCTTGTAAAGGGCCACATTTTCCTTTAAAATAGCCCCTAAAGCCATACCTATAGTTCGGGATGCTCTTTCTAATGAAAAATGGACCTTTCCACCTCCCTAGGTGCATTTACTTACCCACATTATTTATGATTCTTGGTCTTGCCAATATCACTTGAGGTGAGTTCAATTCACCTCAAGTGGGTGAATAACTCTTCTTGGATTTTGGGATATCCTTTTTTATGACATTCCTTTTTGTCTTGGGTTTAGGGAGAGAAGTTAACATGGAACCTAGTTAGAGGATGACTAGATGCCACATGGATATCTCTCCATTGGTTCCTATTTTGGTGTTTTTGCTATTTATCCTCCAAATTTGGGGTAATTGAGGTTCCACTTGCTTTGATTTTTGTTTCGATTTCTAAAATTTGGGAGAACTTATGAATTCTTGGAGTCTTTCTGGATCATCGTTGGGTTGGCTTGGAGAGCTTAAAAGCTTGGATTTTTTGGTTTGAATTTTGTAAGGTAGGCTTCATATCATGGAAATTCTAATTTATTTAGGGTTGTATATGCTTGAGTTGTTTTAAAAGTTGTTATTGTTATGCATTTTTCTAGTCCGTCCCTCTCTAATTTGGAAGGGGATTTTGGACAAGTGATGGATTTGAGGATCCCTTATACATGTGTATGTCCTCCCTGCATATGGTTAGAGTGGGAGAACTTCCTTCCTATGGTGGAAGGATCATCTCCCTTCCTTGATAAGAAACCCTTATAGGTTTGAAAAGCCTTGCAAGGAGGAGCTTGGGAGATATAAGGTTCATGGAGGCATAAGGAGTTTGGAGGCACAAATACTTATTCTATATTACAAAAAAATTGAAATACCTATGGCTATGTATGGATTGCTACCCTCTCATTTTGAGACAAAGTGGATAATGGTACTCCTTACTTTGAGAAAAAGTGGAGAATGGTACTCCTTTTGTGGGCTTGTTGTTTAATTTTTTGTCTATTTATGTGTACCTTTATGCTATTATGAGAAGAATATTCTCTCTCCCATGGGATTGGAGGGAGTATAGTTTGTTCACCACATTGAGATGGACATATTATGATGCCTATAGGTTGGGAGAAAACCAAGCCTTGTGCGGATTTTAGAAAATTTGGAGCTTTGTAATGGAGTTTTGGGACTTTTTTGGTAAAGAGAAAGTTGATTAAAATTTTGACACATTGTTACCTCTTTTAGGGAGGCTTGCACACTTGTATTTTTCATTTTAAAATTTGTAAATTTTACTCAAAAGATGGCTTCGTTGTATGGGAGAAAAAAGGGATTCAATGTTCATTTTGAGTGTGCAAATGAAAGAGGTTATTGTTGTTTTCTATTCTAAATTGTAATAGAAGTGATGTGTTGAAATGATGTTGAAATACTAGTATTCAAATTGCATTGGTTTTGATTATATGATCCAAGTGGATAGTGAAGATTTTTGGATGTTCTTGTACAAGGTTGATTTCCTTATCTCCTTTGAATTATTAAATTTTTTTCACCTATGTAATATTAAATTGGAAACATAGTTGCATTGCAATTTGGAAAGGGATTGAAGAAGTTGTCCTTATATAATTTCATACACTTAATGATGTATTTTATCCTTGTAATTTCATTTCAAACTAAATGTAGATTTGATTGATTTAAGAAATTGTGCTTACACACACATATGTATGTATTTATTTTTACATTATGAAATCCCTACGATATTTTATTTTTGGGAAGTCAAAATAATTTTATTTTAGAGTAGAGAGTTGTGTACACACACACACACACGTGTGTGTGTGTGTGTGTGTGTGTGTGTACAAATCATATTCAAAGTTTAGTGAGGGTCGTTTACTATACTATGGTTGACTATATTATGCACAACCACTTCCTTAATGAGGTTGACCATGTATTCTTAGCCATACACACACACACACCATTCACACACACACACACACACAATTGTTAGTATATATAAAAATGTGTGCATGTATGAATCTCATCCTTATCTCATCCTATATATATATATATATATTATATATATATATAGAAAGTGATTATAAAAATGCTGGCCAGATCCATAGGAAAGTGATTATGTGTGTGTGTGTGTGTGTGTGTGTGTGTGTGTGTGTGTGTGTGTGTGTGTGTGTGTGTGTGTATGTATGTATGTATTAATGAATGTATGTATGTATATATGTATGTACTTATATGAATGTGTGTATACATTTTATCCTAGCCATTTTTATGCCCAACAAGTTGGTGATGGCCATGGCAACCTAGTTCTTTTTTAAATCCCTTCTTTGGGATTTTCTCTTTAAAAAATTAAAAATCCATTACAATTACATTTGAATACAAACCCCATGAAAACTAGATTGGGGAAATTAAAAAAACAAGAAACAAGAAAGCATATCCTTAGAGTGTGGTGTTGGCATGCTTCTTTGCATAGGTGTTATCATTGATGAAAAATATAATTAATGACAAAGTGGATGATGGAGTAGGATGAAATGATGCTCAGAGTGATGATGAAATGGATATTTAGTTATTTTTATGGTTGCATGTTGATTCAAAGTGAGGATTGCTTGTTCTTGTAAGATTATTCATGTGCCATGTTATCACCAAATCACAACACCCTCCGATTTGCACAAGTGTGTGTGCTTGAGCTCATGGTGTGACTAGGTAACATGGGTAATATCTCCAAGTTGTGGGACTTTCTACTTGAGATAGACCTCCAGAGAAGGTCTGGTTCCTCTTCCTAATCTAGTGCAAGCTAACTCTAATGAAGGAAAACTACACGGCTACTCCTAATCTACCACTTCTAAGGGACCAGGAGAGAGAAAGAGCATGCAAGTAAAAGAAATCTACACTACATAGGTGATGCACCAAAAGAAGGGTGTGAGAACAAATCTCTAATGTGTGAAAATGGAAGCAAAATACATATTAGAAAGGGTGATGACCGTTCTCCATAATCTAACAATGACATTCACAATTTTTTTCCAAAGAAACACAATAATAATAATCCTTGCAAGAGCATAAGGTAGACACAATACACCTGCAATAGAATTGAAGAGGTAAGAGGAATGCAAATAAACACAGCAAGGGAAGACACATCCACAAAATTTGCATCTATTGCTTCATTAATATGCACATATCATTCTATTACAAAGGAAAGGCCTGATCACCATGCAAGGAGTCCAATATAAAGGCTTGCAACACATTAGCTTCACAAAACCAAAATGACAGAGTTTTGCTACTAGAATTATCCTCCTTTTATAATGAGACAACACCTCAATTTATAGAAAATGAAGGAGAGGAGAGAGAAACAAGAAAACTCGGATTTTCCCTTTGCACCAATTACAAGGTACCCAAAGTGGGTGGAAATCATGATAGAAGATCTTTAAAATCCATCCTTGATTGATATGCAACCTGTAGTGAGAGAAAATTACGCCCATGCCCATTAATTGCACTTTCAACCACTCTCCAACAACCAATTTGAACTGAGCTCGTTTTCTAAAAAATTCACCCTTGAATATTCATCAATTTCTAGATTTCTTGATTTTTGTGTAAATATATTAGAGTCACAATTCCAATGAGACCAATTTTGTGAAAATCCATTGAGGAAGACTCAAGTTATCGGCTTGAAGTGGCTGCATGATTGTTTTGGTGTTGCCAAGGTTGTTTGCATTACACGAGAGACCTGGCAAATGATTGATTAATTGGAAAAGACATTATAAAATAATTTATCCCTCTTTCTAATGTTTGCATCATTTCAAAATTATCTTGTCATTTAAATTAGGTGGAGCCCTTTCATTTTCATTACTTAATATGGGAGGGGTCAGTGTATTAAATATTGTATTGCTTAGCTCGACCGAGATGGCTTCTAGATGTATTGCCAAACCCCATTCATGCAATGTCGACACCCTTTGCTTGTAGTTATCAACCAATCTAGCTACACATCCTAACCATCGACCCACTTATCTACTCATGGCATCGAGGCCCTTACATTTTGCATTGGTGAGCTCTTTTATATTCCACGTGCTTTAAGGTATGTTGACTCCTCATATGTTTCGGCAAGCTCCTTTTACAAGCATTGTTGATCGATTTGGCCATCCACACGTTCAATGCTACACAAGCTCCCTTATTACCTCAAGAACTAAGCTCTTCTTTCAATACCCCGAGCTACACACTATTGCCACAATGAACCCCCTTTCCGGTTGACAATGAGTTCATTTTGATTGCATTGGCTAACCACCTTACACATCCAACTCGGCACCATCTTGCTTTTAGGTGACTCATTCCCCACTTCGCATTGTGGGTCATGTTGATTCAAGTGGGAATCCAAGCTCGTATCGGCCCTACTCTAAATACCCGAATGCATTGTGGATGCAAGCCATCCACGGTGAACTCCTCCCAACACGGCCCGAGCCATTTGGGCCACTTAAATCCGACTTACCCGCATTGCACGGGCCTCCTATCTTCTTTACATCTGCATGGCCCTCTCTATTCTGCTTGAGCCATTAAATCCTACAATGCCTCGCATAATTCTCTCTACGGCGATGTCGAGTTTTAGCCGCACTTGTGTCCCATGGCTTGTCTAGGTCCTAATCTTCCACCATCCCCTTGCAATACTCCATGTCGTCGTCTAAGTTGACAATTTTAGGTTTTTGGGGCCCAAATGTCTCGAGCCATTTGGACTCCGTTTCCTTGATGCGATGTGCATGGCACGGCTTGGACTTCCCTTCATGGGTTGCCAAGGTAAGACAAGGCTCACCCCACCACTTTACTAAGTGTCGGTTTCCTAAATCCCGATCGCCATTCTCGAACTCATCCATCGAGCTCGATTTGCTGCATTTTGCCAAGTCTCGGCCACCCCTGCTTCTCTGTACTACCAAGTCACTATGTAGAACGAGTTGAGCTAGATTTCTTGGCTCAACCTCCATGTTGAATCAAAGTGCCGACATACCTATAGATCTATCTTTGGGGTGATTTTGTATAATCCTAAATCAAACTCGGCCATGACTCCTCGTTGTCCTTTTACCCATGCTCAATCTGGTCAAAGCAAACTCGTGCCCTTCATCATCACGTTGTGTTCGGTCGAAATGAGCTCCAAGTATCATCTGAATATAAGCTCGTTGCTTGCGAACTTGCCAAATTTTGTTCCAATGGTCTAACACCACTCCTTGCTATTTTTGGGAAACTTGTGATATTTCGGCCACCCAATGAACTCCCTACCATGATAACAACTTGAAGGCCAATTTACATAGTGGTCCCCTTAATTCAATGTTTGTAGCTCTGTTTAGCCTTCGAAAAGGATTGATATTCACTTTACAACATCAAGATTTCTATGCATACTATTGGGTTGAGCATCCCAGGAGCTCGGTTCATAATAGGAACTACTTGGCCTCGCTTGGCCATGCATTGCTCTTTTTGATATGGTTCAACTAGTCCCCATCATTGTTTGAAATAGGACTAGCTTGCCTCATGATATGTAGCTCAAAGTGCATATTGTAAAAAACTTGGTACATGTTTGAATGACTCGGCCACTTATGAATGAGTTTTGATTGAGGCCCAAATCACCGAGTTGGCCAAGGGCTCCAACAACAACTTTTAACCCTTTTTCAATCATACATCCAAACTTTTACAACCTTTCGAGATTTTCAAATTCTAGGGAACCATATGGATTTCTTGGAGGTGTTTTTAGGTGAATTTTCCATTTTCCCATTTCTTCCACAAATGGGTCCGTTGTCGATCTCTCAAACTAAATAAAACTTTGAAACCCAATGAAGACCAAGATGAGGAAAAATTCCTCTTGTAAATTTTAACTCTCTCGAGACCCTAATTCTACCCGTATCCTCCGAGTTGGACTATGAGACTTTCTTGATGAGTGTTTCTTTATGAGAGTTCTCAAGTGCAAGCCAACTGTTGTCCAATTTCACCCGAGGGGTGAAATTAGATAATAATTTGGTGACTCACAAGGCCATTTGCCTACTAAGTGGGATAGACCATCTTTATATAGTTATCTATTGGGCATGGAGTCTACGTGATCAACATGAACTAGTCCTTTCAAAACTTTGAACTCAAAATGCTTTGAAACACTTCATTGGTCTTGGAACCATCTCCGTTGCTTGCACTCTCAAATTTCATAAGAAAATCTTGAAGTTAAAATTTTGTGAGAGTGAAAAGTTGTTTAAACCTAGGATTTTCATCAATTCCTCTCTGTAACTGGATCTGCGGTTATGAAGTACACAAAGCGATGATTTTTGGTTGATGTTGTGTGTTGTGGAGTTTCATTAAGACATTCTTGAGTTAAGACATCATGGAACTCTATTAAACTTTTGATTTTCTTTCTTCTTCTGAATGTTCCATTACGACCCACCGTATGGGATACTAAGAAGGCTATAAAGATTGAGGATTTCTACTCTACTTGCAATACCACAACTACCCCCAATATTGATTTTCTAATTTGGTGGAGTGGAAGAGAAACTCAACTTTGTTGATTTGAGGAAGAAAAATAATGGAAATTTTGAAATCTACCTCTTGATTTGATTTAATAGCTCTGCATTTGAGTTCTCTTGAGGACGACAAATCATACTTGGGACTTTGAGTCTCTTTGTTGTAATTTCCCATTGGAAACATCATGAACTCGTATACAAAACATACACTAGAAGCAATAAAACATGTGCTACTGAACACTTAAGGAAAGGAAACCTATTCTACCAATAGTATAATGTGCACAAGAAGCACTTGGAAGGATGAAAAATTCTACTCCTACTCCTACACTATCCAGAGAAATGGGCAACTTAAACAAAACTTGACACCGGCTTTGAGAAATAGTTGCCTTTCCTTAAAATTTGCAGCCATGCATGTGATTTGGCACTGATTATGGCTCTTGACACTAGTGGGAGGCTATCCTGAAGTTGGCTTTCCATTTCGAAACCAGTACTAACAACAAATAACAAGAATACCTCCCCAATTTGACTTTCTTTAGACTACTGGAGGTTACGATCTGATCCCTGGTGTGTTGGGTTTCCTCCTTGTGCCTTGAAATGGGCACAACTGGTCATGGCTTCTACATTGGCTCCAATGAAGCCAAGTACCTTATTGGGCAAGGCCTGATTTTCTTGATTTTCCCATTCCTTTGTGGGTTAACCTCATGGAAAAGGTCTGCACACTTTCATCCTAAATGTGGCTACTTGTAGGCTGAATTATACTTTGTTTTGCTTCTACAAGTAGCTCTATTTCCACTTTAGTGGCCACTGGCATTAGGCTTGATTCTTTGTGAACTTCCTCATTCCCTATTCCATCTTGATTTTCTAACAAAAGTGCTGCTAGTTCCAAACATGCAAAGTAATAAGGATCAATGCATTCAAACAAATTACCTTCCTCGGTTTCATTGGATTCTCCCTCATGGCTTTGAGAACCAAAAGTGTTCGGAAACACTTCTTCCCCCTCAACCCCGCCAATTTTCCCTTTCTTGTAATTTCCCCTTGTTTTATCATGTAGCTTCTTCTTTTGAACAATTTGAGCTTCCTCATCTTCCCAATCCAAATTAGACCAATCTCCATTGACATAAAATCTTCATCCTTAATTTGATTGCTTGTGGGGAAATATAGGAAAGAGACTCATTGTTTTTCCTCATGCTTAGGGCACAATGTTTGATGTTTAAGTGAGTTGACTTGACAACTCTCGGAAGCCAAATGATCCTTTAAGGCATGCACCCACCTTTGTAGATATGCTACCTCTGGAACAACCGCCCAATTCTACTTGAAGCTTTGTTGTTCAGGGAATTACACGGACATATACCTTTCTCCAATGGCATAACATGTCTCCCTTTCTACCAATCTTGTAGGGTATATTGGTTTAGTGATGGTGGATATAAGGTAGGCACAATATATTGAATACCACAATTCTTGGGAATATTAATACATGGTTTAGGGAACTAAGTAGTTCCCTGAGTGGAGATGGGAGGGACTCTTGCAAAGCTTGGGGAGTGTTTTTGGTATGGGACACTTGTGAGACATCAAATGAAGGAGGAGGAAACAAAGGAATTTCCTAATTCTGGAAAGGAATGGTGAATTTTTCAATTTCTCCATTTTGGCAAGGAATGATGAATCTTTCTTTATTATCACATGGGGATGGAAGAATTTGAGGGGGTGAGGGAGGGAATGTAGTAGCATGATGGGATTTCTTTTTCCATCCTGAATGAGAATCTTCTCAGCTTGGGGTACAATGACAAAGCTTGAGGAAGATTACGCCTTTAGAGGCGGATCAATACAACTATATCAACATCAAAAGACCTCAAATAGTACAAGAATGCCATACCTTGTGGGGGTCTGTATTCTTGAGGAATTCTATGCTAGTTCCTTGTGACTATGAGATTGAAATCCATGATGGATTCTATTGGAACTCGTTGTATTTTTTTGAGGTGTTCCATGAGGCAAATGACATCTACATCCTCCTTGAATTGGTTGTGCAATTGCTCTCCCAATTGATTCCATGTGGAAATGGATTGTGGAGCCAAACTGTTGATATTGATCCTGATATTGTTGACTATATTATGGAGCCAAACTATTGATGTTGTAGAGCCCACTTCCCTTCGACACTTTTGATATTGATCCTGATACTGCTGACTATATTATGGACATTATTATAGTTTTGATTTAGTATGGTGTTAGATGTCAGATCATGGATTATTATTGACTTTGATTCATATATGATGCATGTGGATTATTAGAGACATTTATATGGATATTGACATGTTGTTGACATGGTTATATTTATGGATGTTGTTCGGACATGTGATATTTTGATATGTTGAGTAGACCTAGAAAATTGAATTAAATGTGATGATCATATAGTTGTTGATGAGATTGCAAATGATATTGTTGATTGTCTGGATGTTGTTGTGATTCATATATATATTGATGATTTTGGAATTATAATTATATATATTTTGGATGTTCTGATATGGCCACGAGGCCGAAGGAGGTATTTGTGTTTTGCAGGTTTAAAAAAAAATCACAACACACATCGGGGATTGGAGACCAACCACATTGGAATTCTAGATGAATTCAACAAGGACACCATGGCAACTTGTTTTGTTGTGTGTGTTTGATTGTTTCTAGGGATTCCCATGGGGGGATCACCTTCGAATGTGACCAAGGGATTTATGTTTTTCTTTTAATTGGTCCTTTGTTAATGTTGTATGTGTTTTTTTAAGTGATGAGCTTTCCCTTTTCATTATTGAATTAAATTGTGTGTCAATATTGTGAGTAATCATATTGTTAAAATTAAGTAATCAAATGGGTCATAAGATTGCATTTATTAGAGCTGATGGCTCTTGGATTAAGTGTTGTAAGTGATGTGTAAGTTGATTTTGGAGTATGAAACACTCCACCTTCTTTGAAATTTGAATTTGTCCTTGAGGATGATTTTGGAGGCTTGTGGGACAAGTTAAACTTGTCCCATACCTCTTAAAATTGCATACCAACCTTACCTATGGTTGGAGAGTCTAAATCTAGCCTTTATTATGCATTTTTGTAAGTCAAGTTGTAAGTTGTAATTGCACTTTCTTACATATTTTTAATTTCAGTCCTTATGGAGTGTGGGCTTGTGTTGGAGTGTGTAAGTAAACTGTCATATTATTCACCCACCTATTTAATATGCATTGGAGAATGAAGTTGAATTTTGTGTTGGGGTTGAGGATGTGTGAAGTGGCATCCTACATGGATCCACCTCATCCTCTTCTCTTCCCTCTTCTATAAAATTCGAATTCCTTACCTTGTTTTGGGGGCTTCACTTTTATCACTTCATTTTTGGTGACTTGCTTTGGGGTTTTTTTGGGAGCTCTTGCAAATTGGGAGAAAGTTGGAGATGGTTGCATACTTGTTGATTGTTGATCTCTTGGATTGTTTTGCATTGGAGAGCTTGCTATTTTGAACTTGGAACAAACTCCATCATGGAGAGGTAAGAGCTTAGCTCTTGGAAATGTTCTCCTTTCATTTTTATGCATATGTGAATGGTAGAATGTTTGAATGTGCTGTTTTATTTGTTGGTTGTTTGGGTAGATGGCCTAGGAATGGTGTAGGAGAAGACTATGGGGTATTTTGTGGGAGGCATAAGTGTTTTGGGGAGGTATAAGTGTGGAGGGAGTTGGGATTTGGGTTCCACCTTACAAAGAAATAGCTTGCATTTCTTTACTCGTTATGGGGTGCCATAAGAGGTTGGGGAGGCATAAGGAAATGGGAGGAATAAGGGGTACTTGGGGAGGCATAAGGGCATGTCAAGGATTTGATAGAATGTGTATATTTTGACAGCTTTGTTCTCGGTGGTGATCTGTTGACATTAAAATTTTCCTCCGTAATTTCTATTTTATTAATGTATGTATTAGGAATAGGATTTTGTTAAGTATAATTAGTAGTGGCGTCCAATAGAAGATAACGGCGCCGATCGGTGCAGTGCCAATAATGTAGAGTACAAGATATGATCAAAGTACAATAGGAATGTTGTAAAAAGTAAATATTTGTCGTAAGTGGTTCGGTAATGTTAAAATGTCAAAGTTGGGATAAGTAGAGAAGTAGGGTCTACATGATTAGGAATTAGAAATATTATATTTGTAATAAGGACAAAGAGTGATTTCATAAATATTTTGTATATTTTATTTGTGGAAAAGTCTAAAAGGTGGAACCCATGTGAGATGATAAGGTTTATCTTATCTTAGAAGATAAGCCTACATGTAAAGGCAAGAGTTTAGGCGAAGAGATTTCCTATCCTATCTTAGAGATAATGTGGATAAGCCGAATTCCTATAAATAAAGAGGCCATCCCCCTCATTTAGCATAGAAAGAAGTAGTGAGAAATATTGTATGAGTAAGTGTGTAAAGGAAGCCATCATTTTGAAGGTGTGTTAAAGAAGCCATTAATGTGGAGTTTCTCCCATAGTTATTGTTTGAAGGCAAGTGAAGTTAATAACACTTGAAGAACCTCATGGGTGAGATTGTAACAATTTCATGTTAATATTATAATTTACACCGATATTTCAGATTTATCATTATTCCTTCTTATCATAGTCTATGGTATGCTTGTGTTATGTTTGTTGTTGTGTTTCCAGTTACATCCACCAAACTAAGAGTTGTGCATTAGTTAATAATCATAGCACGAGGAGTTTCGGTGAAAAATTATCATAGTGCTTAGGATTGGTGTTGACATTTTGGTTCCATTGCGGGACCATTCCTCCTTGGTGGATTTTACGGAGAAATATTCCCACTTAGAAAACATTTGGAGGGTAACCTTGTTTTTCACTGCATGCATAGTAGTTACCATTGTAAAGTCACTTTTTACCGTGAATAGTATTTACCGCAGTAACTTCACTTTTTACTGTGAATAGTGTTTATCATAGTAAAGTCGTTTTTTTGCGGTAACTTCACTTTTACTATGAATAGTGTTTACCACAGGTAAAGTCGGTTTTACATGCATAACTTCACTTTTTACCGTGAATAGTGTTTACCAAAGTAAATTCATTTTTACCTGATAAGTCAAGTTTTACCATAGTTTACCGTGGTCATTTCTATTTTCTATTATAGTGATTCCAATTATTTGTACATATAAGTCTTGTTGATTGTACTTGTGGGTTGGTATTTCACTGTGGTTACTTTTGGAAATGGGGAAGATTCCTATTTTTTAGCCCAATCTAATGAAGATGCTTCCTCGTTCATTCAAGAGTTTAAACGATCTTGTATTTGTAATGGCCTTATAAGAAGGGAACAATGGACTGAATTTTTTCTTACCTTTTTGGATGGTTCAGCCCTTAGGTGGTTTGAAACACTAGGTGATAATGTGAAAAACTCATGGGATTTATTAACTAAAAGTTTTCTTGAAGAATTTGGTGAACAATAGAAATATGTAGATCTCATGATCAATATCACAAAGCTAGCCCAAGGAGAGAAGGAGAAGATAAGGGATTATCATGCTCGTGTTCTAGAGCTAAGGAGAAAGCTCGATGCCCAGATCCGGAAGGAAGGATTAGCGGATGGGTTAATGAATGGCATGGATAATCTCCTCTGTAAGTACTTCATTCTTGGGATGAAGCCAGAGATCAGACAACGAGTGAAGTATGACCGCCCAACTACCATTGAACAAGCAAAGTAGATTGCAAGAAGGCAAGAAAAAAACATGGAAGAGGAGCCCAAATAAATTGTTGCTAAAGTAGAGCCTACACCAGACCTTTGGTCCAGAATCCACAACCACTCTCGGTGAGCACAAATCCTTCTCCTAGTACATCTACTGAGTATGAAGATCTGCTCAGAAAGATGGGTCAATTAACTATTAATCTTCTTTAAGGAAAAGAATTTAGTTCTCAGGGAGGAGATAGAGGTCCAAAAAGAAATATTTCTGAAGTTGTATGTTATGGTTGTTATAAAAAGGGTCATTATAAGTATAATTGTCTAGATAGAGCTTCTACATCTGGTATAAGAGATAATGATAAAGGGAAAGCACCTGTGAATTCTTTTGATGTAGTAGATAAGAGCATAAATAATGAAGTAGATGTGTTTGTAACAAAAAGAAAGAAAGAAAAAGATAACCAAGATGGAAATGATCCTAAGAAGATGAAAGGAGAAACTAGTAAGAAACATAGGAGAAGAAAGTTGGGTGTGCAGGATTTTCTGATTTCACAGGGACAAGGACCATACTCCATCTTAGACGATCTGTCCAAAAGGCCTGCAAATATTACATATGGTCAACTCTTGGCCATGTCTTCTGAGAAGAGGCGGGATCTGCAAAGTGGACTCAATGCTCAACGAAGGAAGGAGGTTGAGGTCCTTGTTTTAGAGGCGGCGAATCCCTACGCTTCACAAGGCGAGGTATTATGTAATGGTATTTCAATTCATGATGTCTTAGTTGATGGAGGTGCTTTGCGATTAATGTAATGATCGAGTCTCGTAATGAATATGTTGGGTTTAAAATTAATCGCCCTCAACACTTATGTTAAGGTCATTAAATAAAGGAAAAACTAAACTAGAAGGTGTAGTTTCAAATGTGGCAATATCTGTTATGGGTGTTGTATGTGTGGTAGACTTTCAAGTGATGAAAAATGGTACTGTTGCGTACCCAATGTTGTTGGGAAGACCATGGCTAAGGAGAGTTCATGCAAGAAACTACTGGAATGAAGGCTTCATGACACTTGGACATGGTAGAGAGAGGGTGAAGATAAACGTGATCCCTTAGCATCATAAGGCAGAACTTGTGGATTCAAGTGATGAAACTGATGATTGGACATCCTCTGATTACTCGAGTACTAGTGAAGTGGACACTGAAGATGAAGAAAGTGAGGTTGATGTTTCGGTCATGGATATCCTTCCAGTCACACCGACTCATGATCCCATAAAATTATCTAAAGAAGAAATTGATGATCGTCTCCAACAAATAAAGATTGGTGATGCTGTGATGGAGAGTGAGAAGGAATCCTACCTCTAGCTCTTTCGAAGGTACATACACATATTCACTTTTGATTACAAGGAACTCTGTCAAGTAAGTTGGGTAGAACATTCTATTGAGCTGGTAGATGGTGTTAAGCCTATAAAACAAATGCCATATAGAATGAATCCTAATTTTTCTAAGATTGTAAAAGAAGAAATAGATAAGTTGCTTGATGCAGGATTTATATTTGCTATGGAGAATTCAAAATGGGTTTCTCCCATTATGATCTTAATAAAAAAGAATGGGAAGCTACGCATTTTTGTTGATTATAGAAAGCTCAATAAGGCAACAAAGAAGGATCATTACCCTCTTCCATTCTTAGATCGATTTTGGATGAAGTAGGCTGGCCAGGAGTGCTATAGTTTCTTTGAAGGATATAAGCGGATACAACCAAGTTTGTATAGTAGAGAAAGATCAATCAAGACCACGTTCACCACTCCTTGGGAACGTTTGCTTATAGAGTTATGCCTTTTGGGTTGTGTAATGCTCGGCAACGTTCAACGCTTGATGAATAGGGTGTTTTAACCCTACATTAGGAACTTCATTAGAGTATTTCTGATATTTTTACATCTATGGGAGCAAGATGGACCACTGCACTGATGGAGACAAAATTTCAAAGGTTAGATGAAGCACAAGCCTCACTAAACCCTACAAAGTGTGTCTTTAGATGTTATAAATGCGTTTTTTTAGGGCATGTTGTATCCAGAGATGGTATTGGTACTGATCCTGATAAAGTTTCAAAAATCAAAGAGTTACCATTTCCTATGAATAGAAGAAATAAGGTCATGAAGCTTTTGAACAACTGAAGGAAGCCCTAGTGTCTTCACCTATTTTAAAGAATCCAGATTGGAGCAAGCCATTCATTATGTATACTGATGCCTCAGATGCAGCATTAGGAAGTACTATGAGCCAAAAGGATGAAAATGGGAATAATCATCTAATTTACTTTGGGAGCAGATAAATGAGCAGTGTTGAGGTAAATTATATCATAATCGAAAAAGAGGCTCTAGCTATCATTTTCTTTGTAAAGAAGTTTAGAAATTACTTGCTAGGGGTAGAAATTTATAGTTGTAATGAGATCATCGAGCTCTAAAATATATTGTCAATAAGCCTAACCCATGAAGGAGGATAGCGAGATGGATAATTTTGCTACAAGAATTTGAATTTGATATTATAGATAGGCCGGGAAAGAAGCATATCAATGCGATGCACTCTCTCGAGCCTATGATGGTTTAGGTTCGCCTTGTGATGATGATGATTTCCCGGATGCAACCTTGTTATCTCTTTACACAATCCTAAGTGAATACATAGATATTTGGAATTATCTAAATGAATTCAAGTTTCTGATGGTGCCAAATGCAAAGAGTAAGAGGAAGATTACTCAAGCCGGATCGTCCATATTCTATTCTCGCATGGAGTATTATTTTGAATAGGACATGATGGACGATCTGAAGGGCGATTGGGCGTGATCGGGAAGGAGCTGATAGAATAATTCCACAATGGTACATGTGGAGGACACTTCTCTAGACAACTTACAACAAGAAGGATCTTGGACGCAGTTATCACCGCCCCTCTTTTTAGAGATTGTTATAATTATTGTAAGACATGTGATATTTGTCAAACACATGGTAACCGTAAGACTTCATCAGCTCCATTATGCCCTATTCTTCCACTTGGTCCCTTTGAAAAGTGGGGAATAGACATTGTAGGTCCACTTCCAACTTTCCCACGCTAAAATAAGTAAATTGTAGTTGCCACTGATTATTTAACCAAGTGGGTTGAAGCTAGGCCTTTGAAAACAACTTCCATGGATGAAGTGGCAAGGTTCATATATGAACGCATTGTCACCATTTGGTTGTCCATTAGAAATTGTAATGATCAAGGAGGCCACTTCATTAATGAGGTGGTAGAAGCCCTAGTCAACAAGTTTTCTATTAAGCACAGGAAGGCAACAACATACAAGCCAAGCACAAATAGACAGGTGGAATGAACAAATTTTGTGTTGTGTCAAATTCTAGCAAAGATGCACTTGCAAGTACATAAGTGGGATAAAAGGATTCATGCAAAGATTGTGGCCATATAGGGCAACATCAAAGTCAATGAACATGATACTTCCCATTTTAGTTGGCTTATGGCATTGATCCAGTTCTTCCTATTGAGTTTGATATTCCCACTGTGAGAGTTATGAAAAATGAAAGGATGGATGAAAGTGATTCAATAAAAGAAAGGTTGGTACATCTTCATTTGCTAGAGGAAATGAGGGAAATAGCGAAGGATACAAGCTATAAGAAGAAAATGAAGCAGAAGGAATACTTTGATCAAAAGATCTCGTTGGTCTCCATTTCATGTGAATGACTTGGTTCTAGTATATGATTCCAGATACAAAAAAGAAGACAGAGAAAATTTCTTCCAAAGTGGATGGGGCCCTACAAAATAGCAACTTGTGCATGAAAATGGTACATATCAACTGGAGGAATTGGATGGTACTCCCATTACAAAATGGGTCAACCATGACAAGTTAAATATTTTACAAGCACCATCTTCAGAATGTCCATAAGAGTCTACTCAGGATGGAGTAGAAGTTAGGAAGGGGGAAAATGTCGACATTAAAATTTTCCTCTATAATTTCTATTTTATTAATGTATGTATTAGGAATAGGATTTTGTTAAGTATAATTAGTAGTGGCATCCAATAGAAGATAACAACGCCGCGTCAAGATGGTGCCACCAATAATGTAGAGTACGGTAATGATCAAAGTATAAAAAGAATGTTATAAAAAGTAAATATTTGTCGTAAGTGGTCCGTAATGTTAAAATGTCAAAGTTGGGATAAGTAGAGAAGTAAGGTCTACATGATTAGGAATTAGAAATATTATATTTTTAATAAGGACAAAGAGTGATGTCATAAATATTTTTTGTATTTTATTTGTAGAAAAGTCTAAAAAGGTGGAACCCATGTGAGATGATAAGGTTTATCTTATCTTAGAAGATAAGCCTACATGTAAAGGCAAGAGTTTAGGCGTGAAGAGATTTCCTATCCTATCTTAGAGATAAGGTGGATAAGCCTAAATTCCTATAAATAAAGAGGCCACCCCCCTCATTTAGCATAGAGAGAAGTAGTGAGAAATATTGTATGAGTAAGTGTGTAAAGGAAGCCATCATTTTGAAGGTGTGTTAAAGAAGCCATTAAGAGGTGTAATTGTAGAGTTTCTCCCATAGTTATCGTTTAAAGGCAAGTGAAGTTAATAACACTTGAAGAACCTCATGCGTGAGATTGTAACAATTTCATGTTGATATTATAATTTACACTGATATTTCAGATTTATCATTATTCCTTCTTATCATAGTCTATGGTATTCTTGTGTTATGTTTGTTGTTGTGTTTCCAGATTACATCCACCAAACTAAGAGCTGTGTATTAGTTAATAATCATAGCACGAGGAGTTCCCGATGAAGAATTATCATAGTGTCGGATTGGTGTTGACAATACCCATTTCCCCTTGGGAGGCATAAGCAGCATCCCCCATAGTTTCTTGCTCCTTTGGCTTACACGGTGAATCTTGAGTATTGTTGTTGTTTTGTTTTTTGGTTATAAACAGTAGTTTTGTTTTGGATTGTGTTTTGAATGAGAAATATGTCTTTGAGTTGTGGAAGCGTGCTGTTGCCATGTGTTGAAAACACACCTTCTATTGCAATGTGGTTGGGGCTTGGGGGCCAATGAAGAAGGAAGACTTCTCATTTTCAATGGATGTTTTGGTTGGGTGGAGAGCGTTGCCTTTCCCCTTGTTCTATTGTGATCAAATTGAAATAAAGAAAATGGAGGATATTCATGTTGTTGTTCTGGAGCAGAGAAAAAAAAAGACAAGTTTGACAGTCCTTGTTGAGATTATTTCTTATTGTAACCTTTTCCCACTTTGAAGTGGATGATCTTGTATATTATTGTGTTGGAAAGACTACTTTGTTTTAGCTATGAAAGTTGAAATTGATTATGGAAGAATATATCTTGTATTCAGTCCTGTGAACAAAAAAGAAAGATATGCATTTGGTATGTTGTATTTTGAAAATAAATGGGAAAGAAGTTGTAAGAGATTTCCTTTGAATTAATAGAAGTGTTTGCCTTGTTCATATGATATTGTTTTCATTGGAAATCATGTTTGAAATGCGGTATGAAATCTCTGTTAGAAAATTGAAAAAAGGAAACACGTATGAAGAAAACATATTACTCTGCTTCATTTGAAACGTTGATTTCGGAAAGTGGTACTACATTCTCTTTTCACGTTGTTGGATTGAAGGAAATATAACATTGTAATATCGGTTTAGAATGTATTCATATTTTATAGTTTGATGAATGTAAATGGATCAATTCGAGTTAGAAGTTGTAGACCTCTGTTAGATAATTTTCAAACTGGAAAATATTATTTTTATCAAAAATGTACAGAACAACCCTGCAACCTTGGAAAATGAAATGAAACATTAAATTGAACTTGTATGATCCAAAACGATCCTAAATAGACTTTACAACTTAAGAAAATTTTATAAAACTTTTCAAAATCGGGCATAGTCAAAATTTACAGTCATTTTGTTGTCGATTTGGGGAATTTCAAATTGATAATCAATCAAACAATTTAACCCTTGCAATCCATCCTCAATTCTCCCAAGTGCAATTCCCCAGGTCTGTATGGCATGTTGTGAAAGAAAGAATGTCGGATTTGAACAAAATTTATAAGTTAAAAGTCCAGTTCACATTTTAGAAGCCTGCAGATCGTTTTCTTAAAATTGACCCTTCAAAGTTTATCAAAATTAAAATTTTAAGCTTCTATGCAAAGAGGACTTTGAGATATTTCCAAAAAGTCCTTGCTTGCCAAAAACCGAGTTCCTAGTCAAAAGTTATGACCTTCTAAAGTTTTTACTTCATCTCGGGCTCAAAATTTAAATTTAGCTAAGGGAAAATTTTGTTAATCGAACCCACGGGCCCGAATTTGACACTGGAGCACTTTGGCAAAAGTCACAAAATTCCTTGTGGCTCATGAAGCCCGCATATTCCCATTTGGAATAAAAATTCTAAGTCCAAAAGTAAATTTGGAAAAGTGGGAATAGAAGAGCTCCTTAGAGTCATGACTCAAGTGAAAAAATTAAAACAAATATGCAACTAGAGATGATGGGCTGCTATTGAATAAGGGGAGTCTCCAGGATATGCTTGAAAGCTAGCTCCAAAGGATGAAATCTTCACCAAGTGCACATCAAACTTGATGAAGAGAAGTGGTAAGGTGCTTCAAACCTATCCCAAAGGACGTGCTAGAACTATTATCACCAAATTAGAGCACCCTCTAATTTACACAAGTGTGTGTGCTTGAGCTCACGGTGTGACTGGGTAACAAGGGTACTATCTCTAAGTTGTGGGACTTGTTACTTGAGATAGACCTCCAAAGAAGGATGAATTCTCTTCCTAATCTAGTGCAAGCTAACTCTAATGAATGAAAACTACTGGCTACTCCTAATCTACCAATTTCAAGGGATCAGAGAGAGAGAAAGAGTATGAAAGGAAAATAATTCTACACTACAGAGGTGATGCACCAAAAGAAGGGTGTGAGAACAACTCTCCAATGTGTGAAAATGGGAGCAAAATGCAGATTAGAAAGGGTGATGATAGTTCTCCACAATCTAACAGTAACATTCACAACAACATTTCCAAAGAAACACAACAATAATGAGCCTTGCACGAACATAAGGTAGACACAATGCACCTGTAATAGAATTGAAGAGGCAAGAGGAATGAAAATAAACACAGCAAGGGAAGATGCATCCACAAAATTGCATCTATTACTTCATTAATATGCATAGATCATTCTATTACAAAGGAAAGACCTAGATCACCATGCAAGGAGTACATTATGAAGACATGCGAAGACATTAGCTTCACAAAACCAAAATGATCGATTTTTTCTACGAGAATTATCCCCCTTTTACAATGAGACAACACCTAAATTTATAGAAAATGAAGGAGGGGAGAGAGAAAAAGAAAACTCAGATTTTCCCTTTGTATCAATTAAAATGTACCCAAAGTGGGTGGAAATCATGATAGCAAGATCTTCAAAACCCATCCTTGATTGATAAGTAACATGTAGTGAGAGAAATTTGCCGCCCATGGCCATTAATTGCACTTTCAACCACTCTCCAACAACCAATTTGAAAAGAGCCCATTTTCTACAAAATTCACCCTTAAATCTTTATCAATTTCTCTATTTCTTAATTATTGTGTGAAGGTATCGAGTCATGTTTCCAACGAGACAAATTTTGTGAAAATCCATTGAGGAAGACTCAAGTTATGAGCTTGAGTGATCTGCATTGTTTTGGTGTTCTAGGGTTGTTTGCATTACACGAGAATGGGCAATTAATTTAGTTGGATAGAAATGGCAATCTAAAATAATTTCTCCCTCTTTCTAATGTTTTGCATCATTTAAAAATAATCTTGTCATTTAAATTAGGTGGGGTCCTATGATTTTCATTACTTAATATGGGAGGGGTCCAGTGTATTAAACATGGTATTATCGGCTCGACGAGTGGCTTCCTTGATGCATTGCACGAACCCCATTACAACGTTGACACCCTTTGCTTGTAGTGAGTGACCAATCCAACTTGAAATCCTAACTCGCCGACCCACTTATCTACTCATGGCATCGGGCCCTTATATTTTCATTGGCGAGCTCTTTTATGTTCCACGTGCTTGGTATGTTGACTCCTCATATGTTTCGAGAGCTCCTTTTATAAACACCGTTGATTGATTTGGCCATCCACACATTCAATGTTACACGAGCTCACTTATTGCCTCTCCGCACTGAGTTCTTCTTTCAATATGCCAAGCTACACATTATTGCCACGATGACCCCCTTTCTAGTTGGTAATGGGTTCGTTTTGATTGCATTGGTCGACCACCTTATGCATCCAACTTGACACCACCTTGCTTTTAGGTGACTCATTCCACTGCTTCACATTGTGGGTCATGATGACTCGGTGGGAACCCAAGTTCATACCGACCACCTCCAAATACCCACAATGCATTACAGATCAAGCCCTTTGCGATGAACTTCTCCCAACATAGCTTGGGCCATTTGGGTTTTCGAACCCAACTTGCTCGCGTTGCATGGGCATCCTATCTTCTTCACATCCACATGGCCCTCTTTGTTCCTCATTGCAGGGCCGTTCGGGCCGTTGACTCTGCAATGCGCACATAATTCCCCGCATTGATGTTAGGTTTTATCTGCACTCACGTCCCATGGGTCCTCTAGGTCCTAATCTTCCACCATCCCCGATACTCTACTCCGCCGTCTAAGTCGGTAATTTCAAGTTTTAGGGCCGAATGTCCCGAGATGCCCGTGCTCCATTTCTCGACATAGCCACATATCCTAGCTTGGACTTCCCTTCACATCATTGAGCAAGACAAGACTCGCCCTACCACTTTACCAAGTTTCGGTCGCCTAAATGTCGATCGCCATTCTCAAAACTTCGTCCATCAAGCTTGATTTTCCACATTTTGCTAGTCTTGGCCACCTCACTTCTCTACACTGCCGAGTCGCTATGTAGAACCAAGTTGAGCCGGATTTCTTGGTGAACCTCCACGTTGAATCAAAGTGCCGACATACCTATAGATCTAGCTTTGGGGTGAGTTTGTATAAGCCTAAATCAAACTCAGCCATGGATCCTCATCGTCCTTTTGTTCATGCTCAATCCACTCAAACCAAACTCGCACCTTTCGTCATCACGATGTGTAATGTTGAAACGAGCTCAAAGTATCATCTCAATATAAGCTCATATCTTGTGAACTTGCCAAATTTTGTTCCATGGTCCAATCTTGCTCCTCATTGTTTTGGGAAACTGTGATAGTTCGACCACCCAACGAACTCCCCTACCATGATAACAACTCGGTGGCCAATTTACATAGTTGGTCCCCTTAATTCAATGTTTGCAGCTCACTTTAGCCTTCCAAAATGCTTGATATTCACTCTACAACATCAAGCTTGTTATGCATACTATTGGCTTGACAATCCAGGAGATCGGTTCACGATAGGAACAACTCAACTGTTTGGCCATGCATTGGATCTTCGTTGAGATGGTTCAACTAGCCCCATCATCATTTGCAATAGGACTATCTTGCATCATACTATGTAGCTCAAAGTGTATGTTCTAAATAGCTTGGTACATGTTTGAATGACTTAGCCACTATGAATGAGCTTGGTTGAGGCCCAAATCACCGAAATGCCGCCAAGGGCTCCACCAACAACTTTTAACCCTTTTTCAATCATACCTCCACCCTTTTATAACCTTTCTATATTTTTAAATGCCAAGGGAACCATATGGATTTCTTAGAGGTATTTTTAGGTGAATTGTCAATTTTCCCATTTCTTCCACAAGTGGGTCCTGTTGTTGGTCTCTCAAACTGAATAAAAATTTGAAACCCAATGAAGACCAAGATGAGGAAAAATTCCTCTTTTAACTTTTAAATCTCCCAAAACCCCAATTCTTCATGTATCCTCTGAGGTTGGACTATGAGACTTTCTTGATGAGTGCTTGCTTATGATAGTTCTCAAGTGCGAGCCAGCTTTGTTGTCCAATTTCACCTGGGGGTGAAATTGGATAACATGACCTAGCTAGCTTAGGTAATGTTGCATGGTGGTGTGAGATTATTGGTTACTTGAGAAGCATGTTTGTATGTTAGATATCATTATATGAGAGTTCTTGGGCACTCACATGAGTTGTAGGGTGAACATATAGGTTGGTGACTATGTTTCAGGTGCTTATTTGGAGCAGGTATGGTTGTTAGATAACATGAGAGTGAGTTATGGAGCTATATAAGCTCATGGATGCATGTATTCAGTTGTATCATGATGTATAAGGTATGTTAAGACCATTTGAGGTGTTTTCATGATGAATTATAGTGTTCTTTAAGTTAATCCTAGCTTCTACAGGTCTGCAAAACCCTAAAGGCTAGCTATGCAAGCCTCAGTGGCTAAAAATATTGAGAGGTAATTATGAAATTATGATGATTTTAGATGTTATTAGGATGTTTCCTTGTCTTTGTGAGAAAAATTTCAGGTTTCCATGATGAGAATTTTGCAAGATATGAGGTTTTTGGTGAAATAGGGTTAAGAACAAGTGCATTTCTAGCTCAAATTGGAACTTCTGATGCTCACCCTAAATTGTGTGATTTTCATGGGACCTTGTGGCTTTCAAGGATGTTTCTAAATTGATTTTATAAGGTTTCACAAAAATAATGAGGTCATTCATCATCAAATTTTTATGAACGAATGTTAAGAAGGTAAACAACTATTTATGAGTTTGAAACCCTAGCTTGAAAGTGGTTTGTAATATTTTATTCCTAAGTGGCCATAATTTCTTCCTAGTGCATGTATGATGATTGTAAAATGTATAGGAATCCTTCATATTTCCATAAATGTATGGTAGAGGTCATGGTGATGAGTGGACCCCACTCAAACATGTTAGTTTCTGAAGAAGTTTATTTTGGGACAAGGTTGTCCAAAGGAGTTGCCAAATAAATTGACATTATTTGATTATGTGAGTTTTTATTGATGTAAAAATAGGTTTTATGTCATGAGTATGCATAAAAATGGAAAAGTGTGCCTGTGAAGGTTGACTAGTCAAACGATAGTCTTAAGGCAATTAAAAGCAATCTTGATAAAATGGACATTTCATGAGCTACATGTGGATTTAGGAGGTGATTAAAGTTGTGTTGGAAAGATAATTAAGATATATTTCCATTGATATAAGGTTTAATTAATGATTATGAGTTTTGATATGGTTTCTAGATCAATTTTTGGATAAGAAGATATTTGGCTATCTAGGACATAATTGTTTTTTCTGAAAAATTGAGTTGGTTGGAGAATGGGATGGATTGGGTAATGCTTGATATTAATTGGAACATGAAGAGGGATGAATTTAGCATAAAATGAATCAATTTTGAGGTCTTTAAAGTGTTAGGAAGGGTGTTAATCAATTGATTTTTGAAAACTACTTTTTGGGAAACTTGATTTGGTAAAGGCAAAACTTGATGTAATCTAAACAAGTCGATGTTTCATGAGATTTAACTTGTTTAGGACTATTATAAAGGTTCTATAATTTCCATAAAGTGGTCACATTACATATTTGAGGTGTTCCTTGATGATCTTGAATCCAAAAGGTGAAGATAGTGTGATGGGAACAAGTGTTTTGTGAATGTAATCAGGCACTGGACTGATTAAATGAAATAATCTGATTGGTTCATGATAATTGTGATCATGGATGATGTTTAAATGTAATTTTAAACATGTGTGGTGATTTTTAGTGCATGTATAAAAATAGTTTTGGTGTTAGGAGATTTTTGGCATTCCAATGCATGGGTTTTGAGGATTTTTGGTGCATGGAAGAAGGGTTTTTGCTAGGCCGACCCATATGGGTAACTTATAGATGTTATGAAAAGTATATGGGATGTTTTTATGATGTATTGGTCATGAAAAATTAAGGAATTTTTTTGTTTGAATTTGAATTAAGAAGGAGCTTATAAAAGCATAGTTTTGGGTGCTTTTGTGAACTAGTTGAGTGTATGTGTGGTGTGTGTGCAAGAAGTGTGACCTAGGTGTGAGAGTTTTGCAGGTGTGTGAGCATGAATTGAGATAATATAAAGTGTGTGATAGGTTGAATATTTATGGAAATCATGTGTGCAAGGGTTTGAATATTTGAGATGTGAAGAAAGTGTTAGTTTGTGCAAGTTTGAAGACCTAGGGTTTGAGCAAGGGTTTGAAGGAGTTATAAGTTGAATCTTGTAATCGCCATCAGCTGAGTTGTTACAAAAAATTATCCATGATATTCTCATCATAATCTTGTGTGATGTGTCATATTCATGCAAGTCTCTTGTTGTGTGTAATATCAATAAGGGTTTAGGGGTTGGTGTTCCTTATGGGGTTGGTGCCTCACTAAATAAATCTCTTGTGATGTGTAATATTCACTTGAGTCTTTGTTGTGTGTAATATCATCAAAGTTTTAGTGGGTTTTCTTCCCCTTGAGGGTTTCCCACTTACATCTTGTGTTATGGTGTTGCTTCTCTTGCATATGGTTTATTGAATGAATGTTGTATGTTGTTATGCACACACTAATGAATGGATATTTGATTAATGGTTTATGTGAGTGATCTGAAATTAAAATTGAATTTGTAAGGACTGATCCACCCCCTCTCATTCCTTTGTGCTTCCAACATGTGGATCCAAAATGGATTACTTATCTTCATTGTTATGCTCCCACGAGAGCTCTAAAACCCTACAAGCAAAATACGAGAGAAAAATAGATAAATTTAAGGAGAAAACCTAACATAGAACCTAATTTGATTTCAGGGTTTTGGGGTGCTACCCTCGGATCTAGGGTGGATATAGAAAAGATCTAAGGGTGGGAGATGGATATGCTAGTGTGTGTACTTACCTTATCGTCTCGAGGCATTTTCCACATCATGCGGTGAGTCATCTCACTTAGGTGAGATCATAGGTCATATGTGTCTTAAGGGGTATGACAGATTCCATCATACACATCAATGCATGTCTGCATCATACATGAGTTACTTTCCATTTCTGGAATGTAACTCCTCTTCTCCCTTGTGGAGGTATGATTGGTCTTGCATTGGGAGTTACACAACACTCCTATTTGTACCCTTTTTATATATGAGAATGAGTAGACCCTTTTCTTTTGCATGCACATTTTCATGGTTGAATGCTTGCTTACTACATGGAACTCCGTCACACTATCGTTCGCATGCAACTTGTTTGATATGCACACCATATCACTTGATTCTCGTTCTTGTATTCTCTCACATGGTACCAAAGCACATTATTGGGATTTGTTCCACTCTCCTTCTTCCATTGCCTATTACTCTTAGTTTCATGTGTAAGCTTTGTAATCGTTATTCCATTGTGCTTTACTTGCATTCATTTAGTTTATTTAATTTATTCTTGGAGGTATTACGCTTGGTTTGGTTTTTTTGGTTTTATACAATGTCTTATGTGTTTTGTAGGTGTTTTTGTGCAAGTTCTTGCAGGGAAAAATCAAGGTTAAAGTGTAGTTTTTTGAATTTCTTGGAAGTTGTGTCAAGATTTCTTTTGGGCCCAACTTGGCCTCAACTCGTCGAGTTGGGAACTGAGTTTTCTAGCTCACCCCTTTCCTTGTATCTCCTTGTACCCATCTCTATGGACGAGTTGTTCCCGCTCACGTTGTATCCCTTCTTATTCTATGTTTAAATCTACATCGTTGGCTTGGCTTCCGTTGCTCCTTAAGTTTTGTCTTTGTGTGTTTGCCCTTGGCTCACCAACATCTACATAGGCTACTTTCTCTCCGCTTGCTTCACCCCCTTTCCCTATCTTTGGCTCTGTGTTGGCTCGACTCTTCGACTTGAACACGGCCTTGCATCGTGTTTACCATTGACTCTACCTCTTCCATGTAGAGTTGCCCACACCTCGCCGTTGGGCCTTTCCATGAGTTCACCCCTATATTGATCCAACATCCTAACGCCCTCGGGTTCTAGTTACCATCAAACCTACCCGGTTTTCCCTTTCGAGCTATTTTTTCCTGTTTGTCTCGTCCCATTTTTCGACACCGAGCTCCTCTCAACGTCTCTCCCCTACCTTTGACCACTATGTCCCATGAATCTCACCGCCAAAGGTTCTTTTCCACCAAACTCATCGGGCACTGATCAATTAGCTCACTTTGTGGATACATTTAGTCAAACTGATTACCATTCGGTGCATTGACTCACCTATCCATCATGTGGACTTGCCACCTCGCATGTACTTTCTAACTCAACTTAGACACTCTGCTCAACTCGACACCCAATCCTACACAACTTGACATCAACTCTACATGCTCATACCAACTCATAGCTCGACATGGCTTGCTCGTGCATCGCACAACCTGACTCACTGTCCTCTTGCATAGCTCGCTTAACAGTTCATCACTTGACTTAGAGTTGAATCATCATTTAAATCACAAGCTCGTTCAACTAGCCAACTCTTTTAACTCGCGAGATCATTTAACCAACCTAGCTCTCTCTTGCAGCCCAATTCGACTAGCTTGTGACCATCTAGCCAAGTTGAGTGGCTCTTTATCCTCGAGGTAAGTTTTTCACCTCATTTTTAAACTTGTTTTTTAATTTAGATTAATTAATTTTACCTTAAATTAAGAAAGCATTTAAATTTTACAGGGAAAAACTATCTTTTTTGGCCTTAAATTAGGGTTATTGGGATTTGCTTTAGGCCATTTTTCTTGCTCGTCTTCATTATAGTGCTCTTCTTCACTTGCGGTCTTGTGATTGCATCCGCTCTGACCTTGCAACAAGAGAGCCCCTTATGCAACGTGAGACATTTTTTCTCACACCGAACTCTGTTTTGTCCCCTTATTCCTTACTTCGCTCATTTTTGCTTGTTTACGTGTTGTTCTGTGCTTTCGACTAAGACTTATTATAGCATCCACTCTTGCGCGATACATCACCTATTGCAAGGTGGGTGGTAAACTATTTCACGTTACCTAACACACCTTATTGTAATTAATGCACTATTTATAAAGTGCTGCAAACAGGGGTTATCATTGTTCTTAGGTTTTGTAATTACATACAGACACATTCTTGTTAAGTCTAACATCTTACAACCTTGTGTGTATTCTTGTACCCTTTTCTTCTTGCATTTTGAACATAATTTCAATTGAGTCTGAAGTCCATTTGATCATGTATTTATCATTTATGGCTCTTACGCACTAATTGCTCTTTTTGTGGATGCACCATGGAGAATGTTTTTCCCAGACCTATGCTTCATAAGACCGTTACTGCATTATAGGCTCCGCCTCTTCTTTTTGGTAGGGATAACTATGTCTTGTGGCATTTTATCATGTAATGTTTTCTTATTCATGATGAACTTTATATGTTCTTGTATGAACAACTACCTACCCCCAGTGATCATATTCAGCTTGAAGACTGGCTTTCCATTTACAACATGGTCATTGGTAATTTTTCGACGTACATTTCGAGCCTCTCTCCACCCTCATGTGCCACACATGGAGTGTCATCAAACTATTTGGAGCATTCTTGAATCCTTTTTTTGGAGACCCTTCGATATTTCCATTCTTGCTTCTTCCTCTAATATTGTAGTCACAAAATCACACATTATTATTATTATACTACCAAGTATGTTGTTTTATATATGGATCTTACATAAGAAAATTATTCACTAATGACCCATCCCGTAGTCTAGTCATCAATCTTGTTGGTATTTGTTGTTATTTGTCTTACACATTCATCACTCACTCACATAGTTCCGATCAGGTTTTAGGGGCTCCTATCTGTCATGGTTCACTTAGTTGTCATCTCTAGTCTTTGACTAGGGTGCCTAGATAGGGATTAGGGTGCCTAGGGTGCCCTGGTCTTGATTTTTAGGCACCCTGGTCCCCGTCACACTTGGTTTTAATTTAGACATTCGAGGTCGGTCTTTATGGTTTTCCTCCCATCTCCCTAGGTACTAGTCGGCATGTTAGGTCATTAGTGTCAAAATTTGAACAAGAGATCCCTATATAAGCACAACATACATACTATCTTAAGGGAAAACTATTTATACTAAGGGATAACTATCTACATAGAGCAAGGGAATGCATTTGGGCACTATTCTACATACACACTACATAGGAAGGGGAGTTAATTTTATTCCATCCATCATTTTGCATTTTATCTAGCTATTTCCCACTACTTTGGCATCATTAGCGCTAGGTCACCCTAGGAAAATTATTACACACACAAACACATAGAACTACATCGGGTCTGAGATGTAGTGCAACACTCAGTCATAATTCCTTCCATTTCGCAGCCGAGGACAATCCGACCCATTCATTTGCATCTTTCATTTTTTAGGGTTTGATGCCTTATGAGGGGTTTTGCAGGCGATCTTATTCATTGGAGGTTGACAATGACATTAGCAAACTTAGCGAATCAATCACAATATTTGCACGACTAAAGGTGAAGTATTGCGAAGACCTAACGACCATACCATAATTAGAATCTAAGCCATTTCACATACCATGGCATCAAAAATTTATACCAAGGTGCCCACAGCACCCTCATCCTTCCCGAGTGCACCCTCGTCTGCCAGATTTTCCTTTATTACTACTTCTTGAAGTTCGTTATGACATTCTGTTATGTTATTTCATTGCTTTGTTTAGTCCCAGATCATTGCGATGTAAGACCAAATAAGGTAAGTACCTTTCCCCTTTCATTTTATTTCATCTTAATTACAAAATAAATTACTTAGCATTTACATTTCAGTTTATTTCAGTTATTACATTGTTGTACTCTTAGATTCATAATAAAATTCAAATTTTATAGAATCATTTTGGTGAACCCGTAGATTAGAACATTTTTCCCTAGGATCCACAAAAACCCTAAATGGCTAAGGATATATCCTCTCCTTGATTCATCATTCCTCATGTGAGTGTTAATCCCATCTATGATGAGGCCACCATCGCTGAAATCATTGCCCTATATCATGATGTTACTATGCCGGATCATATTCAATAACAACTCTTAGCCAACGAATGCCATGTGCCTACTAGCTTTGAAAATTCTACTATTGGCATTATTTCTGATCTGATGAGATTCACTCGTTGTACACCATGTTATACAATTAGCCATGACCCTCCTTATGACATTTCCAAGGAAATTCTAGATGATTCTCTTATTAATTTCATGCTTGGTCTTGACGATGGTACATATATGCATACTGACTCTCCTCCTAGTCAGACCACTACTATATTTGCATCTCATGCTTCTTCTATTTCTGATAATGTTTCTCATGATCCATCACCTACTTGTCCACATGTTCATTCACACTATGTTGATGATCCAATTAATGACATTTTCATATATGAGTCTCTCTTTGATTTTGACAAAACAATTGATAGTCATGATTCTACTACTTTACATACTACTGAGTGTGAATCTCCTGCTCCATTGTCATCTTCTCCTGAGGTTGTATCTAATATTATGCATGATTCATCTCCATCCATTACTTCATCTACTCCTACCACTTCACCTCCTCCTATCACTCCATCTCCATCTATCGCTTCATCTCCTAGGGATGTTTTTGATGCTAGTCCTACCACTTCTATGGATGTTCCATGTCCTTCATCACCTATTGCTTCTTCGGCACCTATACCTAGTGTGCCTTTAGCATCGAAATCTCCTTTGTCTCCTCTAGATGTACCTATGATTACTCATAATGGAAAGTTACAACCACTTAACACATTATTTCCATATTCTACTATTCCTTCACAAGACATCTTATCTCTCATACATGTTGTGGGTCACTTACAATCTCAGGTTCAATCACTCACATTAGAAATCAAGGCCTATTATGCTTCCATTGATAACAATTCATTGCATGGCAACCCTATTCCTAAAAAGATTCATAACTCAGCATTTCCTAAGGATTTTATCATGCCTACCTTTTCATGTTTTGATGGTACTAGAAACCCCTACTTACATCTCAAGCATTATCGTATGGTTATGGCTTCATATTCTAATGATCGATTATTGCTTAAAGCATTTCACCATAGCCTTATCGATGATGCTTTGCAATGGTATACTCACCTACCATTTGGGTATATTAGCACTTATCATGAGATGGAAGAAGCTTTTCTCTAGATCATTTTATAATCAACAATGGCCCTATTATGATCATTTTCCTACTTTACATCTATGAAAAATAGAACCTATCATGGATTACATCTTACGATTCAATGTTTGTATGCACCAATTAGTCTTTTCAACCTATCGATCTAGAGAAGCAATTTATCTTTTGTCGTGGTTTGATTCCCATACTAAAACAATGGTTGCAATATGACACATGTGAATCATTCACACTTTTATGCTATAGAGTTATTGATCTAGAACAAGACCTCATTGCCACACATGTTATAGATCCTCCACCTATAGTTACCACTGCTACATCATCTAGTTCTTCTCCATTACCATCAGTTGAGCATCCTACATGATCTCCATCTCCTCCTCGCAAGAAAGCTCAACCTACTACATCACAAAAGCATCCTTCTTCTCCTACTTTGCGGTAGGCCACACCTCAATCTTCTACACTGTGTCACATGAGCCATCATTTCTCTCATCATGCTCGACCACATGATGTGTTGCATGTTTTTCTCAATGAGAATTTAATTTGATTACCTTCTAACCAACATCATCCATAACATTGTTTACAACGTCAACGTGATCAACCATATTGTAATTATCACCGTATCAATGGCCATAGGGATAATGATTGCTTCACCCTTCATGATCACTTGCAATAATTAGAGGATAAGGGCATCATCTCCTTTGGATCTCGCTCATGTGAGTGGTCCATATCTCCTCTCCCTCATCCATGAGATACTACTCCGGTTGAGTTATCTCCTCCTTCTAGTGCTAAGGTCATTGTTCATCCATTGTGGCGGTCATCACTCATGCACACTCTCCATCCATCGTCCATCAATCATCTCATCACCATCATCTCATCCATCCATCATCTTACCATCTCATCCATTATGTCATGTTACTACTTCATATTGGCTTCTATAGCCCTTAGAATTCACGTTGCTTCCATCCCACATGCTTCCACCACTTTGTGCCACCTTGGTCTTTGGTAGGTGATTATTATCACCTCACCCCCGATGACGTAATCATGTTCTTATGGTTCTTACATGAATATTGAGGGATATATTATAATAAGAACCTCTCTTCACATGCTCTATCGATTCATCTAACGCATTCTATCGAATCATTTCTTGATGACGCACTCTTGCATTACATGGTTCATTCTCGACTACTGGAGGGTCTTCTCTAAATGAACCTCATCATCTATATGTTGGGGGAATCACTAATATTCTCTCCCTATCTTCATCTTAATAACATACACTTCATTATACTATAACGACTATATCATACTTTCACATAACAATTGATCATTCATCACAATTTCATATTATATACATCATATATTATCATCTACACTATATCATCATCACATTATGCATTACTCAAAACTATGCATTATAAATAAATTCAAAAAATACAAATGATATCCAAACACATCAAGAGTCATATATAAGTAACATCAATCACATAAATCATACATCATCATCACATTAATACACAAAAAATATAATCATCATCATATATATATATCAAAGTTACAAAACATCTCATAACTAGGGGGAAACTCCCTACATCAATACATCAATACAAATCATATCTCATCATCGTTGTCACTATCTAGTGCTACAAGTGCTCTGGAACTAGAAGCCTTTCCACTAACTCAATGCCACTGATCAAACCCTCGATATCTCTTAACCTACCCTATGTAATAGTGTGTTCTTTGTAGAATGCTCCATAAAGTGACTCTGTAACGTAAGGATTGTCAAACACATTCTCGTGCTAAAAGGACCCACCCGCCACCTCTCTAGCTCATTGTGTCTCCTCACGTGCCTCATCCCTCTCACTTAGTAGCATGGTACACATCATTGCTGCTATGGCCACCACTCAAAAAAATGGGCATGCTCACCGCAATGTGTCCACATGCTCTAGAATCCCTCCACCCACAAGTATGTTGGTGGGCACATTCCATGTGTCAATGTGCGGATAGATGTGTCCACAATCAAGCTCCAATACATGTCACCTAAAACCAATAGAACAACACATTAGACAACCATAACCATCACATAAACAAGTAACCAATCATACAACACAACTATATAGATACTCATGCTTATTATCGATCACCTTCTACATTGTCGGGGGAATGTGATTGCCCTCCACTCCTCCTGTGTGATAATCCCAATGCATCCACAAACAATGGAAATAAAAAACCCATTGATGCATTGTCCACCATGCATAATATAGCTCCATACACCCCGCATCATCTATATCAATCGACTCTATGGCTCATCGCGCATCCGCCTTGTCGGGCCCGGAGAGTACTAGCTGCTCTCTTATGTGCCTTGGTCTAGCTCCGGCCCTCCTCGGTGCTCTAACAACTCTAACCCATACATATGGCTCTGGGGCACATCTTGGGCCATACCAAACTATCAAGATATCTACTCCACCTAAAATAACTTGGTCACACCTGGGAACCGATCCTCCAACCACATAGTCCTTTGTATGCATTGTAACTCTACCACATCCTCGGCCATCCTCCATAATCTCAGTATGGCCTCCATATCACCACCTCTTGTCTCCCATCTCGATCTATTAGTTCTCTATAGGTAACGTATATCCATCTTTTGCCTACGTACTCCCCATCTCCTAGAAAATATGTCTGACCTATCCCACTCTGCTCGTGGACCACCAACTAGCCTCAATATTTCTATGTGCTCGTAATCCCACACACGTAATAAAGTAGTTGCTCCAATCCCACCTCCATGTTCCTCCTAGGTAAATCTGTAAAGATCTCTATATGAGTGGTCCAACACACATCATGCCTAGGCATACCTAGTACCCTCCTCCTCTATCTGCTGGAAAATATTGTGCATCTTATATAAGATGCCCACACCACCTCCCTCTACTGTGATCGATGATGCAATAACCACGGCTATAAACTTTCAAAAGCGTGGAACCCATGACCTCAAATCGCATCCAAGCTAATATGGGTCTCAAAATGCACTCAAGTCCCCACAAAATACCACCTAGTGGCCTGCATCTATCTCTCTATGTTCTCCACATCCATTACGTGTACCCTCTCACTAACAATGTAATCGTAGTATGTGATATACATCCTCTAATGTGATTGTCATCTCACAGTAGGTAGCCAAAATGTACAAGTATCCACACACCATCTCTCACACAACGTTGTCAACATGGGCATATTATGGGGCACATCCCCCATCCTCGCTATGTGTTGTAGGCCGACACAGTCCATAACCTCCCAATCATCATTTGATAAGCCCAACCCGAGAAAAGTACTCAAATGCCAACCATCGTGAAATCCCTCGAATGGATATCCCTCTACACAACACCAAACAACAACAAACAATGTGTTAGAACACTATACATAGGAAAACATAAACATTTATGACATTACTACATAGTCAAAATCACATTTCCACCACTTTGAAATGAATGCAAACTTTCTAGACTATGGCACCCATAATTAGGACTGGGGCACCTAGGAACATGACACCAGGCCCAGTCAATGTGCTCCTGTCCCAAAGGCCACTAGCACCTTCACAACTCTTGTCCAAGTCTCAAATGCCAAGAAAATAAAAAATAAAAAAATTGCAAAAATTCACTAACAATGACTACTACACATGTATTTTTTTAAAAAATTGCACTTACCAACTCCACTATCGTACGCGATGCCATGACAATCGTTACCATCTCGAAATGGCTAGGTCATGCTACTCTAACTTATGACATCCTTACATAATAAGAGCTCACTCTCACACTCGCACAAAAGACAAATGAGTTGACTAATCACCTTTTCACTTTACTATTTATAGTCACTTTTCATTATTCACTCTACTATGGTCATACTTTACATTCACTACTCAACTAATACATGTCACATGATTTTGCTAATATCTTGAGCATTTTTACTCTAATTTCTATCATGTTTGCAACATTCTCTTTAGAATTTCACCTACCATCGTATCATACACATGACACACACACTATTTCTCCTCAAGTTGTCTTTCACTTGATCTACACACATTTTCATGATATCTATTATACATTATCTATTACTTGGGATTACTTTCAGCTCAATGTTCATTCTCATTATCACTTCCCCTTTCGCCAAAAGGGGAATACATTGGGGTCATCCTATAATTCCCCTTACACCACTACATGATCATTCAACACCTCTAATTTGTCATTTTCAAACATTTACTAATACACCATGCGACATTTCATCATTTTCTATCAATTCCCCCTAATGACCTAACTTGGGGAAATAAGCATAAAATATCTCTATGAGTAAACCAATCAAATACGTTCAAACCTCTAATAATTGAAATCACACCATTTAATCAATACAATACAACATATTCGACCTCCCAGATGACCTAACTTGGGAGTTACATTTGGCCTCCCAAATGAACTAACTTGGGAGTTACATTACTATTTTCCTAGATGACCTAACATGGGAAGTTATTCTACATTTTGCGTTTGCTTCTAGATGACCAAACTTAGAATCCCTCACACATTGCGAAGACACCCTTGGAGTGGGGAAATGAGATGTCATTGCCTTTCCTATACTACTCCTATATGGGTCAACACGTTTGATTGAAATCTTTGGATCCAAAATCACTGAAAATTTGATTTGTGTTCATCTGCAGTGGATAGATCTTTTAAGGATGTAGTTAAAGGTTGGAGAATAACGCACCTTTCTCCCTATACTCTTCCTCTGGTGGAAGGATGCCCAAATCCTCTAGTTTTTCATACACATGTAATCGGGTTGGGAATTGATCACTCCCTACCCCATCACATCGTCATCATACAACATTTGAAATCATTAATCATTCAACATTACAATCATCACTTTCATTTAGTGTACTTCACCATGGTTTTTCATCTCTCGCTACACTACATGGATCAACATGTTGATCCATGGTTTTTCATGCTATATGTTCTCATTTGACACACTCTTCTACCACATCTATGCGTTCTTCTACAACATGGGCTTATTTGGATTTCTATCAGTACACAAATATCTAACTTCTTTATGTTACCAAGCTTTCACTCACCAATATAAAGTGGGGAAAATGTAGTCAAAAATCACACACTTACTACTACTATTATACTTGCTAAGTATGTTCTTTTATATATGGATATTGTGTATGGAAAATATTCACTAATGACCCATCATGTAGTCTGGTCATTAGTTTTGTTGGTCTTTGTTGTTATTTGTCTTACACATTCATCACTCACTCGCATAGTTCGATTAGGTTTTCGGGGCTCCTATTTGTCATGGTTCACTTAGTTGTCATCTCAAGTCTTTGACTAAGGTGCATAGATAGGGATTAGGGTGCTGGTCCTAATTTCTAGGTGCCCTAGTCCCTGTCACACTTGGTTTTAATTTAGACATTCGATATCGGTCTTTATGGTTTTCCCTCCCATCTCCCTAGGTACTAGTCAACAAGTTGGGTCATTAGTGTCGAAATTTGAACAAGTGATCCCTATATAAGCACAACATGCATACTATCTTAAGGGTGGACTATTTATACTAAGGGCTAGCTATCTACATAGAGAAAGGGATTGCATTTGGGAACTATTCTGCATACACACACTTTGCATAGGAAGGGGAGTCTATTCTATTCCATCCACCATTTTGCATTTTATCTAGCTATTTCCTAGGCACATCATTACACTCACAATCATATAGACCTACATCGGGTTTGAGATGTAGTGCAATGCTCAGTCATAAGTCCATCCATTTGGCAACTGAGGACAGTCTAACCCATTCATTTGCATCTTTATTTTTTTAGGGTTTGATGCTTTGTGTGGGGTTTTATAGGTGAATTATTCATTGGAGGTCGACATCGACATTAGTGAACCAAACATGACATCCACATAACTAAAGGTAAATTATTGCGAAGAGCTAATGACCATACAAGAATTAGACTCGAGCCATTTCACAGAGCAAGGTGCCCAGGACTTTGGACCAGAAACCCACAAGTGACCTTATCCTTCCCCAAGTGCCCTAGTTTGGTTAGATTTTCCTTCGTTGCTACTTCTTGAGGTTCATCATGACACTCTGTTTTTGTTTCATCACTCTGTTCAGTCCCAGATCACTGCGAGGTAAGTCCAAATCAGGTAAGTACCTTTCCCCTTTCATTTTATTTCATCTTAATTACAAAATAAATTACTTAGCATTTACATTTCAGTTTATTTCAGTTATTACATTGTTGTACTCTTAGATTCATAATAAAATTCAATTTTTATAGAATCGATACAGTTGTTTCCTCTCCTTCTTCATGCAATGACAGTTTTGCTGACACTGATTTTCTGTTCCTATCCCTAATGATGAGGTTTGTTCTTATAGTTTTGATAATGAGAGTACTGACGAGGACTCCTCTTCTCATTCTCATGGCCACCTTTCGAGAGAATGTTGACACTCTTATTTTCCCATCAGACATCAAACAATCTTGTTTATAGCCTCACACTTTCATTACATCTGACTCCATTCCACTTCCACGGTGTGAGAATTTTTCCACCCCTCTTCCTTCTATAGATGTTTCAGAGGATTCCTTCATCTCCTTTGTTGGGAGTGCCCCTTTTGGGACTCTTATCACTTCCACTTTTTCAGATACCATCACTGATCCACCTCCTCTTATGGACCCTCTATCGAATGTTGTGAGGGTTGTTGTTTTACGTTCACTTCAATTGGGCATCCTTTTGGTGGATGTTCCTCTCTCACACTCGACAGTTCTACATTCGTGCTATTACCTTCGGTTCTCGTGTACTCATTTATTATACCTATGTCACATTTTAGTGGACCAGATTCAAAGTTCTTCGTATTGTTGCCTTTGGTTTCCTTTGTAGAGTGGGCATACTTTCAGTGCTTCATTTTTATCCTTCCTAAGGGTGGGAAAATTGTTTGATGTGGGTGGATCTTCTTTAGTCTACAGGTGGAAGACCACATCATCAAAAATATTTTTGGGGACTTCATAGAGTTGTAGATTTCAAATCAGGCTCTGATTCACATCTTCTTCTATCTCTCTTGTCTCCTTCCTCTCTTCTCTTCTTCTTCTTCTAGAAATATTGTAGTTTGTACATGGGTACCTTATTAGGCCTTTAGTTTCTAAGGCCCATTTCATGTATCTTTCTTAGGTTTTTAGGGAGTCTTATATCTCTTGTAAGTGGATGTTTTTCCCACTAGGTTTTCCTCCATTACTTGAGATCCTTGTTGTACATGGGTACCTCATTAGGTGTAGCTACCGGAACGTATTTCTTGTTTCTAACTTGCAGTCTCATCCTAAGTTACGATGAAGTGGAGATATTGGTGTGTGTACTTGTAATATCGGGGCATTTTCCACATCACGCGGTTAGTCATATCACTTAGGTGAGATCATAGGTCATAGGTGTCTTAGGGGTATGACAAATTTCATCATATATTTTGTCATATGTGTCAATGCATCGTATAGGAGTTACTTTCCATTTCTATAATGTAACTCCTATTATTCCTTGTAGAAGTATGATTGGTGTTGCATTGGGAGTTACACAACACTCCTATTTATACCCTTTTTTGATCTATGAGAATTAGTACACCCTTTTATTTTGCATGCACATTTTCATGTTTGAATGCTTGCTTATTACATGGAACTCTGTCACTCTTGCGTTCGAGTATAACTCGGTTTATGTGCATGTCATCCCACTTGATCCTTGTTCTCGCATTCTCTCACATGATACTCCATATCCCACCCAACTTAAATAATTTAGGTTGGGAATATATTCTCTTTTAATTTGTGTATTAGGGGTAATTTTCTTTAGGGTTTTTCTGGTTAATATTTTAATGAATTAATATAATTTAGGAAATTAAATTAATCAAGGGGATGTTGGTCATAAAATTAATAGAATTAATTCATTAAAAGATAAATTATAGAAAATATAAATAAAGGTAATTGGAGAAATCTTCTCATTAAAGTTTTAATGACATTTTGGAGCCTAACCTTGGTTAAATTTTAATAATGTTAAATTTAACTTGGTCACGAGAAATAGTAATTAATTACATGTCTTGGATAAACTTAATTAATTTGGGTCCCTTTTTATGAGAAAGTTTTTATTTAAGTCGAATCGAGATTGGTTCAAATCTTAGTGGCCCTTTGTCGGGGTGGAGTCTCCACGGGTTTCGATGGTCATATGGGCTTTTTTAATGAGTTGTGTAGTGTATTATAACTTAACCTTCAAAAAAATTCCCAAATTTATTTCACTAGTAATTAGGGTCCATATTTGACTCATGCGGGGTGGGCGCCACACCTTCTTCTAAAGACGCATGCCTCAAAGTCCTTGGTACATGATCTACAAGCCCAAGTTCTTCAATTACAATGGGGTGTCACTACCTCCTCTTCTTCTATGAATTCCTCACTTCTTCTGCGTAATCCTCTCACACATAAGGTTGTATTTTATTCCTTTCCTCTCGATTTTGTTTCACCTAAAATTCCACTTTTCAATGGTAAGAAAGATCTATAATAACATCTTCAATCATTTCATGTTCTTGCTAAGATCTTGCTTTTGATGATATCTTATTAACAAAGTTGTTTCATAGAAGTTTACGAGATTATGCATTGTAATGGCTCGATGATTTTCCCCGCTCATTATGTACAATTTTTACTCCATTAGAAAATCAAAATTTTATCACATTTTTCTATTAATATTGGTACTAAAATATCCTATGCGAAATGGATAAAATGAAACAAGGACTTAATGAGCACCTTAGTGACTATGTTTTGTGTTATAAGACTAATCTTACTAAAATGAACAATGTTCTCATTGATTTTGAATTGCAAGACCTCTTTTTGCAAAGAATTTTTCCTTCTATCCAAGAGTTAGTCATATTTGATACCTTTTGTTTCTTCAATCATTTGTGTCATATTCTCGAGGATCATGAAGGCAAGGTAATTTCCATGGGAAAAGTAAAATATAATGATCAAGCTTCTAGTCACTCTAATGATAAATTCTAAAATAAACTTAATTTCAAGAGAAAACCTACTGAGCCATGAGCTAAGGCTAAGGCTACTGTAAATGAAGTGTCCCAACCAATGAAGATCCAAATCTAAGCTATTTACTAAATTTCGATGCCACCTTGGGAGGTGTTATAACAATTCCTTTCCAGAACCTTATCTTTATTCCTTCACCACTCGAGTTGGATTTTAGTCATTCTTAAGTCAATAAATTTGATGAAAAATCATATTGTGACTATTGCCAATGTAATGAGAACTCTACCAATCAATAATTCAAGCTTTAAAATGTGATTCAAGACATAATAATCTTTGATGTAATTGAATGGGATGAGCCTATTGTGTCTAAACCTACAAATGATAATGATAAGTTCAAGATATTCAATGTTCGCTTCAAAACACAAAAAGGTTACATCTAAGGAAAGTAATAATCACACTTATCATGTGGTTCCACCTCCACAATCTATCAATGATCCTCTATACTTTCTTGTTGGTGTTGTTAATACTTTACCATAAGTCATTACCTTTATTGATGCAAACTTTCATGCATCTTTCAAATCTCGAGACTTCACATTGATGCATCTTCACAATCAAGCTCACAATAATGAAAAGATCAATCCTAATTTTAATCACAACGCATGTTCACTTCTTCTCTTACGTTCTATTGGTTTTCATTATCCTAAATCAAGAATAATTCACCTACCTCATATGTGAACGTATAACTCTTTTCATCATAGTTGGTCTCTCACTACTTGCATGCCATTTGTTGTAGCATTGGAAATCAAGAATTGCGACATGGTCTTAGATATTCCTTAGCTCAAAGCTATTAGGGTTATTCCATCTACTGTGTACCAATGTGTCAAATTTATACATGAGCATTAAGTCATCACTATTCAAGTTATCCCACCTTAGAATTCTTTACATATTATTTATCAACCTTCACATGTCCCTACAACTAGTGCAATTCCCACTCCAGTTAGCATTATGTTTAGTCCACCTACTATTACAATTACTCCTACATTTAACAATGACAATATTATGAACTTTTCACACGCTGCTAGTGTTAGGTCCATACTTTCACCACCGGCTACTAAACCATATAGGTTTCCCCAACTTTCATTTCACATCACTCACCCTTGACGGGTCTCTAGGTCTCACAGTCCATCACATAGTGTTGGGGATGGGTCTATGCGAAACATTTGCAACTATAGAATATCAAATCCAAAACATGCAAATACGGATCTAACAATCCCCACAAAATCTACAATAGTGGAAGTATAAACAAGAATAATCCAAATCACACAAAAGTACACACACATAACACAACATGTACCGTGGTTCACCCAATGTGGGCTACGTCCACCAAATATAGAGATATCATATATATAATATAACAAGAGATTACAAACCAAATCTTCTACACAAGAGTACATGTATCTCTACAAGAGTATCTCTTCCTCCCAAATCTCCAACTGGATCTACCTGAGTACACTAAACCGTGCCTCCATACCACCACCTGTGTCTCCTCTAGATCTCTAACCGGATCTACCTGAGTGCACTACAACTGTGCCTCTAAAACACCACTAGATCTCACATACCTGAAGCTACCCTACATCTTCCACTTGTGTAACCAAGCTCTCATTGTATTGTGAATCTGCAAACAAGACCTCTAGAAGGGTCTACCAATGTGTAACTATAATCGTGCACCAAGAAATAAGTCTCTCCATCATCACTACATAAACACTGTGCAAACATGAAGACAACTTCCTCTACAATACTAGATTCCTATGGATCAACAATACATCATGATCTCATGGATCTGTAATACAAGATCTCACAACATGTGGATCTACAAGAATGAGCAATAACAAGATCTCACAACAACCTGTGGATCTAACAAGAAGAAACACTAAGTGCTTTGCATACTATGCAAGACATTACATGAGACTAAATAATACAAAGGAAATACAGTAGAAGATAATACCATCTTCTCACCAACAATGTACTTGCACTTTCCTTCTATTCAACTTCTCTCTATGAAAGCTCCTATCTTCATGCAATCTTTTTTCTTTTTCTTCTTCTTCTTCATCCTTTCAACCAAGGATTATGCTCTTCTTCACTTCTAACACCTCTAACCCTAGTTTTCTAACTTATATAAGCCTAGAAAAACTTAGGGCACAATAGCCATGCAATTACATCCAATATATTTTCTTTAAAACAAAAGCTATATTAAATCCCGTGACTTATAAATAAAACACTCCTGCACAGTAACCAATCTTTGGTCACTTCTGATGATGCGGGGCATTGTCTGACCGATGTCGATCACTTCCTGATTGATGCCGGTCACTGTGTAACCCATTCACTTTGTAATGCATGCTCCAGTGAAGCTATTTAGCTCCATAACCTAACACATTGGACTAGGCCATCACACAGGGTTCATGGTACACACCACATATCTAGGTATTACCATAGGTCTGTTTCACCTACTCCATGACACAAATCCTTAAAAACAACTTTCCCACACACGCAATCACACATGCGATCTCACATGACACTAGTCCTTGATTCACGATCACATGCTTCATTCATTTATAATGGCGGTTAGTAGGCCTTTAGTCAACACACTCATTAGATAGACCATATGCTTACCCACACATGGGGGAATCCAATTTCCCCCTAATTTCTTGATAACACACTCTATTTATAGGTTTAACTTGACTATTGAGGGAGTGGCTACACACCCTAACCTCACTTTACACATACACACACACACTGGGGGAAAACTTGCTTACCCTATTTGGTTGTATAATCTCTATTCATCAAACATAATAAAAATCTAAATATTTCGCCTTGGGGAGTTCTTGGATCACCCTTCCTTCTCTTCAAAGAATAAGTTTTCATTTATGCCCTCAAGGAGCCTAATTTATGCTAAAAATCCAAAAACGTTCATATATGCTAAAAATCTAAAAACATTCAAAAATATGCAAGGCTCTAAAAATATATGCATTTCTCTTATTTGGTTATTTCTATTGCACACTTATATTATTCAAGTTGCATATGATTTATCATGATAACTTGATACATAACATGTTATATCTTTTTCTATACACATGTGCGTTCACGTGGTACATTGAGTTGAATGTAGGCTACACATAGATTGTTACACGATGTAAGATACTTGACACTTTGCTCTCTACCGGTTCTTTCATAACTATCAGGGCATCCACTTAAAAATTTCTCATATACATGTGCTAATATTCCAATTTTTAGTGGGTTACTTTCTCTTACCTCATTCACTTAGTACATACATCATGTAATACTATTTATTACTCTAACATGCTAATGGGTGCTTCATGTGTAGTATATTTTTTCGGGGTACTTCAAACCGAATCATCTTCATACTATGCCTTATTTCTTGGTTTACATGCTTGCTCTTTGCTTTCATTTGTTTGCAAGAAATGCCATATATTACTTGATTTTTGCTAGTTGGCCTTGAGTGTCTTAACTACATTACAACATCTTGAGTGGTGTCCCATGTATGTGACATATTATTTGTCATGCTATTCTATTTGTGTGTCCTTACATGCTTTTGCTTACATCTACTACATTGTTTTCCTATTGCTTGTTACTAACACTTTGTTATTTTTTCTATTATATTACTATGTATGTGTCATGGTATACACCATGTGCACTCCCCTTTTCCCCCTACAAGAATCCTACAACACATGTACACATAAATTATAGGTCCTCTTATTTGGGCCACACTCACATTGCTCCATCTCACACACCCCAAACAAGGGGGCAACCATAAGATGATATATCACCCTCACGACGAGGTTCGAATTAGAAACATACTAATATGTAAAAATTAGACATTTCGAGAGGTTTAGAAAATGACTCGAAATAGAATTGGGTTAGAAAACATATAGGGAAAAAACCATATAAATAAGACCATAATGTCCAGATGTTATGGCCCATTCCATATGCTTCTGTCTTGAGGAAGGTTCAATAATTTTATCAATTGGTGTAGTTTCTTAGGGACATTTATAGGATTTTTACTCAGTTTTAATAATAAAATGCATGTTATAGTTCATATTATGGTGGCACCAACAATATGTGTAAGCTAACATTGCCCCGGTACATTGTGTCATCATTTATAAATCAATAAGGTTCATTTTCATCTGTAGTGACACTTATCTGTGGGTCTTGGGAAGTGATATCGGTCAAAATTACTCCTTCTTCGGATGGCAATCTCACTTCCGAATTTGGCTGGTACAATGGGATTCCCTCTGAGTTGTGGGTGTCTCGGAATGAGGGAAACCTCTAGAAAGGGTTGGCTCCCTTTGATGAATCACTTGAAAATATATATTTGACTGAGTTGAAAGTTAGAGGAAAAGTAAAACTAAAAGCAATGAAGGTGATACACCCAAACTTTGTGTGGGGATGGAGCTTGCATAGGACACACTTAAAGATAAATAAATGTTTATACTTCACTTTAATGATTCCTTGGCAATCTTTGCATCCATAGAAGGTGTTTGACACACTTAGATGGACTGCAAGTTTGATAAAGCTACTTGATGAAGGTGCTGGTATATCATGAGCATATCCGGAATTTTTTTTTTCACTATTTAAAACACTTTGCATAATATTATTTAGCACACTTAAAAAAAGCTTTGAATCTGGAGGAATAATTTGTCTTTTATTGCTCAAAGGTGTAAAAATACAATCAATTTTGTAGCATAAATATGCAAAATAAATCCCCCATTGTGCTTTATAAGAGCACACAATATATAGCCATGAAATCACTCTAACTCACACCCTAACATAACACATGCGCTATTCATGAACCCCTCCATGCATGAATAAAATACTCCACAAACAATAAATAAACTAAGGCTAATAATAGCCTGACGGTTATCACTCAGGTCAAACTTGAGTTGATTGAGTCAATCTCATCCTCATGGAAAAGGAGGGTGTACGTGATTTTGGAATGAGAAGGGTAAATTTAGCATGCATCCTTGTATTATTAGCCTTAAAAAGTATATTTTTGAATTTTAGTGCTCCCAACTTTATAGCTGGCACATGCATACACAAGGTGGTGCTTTTGTTTTGTCTTTATCTCGATATGGACACCTGTATAATTACTTTTTCTACATGTAAAAGGTAATGATGCTACTTGACCCTTTTAAAAGATCCCTATGCATAATTACAATAATGCATACTTTACTATTTTTACCTTGGCTAAAAATATCCCCCATACATAATTTGACACGGTGATAAACATTACCATTGATGGCAATGATTAACCCCGGGTCAAAGTAGAGTAACCATGGGTTAGGTTTCGGTCAAGTGGTCAAGGTATGGGTCTTAGGGAAAAAAACCCTAAAAATATTATCATTTTATATTGGCTTTCTCGTGAGGCGGTGATGAAACTTTGCAAAAATTTCCAATTATGGATGCCATTTCTCTTGGTTTGAACTCGAATCTCACGAGTGCATTGGTTTTAATTTATTTCGAGCTGTCTACCATTCTAGGTTCTTTGTTTTGTCAAAAGCTTGGTGTTTCTGCCATTTTTGAGAGGGTTTGAGCTTTGCATTCTATTGGGTCCACTTGCCTTTTCCACTTTGGTAAGCTCTCAGAAAGTTTTCTTGCTCTAACCCTGTTATTCATATATGTGTGTATTTGTTTATGGTTACGTTGAGGCGTCATTTCTCTGCTGAATCTTGATTTGGGTATTTTTTTCCTTTACGTTAGAGGGCTTTGAACTTGAGTTGGGTGTTTCAAATCCATGACCACCATTTTCTAACACTTGGTAAGTTCTCCTTGTGCTTTACTCCGCCTCTATTTTTAGATCTGTAGCTCAACTTCCATTTTTGTGAGCTCTGCTCCATTTAAAGACTACAAAATTTTGGTTCTTCCTCTGCTTTGCTTTGCCATGATTTTTGGGTATCTTCATTTTTCTTGTTTAAAGATCGAGCATCAAGATAGGAAGGTCAAACCTCATTCTAATTTATTTCTATAATAGGCTAGGCTTTATTTAATGTGGCTTACGTATATTAAAAAACCTGGTAAGTTTTTAGTTTTTTAGCTCTGTATCATTGAGCTTAGCCTTGCTTTTGCTTTTCAGAGATATGGATTTGTATGAACTTGGTTGTAGGGTAAAACCCAAACTGGGTTCATATTTTCTCCCGGTGGTCACCATGATAAGGTAACTCTCTGTATTTTTCAGCTTTTCCTTGGCCTTTCCATAGCTTGGCCATGGGCATTTGATTCGCTTTGAGTTTGGTTTTGTGACCCATTTTGCATCTCACTTATTCATCTCGGGCTCACCCATACATTATCTTGGATCTGAGTTCTTAATGGCATTCAAGTCAAGCCCATTGCTATGTTTTCCTCGAGCATGATGGGTATTTCTTGGACTTTGTTTGATCTTGCACACCATGACCTTCTAAGCCTCTTATTTCACTCACTCTGTTATGTGGTTTGCTTTTTCTGGACTTTTCCTTTAATAGATATGATCTTTATTCCAAGCTTCCTCAATTTGATACTCGAGTTCATCTACAAATAACTCATTGTTTTCTCAATAACATTGAATTAGGTTTAATTATTTATAGCACCTACCTCTGTTTGAGCTTATTTTGATGCCCAACTCGCATGGGGTTTGTGCTCAATTTTTTTTTGTTATTGTAGTATGATTTGATCTGTTTTTTTGCTTTGAAAATTTGTACTCCAACTCCTTATTTTAGTATAAAAAGAATATGATATAATGTGTGCTCCAAAATCCTTTCATCTTGATCTTTGGAAGTGCATTTCATACTAGATGGTTGAAACTTTGCTCTGGAAGTATGATTTGAATTGAATACTTTTGCAAACAGATTTTGCACATGCTCTTTATCTTAATGTAAGTAAAATATCAACACTTCCACTTATATTATTTTCCAGTTTTAAAACTCCATATGATTTTTAATGCATCAATAGTTGAAAATCTAAGTTGCAGAAGTATCTTTTGTATCTTCAAGCACCTTTGAATGCTCATGATCTCAATTCTATTTCATGATGATACTTGTTTAACAAATCTGGAACTTGGCATTTGATATAGTTTGCTTTCTTTCTATGTATGGGTAGCTGATGGAAAATTACAACATAACTTCAGATTTTAGCAATAAAATTGTAGCTATTCCCTTTTGCTTTAGATTACTTGCAAGATATATTTATTCTGATCCTAACAAATAACCGCCTTGTTATGAAGATAACTGTACTCCTTTGATGACATTTCTGATACTTCTTTATTACACATGCATATCTATTTTGTAACTGAAACTATGCCCTCCTTGATGAATGAATCGCTTTTTCATTATGTAGAGCAACTGCCTCTGCCTTGAGCTTACATTGCTTTGAACTTCTGTATTTATCTTTAGTTGTGTAAAGTTTTCTTAACTTGATGGCTCCTCGAATGTGGACTAAAACTATGTAGATATATGTGTAATATTCCTTTGTCTTTGATAACATCTGCCATATATGCATTCTATAAATTTACATATTCTAACAGATTGTATTTGAAAGTTAAAGTATCTCTTGCAAATATGTTTTGTTGAAGATATTGAAAACTGGAAAGCATCCTCTTCGATTATGTGTTTTAGCAATCTTTATGCTTGGAAGAAGTTAGTCTTATTGATGTAAGCTTGAATAGTATCATATTTGATCTTTGCCAATCTTCAAAGCTCACTTATTCAACTGTATCCTTTTAACTTTTGTAAGTATATTTGATTGGTTCATTGAATGTTGCCATTGCAAACTGTACTTGCTAGACTCTAATTGAACATATTCTTCTTTGATGGGTTGTCCTAGTTGCATTATTATAAACTCTTCTTCTTAGAAGCCCTTTATACTATAAATTTACACTTGTATTTATCTGTTGCAATCTCTAAAGCTTATCCAAAATGTAGCTGCAATTTGTTTTGTGGATGCCAACAGTTGTACTAAAGACATAAAATGTACTTTTTGATATGATCTTGTTTCCTATTTTTTCTATGTACACTTTTAGAAAACTAGTTAGAAAATGGACAAACAACTTCTCTTTTCATCCATCAGTGATCTTCTCTTTCTTGATATGACTCTGAAAGTGGCACTTAAATGCTCTTGAATGATAGTGACATGTACTCTATGATTACGTATCTTATCTGTGCTTGCTTGAAAAGATTCATCTGCCTAAAATTGTAAGTACATGACTAGAGAGAAATACCCAGAGCTCTAACAATATGTTTGTTGTATGTCAATAGGTACTGTAACCTGAGAGGAGCATGGAGATGATGCAACTAAAGTGAGGAGCATGGGAAAACAACTCATTCAGGCAATGATGGGTTTCCTCTCTCTCACTTATTTACAATTTTATGTATATGTATCTCTTGTTTGTACATATAAGTTACATCCCACGACTTGTGTGGGAAACATTATTTCTTTACGAATAAATGAAATTAAATTTTGTAATTGAGTTGTCTATTTCCTTTTGCATTTGATTACTGTAATAATAATTATGGAATGAACTAAACAACTCAACACATAATTAATCTCATTCAAACATAAAGAAATAACAAGAATTTAATGCACCTATACTTGAAAACTGTACTTTTTGCCATGCAAATAACAACTATGTTTGACTATTCCAGTGTCAATTTATGACATCTGCCACTGTTCCCACCTTTATCAAGACAAAGGTGCACTACTCTTTCAAGCTTATACATGTCTTTGTTGAAGATGACACTCGGAATGATAACATATGTGAGGCATTGCACCTTCTGATAGAACACATAGCTACCAACTTACTTTCAATCCTTCCCAGAAATGACTACTTTCCAAAGAACAATTTTTTTTTAGTACCCCTACCCGATGATTAACCAAAAGAGATCAACATCTTGGTGACTTTGTTGATTGGGTTTCCAACTAACCTGTGAGAACCCCTATAAATGGCTATTTCAGCCATTTATGCCAACTAGAAACCAGTACCATATCCTAAACATGCATGCCAAAGGCTGCATAATGCTTTGATAATCCTTCCCTCTGAAAATGGAAAAAAAACAATGGAAACACTGCATGCAAAATTGCACCATGGGGAAAAAATAACCTCTATGAGGCATGCCATTGAAGATGACACCCATTATTGAAAGCAAGAAAATACCAAAAGATTTGTTTAGAAAACACTTAGAGGAAAGCATTGAAAAATATATACAATGTCAACTTATCTCATTTAGAAATAATGCTTCAAAGGAATCCCATTGACTAGGATCAGAAGCTCTTCTCCATTTTTCCATGCAATCTGAAATGCATCGTGTAATTTGCATTCAGTTATAATGTATGGTGCACTCCATAACAAGTCAAACTTAGTGTGGGCCCCTAGATTTGCTCTCTGTTTTCATCCCATTTTAAAAGTAATTCACCCTCATTGAAGATTCTTGCTTTGGCATTTTTATCAAATTTCCTTTTGATTTGAGCCCGATTCTTCTCCATGGACAACATAACTTCATTTTTGATTTCTTCAAGCTCAATAAGTTGTGAATATCTCACTTCCATGGGTTTATTCTCCAATAACTCCATTTGATGCATAAGTTCTAAAGCTAGAAGTTCAAGAGAAATGGGTAACTTTGCTTCTAAACCATAAACTAGCTTGAAGGGTGAGTCTGAATTTGACCTTTTATGTGTAATCCGGTTAGCCTACAAGGCTTCTTTCAACTTAGTGTGCCAAGTACGCTGATTTTCATATGTTGTTCTCCGGATTATCCAGAGCAAATTCTTGTTTGTGCTTTCAGCTAATCCATTACCTTGTGGGTAATAATTGGATGAATTACTTAAATAAATTCCATTCTGAATTGCCCATGAAGTAATCTTTCCACCGATGAAAGATTTAGTATTGTCTAAAATAATAGTGGAAGGAACACCAAACCTTGTAATTATGCCTTCATAAAAATATAAGATGTTTGTCTCATTAGCTTCCTTCAAGGCAATAGCCTCGATCCACCATGTGAAGTAATCAGTTGCGGTGAGTATCCATCTATGACCCATGCTTGAAGGTGGGTTAATGAGACCAATAAAATCCAAACCCCACTGAGCAAAGGGTTTATCAGTTGTAATTGGCTGCAATGGTAAGGTTGCAAGCCTTTCTTTTCCTGTAAAGAATGCACATTTATGACACTTTCTTACCCATGCATGACTGTCCTTGAAGAGTGTAGGCCAATAATAGCCTCCTTTCATGATCTTAAGGGTTGTGGTTTTAGTTGAATAGTGCCCTCCTCCTTGGCTGTCATGAAACTGCTCAAGCAATCTTTCAACTTGATTCAAGTCAACACACCTTAACAGGACACCATTGATATCTTTCTTGAATAATACATCATTAACCAAAAAATAAGGGATGGACTGAAGTCTAAAATACCTCCTTTTTGAGCTTTCCAAACCTAGTGGGTATATGCCATGTTGAAGATACCTTGACATGTTGAAAATCCAATCTATGTTGCTAATTTTATGTATTTTCAGGCTCATTTTGTAGCAAATAAACAACTTCCTTGCTGTCATGAAAGTCTTGAGCCAAGTGCTCACATAATCCTTTTCCTCTAATAAATTTGGTCACTTTAATGATGATGTCATACTCCATGACTCGAGTGATCCAACCTGCTCTCTTTTATGATATATCTTTGTTTAACAAGAACTCTTTAATGCTTGGATGTGCAACCATCGATTAAATTTTTGTTAGAGAGAAAATGCATGAACTTCTTAAGATATCTAACAATTGAAAGTACATGCTTCTCAATGAATGAATACTTTGTTTCGTACTCCATCAGACTTTGAATGAAAAAATAAATTGGCTACTCCAATTCCTCTTGATTCTATTGTGTTAAAATTGTTGCAATAGTATCCATGTTAGCATAAGCATACAATGTGAAATCTTTTGAAAAATCAGGATTTATAAGTGTTGGGGCAGCAACAATGGCTTTCTTGATGGCATCAAAACTGCTCACTCCTTCTTTTGACCAAGTGAAATTTTGATCTTTCTTGAGCATATTGGTCAAAGGCTTTGCAAGTGCAGCAAAATCAACAATATATCTTCTTATGAAATTGATTTTTCCAAGGAAAATTTGAAGTGCTTTTTTATGTTTTGGCAAGCCTAAAGAAAGAATAACACTTACCCTTTCTAGATCAATCATCATACCATGTTTGGAAATAATGTGACCAAGAAGCTTACCTTCATGGACTGAAAACACACATTTTTAGGATTAAGTGACACACCAAACTCTCTACACCTTTCAAAGATTGCTTTGAGCTGCGGTAAATGGTCACTTGCAAGCTTTGAAAACACATGATATCATCCAAATAAACTAAGACAAACTTATTGATAATACCTTGAAAAGCCATGTCCATAGCACGTTGAAAAGTTACACCAGCATTTGACAAACCGAATGGCATATTTTTGTAAGCATAAGTGCCCCACTTTGTAGTAAATGTTGTTTTGTACTAATCTTCCTCCTTGAAAAGTATCTGATTGTATCCGCTATATCTGTCAAGCAAGGAATATCTCTCTGAACCAAAGAACTAACTGAAGAATCTACTCCATAGAAGGCAAAGGATAATGATCCTTAAGAGAAGCCTTATTCAAATCATGGAAATCAACACATAACTTGATTTCACCATTTTTATTTCTCACCGGTACAAGATTAGCCACCCAAGTGGAGTGCTTAATGGGGAAGATAATGGAAGACTCAATGAGTTTTTCAAGCTCTATCCGCATTAAGGGATCTAATTTGGGATTAATTGGCCTTTGTTTCTATCTAACTGTTTAGAACCAACCTCTAATTCAATAGTATGCTGAGCTAAAGAGGGATCAAAACCTCTTAAATAACTGTATTGCTAAGCAAAAACATCTACATACTCTCTACAAAGTGAATGGAGTCCTTTTCATGCTGTGAGAAAATTTTACCAAGATTGAGACTCTTACCTTAAAAATGGTAAATTTTTCATGCTTGATCTATACCTATAGCAAGTACAACCCTCTCATGCTTTATTTCATCATTTTCACCAAAAATAGATTCCAAAGTTACGAGGCCTTTCAAAATCTTATTGATTTCAGCTACACTCTCTGATCTTCATAACGGTTCTACAGTTTTCCTTGATTTTGAGTAGAAAATTTTGCTTCCTCTTACAAAAATCATTTATATGTGCATCATTATCAAAAACCTGCCAATATATATCATTATCTGGGACCGATAGTCTCACTAAAACCTTGATATGTGGCTGTAATTTGTCACTTCCGATGTCAGCAGGTATGTCAAATTGAGAACCAATTGCAACAAGTCTATCAACATGTTTATTTTTATCTCTAGGGATAGCTTGAACATTAACAACAAGAAAATCATCAAGCAAGTCCCACACTCTATGTCTAGTAAGTTCTCATTAATGGGTTCTTGCAAGTATTAGAACCTCTAACCTAGTGAATAACAAGCTCATTGTCCCCAAAAATCTACAAATCCTTGATTTTATTCTTTCTTGCCCACTCCAAACCGTGAACAAGGGCTTCATACTCTACAACATTGTTAGAGAAAGAAAATTGGAACTTAATGACTGTAAAATATTGTTGTTTTGAAGGTGAAATCAACATTAAACCAGACTCTTGAACCATGTTGGTTTTGGAGCCATCAAAATAAAGTTTCCATAAACCATTATCTTGCTGATTTTCTCTCTCCATAGATGGTATTACAATGTTGTCCTCATGAATACAATAAACTCCAAGGCCTTGTCCTTTAATAACTTATTCTTCAAATGATCTTCCATGGATCATGTTCATGATCTTCATCAGTTCTTTGATCCTTGAAAAGATCTAGGGACACCTTCTAAGGCATAACTAGTTTCATCCTCTGAATCATCTAGATGTTCTTTACTTACAACATAATTTGCATTAACAACACTAGGTGTAAAAGGATCAATATGAAAATTTGACAAGGGCTCTAAATTGATAGTTACCTTAGCTCCATACCAAGTTCTAAAAACTAAATATGTCCAATCTGCTGAAAGGTAACCACCAATCTTGGATGTAAAGTCTCTAGATAAGCACATGGAAAAATAAGGTGGTAGATCCACCACCATCACATCCTATGAGATTGTAACACTTAGAAACACATGCAAAGTTAGTTTCAAATATTTGATTATTCCAATGGTCTTAGTTGATGAACCATCAAGTTGTAACACTCCTTTGGTACTTGGTTCATACTTAAGACCCAACCTTTCAGCCACTAATTTTGGCATAACAGTGCTGCTAGCTCTGCTATCAACCATACAATTATGAACTAACGAATCCTCAATGATTAACGAAAGATAAAATAGAGGAGGCTTAACCATTTTTACCTCTTTTGTTGTTGTTTTTGGCTTAAATACTTGTTTTTGACCCTTTAGTTTGTTGGTCTGCAATTTCCATCACCATGTTGGTTGTGTTTTCTACACGGTCGACTGTTTTGATTATAATTTCAGACCCGCAAGCTCTTGGACCAGCAAGTATTTTTGTCCAAGAATAGACAATGTATCCCACATGCTCATAGTGACATTAGAATTCTTCATATGATCAATAATATTGAATGGAACAACACCTATTTTAAACTAATTTTTACCACAACAAAGGTGTGTTCTTGAACAGATGGGTGATCTTTTGAACTCTCTTACCAAATGAACATTAGTTTGAATTTCATGAGTTGGTACAACAATAGTTTGATCACTTACATTAGCTTCCATGGCTCTTTTCTTCAATATGGTAACAATTGTAACAAAATCTACTTTGTCTTGTGCACCAATTTCACGATTTACAACCACATGATCAGCTATTTCAAAATTTACCAATGTTGCATCTAGCTGCCCCTGCTATTCTTGTGCCAATATTTGGTCTGCGTGTGCTGTAAGAAATATAATTTCCTAGAAATGGTGAAATGCCTCTTCTTTGTTGGGAATTCAGGACTGCAAAATAGTGCTATGATTTAATAACAAACAAAATCATGCACACGGGATCTAAAAAATTTCCCAAAATCTACAACAGTGGAAGTATAAACTAGAATAATCCAAATCAAAACAAAGTACACACACATAACACAACATGTACCATGGTTCACCCAATGTGGGCTACGTCCACCAAAGATAGATATCTCATATATATAATACAACAAGAGTACAAACCAACTCTTCAATACAAGAGTATAATGCATCTCTCTAAGAGTATCTCCTCTCCTCCAGATCTCTAAATGGATCTCCATGAGTGCACTATAGCCATGCCTCCAAACACCACCAAGATCTCACATAACCAGGAACTATTGCATCTTTGAACTACTACCAAGTTCTCTATGGATCTGCAACAAGACCTCTTGCATGGGTCTACCAATGTGTAACCATGACTATGCACCAAGAAGTAAGTCTGTCTCTCCATCACTGCATGCATAACCTGTGCAAACATGAAGACAACCTCCTCTACAATATCTAGATCTACATGGATCAATAATACAATATGATCTCATGGATCTACAATACAATATCTCACAACAACTTGTGGATCTAACAATATAAGACTAGATCTACATGGATCTATAATACAAGATCTCACCAACATGTGGATCTACAAGAAGAAACTCTATGTGCTTTGCATACTATGCAAGCCATTACAATGAGACAATAAATATACAAAGGAAATACAATAGAAGATGTTACCCTCTTCTCACCATTCAGATGTACATGCTATTTCCTTCTGTCCAGCTCCTCTCCATGGAGACTCTATCTTCATGTAACATGTTCTTTCTTTCTCTTCTTCTTCTTCATCCTCTCAATCTAGGAGAATCAAGGATATAATTCAATCCTTCTCTTAATTCACCTTTCTAACCCTAGCTTTCATGCTTATATAGGAATATACAAACTTAGGGCACAATAGCCATGCAATTACATCCTTTAAATCAACTTTAAAAAAAAATCTATATTAAATTCACGTGAGTTAAATATAAACTTTCATGCACAGTGCTTGGGGAAAGTTACCTTGACCGATGGCGGTTAATCGACTTGGTACGGCGGTTAATATGCTGATCGACGCCGGTTACTGTGTAAACCAAAAAGGTGTAAAACATGCTATCTGTGAAGCAATTCAGCTCCACAACCTAAAAATCTCCCACTTGGAGATAAATTGCTGAACTTGTACTGTACTTGTACATCACCATCCTCTACACACCATGAAGAACATCTATTCTTTTCTTCAACAATTCTCTCAAAAATAAAACTGGGAAGATCAAACCATCTTCTAAAATTAAGATAACAAACTCGTGACTTACCATAGACTTGCACGAAGCTACTATTGATCCATGATGACCAAGCTATCCATAAATCAAGATCCCATTGAATCATAACACCAAGCCTCTCATGCAACCAAGCCATCATGACTAACATCCTTGCAAGAGCTCTCACTTTCCTAGAAATGGTGAAATTCCTCTTCTTCAGTCATTTTTGGCATAGAAAACCCTTGTGGTACAATCTCTGTAGATGAATTTAACTCACTAGGATGAATACTAGCATCTTGGGCCATATTAGCTTGCACGGGAACCAAAGCTCTTGAAGTTGTAGGGGCATTAGGATCAGTTGCAACAAGAGGTCTAACAATTGTAATGGCTGGTTGTGCTTGATATGGTCTATAACCTTGAGCAGGAGGCCTGTAATTATTGTAACTTGGAAAAGGAGGCTGATATGGTTTGCTTTGGTTTGAGATTGATTCCTTTCCAACTACATAAATTTATTTGACAAAGCCTTAACAACACCTTCTAAATTATCAATCTTCTCAGGATGAACTATAGGAGTTGTAGATGTTTTCTCAGCTAGTGGAATAGGAGCTAGCTCAACATAAATGGGCATAGAGGGTCTAGGTGCCAACTTTCTAGCTTGTATGAGGCTTGTTTTTAGCTCTTATTGCAATGTCAAAGGCTGCGGGAAGAGTAGTTCCGCCCATAGACTGGATCATGACAACAATTTCACTAAATTAGAATTTTATCCCAATTTCTAGTAAATCTTAAGTTGAAATTGGCCATGAACTCTTGGGGTGCACACTTAATAGTGGACAATTGCTCAATAAGGGATAAATGGTCTGTTTTATCTTCAAATTGTTTGCACAAAGCAACACCTAATACATCCCAAGTGCCTATTGTTCCTATTTCTAAGTTTCTGTACCACTGTAGGGATTGACCTTTAAAAGAGGTAGCTAAGACCTTAGAGAAACATCCTCATGTGTGATATTATGTACTGAACAAAGGGATACTACATCTCTAATATGTTCAACTGGGGAACTTGATTTTCACCAGTAAAAATGGAAGACCTTTTAGGGAAGCAACTGGTATATCATGATAAATAGGAATTATGAGAGGGCTACCATTATTAAAAGGAACAAAGGTTCTGGGTTGCTGGGTAGCCATTGAAAAGATTGGGATCTGAATGACAAAATTCAGATTTAGGGAAGGAGGATTGGCAATATGTGGCCTTTTATAGGGCGCAGTATTTCCAACCCTTCTTCTTCTAACTAAATTTAGAGGTAATTGAATGAAATCTAGGGGAATACCTCTTGTTGACACTCTGGATTACGATCGTAGGAATAAATCATGGAAAAAAAAAAGCAGGTTTAGACCCTTATGGAAGCAACTAATATTTGTTGCAAAAGTGTAGATATGTCAAAATCTTCATTCAAAATTGTGATGGCAATAAGCTACTAAAATTAATTTAATGGTCATTGATAGACTGCAAATCTTAAATCTCCATTTATGTCATGTTGCATGAAAATTTCCCCTGTAATTAATTTCTCTAGTTGTCTATCTTGATCAAGTAAATCCTTATGCAAATCCATAAATACACACCCTTGCATGCTGAAAATAACACCAAAATCTGATTCTTTCTCCCATCGGTGTGCGAAAACTTGTTATCGGTCCAAAGTAATCCTTTTGGATGGCAATATGACTTTTGACTATGGTTTGTACAATGGGATTCCCTCTAGTTGTGGGTGTCTCGAGTGAGGGAAACCTCTAGAAAGGGAGCCGAGATACCCACAACTCGGAGGGAATCCCATTGTATCGACCAATGTCGGAAGTCAAATTTCCATCCGGAAGAAGGAATACTTTGGATCGATAACATGAAGTGTTGAGGTGATTGTTATCCTCGTAGGCTTGACTTCCCATTGCTCATATTTTTTTGGAGGGATGTAGAGTAATTAGAACACTCCCCATATAGTTATCTTCACCATGCGAGGTGTATTTTCACTTCTTTCTATTTTCCTTGGCACATTCCACTTGGGTCCGATCACACTCAAGTCTTTTTAACCGATTTAACACAAAGCGTATCCTTCTACACTCTTTCTCTCAACATGGATTAGGTGCACATGTTCCATTTGCACTTTTCGTTTCACGTATTTTACATTTGCATACTTTACACATATATGTTTATTTCACATAATGTTTTTACATACATACATATTTAACTACTTGGATCATTTTATCCTTACAGGCGACCTATGAGAAACAAATAGTCAAATTGGGGGAAAAAACAACAACAAAAAAATTCCACGACAACACATGCTTTACTAACCATACAGGTACACTATACACCACAATAACTACACACACGTTCCACCCTAGGTTCACTCTCATCACTTTTTATTTACACATTTTTCATCTTTAGATTCCATGCTCCTCCATCTTCTTTTTGTCATTCCATGCTTTTGTCTAGTCCTTCGGTGCATTTCTACTACACTCTTCATGGACATCAGGTACACATCTCTATCTACTTTATGTTACTGAGCTTTCAACTCACCAAAATAAAGTGGGGGAAAAATGTAGTCACAAAATCATGCACTTTAGACATTTATTTATCCCGGTCTCATACTACTATTTAAAAGGTTCTTGAGTGAAGAAAGTACTAATTAACCCCATCTTTTGGCCATCTTATTTTACTTTTATTTCGTCATTTTCACCTATTTTTATCTACATGCCCAATATGTTTTGGCACTTTACCATCATTTTAGCCTCGGATGGGGCACCCAGGGTAGTGTTGGGGTGCCCATGGGCACCCCAGTCCCACCTAGGGTGCCTCGATCCTTTTTCTACTTTCCCGCCACTTTTTGGGCTCTTTCTAGCTATTTTTCATCCTTATCTTTTTCCTAGTCAGGCCATGTCGGGGTTAATTACAAAATTAGATCAAGAGAACCCTATAAATATAAAGTTATGAGACCATAATGAGGGACCTAGCATCATCTACTACTATCACTCATCTAGAGTTGCATCCATTTATTGCATTTGCATCCACATAGCTCCATCATCAAGGCACAAGCTAGGAATTTTGCATCACACTTCATAGGGGAGGGATTCTATTATATTCCATACACACATGCTATTACATTTTCTACATTTAGTTATTACTCACTCTTCACAAAGTGTGACTGACACAAGAGCACCTAGGGCACGACATGCACACACTCACTAGAACTACATTTGGGTCCAAAATGTAGTGCAATGCTTAAAGTAGTAAGCCCACTATTGTGGTAGCTAAGGTCAGTCTGACCCATTCTTTATGCATCTTTATTTTTTAGGTTTTTGATACCATTTCTTGTCATTTCATCATCTTGGATTATTGATGACATACTGATGTGTGGGACAACAAACCTGATCGACACACAACAAGGGTTTTTACCATCTTTCGACCGTCGAGAACCGGTTTTAGAACTTTTAAGCGGACCAAGGTGCCCAGATTGTAGAACAGAGTGCTGTGGGCTCCCAGGTCCTATTCCAGGCACCCGGTCACCTCTTATCAACGAGTTCTTTCCTCACTTCCTTCTTGCACATTAAGGTTTTAATTTATTAGTTTTATCATTTAGTAATTTCTATATTACTTTATCACATTTATTTACAATGTTTTATGTCCTCCTAGATTAGATTAACTACCCCCATATTAATCAATTATAGTTAATCAACCTCACACATTACACATTTCATGCTCGTAGCTGCGACACATCCTTCTAGCACTATATTCTCACACATGATACTACCCTATGACACACTCTTGTGTTACGGTTCACACTTGACTGTTGAGGGCATATTACATCCATGAACCTCACACACTACACATTTAACACTCCACACTTCTTGATACATCTTTCTAACATTTTCTCTCACATATCATACTATCATATTCTACAATCTACACTCCACGCTTCATGCTTTATCTTTCTAGCATCTATTTTCAAACCATTTCCATATGACACACTCTAGCTCCATGGTTCATACTCAAATTTTGAGGGTCTAAATCTGAATTGAACCTCACATCATTCACCTTTTTTACGCTCTACACATCATGTTCTACATATTTCTAGCATCTCACTTTCAAACCATTTCCCGATGACACACTCTTGTTCTATGGTTCATTCTTGACTTTCGAGGGGTATTTTATAAATGAACCTCATCTCATGCTCATCCACATCCGCTCAAGGGGCACACTACTCCTATCACATTCACATTACATATCATTCCATTTCACTCATTCACATCATACTACATATCTTGGTTACTTTTATTCTTGCTTGCTTATACTTACATGTACACTTTGTTTCCCATGCTAGACAGATAATTAGTATGTCAATATATTTTCTATATACACATGCGCATTCACTTAGTCTTTAGTTGTGAATGTAGAATTTTTACAAATCCTTACACACTACAATGATGCTTTGTGTACTCTTACCAATCCCATTGAAGCTCACAGGGAATATAATTTCTCACACACTAGAGGTGCTATTGTTTCATTTTATACTACTTCATATTCTTACTAGCACACTACTTGTTCCATTGATACATACACGCTTTGACATACTCTTTATCTTTCTAACATGCTAATGTGTGCTTCATGTGTAGCATTTGCCTTGCAGGAACTATTTACCACCATGGTTATTTGTTACACTTTGCTTGCTATAATATTCTATTATATGCCATTGTTTGTGGGCTATGCCCTATGTCTTGTATGATCATTGCTTGTATTCTTTTGGTTCCTTCGACTTCGATTGTATTGTGAAATTGTGAGTGATGTCTCACATTTTTCGAGTGTACTTTGTTTGCACTATTGCTTGTTTACATTGTCTTCTATAGCATGTTTGTCATTTTTTCTACTAACACATGTATCTAGCCACTTTGTTTGCATGTGCCTTGGTTTCTACCATGCAAATTCCCTCCTCTATAGAGTATCGCTTTGAGATCCACATTAGGTCCTCTCCTTTGGGCCATATTCTGCTAGTGACGTCATACACACCCCAAACGAGGGGGGCATACTTTAGGTGAATCCGTCACCACATATAACACTCGTGGCTATAGTACAAGCCTACAAAGTACATGAACAAACATACTACGGTTACATAAATGACCTAGAATCTGACTTGGGTCCTTAGTACAACACAGCATACACAGCGAGCCCAATACCGGACACTAGCACTGGGGAGCATGTGTCCTCCCCTGGGAGCTAATGTCTGAGGGAACATAATAATTTTTTTAGATCAACATAGTCTACAATAATTCACAGAGTAGTTTCACAGGATCAAGCACAAGCCTTAGAACACAGAATGCATGTAATTTCCTACAATCTCCTTAAATTGGGACAATCAGTACATTTAGAACAATATGGAAAAACACAGAACAATACTTGAATTAAACACATATCACACCATTTGCAGTGGTGTATAAGTTGGGAAGCATTCATGGAAGGAGAGTAACACTAGAACTCTCTCCCCAACACTCTTCTATCATGGCGTGAGATTTCCCAAAAATTGTAATTGACATGAGATCGCTCAAAAAAACTCGTATTTGGAGTGAGATCTCCCAAAACTCATCTTGGCATGAGATCGCCTAAAAACTCACTCTTCTACAACATTTTAGGACATTTTCTATCCTTTTCACTCTTCACGGATCAGTGCACACTTTCCTTTTAAAAAAATTCACATACTTTTACATACCTATGCAATTTTTTTCAATAAGAAACATCTTTGACTACTTTTATATTCTTTTGTAGATGTTTTTCAATAAGAAACATCCCCACATCAACAAACATAAGCACAATAATAGGTACAACATGGTACAACACATACACTTCACCCCTAGGGCCACTTCCTCTTTTTTATCTTCCACATTTCATTTTTTATTACTCCACGGTTTCACTTGTCTCTTCAACAAGATATCGCCATCACGCTCTACATAGTTATCGGTACACATCTCTTATCTAATTTATGTTATCGATTATTCACTCGAAAACATAAAGTGGGGGAAATGTAGACACAAAATCACGCACGGGTACATTTCTAGGTCCTAAGAACATGCTTGCATTCATATGATTCTTAAGTGAGAAAACCAAGAATTTGACTCTTTGTATTTGGCCTATTTTTGTCTTTCATGCTTTCTATTTTGTCTTGCACACCCTACGGTCTAGTCTAAAATTTATTGCTTTATCTTTCATGACTTCGAACACCAACACCTAGCTAGGACGCTAGTGCCCAGTGCCCTCGTCCCCTTTGGGTGCCCCAACCTCTTTCTATCTTACTCACTCTTTTTGGGCCTATTTTATATTTTGGGCATCTTATTTTCTTATGGGTTGGCCTTCCAATTGTCAATTATGAAATTAAACCAAGGGAATCATATAAATATAAATATATGTGACCAAAATAAAGGACCAAGCTCTAAGCATCTATTATCATCACCTAAGGTTGCATCCAAAGGCATCTAAGAGCATCAAAGACATCCATTTAGATTTCATTCAAGGGACAAAGGACTGCATTTTTTGCATACACGCATAGGAAGGGGAAGTTCATTTTTTCATCCACACATTTATTTATATTGGTACATCTAGTTATTGCATGCTACCACATGTGCTTCCATATGGGCTTCATAGGGTATGATTCTATCACACATGCATAAGAACTACATGGAGTTTGAGATGTAGTGAAACACTTGGTCATAAGTTCACTCGGTCGGATGACTACTGTGGTCGATTCGACTTGCCATATTGCATCTTTTATTTTTGGGATTTAATGTACTTTGAGGGTTTTGTAGGTCATATTATCTTTGTAGGTTACAAGAGAACTCTGTGATCATAGTGCAACATACATGTGACCTACTATGACTATCGGTGAACATATTGTGACATAAGAAAACTAGGTCCCAAGATCCTACGCGGTCACATGCACTCAACAGAGTTCTAAGGTGCCTAGGTGCCCTCGTACCGATCCGGGCACCCTAGTCTAGGCTCATCCTACAATATATTTATAGAGTGTAGTTATGACAATGTTTCCTCATTGTTCATTAGTTTTCCCAGTCTACACAGTCCCATATCAAACACAAACTAACTAAGTCATTATTTCCCTCTCTTTCACCTAGGGTTTCATATTTATCTAGCTTATTGCTTGTGTCAATTTTATACTTTAGTATTTATTTATCATACGCGACTTTGCAATATTAGGGTTTTAAATTTTTTATATTTGTTAAATAAACTACAATTTTTGTTTTTAGGTACCCATCTTACCAATACAAATATAATGGGAATAAAGGAAAAGTCCTAGGACAATCATAAGGCACTTTGAGTAAAGGTAAAGTGTGTTTACACACTCGGTGAATTTTCCTTTATTGACACAATTTTTTTCCATTTTTAAAGGGAAAAAATATAGACACTCATTTTAGTAATTCATGTCTTCAAGCAACAAACCAAATTGTACAACACTCTTGCACTAATACACACTTGCTATATCTCACTCATTCTTACTTGCACACACAACCTATTGGTTTGCATAATGGTCATATTAATCTATCAAATTAGACTATCCCCTCACATATTACAATTCCAAATTTTAAATTGCTCACACATGCATTTGGGACCATAACATCTATGTAGTGCCCACTCCTCTTCAACCCCTATTTTGTAATGATCATGTTTATTTGTTGCTTAATGACATGGACATTATTATGATATTTTGGATAGCCTATTATTATACATTATGGACATAGTGATTATCATTGTGTTTTAGATTTTATCATGGATTGCATGGGTATATGGAGGACATGGATAGATATTGTAGTACATGAGGATGATTTAGTGTGGTTTTGTTATATGATGACATCTTGGACTCTTAGTAGTGGCGAATATGTTTATACGATGGGACTAACCTTGTGTGCACATTGATGTTATGATTTACTAGTACTATGATGATAATAGGTGATCAGTAATATGTAGTTGAATGCATCTAGATAGATATAAGTTACAGTGGATGTATGAAATGCATGGTTATCGTAAAATGTGAATTGTGATAGATGGTTATACTTAGGCATAGGGTGATAGTGAATGTTAATGGATATGGTAAAATTGTGATAATTAGTAATTGTGAATAATTGATTTAGAATAGAATTGCTTAACTATGATAATGATGTAGTTACGTTGTATGATGATGTTATTTAATAAATGATATATGTGTTTTGATTTCTTGATGTATTGATATGGCCTTGAGGCCGAAGGTGGTATTGTTTTGGTTGTTTACAGAAACAAAATCACAATAAACAAAGAAGGGACTAGGGGACTAACTATGGAAGAATACCAAATGTTTACAACAAGGTCACCTTGGTATCCGTGTGTGTGTGTGTGTGCATTGTCATTTTGCTTGTTGTGTTTGTTAGGAGGTCTCCATGGGGGAGCAACCTCATAAGTGACCATGGGTGTGAATGTTGTATTTTCCATTTTATTTTATTTGTCTTAGTTGAGTATGTAGTTTATTTAATTGTAATGTCTTCTCATTTTATTGTACTTATTTAGTATGCTCTTGATTTAGTTAATTAACCTTATGGATGATGCTTATTGGGTGATGTGACTATGGGTGCAATAAATGTGTTGGATAGTCCTTATCATCTTCATGATTTTGATTGGATTTTATTTTATTATGGGTTGTGTACCCTTCCCCATTTTCAAATCTCGGATTTGGTCTTTGAGCCCATTTTTAGAGGCTTGTGGGACAATTTTTACTTGTCCCATACCTCTTAAAATATCCCACCAACCTAGCATATGATATGAGGGGTCAAATTTAGCCCTTATTATGTGTTTTTGAAGGAAAAATAGGCAATTAATTGCACCTTTTCCTAACCCTCTTAATTGTGTCCTTGAAGTGTGGAATGGTGGATTGTGTGCAAGAATGAAAGTGTCATACCTTCACCTTACTCATTTATGGAGTCTTGGATTATGTGTTTGAATTGTGAGGTGGATTGGGAGAAATGATGTGGCATCCTACATGGAGCCACCTCACCACCCTCTCCACTATTTTCTATTTATTGGAGCTTTATTCCCGCATGCTCACAAGAAGCTCCTAATCTAATCCATGGGATAATGACATGAGATCCAAGGAAATCAGAGGATCTCCCTAGTTTAGTAAACCTAGGAAATCCCACCTTGACCGACGTCGGTTACCCCTAACCATCACCGGTTAAGCCGACCACCATCGGTTACCCCTTTTAACCCCTAAACTACCTTATTCTCAAGGTTGGAAACATTTGGGAGAAATTTTGACGAGCAAGAACACATCTCAGAGAGATAACACATCTTCAGAGAGCCAATTCCAGTGAAAACTCACATCCAAGGAAGGAGATTGAACATCTTCTCCGCACAACCATCCCATGCATGATCTGATCTATCCAAGCAAAGAGGAGTGTACATGCAGCCCATGCAGAAAGCTTTTCTTCAGTTGGTGATCACTTGCAACCTTCAAACCCATCATCAACACCTCCATCCTCACACACAGGCCTTCAGGAATGAAATCCAAGTAAGTACAACATCATACTTTCCTAGGTTATTTCATTTCATCATCATTTTATCATCCATTGTTTATCTTGCTCCCTATTGACCTTCTCCACATTTTCACCTCCATATACCCATTAAAACCTCACAAAATCCTACTCCAATCACCCAATACCTCATCCCGACCAACCAAAGTCCTTTGTGTAATCACAAAGGAGACCCCAACTTGTTCTGTGACATTTCCAGATCTCACAGTAATCGCACCGGTTACACCTAACCGCCGTCGGTCACCCCTGACCGACACCGGTCTCTGTGTTTTCCCACACAACCCTTAAACAGAGACCTACCCACCTAATTTTATCTCACCCTCATTCACCTATGATCTACCCGAGACCTTTATCGACCCTCGCAGACCCAAACCAATCATTTGACCTTTGGATTCTATTCTAGCTTAGCCTGTTAGATTAGATCTATTTCTTATTGTGTTTTTAAGTGAGATACCTAAATCATTTTAAAATAACAATAGGATTTACTTTGTTTACAACATTGAATTGTTTAAAATAGGATTGATAGCCATCTAGAAGTATCATACTTCCCGGATCTAGCTTACGCTAGGTAGTTCACTACCCATATTGTTTAATTCCTTCTGGTGGTCTTGTTTTCATTACAGGTAGTTCCTCCTAGCCAAAAGGAAGCTCTCACGATCAGCTGTGGATTCGGAAGTCATACGCGTGCAACAACCCATCAACCGACATTTGAACAGTATTCCTCCTACGCCCATTACCCTATCTGTTTCATCAACACTTCAAAGAAACAATCTAAGAAAAAGGTGAAACATTTTGGCACACCTGGGGACCCATCCGGGGTTCCTTGCATTTCATTCATTCCTAGGAAAAAATTGTGTTTTTTCCTTCTAAAAAGCATACACACTAATTTTCTTCCTTGGTAATCCACCTCTTCTTTCTATTTTCTCTAAAGGAAACTTTTCTTTTGGTGTAATTAAAAGAATCATTTCTTCATGTTTTCTGCATTGTAGTGAAAGAGCATCCCTCTTCCTCTTCATCTTATTGTGTCATCCAATTTCACATTTTCGATTTGGGTTTAAAAAAAGTGCATTCCATTCTGATTTATTGCATTAGCTCACATTAATTGAGGGCAACCTATACGCTGGAAGTCATGACCAACTGATGGTTGACAAATGAATCGTAGAAAAGCACTTCTATCCTTTTCTCTTTCTCTGAGTCTTACCAAACCACACAAAAATTCAAAATACATACATTCTTAAACAACATCCTACCTGGAAGAAGTTGTAGGTGATCACATGATCACGACACAGTGGGCACCCAACTCACGCTTCTCTCGAGTCATACTTCAGAGCAAAGCCCGCCCCCACCATAACATACCTGAAACCTCACCTTTTAGATCTCCTTCTTTGTAGGAAGCCATCCTCACCAAAAATCTATTTCACAATTCATGTGTCAGTCCTTAAATAGCATAAGCTAAACAAACATAATAGAAAAGGCACTCCTAGGATCACATTTTCTTAGTGTTTTTGCTTGGCTTGCATTTTGAGGTGAGAGATCACGTTCATCACTTTTTTTTGTTCATCCTTGCATGCTCCTCATCATAGCTGGTGTATTCCAGCTTCACCTGAGTGTGCCTGGGCCATATCATCATCATTCCTAGAATTCTGGGTCTGATTCTACATCAGATTTTAATTCACAACCACTTTCTTTCATCATTATTTCAATTTCACAATAACCATCATCAGGTTACCTCTGACCGCCATCGGTTATACCCAACCGACATCGTTGGTTCCAAGTCCTTTTGCTAACCTACTCAAAAGGACATTTTTACTTCACTTTCTTCCACTTTTCATAGTCTCTGTCACTGTCATTATTCCCATTGACATTTTAAACATCCTCAGATTTGGCATACCTATCAGATTTTACCTTCTGCCTCATTGTTTACTCACTATCCATTTTCTATAAAGGTGACCGAAAGAGTGGTTACCCCGACCGACGTTGGTTTTCCTAACCGCATCGGTTAGCCTATTTCACATTCCAGCCACCATTTGGTACTTCATCCACTTTTTATCACCAGATTCACCTATTCTTGTTGTTCTCTATATCATTTACAGAGAAGCAGCCCTACTACTCGATCAATATCGGTTCACATGGTGCTTGACCCAAGACAAGCAAGTGCCCTCGTATTCCACGCCAGTTGTCAACCACTCCCACCTAGTCCTTCACCACCTTCTATTTTATCACCAGCCATGGATCCCATCCAACCTACTACTATCACTACTAGAGATGAGGAGTTCACATGACTCCTTGACTAGAACCCTACCGCCTTGCAATTTTACCTTTCCCACTCATCCACTCGAGATGCCTCGGGTCAGTTGATATATGGCATGCCCGTATCTATCCCCCCGACTCTCACACCCACTTCCACATCGCCCCATCTAGGCTCCATGCTACCCACATCCACCTTACCCCCAGTCATTTCATAGTTAGGTTCTATACCCACTATGACTGCCACATCTGTTACCTCTGTGGCACCCATTACATCCACCGTACCCTCGATGACTACCCCAAACACAACCTCATCCACCCCTAATGTCTCATACATACCTAGCTACATTCCCACCTCTAGTTTCGGTGACCCCTACCCCATTTCAGAAACGTGGTTCTTTCCATTCCACAATCATTAGCCCCTATTTCCACTAGGGTTACCACAACCCTTCCACCCCCATATACATACTACCAACAACCTCCTGTTTCATCCATTATTCATTCCGGGTACGTACCCCCTATTTCACTACCTTCTTCTCCACCACCCTACATGGCAGCCCCATACACTAGAGTGCCACCCCCATTATATGCCCAAAACCAACCTCCTCACGCTACAGAGGCATCCAATCATCACAACCCACCAATGACCTAATTAAATTGATGTTGGACAAGATGCAGACATTAGAGGCATCGGTTTCCGGCTCCCACAACACTCTCACCTACGACGATTTGCAAATGAGCCTATTCACCCATCCATTCCTATCCATTCATACCCTGTGCATTGGGAAATTCCTAAATTCAATCACTTCAATAGCAAAGAAGACCCCCAACAACATTTGTGGTCATTCAAACACGAGTGTTATCTGATCGCTCATGATGATGCCTTATTTTTGAGAACTTTTCCCATGTCCTCACTGACCTTGCATTAGATTGGTATAGTGGGTTACCTAAACACTCTATATTCTCATTCAATCAGGTAGCCCAAGCCTTCTTAGATCATTTCTCTATCAATATCATCAAGAAGGTTACCATGACCGATCTATATTCCACACGTCAGTATGAGGATGAATCTATCACATTTTTTCACTCACTGGCACAGCCTGATCAATCAACTTACCTTCCAACTACCACAAACTGAACTCATCGAGCTCTTCACACGAGCTTGCACTAGACATATCTCCCCAGACCTTGCAGGTCCAAACCTTCCAAACATTCGATGAGGCATTCACTATGGCACGAAAGTTAGAGATTCGGCCATCAAGAGAAGAAAATCCAATTACGCAATAAGAATTCGCATTCAAGTCAAATGATACCTCTTCCTCTTCCAAACCACAAACCAATTATTCAAAAGCTAAGGGCACCACTAACGCAGTGGTACTCAAGGCCGCCCAACTCATCCATCAATCAAGACACACCCTCATCTAATCTCTCACCTGTCCAGACTTTTCAATTCAGACGAGAGCAAAAAAATATACCCCAATTGGGGAACCTTACTCTTCTATCTTAGAAAATCTTATCAAAGCTGGAGCCATCACCCTTCCACCCATAAAACCACACACTAGTTTTGACCCTACTCGCCCCATGCCCGCATGGTATAAAGAACATGATTTCTATAACTATCATCGAGTAAAGGGTCATAGTGATGGCAAAACTACATCACTTTCAAGAATATTGTCCAAGAAATGCTCGAGAAAGGTGAGTTAACTATGGATAATCCCAATGCCACCCCCAACCAAAATCTACAAATCTTCAAAAACCATTTCCCAACCATGCCCCTTCATCCAATCAAACCGGTGAGACATCAACTCACGATACCCATACCCGTGAGGTTCACGCTATCTTTAACGAGGTACCTATCACCTCTCAATTACCTCACATCCCTTCCATAGAGGAAATCCTAGCCCAAAATCCTCCTTCCACATTGGAACCAACCTCCCCTGTTCCTTCACCAACAGAGGAACACCTTTCATCTCCTTCATCACCTACGGAGGGGTCTTCCACTAACATCGAGACCATCTCACCCCTAGCTTCTCCACTTAGAGAACCTTTACCTACAGTACCTCCTCCACCCATAGAGGAGCACCCATTACCTCCTCCACCCACAGAGGAGCACCCATTACCTCCTCCACCCACAAAGGAGCACCTATCCATTCCTCCACTTATAGAGGAGCTCCCATCATCTCCTCCACCCATCATAGACCCAATTGAGATACCTTTTCCTCTTGGCGAGCATTCTCCATCAGCTACCCAAAATCCAACAGACCTACTTTCGGTCTCTCTTACCCACGGAAGCTGAAGCTAGCCAATTCCCCATCTCTAAGATGCATTTTACAGAATTCCCATTAGGTCCTCACCAACTCCACCCACAGACATGTCATTCTCACGTTTGGCTGATCACTTAGATTATGTGGATAGGGCTTTACTATGGGGGTGCCTCTTACTCCCTGTCTCAACACAGATGCAGAGATCCCTCACTGATACCTCCACTATCTACCCAAACACATTTCACCCATCAAACCAAATACAACCACTACTGTCACAACCCCTTCCATGATACCCATTAGCACTCACACCACACCCTTACCCATAACCCGAACCTACATCTAAACCCAAACCCATACCCACAACATTTTCCTCCACTAAACCTATTACCACTTTAGGGGTCACCCCACCACCAACCTTACTCATCCACCTATTAAACTAGATTTAGCTACATCCTCCAACGTCAATACCACACCTACTCCGACACCCAAACCAAAGAAACAAACTCATCGACCTCATACCCCGACCACACCAATCACACCCACACTTGTCCCATCTACCTTAAGACCTCAGCTTCCCAACATGGTCAAGCACCCTTCACCCATCCATAAACCAATAACACAACAACCCATTCCTTCCTCACAAACCTCTAACCTACCTAGGCACACAACATGACTTATACCCACACCTGTAGTCTCTTTACCACCAATACCTCCAATACCTTCAGCTATTGCTTCACTACCCACTACACTTCAGTCATTGTCCCTCACACCCCAAGTACGACCCACATCATCTACCTTCACAACACCCCCATTATCCCCATGGGTAACTCACCCTCTTCCTCCATCTACTTTTCCTTCTAGACCTCATACACCCACATCACCTTTACCCAAGAAGGTGCAACCCAAAAACAAAACCCCACTACCCCACAACAAGGTAGTCAAAACAACCCCACACCCTCCTACCCATCCATCTACTATACCCCTACCCAAACAAACCCGACCGAATACCTCAAACCACACCGGCACCTAAACCCATAGCTCACCCATTCCTACTCTTCCAAAAATAGTTCCTCGACAATCAACCACACCTACACCCAAACCCACGTTCACTTCCCATTGTGATCCACTAGCAGGGTCCTATGCCAAAATTTTAACCAACCTCCTCGACTTCTATTATCACATTACCGCCACTCCGACCTTACGACCCCCTCAAACCCAAGCCAAAAGGGTTTGATGATACTAAAATTTGCATACCATCATGTGCCAGGGCATGATGTGGAGAACTACAAGGCCTTAAAACCATCCTTATCCAATTGTGTCCACCAAAAACCAACTTTGATGATGATGACCTTCTCGACGAGGATCCTACTTCACCAACACCCATTCCCACACTGCCCACTCAACAACCACAACCTCCACCCTCACAACTCCTAGAGCCACACCCAAGATTTGAAATTAACATGGTTCACATCAGAGAACTTGCCACGCCACCACCCAAATGTCATTGCACCCAACTGACCTCACAGGGTTTTTCTCCTCCGAGTAGGTTTTTTCCCTCATGTCATTATACCACTCACCCTACACCTTCTCCATTTTCCAACTTCCCTCAAATCAACATGATACATGTCACTACACATGCATAGAAGGGAAAAGAAAAGGCAACTGACCCACCAACCAATCCTATACCCAACATACCATCTGCACCCATACCTAAAATAACTATCCATGCGCCCCACATACCCCATTTCTAATGGCATCACACATCACACCATGCTCAAACAATTACACCAATCTCCCTCAAAATGTCCTTATATGACCTCATCCAAACCTCGGAATCCCATCATCAAGCCCTCATGGAGGTTCTTCAATCTATTGAGGTTTTACCCAATGACCCTACACCCGTAGCCTCCATTATCACACCCCATCATGTAGCCTCTCTCACCAAATTACCACCTTCATCCTCACCTCACCTTGTTCACCAAGTGGCCTCCCTTAGCTTCTCAGAGGAGGAGATCACGCCACACCAAAATGATGACCTGACCCAGCCCTCTTCATCTCTATCCACATTGATGACATACGGGTACGCCGTGTGATGATTGATGGAGGCACTAGCATTAACATCATTTCATCCCATGCATTTTCTCAAATGCGCATACCTAAAATTACATGCATAAACATCCGGTCATGTTGTTCATTCAATGATGCTATCACCTCCACACTAGGCACTGTCATCCTTCATGTTCACGTGGGCCCCCACACTATTCCAGAATTGTTTTATGTTTTGGAGGGGGAATTCCAATATAACTTGTTGCTTGGTAGACCCTGATCCATGTCATGGGTTGTGTTCCTTCCACTTTGCATCATTGTGTAAAGTTTGAACACGAAGGACACACTTATACCATTCCAACTGACCCATCACCTTTCAAAACATGCAACATGCTTTACCGACCCAATGATGTGCTCATACCTATCAAGCCATCTACCTCCGCAACCAATACCACTTCACCTACACCTCCACCTACCAATACAAGCCACTACTTTTCACCACACATACCTCCTCCATTCCTACCACTACTATAACCTCCACGGCTGACCCATTAGCTTCCCAATCCATTAACTCCACCTCCGCATCGACCTCCGACACATCATCCATACCAGCTACCTACATACCAACCACTGATCCCTTGGAAGGTGTTTTTCAATGCCTCACTGGGGAGTACCACCTATATAGTGTCAACACATTCCTTACTCCACACGAGTATGGAAGCCTTCACCAACACCCTCGCTATGATCACCGTATAGGAGAATGCCTCCTTTATGGTCCTCCTCATCTTCGTACTAGTCTCACCTATGGGGGACTTGATACTACCACTTACACACCTGAACCACCATCACAACCCCACCCATTTTCCACTAACTTCCAATCACTTACCAATCACCATTTCACCCACACCTTCCTACACTATGTGCATGGAAGGGTTTTGGTTTTGGATTTTACGAGCAAGGCCACCATACCATTATTCCATGTACCACCCACAAACATAATGACCATAGTGGTATCGGCTTCCCCGAACCTCCTACCAAACAGCCCGCATTGAACTCATTAAGACCCTAGCCCTCCTCCACCTTCATCTTCATCACTACCTTCACCCACTCCACCTTCATCACCACCCTCACCGACAGAGTCGATGGATCCTGAATCTATCCCCCTAACTTTTTTTTTTCATAAACACCATTTCCTTGGGGCCTTTGACTTATCAACGCGAAGGCGAGGCCCCTTCCACTCTTCCATTCCTATATCCTGAGATGATCGATGACACACACCTACAATTAACATCATTCAATGTCGATGATGAATCCATACTCACCTACCTTGGTGTAGAAGACTCATATATTCATCAGTCGTTACCATCTGAGACACAAACCATGTTGAATGAATCGACTATCGAGATCAACATTCATACTCAGGATGACCCACACATCCTAAAGATCAGACAATCTTTAGATGTTGCTCATAGAAGCCATCACTTCTTTTCTCCGAGATCATAACCACGCTTTCACTTGGTCTTACGCAGACATGCCCGATATTGACCCCACCATAGTGGTCCACAATATCGTAACCATTCCCGATGCCAAACCTATCAAACAAAAGCTGAGGAAAATGCACCCTCGCATTGCTCTTCTCATCAAAGAAGAACTTCAACACCTTCTTTTTCCATTTCCTTCATCTTACCCATTGATTATCCTCATTGATTTCTAACATTGTCCCTATTACTAAAGCAACAGGGGGACTCCACATTTGCATGGACTTCCATGACCTCAACCTCAGCCTACCCGAAAGATGACTTTCCCTTGCCCGGTATTGATCAACTAGTTGACCTCACCACTGGTCACGAGATGCTCTCACTCATGGATGGCTTCTCGGTTATAACCAAATTTTTCTTTCCCTAAGATCAACACAAGACCGCATTCATTACCCCTTGGGGAACCTTTTGCTATCGAGTCATGCCTTTTGGCCTTAAAAATGCTGGTGCTACATATCAACATGCTATGACTTACATCTTCCATGATATCATGCATCACATATTGGAAGATTACGTGGATGATCTCTTGGCCAAATCTAAATGTCACTCCGAGCACCTCACCATCCTCAAACCATCTTTGACCACCTCATTAAATATTACATCCACCTTCAACCTAAAAAGTGTGTCTTCATGGTTCTCTCAGGAAAGCTCCTGGGATTTATTGTTTCCCTCCATGGTATAGAAGTTGACCCTGCTAAAGTCAAGGCCATTCTAGAAATGCCTCCACCCACTAACCTTAAACAACTCGTAGCCTACAAGGTAAATTACAGTCCATTCACCATTTCATTTCACAATTATCTGATCGGTGTCAACCATTTCATCATCTGCTTAGGAAGGATGTCTCCTTTAAATGGGATGATGACTATCACAAAGCTTTTGAGGCCCTAAAACAATACCTTCTCCAACCACCCGTACTCATTCCACCTAAAGATGATCAACCTTTTTACCTATACATATCAGCTACCGATCATTCCTTGGGAGCCATGCTCACTCATCGCGATGAACAACACAGGGAGTAGGTGGTTTATTACATAAGCCATACTCTTTTGGACTATGAAACCCGATACAACCATCCAAAAAGCTTTTCTTAGCCTTAGTTTTCATTTTTCACCAAACTCCGCCATTACCTACTCAACCACAAAACCTATGTCATGACCAACACCGATCCCTTACACTTCATGTACGCCAAACCTTATCAAAATCAGCACACCGCATGATGGCTTATGCTTTTAGCTGATCTTGACCTCAAATTCATTCACCAAAAGTCCATCAAGGGCCAAGCTATCACCGACCAACTGGCTGACGCACCTATTTCTCGGGGATCAACCCTCTAATTTTGACTTTCCCGATGAGTCAATTGCTACTCTTTCCTGGATGAACCCCTTACCAAATGACACTGTTCTTCGATGGTTCCAAGTGTCAAGGGGGGGGGCTGGTGTTATCCTCATTCCTCTGATGGAGAACCCATGCCTTTGTCTTTCAAACTAGACTTTGAATGCACCAACAATATTGCCGAGTACGAAGCACTCATACTAGGTCTCCAAGCCGCATATGCCCTAGATGTCAAATCAATCCACATCTTTGGTGATTCACAATTGGTCATAAACCAAGTCAATGGTATGTACCAATGTCATAACGAGATACTTCAAAAGTATAAACATCATGTAGACATACTTTTGACCACCTTTGATCATTACACCCTTCAAACCATCCCACGTTCAACCAACAAATTTACAGATACCATGGCCTGCTTAGCTTCCCAAATACCCGCTTCCCCTGCCGATTCCAAAATATTTGTCACCGTACAATGCCTCCATTCACCTTCTTATTTACCTCATGATGTTTACTCAATCGAAAATCACACCCCTGACCCGAGTGACCTTTGGTATAAACAATACTCCACTACCTTTCTCTCTCCATCTTACCTCCTGATCTCACCCATAATGGACAACGCACCTTCCTTAAAAAGGTCTCTCATTTCATCATTCTGGGGGACTCCTCTATAAACATGGCTTTGATGGTATTCTCTTACGATGCCTCACAAGTTCTGAAATTCCTTATACCATTAAGGAGGTTCATGATGGCATATGTGGAGGTCACTTTAGTGGCCTTGCTGTTGCTAAGCGTATTCTTCACCTAGGCTATTACTGGCCGACCCTTAACCATGATTGTTGTGACTATGTCAAACATTGTGTGAAATGCCAACAACATTCCAACCTTCATCATACACCCAATCATGCCTTACAGTCACTCGTGACCTTTGGCCCTTCTCTCAATGGGGTTTGGATCTTGTCAGAGAAATCAATCCTCATTCTTCCCAATGCCATCAATGGATCATAACTACTACCGAATACTACACAAAATGGGTGGAAGCCATACCACTCATCTCCACGAAAGCCGAGAAAATATGTGAGTTCATTAACCATCACATCATTTTTCACTTTGGTGTCCTCATCGCCTCATCACTGATAATGGAAAACAATTCAAAAAAAAACATTGCAAAAATTTGTGATGCCTTCGGCATTCAACTTAGTTTCTCATCACCTTATTACCCACAAACCAATGGCCAAGCCAATCCACTAACAAAACCTCAACAAAATTCTCATGAAAGTGGTTGACGATACTGGGAAGGATTGGCATACGCACATTCCTTTTTCCCTATGGGCATACCGCACTAGTATTCACACTTCCACCGCGGGCCACCCTTTTCTTCTGGTCTATGGTCTACATGGTACATAGAGGCTGTTCTACCTCTCAAAGTCTAGATCCCCTCACTCCACATTTCTCTCCATGACATGCTTACTGATGATGACTTTCATCAGACCACTTAGCACAACTAGAGTTATTAGATGAACGTCATCTTAACGCTCTGGATCACCTTCAAGTTTACCAACAACGTATCAAACGTGCTTATGAAAAACATGTTCATGAACGAACCTTCCAAGTCGGTGACCTTGTCTTGAAAGAAAATCAACACGTAACCAAAGCAGAAAAAAAGTAAACGGGAAAATTCACTCCTAATTGGCTTGACCATACATCGTAACTCATACCTATGGATCGTGGTGCCTATCATTTATCCTCACTTGAGGGTAAACCCAACCTGAGCCCCTTAACATTACATCTTTGACCATTCTATTGTTGACTCATTGTCCTACCTCACCCTTTGTCTCTTTACAAGCTCATCCCTTGAGCGCTATCCACTCCATACACCTCCCTAATGATTAAACAAGAATCATGTGAGTACCCATCACTTGTTATCTTCTCTTGAATATGTGTACCACGGCACACACATAAGCATGATTCTCATGGATACTTTTCATCTACCTTTAGATGAGATCCCATGGTCATTCCACCTTGCCTTTTGAACAAGAGTCCTATCCTCACCTTGGTCTTGTCCATGATTTCAAAGACCTCACATGGGACCAAACTCCTTGAGTCAAACTTCTAATAAAAATGACTCCCTCAAAAGGACATCTTCCTCTCGACAAAATTGCTACTATAAATAGACTGCTCCCTCAAGGACAACTATGTGAAGCTTTCAAAAAAAAAAAAAAAAAAGAAAACCAAAGCTTCCCGCATCGATCAGCTTCACGAAGACCTCAAGGAGTACCATATTATTTATCCCATATAGACTTCCCACATCGATCAGTCTATCACAACAAAAAAATTTTAGTCATGGACTTGCCCATTATGACCTCGACCTCTTGCCCAAAAGCCCTGTCACTCAAAACATATAAAATTAACTACCTTTCACCCACCTTACCATTTCCACTCTCATTTCCTCAATCACCTCAAGGGACATCTTGGAATTTTGACATTTGGTGATCCTGTGACTACCTTCATCATAGAACAGTTAATCATGCAATGCCTTTCGGTCTTGTGTTCATCACCCCCTCCAAGGTATGATCTACTCGGATGATCCTACCTACCAATCAGTGGCTTTATTTCCCCCTCTTATCTTTTTTACCATCTTTGTTTACATTTTGATTACCTTATACAGACTTGGTACTCGACGCTTACCTTTGGGGTAGTCCTCCCTTTTCCATAATCACCTTCACCTACATCATTTTACCTATAATCTACCCACACCTATTAAACCTAAACCCACAACATGCCCAAAAACCTACCAACTCATTTTCATATTCTTCCCTAGCTCATGGGAGAACTACATCGGCCTGAGGTCCCTTTTCACCGGACTATGTAGGTAGCACTCCGAGGGCATGGGGCCCTTGGAGGTTAGCTCGGCCATTCTCTACCCTAAAACAATTCATCAACCATGCCTAACTCACCATTTACATCACATTTCACTTAGTTCCCCTTTTCTAAAAAATTGGAAATTAAGCCACATACATAACAAGTTGCTTACTACACACATACATTTATTACACCTACCATCTCTCTCTATCATCACTATGCATAGATTATACAACATTTCACATATGACCCATAGTATCATTCATTGCAAAATAATGAATCATAACTAAACCTAACTTTCAACTCAACCATGCCTATAACTCAACCATGCCTAACCTAACCATGCCTAAACCTAACTCACTCCATGCCTATAACCTAACTCAACCATGCCTATAACCTAACTCACTCCTCCATGCCTATAACCAACTGACTCAACCATGCCTATAACCTAACTCCATGCCTATGCCTATAACCTAACTCAATCCATGCCTAACCTAACTCAACCATGCCTATAACCTAACCTCCATCCATGCCTATACTCCATGCCTATCCATCCATGCCTATAACCTACTCATCCATGCCTAAACTAACTCAACATCATGCCTAACTCACCTAATTTCAAATTTCAAACCATCCATTAAAGTAACAAATCCATATCTCATCTAACACAAGCCATACATCCAATATCTCATAAACATATTAACACATCACAAAATACCATGAATCTCATCATATAAATCAATAAATGTGTATCTCAAAATACATGCCTATCTCATCATGGCCATCATCTCAAAAATGTCAACACGCAGCCGATATATAATACAAAATGTCATCGACACGCAGCCGTCTCATATATACAAAAAGAATGAATGAATCAATACAAAAAATCTTCGGCATGCAGCCGGTATATGCTCACAATATATAAAAAAATCACTCATACATCCTCACTATCTTTGGCACGCAGGCCGGTATGTGATAAAAATACAACTATCTTTGGCACGCAGGCCAGCATATATATATAAAAAAATCACTACTATATACATCAAAAATCGGGTGGCCGCATATCAGACATCTCACCGATGTCCTCCATCTCTATGTCACCTACACCCTCGGCCTCCTATGTCCCTACTAGCACATCACCTAGCTCTAGTCACCATGCACTGGTGGCCTCTCCCGATCGGGCCTCGAGCTCACTGACCTCCTGTGCTCTCCACACTATGTGTGTGGGATCTCATCCTCTCACTGGATGCCTGTGTGCCCTGTACTCTCCATAAGAGAGGAAGTCTATCCCGCTGCCATGAGCTGGTCCTGATAATATCTCACCTCACCTAGGGCATCCCATAACCTAGATATAGGCATGGTCTATGGTGGTCCCATAGGTCTCGGCCCCTATACTCTACCTCGCCACCCTACCTGAAACTGGGACTAGCCTCCTCGCCCGTGGTGGTGCCCCCTGCCCCTATGCTTGTGGTGGTGCCCCTATCCCTATGCCTATATCTGGGCCTGTAAGGCCCCAATCTATGTCTGGGCTATGGCCAATTGGCCTTGTAAACCTACCACCTGAGCCAAAGGCTACGCCCACTTGACCATCTCTCCTCTCTCTCTCCTCCATCTCCTCCACCCTCTCCTCCCACCATCTCGGGCCTCGCAGACCGCCACCTATACTCATAGCTCTACTACTCTACCTCTCCGACCCTCTCAACCATGTCTATGTCTAGTAGTATACCTATCTATGATCAACATGTCACTACCTACCCCTGTAGGGCATCTCTCTGCACTATAATGGTAGCTAAGTCAGGCTGCCCCGGTCTAGGTGGTATGGCTCATAATTGAGCCACCCACCACTACCTATACCTATCTGTGCATCCAACATCATCAATCCACCGATCCACTAGCTGCTCCTCCTCTCTTATAGGCACTATAGGCTATGGTAGAGGTAGAGGCCTCTCCACATCATCTCTCCGATACTATGGGAAGGACGGAGGAATATCTTGTATAAGCCCAAACTACCATCGACCCTCTCTACCGGGATCATCTCATCCTCCCCAAACGGCACGACCCTTATATCCACCTCTCTAGCTAGAGCTCAGCTAGCTCCTCATGCATGTGCCTATATGAGGGGAATCCCACATATGGCCTCCAGATAATGTCCACTCTGACAACCCCTCCAACAACTACCAAAAATGGGCCACATCATATGTCGGCCTATCCGACCTCCACTCTCCTACAACGACACCCATCTCCTATATCCCAACCACACACATCTCATGGGAATGCATCTACTCAGGGCATCCCTATAGGTCAAACACAAACTATGTGCTCATAGGCCCAACAATGTAGTATAAATGTACAACACAAAAACTAAACTCTACGCAAACCACCCATACGCCCACAACTCTCTCAGATAAGCTACACCAAGAATGTTGGTGCCTGTGAAAGCATGTCTCATGCACCATCATATCATGGAGCACCCCATCAGTGATCGGGGAAAGTGTCCACCCTCTGCATCAGGCAGTGCATAGCAGCACACTACCTCCATCAATAAAACCACTAGCCTCGTCTCATCCGATGGGCTAGGTACATCTCGCCATAGCTCAAACTGGCACTATGGAATCTCAGCTCCACCACCCTCACCAAAAACTATCCCGATCAACTCCTCTGAGGCCTCAGAGGAGATAGAGTACACCTGGGCCCCCAATATGGGTAACCACAAAATCTGAACACGTCCTCCAGGGTGATAGTCATCTCACCCGTCGGAAGGTGGAACGTGTTGTCACGGAGTCCCATCTATCGATGAGCACGACCATCAAACTAGGCTACCGAACAGCATGTCGGTAGCACCAATACCACTCAAGCCCACTACCTCCACGTGCTGCAGCTCCAAAGGGGTCACTAAGCCACACAATGTCACCAATAGCAGGTGAAACCCTATCCCGCATATGTAACTGCGATCTCCCCTACATCCAATCCAAGCACAACATTAATCTACATTTACCATGACCATATTCACCAATTATCATTACCCTCCACCCTATTTTTACTTTACCCATCTCAACTACCTAGCCCACATCCCTCTTGGACCCTTGTGCCTAAAATCCCGACCGGTGCCGGTTCATCCTAACCGACTCCTGGTCACCCTTAAACCGCATCGGTCACCTATTTGGTGACCGATACCGATTCATCTTTACCGACCATGGTTACCACACTAACCGCATCGATCACCCTATTTGGTGACCGATCCCGCTTCTACCAACCGACCGACCGCCTAAGCTTGACTGACGCCGACACACATGTGAAAAAATCCATGACTTCCCAAACCCCCTTTTTCTAAAACCCTCCACCTGTCCCTTTTACCCCACCTATAATGACCTAAACTACCCTTAAACCCCTACCCACCCCACCTATACAATTTACTACCCCCCCCCCTCTTTTTTTCCCATTATTCCCCCATACCCACATTTAACTTTTTCCCACCCACAAAACAAAAAAACCCACAAAACCCTACAAATAACAACTATCACAACCTCTACTCTATCTAATTAACACTATAGAGTTAGGTGCTTACCTCACATCACTGCCGCTCATCGCCTCTCATGGCATGTCTAGCCACCACTGCCGCTGGGTCCACCCGATCCCTCTCCAGCCTCTGCCATCCCCGAATATCTACCCACAACCTCCGACCAATCAACTCTCTCACCCTGATCCCATGGACCCGCTACTCACCAACCCAACCACCATCAAATCACACTACCAGCTCACTGTCCCATTTCCTCCAGACACTTTTCTCTCTTTTTCTCTTTTTTTTTTCATTTCTTCACTTCACAAATAACAAATGAATAATAAAAACATGGATTTTTTTTTTTTTATACAAAACCCGACCTAACCGACGTCGGTTCCCCTCGACCGACATCGGTCTCATGCCCTACCTCACCATCATCGGTTTTCCTATACCGACGTCGTTATCCATGACCGCCATCGGTCAACCTAACCTACACATTGCCCTACTTTTCCATTTTACCCCACCCTTTACCTTTTACCCCCCTTTACCTTGCTCCTTTACCCCATCCAACCTTTACCCAACCCATTACCTTACCTTTCCTGACCTCATCATTTACTACCTCCATTTTTCCTCCTTTGGGGACTCATTATTTTACCCCTACCTTGGCCTTACCCATGCCACGACCTAGATATTTGACCTGACCATCGCTAGTGACCTTTGACCTCATGTGTTCACTATACCTTGTGGCACATCAAGTACTTGTTGATTGACCTAATGACCTTACCTAGCCTATTTCCATGACCGTTTATCCTGACCCTACCTTTGGTGTACCGAACATACCTAAACATTCCTGCACCTAACCTACGTTGTGTTTCCTGACCATATCCTATACCTTGGATACCAGATTCACTTCAACCTTGTTTAGATAAACCTATCGACCTTAGACGATGTAGAGTTTTCCTTCTCTTCAACCCGGTAGCATGTGCTGCAGTTTATACATGTGTGTGTGTTTGACTGTTGCTACCTGTGACCCTGACCCATTACCTAGATTTCCCGAGTAGACCTTTCACCCTTTTTCCCCATACCCACTTGCCTTTTCCTCACATTTACCTTTTATCAAACCACTCACCACTTCAGCCTACTGCCTCATCAGTTCCTGGTTTGAGGGGGATCACCTTCACCCACACATGGGGCAACCACATCTTATTTTTTTAGCATCACTTACTAATACAAGCTACGCAACAAAAAGGGGAAAAATGTAGACACTAAAATTAGGTCACACTCCCTTTTGTCCCTCAACATATAAGCACCCTTTTATTACATTTACCTAGCCATGACCCCCTTCACCCCACTAATATTAATTTAATTAATTTAATTAAATTAATGCATTATCCTCACTATATTTATTATTTAAATATCTTATTTAAATAATATCCACACATACAGTTCACTTAGACACCTCACCAAGCCAACTCAACCTAAGACCTATTCTTAGCAAGTTCCCATAACTAACTAAGACTTACCCAAACCCTAAAAATCAATGCCTACATTCCCTCTAACCACATTCCCGCATGCTCACAAGAAGCTCCCAGTCTAATCCATGGGATAACAACACGAGATCCAAGGAAATCAGGAGGATCTCCCTAGTTTAGTAAACCTAGGAAATCCCACCTTGACCGACGCGCTCGCTACCCCTAACCATCACCGCTAAGCTGACCACCACCGCTACCCCTTTTAACCCCAAAACAACCTTATTCTCAAGGTTGGAAAAAAACATTGGGAGAAAGTTTGATGAGCAAGAACACATCTCAGAGAGATAACACATCTTCAGAGAGCCAATTCCAGTGAAAACTCACATCCAAGGAAGGAGATTGAGCATCTTCTCCTGCACAGCCATCCCAACCATGATCTGATCTATCCAAGCAAAGAGGAGTGTACATACAGCCCATGCAGAAGCTTTTCTTCAGTTGGTGATCACTTGCAACCTTCAAACCCATCATCAACACCTCCATCCTCACACACAGGACATTCAGAATGAAATCCAAGTAAGTACAACATCATACTTTCCTGGTTATTTCATTTCATCATCATTTTATCATCCATTGTTTATCTTGCTCCCTATTGACCTTCTCCACATTTTCACCTCCATATACCCATTAAAACCTCACAAAATCCTACTCCAATCACCCAATACCTCATCCCGACCAACCAAAGTCCTTTGTGTAATCACAAAGGAGACCAAAACTTGTTATTCTGTGACATTTCCAGATCTCACAATAATCGGCACCGGTTATACCTAACCACCGTCGGTCACCCTTGACCGACACCGGTCTCTGTGTTTTCCCACACAGCCCTAAACAGAGACCTACCCACCTAATTTTATCTCACCCTCATTCACCTGTGATCTACCCGAGACCTTTATCGACTCTACAGAGACCCAACCAATCATTTGACCTTTGATTCTATTCTAGCTTAGCCTGTTAGATTAGATCTATTTCTTATTGTGTTTTTAAGTGAGATACCTAAATCATTTCAAAATAACAATAGGATTTACTTTGTTTACAACATTGAATTGTTTAAAATAAAGGATCGATAACCATCTAGAAGTATCATACTTCCTGATCTAGCTTACGCTAGGCGCTTCACTACCCATATTGTTTAATTCCTTCTGGTGGTCTTGTTTTCATTACAGATTCGAAGTCATATGCACACAAACAACCCATCAATCAACATTTGAACATTTGAATTATTCCTCCTATGCCCATGCTACTCCTATCTTAGTTTCATCAACACTTCAAAGAAACAATGTGGAATTGTTGGTTTATAATATATAATTACCTTTTGATTTCATAACAAATTTCTAAATTAAACAATCTTTGTATACTTTCCATTGTGATGAAATATCTCCTTCTCTAGTTGAAAACAAAGAAACCTATTCTACCTATACATGTGTATTCCTTTTGAACTATTGTTCAACAACTATACATATAAATGAATAAATATATATATGTACATATATATATGTACATATATATATGTATACATATATATATGTACATATATATATGTATACATATATATACACACACACACACACACACACACACACATATATATATATACACACACGTATACACACACACACACACACACACACACACATACATATATATGTATGTATGTATGTATGTATGTATGTATGTATGTATGTATATATATATATGTATGTATGTATGTATGTATACATACATACATACATACATACATACATACATATATATGTATACACACACACATATATATGTATATATACAAACACACATATATACACGTGTGTGTGTGTGTGTGTGTGTGTGTGTGTGTGTGTGTGTGTTTATATATGTTCGTTTATACATATAATTGTCTATATACTTTGAAAACCGAATAACTAGGGAATGTATATATAATAAAAGTTTGTTTATAACTATAAAAATATATATAATTATAGTAATGCAATTGGAGGTCTTATTGAAAACTTAATAAAAAATTAATAATTTAATGGTTGGATGGGGGCGAACCGGTCCCCCAATATTAAACTTTTAAATAAAAAAATTATATGTTGTGGGGTTGATTTACCGCACCGTTAATATAATATAGCGGTGGGCAGCCATGGACGACCCACCTCCTATTTAAAATAGTGGGGTGCGTCGGCCATGGCCACCCACCCATCTTTTAAATTAAAAAAACAAAAGGGAGGCGGCGCCCCGATTTTAACCAAAACAATGCGCTACCTGTTAGGGCCGAACCTGTCTGCAACCATATTACTTCGGTGTTAAAGCTTTATCAAACAAAAAAAATATAAAATACACACACACACACACATATGTATATATATTCAAATATAAGTATATAATCCCTAATCAAATGGATTTTCATAATGAAGATGAGGGTAAAAAAATACCCACAACTAGGAAATATGGTTGCATATTTTCTTTTACAAAAAAATTATAACTTGGAAAACTACAAACCTTAGGGGTAGATAAAAAAAAATATAGGTAAAAGGGGAAGGTATTCTTCCTCCCATGGCCGATCTTGTACACAAAAATAAATAATAGACCTCCATTGCTCTCCATTACTCCGAATGGCCTCCATTCTTCTCCACATGCAAAACCCAAATGTGCAAATGAAAGAAATTAGGGAAAACTATGAGTAAAAAGGTAAATATAAGGATATTTAGGGATTTTTAGGAAGACCTAGGATCTAAGGGCCCTTATTGATCTAAACCAAGGGTGGAGATTAGACCCTACACTTTTTAAGTTGTGGGTAATTTGATGGGAATGGGTATTTTAAAATTAAGTGTATGGGTATTTGACTAATGGGGTCACCTAGGAGACTTTACACATGGGGGCAAGTGGGTTAGGATATGTTGTGTATGTCCCCTTTATTTTGGGAAATTAAATTAAAGTTGCACATGGGGATATTTTTAATAAATTATTTAATGGAGTTAAAATATGAATAAAGTAAAAGTGTAGCTAATAAATTAAAGTGTAGTATGGGCATTATTTACTTAGGGGTATAAATAGATTTAGCTTCGGAAATATTTTTATAGATTTAATATGTATCTAAGTGAATAAAATAACTAGTATTAAATAGAGAAATAATCAAATAAACTCAATACGGATGTAAGGAAGGGCCTTTTAAACCCGTTATAAAATTTGGAAAATAAATTTAAATTATTTTGAGGAGTATTGTATTAAATGACCAAACAATTATTAAACACGACAAATGTATTTAAACAATTTTTTTGTTGTAAATTTTCCTAATTAATTGATGGAGTTTGACATGGTTTTGGTGCGTCGGATTTCGGGCATTACATCTAGAAAGGGCCATAATGTCCATATCTTATGGGCGGACCTAGATGCTTTGGCCCCTCTTCCTCCAATGGTACTTTTCTTAATTTGTATCCCTTTGGTACACTTCTAATTTGTTTTATCTAAGTTTCTAGATCCAAAACACATACATAAGCTAGTTATTCATCTCTCATTAAAGTGAGAATTCTGTTTACTAGAAACCTAACATTCAAATGAGTAAATACTAAGAACAATCACAAGAAAAGACACTCCAAGGCTCCTTGAGCTTCAAATACTTTATATACTAATTCTAGGGCAGTTATCCACCCAAATCTATAAGTATAAAAGGCACATAATCAAATTCAAGTCAAGCTAGGGAAAATGTTAAAGTACAATTACATTATTACAAGTTCATGGCTATCAATTTTGTTGTATATCTTCTAGATAAATTTATCCCATCATATTCTAAAGTCTAAAATAATTATTTAAGTGATTAAAATATATGAATGGATATTATCCCCTCACACCTCACCTTCACACCTCATCTAGTTCACCACAACACCTCACCGAGTCACTTAACAAATTACTAAAATCACACTAAACACCTTCCTAAATTAACTTATTTTCTAACTAATCAAATATACAAAAATCTAACCCCTTCCCAACTCCAAATAAGTCATCTCATGATTTTTTAACCTCCACCACATCAAAAAACTTAAAACCCATCCTTTGAATGAAAAATAAGGAAATCATTCGGTTTGTAGCCTAACTAAGATTTCACCAAAATCATCGGTGATTTACCCAATCATCATATCTATAAGAAAAGTTTTCAGACCCCATTTGCATCATGAATCCATAGGCTTTGTAGGTACATTCTACCATTTTCTCAATCCACCAGGCATTCAAGTCTTCAACATCAACACACTACAACATCACGTTGCTTTGTAGAACATCAAATCATCATCAAATTGCTCATTCTCGCCCTTTAATCACCCATTTCCATCCAGCGGTCATACCAGACATCCAACAAGGTAAAATATTTTGTTTTATTCATTTTAAAGCACTATAACCAGGTATGTTCTTGCTTATGATTCCTTTATATGTTGAAATCACTTTGTTTTTGGTGAAATTGAAAGCTAGATCATTAATTTTGACTCTATTTAAAAAATTAATCTAACTTTACAGTAATCACTAGTGATTACCTTAATCACCTGATTCCCTTGAATCGCTAGTGATTCCTTATTTCTATCTTTTTACTATTTTTCACTCAATATGATCAAAATGAATCCATGTTTTCTTATTTTCTAATATCTTTTCTAGTTTTATGATCTCGGATGGCATTAGAGAGTCCTAATTTCCTACAACTGATTCTTTCCTCTATTCCACATCCATTTCTATTGGGAACAATATGAATTGCTCAATGATTTAGATGTGTGTGCCATTCAGCCCTACTTTAATCATAATGAAGCCATCTTTGCTTCCACACAACGTGTATCGTGAGAAACAATTGATGCCTTTTGGGAATGCTTATGATGAGGTCTTGAGGTTACGAGAGGAGCTTTCTCGATTTGAACCATTTCACAAAACCGGTCTTGAACATTTGGAGGAGGATTATCATACTTCTTCAGAATCCAATTCCATCATTCACATCAACATCTCCAGCTCATAATCCACCTTCACACCAATACGATTCTCATGAAGAAGATTCGACTTCTTTTCGCTAAGGATTACATTTCCATCCCTGACTCAGACCTGACTGAAGAAGAGGAGGAAACTACTAATTCAATTGAATCTCATTCCCTTATCTCTAAAAATATCTATACTAATCAAGAATCCGACTTGTGGATTTAATCATTAATTACTCTCAAATCATATATGTACTTAAATAAGTGATAAGCATATGTTGTTTTGTAATCTTTTATACACACAAAATATATGTATTAAATAAATATCAGAGTGTTTATCTTGATCAATAACATTTGTTTTAACATAACATTGCATCTTTGATTACATGAGTCTTATTCACAAGATAAAGACTTGTTTTGATTGTTTTTGAACATGGTGCACAAAAACATAATCAACATTCATGTGGGTATCCTAGAAACCCCACCATATCGAGGTTGAGTTCGGTTATTACCCCTTGAAACTCAAGAAAACAACAAGGTAAAAACCACACGAGACATTCTAGCATGCCTGGTGGGACTTGAAACCCCTTGTAAATTTTCATTTCATCATCATTTTAACACTATGTTCCACTGATTGCCAATCACTAGCGATTGGCTTAATCACCTATGTGATTCTTCTAAATCACTAGCGATTCTCTTTGTTTAATTTTCTCTAACAAATTTCATCAATTTTAGTCTTTTTTCCTTCTTTTTTTTTGTTTTTTTAACAAAATCACAGGTTTTTTTATCTCTAGAAGCTTTTTCTCTACATGGATTTGCTAAATAAATGACTTAAAATTGCTAAAAAGGAAAACTAAAAAAATATTAGAGCAATTGAGAATCTCACGGTGAGTCCGAAACACCTTTCTTTTTCTTTTCCATCTTACATCATTGATTGTTTGTCCTCATCAAAATCAACATCTCATTTTGGGATTTAAAATGAATTAACACATACTTCTTGATCACATAGTCTAATTAGGAAGGAAAATTTGTTACATTCACTTATTTCTTCCCCCACACACAACCAAACCACTTCGACATCAAAAACACATTTAAAAAACTCCCACCTAGGTGAAACTATTGGATTTCATCACCCAATAGGGAAGCCGACTTGGTGTTCTAGTTGAGTATAAACATCTGATTGTCGGTATATATTTTGGCTCAACACCTACTCCTTATCACAATGGGACCATGAAGTGAGGGGGTAGGCCCCAATACCATGCCATACCAACAATAGTACAAAATTTTGCCTCACGTACCTTTGGGTATATCAAGGACTCCGTCTTTAAACACACTTGAAACCAGCCTTAGATAACCACTTCTTAGGACCCTCGTTGACCATTTTACACATTTCACCTTTCATAATTAAACAAAACAAGAATAAAATAATACTTTGCTTTCCATTTGCTTGTTGTTTGTATAATTAACACAATTAGTTATTAATCATTTTTTTTTTGTTTTTTGTGTGTTTTTTATTATGGTACTTACTAGACAAAAAAGCATGTAATCAATCATTTGAAAACATGTCTACCTCAACACCTACATTTCAACTTCAAGCCCCACTTCACACTACACCACTCCCAAAAAATTTCTTCACCTATGTAGGCCACAAGCATTGCTTTATCAAACAAACACATCCAATCCCTTTTTTGACACACAAACATGGAATGAAGTAGGGACTGGTTATAATAATGAAATTGGAAAACAATCCTTTTATTCTCCACAATAATACCATGGACAAATTCTTTACACACAGAAATCGAACATTCATTTTCTCCCATTGCACCCAACTCCCATTTTATAATGGGGGTGATCCTATTTTTGAAGAGATGTTAGATTCGAATCCTATTTCTCTTAATGCATACCTCAGTAGTGAGAAATGTTCAAATGCAGTCACTTCACACCACAATCCATTACACACACTCACAACCCTTTACCCATCCATTGCACAACTCATTGAGAAAAACCAAGAACCCGTTATTCATAGTTATTGTTTTTGATACTTCAGCTCAACCCAAAATTCCAAGCATTAGTCAATCCTAGAATGCTACTAGCTCTACCAATCCATTTGACACATTGGATGAGAAACCTTTTGCAAGTCAACCCAAAACATCTAATGTTTCCTCAACACATCTTTTATGATCTCCATATGATCTCATCACAAAATGTGTCCACCAACAATTTTATGTCTTCATCAAGTCCTCTATAGGGTCTACACCTCCCCAAAGTAGTACCATTTCCTCCACAATGGCTCTTTCGATCTCTCCTCATAGGTATCAACATCATCATTAAGTTTCATTCCTCTTTCTACTTTTGTATTATCTCAACAGAATATTGTTCCTATTCAAAACATTACCATGTATATCCCTTCAACAATGCTAATGATTAACACCAGTTCCATTTCCAAAGATACACATCCCACCTCAATACATGCCACAACTCTCTCAACCTTTGATTTTATGTCACGGTCCATATGCCATTAAAACATCCCACAAAAAATATCCCACAAAAAACATTCCATTGCATAGCACCATCATTTTCCACTTCTTCTACACCATCCCAACACATTCCCACATATTCACATCCTCTTACACAAATATCAACACCATACTAGTACATTCAAACTTCGCAATCTAGTGCTTTGCAACATGGTTCTTTCCCCAAAAAAATATCTCTCAAAAATATCCCAAAATATCTCGCAAAACATCCCATCATTCCATCACAGAACATTCCTTATCAATAGAACATCCCTCAACAAAACCTTCCTCATCAATATACACACCTCAACAAAATATTCCACAATACAATGCCACACAACATAACATTTCACAAAAAAAAACCCCTTATCAACCTAACCTCTCTTATCAGCAAAAAACATCCCTCAAAAAACATTCCTTACCAACAAAACATTTTGCAACAACATCAAATGTACTCACCCCAGTCTTCATATCAACCTAGCCCATCTTGGCCAACAGGCTCAGAAGACCCCCTCTCAGATATCTCTAAGCCACATATCTAGTTTAGAGGCTGTTGCTCATCCTCATCCAAAAATACCCTCTCCTATGAAAAAATTTGCAAATGAACCCATTCATCCTTCCATACCATACAAGCCATATCCCCCACACTAGGAGCTCCTAAGTTTATCAAGTTCTACAACAAAGAGGACCCTCAACAACACATTCATGTGTTTTTTTCCATGCATGTTATTTGATATCCCATGACCAAGATTTAATGCTAAGAACATTTCCCTATGTCTCTTGTTGGTCCTTCCTTGGACTAGTACAATAACATTTCACAACATTCTTTATTTTCTTTTGCACAACTCACTCAAATCTTTTTAGATCATTTCTCCATAAACATAGCTCATAAAATTACCATTAATGATTTGTATGCCATCAAAAATTTGAAGATGAATCCATCACTGATTTCATCACCCATTGGAGGGGTGTAACCAATCAGCTATCCTTCACATTACCATAGACAAAATTGATTGATATTTTCTGTGCTTGTGCTAAGCACATTTCATCCACTTTACAAATCCAATCATTCCACACCTTTGATGAAGCCTTCACCATGGCCCGTAAGTTGGAATTGTGAGCTCTAGAAGATGGGTGGGTGAAGCTTCACCCCAAGAAACCAAAAGTAGAGTTCCCATCTAAATCAACATCCAATCTAGATAAAACTAAAACAACTTAATGTCATTGTGGTCAAATCCTCTCCCAAAGAAAATCCTATTGTTGAATGAGTTCATCAACAACATAATTACACACCCATAGTGAAAACTTACGATGTGGTTTTTTTGAAAATTACTCACTTCTAATATCATATCATTACCACCCATTCGACCTATTGACATATCAATATCAAATCCCATTTGGTACCATGATAATGATTATTGTAAATTCCATCGAGTAAATGGTCATGACATAGAAAGATGTCACACTTTTCACAATGTCCTTCAGATTTGATTGATAAAGGGTGACCTCCATTTAGATAATCCAAACTGCCTCCAAACCAAAACCTTGATATATTCAAACAACCCTTCCCAATCATCCCTCATCCTCTAAATCACCACAAGCTAATAATGTCATCCACACCATTAACACAATAACAAAAATTGAACCCATTTCTCCATCCACTTTATTGCCTAGTGAAATAAAATCCATAGAATCCTCCTTGTAGAGGCCAACGAACATGTAATCACAACTACAAAACTCTCCCCCCACTCCAATCAACATACAAAACTACTCCCATATCCTTGTCAGTTGTTGATTCAACACCTACCAAATTGATACCAACATCTAATAAATCTACGGTCATTGAACCACCACTTACCACTAAATCCTTCCCATACCTTTACCCGATGTTGTTTTGGGTCCATGCCTATATCAACGAATACTACTACACCTACACCTGCTCCCATATTTGCAAACATAACAATGGTACCATTAGAAACATTTTTAGCTCAATCACCCCCATCTAAATCCACCAAGAATCTCAATCATCAACAACCTACAAAAATCAATAATCCTAAAAATCATGTGGACTATATTAACCGTATTATTCAAACTCCTCTCCTTCATTAACATCAACTTCAACAAATACACCAAGCTCATCTAAGACTTTGAAGGGACCAAATAAATAGGGTGTTTCCAAGTCTTTAAAATTCCTCATTATGATGAAACTTATCATTTCCATGTCCTCCTCCACCACCTCTTCATCCAAGGGGCATACCTTCTTTTGAAGAACCCTTTGTCATGCCAAAACCAAGACCCATAGGATCTCTCAAACAAAATTTCCTCCAAAACCCTAATCAAGAAACCTCATATGATCCCTCCTTCCTTATACCCATTAACCACCCCATTATTATAGGGGAAAAACCCACTCATCATGTTCCCATAGTGAGCCCTTACGCTACATCCACTATCCCATAATGGACCAAAATACATCCGACTCTTCATCATTTATCCCCCATTTATACAATCCAAGTATCCTTACGCAACCACCACCTATACAAGACCCATGTCACCATTCATTTGGAGAAGCTATGAGACCTCCATGACCGCCAAGTAAAATAACCATCACCAAGCACCCATTTCACCTATCCCCATCAAAAATCAATGCCCAGTTGCATTCGGCCGAAAAAGGGTGATATGCTACCATTTTGGATAATCTATTACAAGAATCACTAATCACATTACCCCCTCCTAAGCCATCAAATCATCAGGGGTGGAAGCCCACTTGGTATGATTTTAATACCTTTTGTGATTATCACAGAACCCAGGGTCATACCATAGAAGATTGTAAAGCCTTCCATCATAGAAGATTCAGAAGATGGGAAGTTCACTCTTTCTTCCTTCCCATCCAACTCCAGCTTCAACCTCAACACCATCAATCGAGTCTATCTCTAAAGCATCTATCATCAAATCAATGTTGTTCACATCACCACACACTCATCAAAATTATGAACAACAAAAATCCTCTAAATCCAAACAAGAAAAAGACACTATCACTATATCCCAACCACCAAAATCATCAACGTCATCTGATAAACCTCACATCTCAATTTCATTAGCCCCCAAAGAGTCCTAATCAACCATCATTATCTAAAGCCAAAATTTCAATAAAAACCACCCCTCTTCCTCTCACCACATTGCAAAAATAGCCACTAAACAATTACACCAATCCCCTGTCAAAATGTCACTCTATGAACTCATTCAACATCACCACCTTATAAACAAGCCATGATAGAAGCACTTTAATCTATTACTATCTCATCTAATGACTCAACCCTCTTACAAATTTTTAGGTTCTCTAAAAGCATCCACCACAATTTCCTTTGAAACATCTGAAATACCCACTCTTAGACTAGAAGACCATGACCTACCACTTTTTATCACTTCTCAAATCAATGATATCTCTATCAAAAGAGTCATGATTGATAGTGGTGCCACTATCAACATTATATCCTCTCTATTTTGATCATCTTAAACTACCCAACATGGTTGTTTCTCAAACCCCATTCCTATTACACTCATTTAATGACACAATCACACCCACACTAGGCATTGTCATCTTACCACTTAAATTTGGTGTCAAAACCTACTAGAAAACTCTTCTACATCATAGAAGGAGAGTTCCAATATAATATGTTATTAGGACACCCTTGGATACGCACCATGCATGTTGCGTTCCTTCAACTCTCCATCGTTGCCTTAAGTATGAAAACAAGGAAGACTTACATGGTCCCCACTGACCCAAATCCATTTGTTGATTACTATATGATGTATCATCCAAATGATGTATTAGTACCTAAATCCATATCTGAGTCTTCTGATCAAGCATCCACTAGCACATCAATACCTTCTTCTAAACTACCAGATGATTCCTCTATTATAGAAAGTTGTGAAACATCTCACTCTTGGGGAATATCACCTTCTTATGCTTAACTCTATCCCATCACCAAAAATGTATGGTCTCCCTGACAAACAAAACCCATGTACAATCCTGATGTGGGAGATGTTATCTCTTATGGGCCAACATACCTTAAAACAAATCTTGTTTATGGTGGGTTTGATAAACCACCATCCCAATCAACCAAATTACACCATGCAACACCATTTAGTCAAATCTCAAATCCCTTGATAATCCCAAATTTTCCCGTATGTACCTCCACCATTGCGCATGGAAAGGCTTTGGCCTTGGGCATTACGAACAAGGAATACATGATCAACCCATCTTACACACCCTCAAACCATATGAGAAAAATGGCCTAGGTTATAGAAAATTCACCCCTAAAACTATTGAAGCCCTTCATTCGAGCAAGAAACCATCGTATCCATTTTTGATTAGAATCATCATCACCCACCAAATTTAAGGATTCCACAGATATATGACAATTATATCTATCCCACCCAACTTTTTTTTTAGTCAACACTATATCCTTAGGACCACTCACATATCAATCAGGAAACTCCATCAAATCATTACCACTTGTTTCACTAGACATGGTTGAAGAATATTTACCTACCATAGATATCCTTCAGTGTCAGGATGATCAAGAAATTCTCTCTCACATGGGAGCTAAAGAATGCTTTCTTCAGAAATATTTACCATCTGATACATCACTCTTCTAAATGAATCCACTATCGATGTTAACTTGGGAACCTCACAGCAGGACCCTCGCATAGTCAAAGTCATTCAAAGTCTCAATCCACAAGAATTACATGACTTCACTTCATTTTTAACAAAATATCATCAGCCTTCCTTCACTTGGTCATATGGTGATATGCCCAATTTGATCCCAACATGGTCATACATAACATCATCACATATCCTAATGTTAAACTAGTCAAACAAAAAACTCTCACAAAATGCACCCTCATATAGCTCTCCTTGTTAAAGAAGAGTTACAACATCTCTTATCTACCAATTTCATCATACCCATTGATTATCCACAATGGGTCTCTAACATTGTCCCAGTAACTAAAGCTTCAGGAAAAATTCACATCTTGCACCAATTTTAGGGATCTCAATCTTGCTTGTCCCAAAGATGATTTCCCTCTTCCAAACATAGACCAACTTGTGATCTCACAACCAACCATGAAATGATTTCCCTTATGGATGGTTTTTCAGGTTATAACCAAATCATTATCACACCTATGATCAACATAAAACATCCTTTATCACCCCTTGGGGAACCTTTTGTTATCGTGTCATGCCTTTTGGGCTTAAAAATGTAGGGGGCAACATATCAACGTGCTATGACATATATCTTCCATGACCTCATTCAAAAATTGTTGAGGATTACATCGATGACCTCCTCGAAAATCCAAATTTCAAAAAATCATCTTGATGTTCTTGAATCAATCTTCACCCACCTCATTCAATTCTTGTCTCCTTGCTTGAATCTAGAAAAAAGTGTGTCTTTGGTGTCCTCACCAAAAAATTTTAGGATTCATCATATCTCTTCATGGAATTGAAGTCGATCCCACAAAAAATTCAGAGAAATCATCGATATGCCTCCACCTACTAATCTCAAACAATTACTAGCCTACAAGGAAAGTTACAATCCATACGATGTTTCATATCACTCTCTCGACCATTGTCAACCATTCCACCATTTACTCCATAAAGATATAGTATTTCAATGGGATTCTTGATTTTCAAAAATCCTTTGATGAAATCAAACATTATCTATTATCACCACTGTCCTCACTCCACCTCGTGATGGGGAACCATTTTACCTATATATATCCACTTGGAGCATGCCCTAGGAGCCATGCTTTCCCACCATGATAATCAAGGTCATGAACATGTATATACTACATTAGTCGCACACTCCATGAATATGAAACACACTACTCTAAAGCTGAAAAGTTTGTGTTGTGCATTGTATTTTTCCACCTCCAAACTATGACATTATCTTCTTAATCACAAAACATATGTCATCACCAATTTTAATCCACTTAAAGCCATGCATGCTAAACCTTATCATAATGATCGCATAACCCGATGGCTCATGTTAATGACTGAGTTTGACTTAGAAATTATACCACAAAAATCTATCAAAGGTCAAGCCATAGCTGATCAACTCGTTAAGCACCTCTTTTTGAAAACAAACCACCTCATGAATGCTTTCTAGATGAATCTATCAATAACATTACATTGAATCCGATGATTATGAATCATATTTCATCCTGTCAAAAATGACCCTCTTCTTTGATGGTGCTAAATGTCCAAGAAGGAGGAGGAGCCATGTGTTGTTTTCATACCACCCTAGAACATTCCCATCCCATTATCATTCAAACTCAATTTTGAGTGTACTAATAACATGGCAGAATATGAAGCTTTAATCATGGGTTTGCAAACCACTATTCTCTCTAGGTATCCATGTCTTGGAAATCTACGGAGACTCACAACTCATCATCAGTCAAGTTAAAGGAGAGTACTAATGTAAAAATGAAATACTTCAAAAATATAAAGTTTTGTTGATTTTCTCCTTGGCGCATTCGATCATTATACCATCCAAACCATTCCACGGTCCTCTAACAGGTTTGTAGACACTATGGCTTCTTTAGGATCTCTTGTCCCTTTCAATGGAGAAATCAAAGGATAAAACTAAAATGTTTTATAGTCATTCAATGATTAGATCATCCTTCACATCAAAATGAGCTACCTTCCATAAACATTATTGATGAAAACCCATTGGATTTATGGTATACCCAAATATTTGATTATCTTACTAAATCTAAAATCCCATCGACTATCACAAGGCACTAAACATGATCCTTCCTTCAATGTGTCACTCACTTCATGGTCATAGGGGCATCCTTTACAAACGTAGTTTTGACGGTGTATTACTACGTTGTCTCAAGTCATGCAAATCAACTAACACAATCAAAGAAGTCCATGATGGCATTTGTGGAGGCCATTTCAATGGCAATGCCATCACTAAGTGTATCATACGGCTAGGTTATTACTGGCCCACTATTACCAAATATTGTTGCATACATGAAAAAAAGTGTGTTAAATGTCAACTCCATTCTGATCTCATCCACATCCCGAGTCAAGCATTACAACCAGCTCAAGACTTATGGCCTTTCTCTCAATGGGGGTTAGACCTCATTGGTGAAATCAATCCAAATCATCTCAACAACATCATTCAATCATCACTAAACTAATACTTTACTAAATGGGTTGAAGCAATTCCTTTGACCTCAAAAAAGTTTGGACCCATCATCAATTTCATATATCAAAACATCATATGTCGTTTTGGCATTCCACATAAGCTTATCACAGATAATGGAAAATCCTTTAAAAACAAGGAGGTTAAAAAGCTCTGTGATACTTTCAATATTAAACTAAGCTTCTCATCACCATACTATCCTCAGGAAAATGGACAAGCAAAGGCTTCCAACAAAACACTTAACAAAATCCTCATGAAAATTGTAAATGACGTAGGAAGGAATTGGCACATTCAAATCCCATTTTCACCTTTAGGATTATCAAACTAGTATCCATACACCTACTGGGCTACACCTTATTCACCTTATTCACTTGTCTATGGCTCTGAAGCCATCATACCCTTAGAAATTCAAATCCCATCACTCCATGTATCTTTAAAGGATTTCATCCCGATGAAGAATACCACCAAAATCATCTTGCACAACTAGAATTATTGGATGAAAAGCACCTAACAGCCCTTGAACATCACCAAGTTTATCAACAACACATTAGTAGAGCATATAAAAACATGTCAAAGAACATGACTTCAAAATTGGTGACCTAGTACTTAAGGAAAATCAAAATGTGACTAAATTAGAATGAAGTAAACGTGGGAAGTTCACCCCTAATTGGATTGGTCCCTACATTATTACTCACAAATGGGTCAGAGCATATCATCTCACTTCTCTTGATGGGGAACCTTGAATAGGAGAGCCTCTAAATTCTTTGCACTTGTGGCCTTTCTATTGTTAAATGATTGATTATCATGACGACATTTTTGGTTAAACCTTATCATTCCATCATAAATGACAAATGCCATTTTTCCTCCAACCACTACATTTATACATGGGGCATATGAATACATGTGTCACTTATACATCTATCCCCTCCTTAATGGATGATTTATTGGGGTCTTGCTCTTAGCTCAAAATAAAGTCAAAATATACATACGGATGCTTCTTGTTAAAATAAAAAATATATAAATAGACTGATCCTCGAAGGACAACTATCTAAATATCATATTGTCAAAAGAAAAGTAGATTGATCCCTCAAAGGAAAACTACCATTTTAAAATTCATGGACCGATCCCTTGAAGGATGGCCATTCAAATCAAAATATAAAATGTAGACCATACCCTCAAGGATGGCTACCCATGAAAAAGGCTTCCTATTTTGATCAACCTCTACAAATATATCAAAATATGAGAGCATCCTGAAAGCTTCCCACATTGATCAACTTTCCCATAAGCAAGCTTCCCACATTGATCAGTTTTCTTCATAAAATTTCTTATCATAAAGAGCTAGGGCATTGATTCCCTTTAATTTTGTCAAAAAGAGAACCCTTTTTCCCAATAAAAAGCATGTATACATATTGTTCTTTTATCCATTTCATCCAAGTCCACCATAATCGGTATGGACTATGTTCTATTGATAGTCTCATTTAACATTTTAAATGGCTACAAGTGCAAGCATTATCAAAACCCATTACAAGTATATTATTCAATGGGGACATTTTCCTTTCCATTTTACTTTATTTTATTTTAGGTTACATTTGATTCACATTTTTAACCACATAATCAAAACATAAACATAAACACATTTAACAAATATTTCATGCAACACATAGGATATCAAACATAATAACAACTCACTAAGAATCATCATCATCATCATCATCATCATAATCATCATATATCATCATCATCATCATATAATCATATCATCATTTTGATATAATGTATAACCATATCATCATCCATGTAAAATCAAGAGTCTATCATAGAACTAAAAATCAACACCATCATATATATATATATCAAAGTCCAAATGTCCACATAATCAATATAATGTCATACATAGGAAAAAGGGCTTCTATGAGCCTACAATCAAATGGTAAAATCCATCAAACTAGGATCAAGAGTCCCTCCCTACTACACCATCAAATCCTCTCTCTTGCATCATCCCCTCTCGGTGGTCTCTCGAGGTGGGTGCCCCACACTCATCGTGCCATATCACTCGGCTAGCTCACTATATTGTGGTGCCCCCTTGGGTGGCTATGTGATCAACATACAATGTATGGCGGGGGTAGTTCTAATGATCATGTCTACATAATAATAATGCTCTCACCTTCATGGCCTCATAATGAGATACCATGCGATCATACCAGAAAGATCCTACAGATGGCCCTCTCTGTCTAGACCAATGCTGATAACTCTTGTCCCAGAAATGGAAGGCCCTATGATCCCCAAGGCCTTCCTAAAGGTGTCTCTCTAGCTCTTGTACTGGTCTCTCTCAGAAGAAACCCATATAAGTTGGGCCTTAAGCCCATCACACTCTACAATCAAGCCATCCCTCTCTCCAATGAGAGTATCCCATACTCCTATCAAGTCATCTCACTCTCTACGAGTGACATCTCTCTCGGCCTCCACTATGGCCTTCTCGGCCATCACAATAGCAACATCTAGAGCTATAGCTACATCACCCTCCACTCTCTCTCCTCCTCAACCTCAACACCCTCCTCGGTTCCTCCCTCTACTCGAGCCCACACCCATATAACTAATCGGTTGCCCTCTCCATAGCCCTCATCCTCTCAAAACCCCACAATGAATGAGACCACCAAATAATAAAATCGTGGGTGACCCCACATCATCAATCGGTACTATGATGTACCATCCTCATCCGGACCCATCACCCCTAGCTCATCAATCAATGGGTACGTTGGCCCAATCACAACTTCTGTGGGGTATCGTGTCCCCATCATCTCATCTTATATAAAAAACCGGCTCCTCGGTATATCCTAAATCAACCCAAATATCTCCTCACCCGACTAAAGTGTATCATCTCATCCTCTCTCTCCCTTCCATGCGCCTTATACCCAAGTATCCTATTGCAAACAAGATAGAATCCCCAAAAAACTCAGGTCAATCATGAAACTCAACATATGGATGCCAAATCACATCTCCACCTATAATCCTAAAATCAAATCCCTGTAATAAGTAGGCCCTTGGCCTTCCTGGCCCGACCTAAACTCTGGCTCCACCTCATGAAACTTGGATGTCTCACCTCAATAACACTAGGAAATCCAAATGGATGAGAAATAACAATATGCTCATGTGCCCAACACTACAATAAGAAACCACATCGATCCCATATCTTTGTGGGTCATCCAAGCCCATAACTCTCTATATGTTTGTGCCAATAAAGTGGTGCCCACTCAAAAAAATATGGTGCTCCATCATCTCTGCAACCACTCTTGGTCATCATCCATGGGAATCAACCTCCCCTTAAATCCGGAAACACAAAACATGAAATCCCTATCATCATCATGGTCATCCATGACAACCATCTCTACCAGCATCATACAAAGCCTGATAGTCAAAATCCCCTAGATGTGTATCTAACACCCACAACATCACCTCCATATAAATGTTGCATAGTATCAACTCTCTCTATATATCTGAAATGCAATAAACTGGCTCTCCCTCACTATCATCCTCATAATCCGATGAACATCCTCAGTGTGATGGTCATCTCTCCTGTGGGTAACCAAAAAGTGTTGGTGGAAGGATTCCACCTCTCCAACAATGCAAGAATCAAACTACGACATATGTGCACTCTCCTATAATATCTCATCCCACCAAACCCCATAGCCTCTAGATGTGCCCAATCATCATCAAATAGATCCTCTCTCACCTCATCCAACATCAAGGGGATGCGGTCTCGTATAGTCAACTGGGCATCTACTTGAAAACAAAAAAAAAAAAAACATTAATAAAGATGTAGATAATAATAAAACACTCATGCAACTATAAATTATTCTCATAAAACAAAATTTGATAAAAAAAACATGAGAAATATTATCCTAAACATCCAATAAAGTTAAGACACATTTCTCAAAAATCATCACATTTTTCAACACAAAACACAAAACATTTGCATTGTAGGTGAATCACTAGCGATTCACCTAGCGATTGAAGAAATTAATGATTAGTGATCCTTATAATTTTTTGCCTAGGGCATCGACACGGTCCTAAATCCTTCTAAAAACCTAAAAATCCTTAAAATTACAAGAAAACTAAACTAAAACACAATTATAGCCTACCTCAGCAGGACGGGCTTTCATTTGGGCTAGATGAGGCCATTTGACACCTTTTTGCTCAAAAAAACATTTTTTTCCTTTGCTCTTGACAGTCATTGTCATATACGTACAAAAAAAAAAAATAAAAATAAACAAACCATTTGGGTATTTATACCCCGATTTTCTTCCCAACCCAATCACTAGTGATCATTGCAATCATCGATGATTGGGTCAATCACCGATGATTACCCTATTTTAGGATTTTTATATATATGGCCTTCCTATCCATCCAAAAAAAAAAGCAAAAAAAAACACAAAAACAAAAATGTCACAAGTGTGCATGCCCCTAAAATGGACCTTAGCCCATGGAAACCTTTATCAAAAACAACACAAGCACAACATTGGGATTTTCCATATGTCTATGGGAGATGAGCCCTTTGGCCCCCATCACTTGGCCTTTTCCCCATTTATCTGTAAGAATCATATGCCCATAGGCATTGAGCCCTTTGCCACCCTTGACACTTGATTCCCCAACATCACGCTTTTACACCCTTTCTCGATTAGGGCAAGCCTTTCTAAAACACAACACACTAGTGCTCGTTGTATTGTGCTACAATGGATTCACCCATACCAACAAAATTTTCTTTCATCATTTTTGTCTAGCAATTTTCTTGAAAATTTCTAGACAAAAAGGGGAAAATGTAGACACCAAAAATTGCACCCCCTAAACCTAAACAAGCCCATGACTAAAAATGACACACTTGCGACATTTTGTTATATCACCCCCTTTTAATTAATTTATCCCATCATATTCTAAAGTCTAAAATAATTATTTAAATGATTAAAATATATAAATGGATATTATCCCCTCACACACCTTTACACCTCATCTAGTTTTCCACAACACCTCACCAAGTCACTTAACAAATTACTAAAATCACACTAATCACCTTCCTAAATTAACTTATTTTTTCTAACTAATCAAATATACAAAAATATAACTCCTCCCCACATCCAAATAAGTCATCTCATGCTTTTTTAACCTCCACCACATCAAACAAACTCAAAACCCATCCTTTGGAATGAAAAATAGAAGGAAATCATTTGTTTGTAGCCTAACTAAGATTTCACCAAAATCAAAATTTATCTATCGCCGATGATCTATAAGAAAAAGTTTTCAGACCCCATTTACATCACGAATCCACATGCCTTTGTAGGTACATTCTACCATTTTCTCAATCCACCAGGCATTCAAGTCCTCAACATCAACACACTACAACATCACATTATTTTTAGAATGTCATCAAATCATCATCAAATTACTGCTCTTCTCACCCTTCAATCACCCATTTCCATCCATCGGTCATACCAAACATCCTACAAGGTAAAATATTTCATTTTATTCATTTTAAAGCACTATAATCAGGTACGTTCTTGTTCATATCTCCTTTATATATTACAAAGGCTCTATTTTTGGTGAAATAGAAAGTTAGATCATTAATTTTGGCTCTGTTTTAAAAATTGATCTAAATTCACAGTAATCACTAGTGATTACCTTAATCACCTGTGATTCCTCTGAATCGCTAGTGATTCCTGTTATTTCTATCTTTTTATTATTTTCCATTCAACTTGATCAAAATGAATGTATGTTTTGGTTATTTTTCTAATATCTTGTCTAGTTTTATGATCTCAGATGTCATCAGGAGATTCTAACTTCCTACTGAGTTGATTCCTTTTCCTCTTCTCCATCATCCATTCCATTGGGAGCAATATGAATTGCTCAATGATTTAGATCTGTGTGCCATCCAGGCTACCCCACTTGATCATTGAAGCCATCTTTTACACAACGCAACATATCGGGAAATAATTGATGCCTTTTGGGAGGCTTACGATGAGGCATTGAGGTTGTGAGAGGAGCTCGCCAAATTTGAACCCTTCACAACCCAGGTCTTGAACATTTGGAGGAGGATTATCATACTTCTTCAATCTAATTCCATCCAATCACATAAGCATTTCCAGCTCCAATTCCACCTTTTCACAACAATATGATTCTCTGGAAGAAGACTCAGATTTCTTCGCCAGGATTACATTTCCATTCCTAACTTGATCATGACTAAGAAGAAGAGAAACTACTAACTCTCTTGAATCTCGCCACCTTTCTCTCAAAAAAATCTCCATATTGATCAAGAATCGACTTGTGGATTTAATCATTAATTATTCTCAAATCATATATGTACTTAAATAAGTGATAAACATATGTTGTTTTGTAATTTTATATACACACAAATATATGTATTAAATAAGATCACAAGGTCTCATTCATAGGATAGACTCATTTTTTTCTTACGAACACAAGTGAAGCTAAATGAGATCATTTCCTACGTTTTCTAGTCATCAGGTCAACCCACATTAGCAAAAAATTTAGAATATTAGCTAAATATCCTTCTCCCTTGTAGACACCAAAAATTTGCACCCCTAAACCTAAACAATCCAGTGACTAAAAACGACACACTTACGACATTTTGTTATATCACCCCCTTTTTAATTAATTTATCCCATCATATTCCTAGAGTCTAAAATGAATTATTTAAGTGATTAAAATATATGAATAGATATTATCCCCTCACACCTCACCTTCACACCTCATATAGTTCGTCATAACACCTCATCGAGTCATTTAACAAATTACTAAAATCCCACTAACACCTTCCTAAATTAACTTATTTTCTAACTAATCAAATATACAAAAATCTAACTCCTCCCCACATCCAAATAAGTCATCTCATGATTTTTATCCTCCACCACATCAAACAAACTTGAAACCCATCCTTTGGAATGAAAAATAGAAGGAAATAATTTGGTTTGTGGCCTAACTAATATTTCACTTTGAAATCGCTAGCGATTTACCCGATCACCAACAATCTATGAGAACAAGTTTTCAGACCCGGTTGCATCACGAATCCACATGCCTTATATGTACATTATGCCATTTTATCAATCCACTAGGAATTTAAGTCCTTAACATCAACACACTACTTGTAGAACATCTGAATCATCGTCAAATTGCTCGTTCTTGCCTTTCAATCACCCGTTTCCATCCATCAGTCATACCGAACGTCCTACAAGGTAAAATCTTTCATTTTATTTATTTTAAAGCACTATAACCAGGTATGTTCTTGCTTATGATTCCTTTATATGTTGCAATCACTTTGTTTTTGGTGAAATTGAAAGCTATATCATTAATTGTGACTCTGTTTAAAAAACCAATCTAACTTTATGTCGCTAGTGATTACTGTAATTGCTTGTGATTCCTACTATTTTTGTCTTTTTACTGTTTTTCACTCAACCTGATCAAAATGAATGCACATTTTAGTTAGTTCATAATATACCATCTAGTTTTATGATCTCAGATGTCATCAGGAGATTCTAACTTCCCTACAGTTGGCTCTTTTCCACTTCTCCATCATCCATTCTCGTTGGGAGAAATATGAATTGCTCAATGATCTAGATCTGTGTGCCATCCAGGCTGCCTCGCTTGATCATATTGGAGCCATATTCTCCACTAGACATCGTATCAAGAAAACAATTGATGCCTTTTGGGAGGCTTACGATGAAGCATTGAGGTTACAAGAGGAGCTCGCTAAACTTGAACCCCACTTCACAACTGGTCTTGAATATTTGGAGGAGGATTACCGTATGGCTTCCGAGTCTAGCTCTTCCTATTACATAAGAATTTCTAGCTCCAATTCCATATTTACACAATAATATGATTCTATAGAAGAAGACATAAATTTATTCACCGAGGACTACATCTCGGTTCAGGACTCGATATGATTGAAGAATAAGAAGCTACCAAATCGGTGAATCTCATTCCCATGTCTCCAAAAATCTTCATACCGATTGAGAATCTGACTTGTGGATTTAATAATTGATTATTCTCAAATCATATATGTACTTAAATAAGTGATTATTCTCCTTGGTTCCAATGAAGCCAAGTACTGATTGGGAAAGGTCCGATCCTTTGAATTTTCCATTCTTATGATATTTAAATCCAAAAATGGAGTCTTCTTGTAATCCTTCTGGATGGATGGTGTGGAAGAGATGATGACATCCTCTTGCTCTTTCCTTTCCTTCTCTAGTGAATAACATGGAAGATTCATATCTTCTAACCTTGGTTCCAGAGGGCTGTAATGAAGTGTAAGTGTTGTCCTTGAATGCTCTCCTTCATGACAACATGCTCATGTGCTTGGAAGGTGGATAATGGAGGAGAATCGATGAGATCTCCATGGGATACTCTCCATCAAAGTAATCCTCCAAGTTAGACAGTAATCGGCTCTTTTTATCCTGTTGCATGTGCTCAACCTCCTCCATGGTGTCCTCCTGATCTGAAACTTTCTCACCATGGTTCCCCTCATCTTCAAACATGAAGTTTGAAAGCTCAAACTCTTCTTCAACATTAGAGTTTGAAGGGGATGAAGTGGGAGGAAGAACTAAAGGTTCTTCTGTGGCTTGCTTTGTACTTGAATCCTCTTAAACTGTATGGTTCTCCTCCATCATGGATTCATCAATCAAATCAGCCCCTTCAAATGAAATAAAAAAATCTTCAATAATGCTTTCTTCATCAAGTGGCTTAAACTCTAATTTGATCTCTTCCAGTTGCTCCTCTTCAATAGGACTTGGAGCTGATTGTTCTTCTTCCTTGATGACTAATTATGCAACTTGAATTAGATCAACATCCTCTTCAAATAATGTGCCAACATGGTCACTGCATTCAAAGAAAATTGATTGCTGATCTTCTCCCTCTTGTTCTTGTTCGTCTTTTGCTGTAAACTTAACCTTAGCCACCACTGGCTCTTCAACCTTGACCTCCTCTGTTGGCTTAACCATCAAGGGGATCTTTTTATCCCAAATTTGAAAGCCAAGCTGACCAAGCTTTTGATATTTTCTTCTCTTCTTGGCTCTTCTTCTTGCTTCCCTTGGCTAGTTGTCTGATTTTCATCTTCCCAACATGGATTTGGGGATGCAAGAGGAGAGGTAGGTTGGGATTCAACCAGTTTTGCTAATTTTTGTGGTGGAGAGGGAAGTGGAACTTCTTGTTTGTTTGGAGGGAATGACTACTTGGAAGGGAAAAGGGCAGAAGAATTAAGATGAGATGGAAGATTAGGAGATGTAGAAGGGAAAACAACATTTGGGGCAATAGATGGGAAGCTTGGAAATTACAGGCTTGGGTTGAGATGGTGTTGCTTGAGAAAGACAAAAAGAAAAGCTATGAGATGGTGGACTTACCCATTGACAAGGTTGTCTTGTATCCAACTCATAGGCCTCAATCTCCTTAGTCCATTATGCAAGTTGGGGCAGCATTTCAACCATGAAGTCAAGCTTCTCCTGAGGGTTGTAATGTCTTGGAAAAGGGCCTTCCCATGGACAAGGTGCCCTGCAACCAATCCTGAATGCCTTTATTTGTATTATAGCCCTTGACTGAACCATTCCAGCCTCCATTTTTGAATCTTCTCCAGCAGATCAACATCTTCCATTTGATTGTTATCATTACATGCGTACCCTTGTTATTGACAAGCTCCATAGCCAAACTAGTTTTGACACTGCTCATATGGGTAAGCATGATTGTTGCGATCTGATCATAATGTTGATCTGGAGGAGTTGTGAAATGCATGTGAGGTGGAATGCATTGTTGCTGCAAGTGTGAATTCCAAGATGGAAATGAAGTCATGATTGCATAACTTCATGAATGGAAGAATATGAAAGATGTGGAAAGAAAGATGAATGAAAATGGGTGGAAATGGATGGAAAAGGTCTGACAACTTTAGAGATTGGGTTGTTGACCAGATGGAGTCGCTAGATGTGCTTTACATATGCCTCCAAAGGTTGAATCTCACTAAGAAAAGAACAAATTGCTGAAATGAAGTGGTAAGGTGCTTCAAACCCATCCCACTGGGCATGCCAAAAATGTTAGTGTGAAATCACAGCACCCCTGAATGGCCAGATTTTGTGTGGTGCATTCGGTGTGATCTACATAACATTGGACCATCTCTCAAGTTGTGGGACTTGCAAACCTGAGATGGACCTCCAGAGAAAGTTGGTTCTTGTTCCTAAACTACCTGCCACAAGCTACTCTAATGTAGGAAAAGATAAACTATCCTAATCTAACCATTCCAAGGAACCAGAGAGAAGAGAGAGAGAAAGAGATCCTACACTAAAGCGGTGATACACCAGAGAAGGAAAGAGGCGAGATACCCTATTAAGGGAGGATGAAACAGAGGAAAAAGGAGATGAGGGAGGTCAGGCAGATGTGACACAAACTCAGATCCTAATCCATGATAAAAAATCCATGAAACACAACATCCTGCACCTATAAATGTGAAATACATGCACAAAAAATAGGTTTGGAAGGGAGAGGCATGGAGAAACAACAA